>CM057345.1:21298287-21923287 GCA_030015575.1 Agapanthus africanus
TGATAATGCTGACATCATTCATCTATACATGACATTATTTTATTCTCTAGCGGTACGTCTCGGATTTAGCCCGAGAATCATGATTGTGGTCCCGTGCCTGCGATACTATTGAGTTACATCGAGAATTCCATTGATTGGTTTCAAATACCTTTAGGATAGATAATCTTGCGATATGGACCCTTAGGATATATATGATATGATTGATATTGATATCTTGCTTGTTACATCACATGTTACTGATATTGATTATTGTTTATGCCCAAGGGATCGATTTTATTGCATATGGCATATTATATTTCGTATTGTTTATATTTTATTGTGATATTTATGATGCACCGACGTTTGGGTTTTGCATGACCCTGATCCTTTGAATTTAGCACAGAAGGATTGAGATTATTTCAACAGGATTGTTGATCAGTGAAGAGCATCCCACTGAGATAGTTGTTATAGTTTAGATTTATTTTCGAGTATTGCATGTTGTAGGTTTATTTTGTGAACCGGTAAGGGGTATGATTTGGATATTGTTTCTTTATTTTTTTGGATCATATTGCTTATGCTGTTGTTTCCTGTTATTATTTTTCGTGGTTATTGGACATGTGATAGATAGGTTCATTATTATATTGTTCTTGATTACTGATTGACAGCCGTAATGTAATTATGGAAATATATTTTCTTACCGTAGGTAGCATAGTTGGTTTTGTTACGTTCCCGTATTTGAGTACTAAAAAGCGGGACGTGACACCAACTCTTAATTTCATCCCCAAACACTAATCCTAACCACAACTTTAACCCTAAATTACAAATACAACTAACCATACTTCTCTTTTTCAACCTGAATCCTAAATACAACTAAAGTAGGTATCATCCAAAGTATTAATCAAACTAAAATAAACAAATTGTGTAAAAGGATTTGAAAGTTATACCTTGAAAATCTAAATCGAAGGATTAGCTGAGATCCATTCTATGCCATGGTGAAGATCAAGAGCAGGAAGATTGAGAGAGAAATATGGATGATTTTTGCATTTTTGGGGAATTTTTGGGAATTTTTTTAGATCTAAACAAGGGAAAAAGAGAGAATGAGAGAGAGGGGCTCGGGTTGCATGTTGGGTTGGAGGAGGGTTTGAGCATGGGGATTAAAGTAGTGCCTCATTCTCGAGGCCCCTCTCCCCCACTTGTTTCTTCTTTTTTTTAAAGAGACCGTACCTCGCATTATTTTTTATATGTGGGGACGGTTTTAACCACCCCTATTTTGGGTACGGTTTTAACTGTACTTCATGTATTGGAGTATTGTCAAAACAGTACACCATTAGTGGTGCTATGTAGCACATTTTGTGGCCGTGTGGGCTGCCAATTGTTACATCTGTTTTATGAAATTAAATGATATTTCAAACATGCGCTCTTTGCTTATCTCTTCTTTATTTCATCCCATGAATGCAATTTTCGGCTCATAATTAATTTTTTTAAAGAAATATCGAATACCGAATTCATGTGTAATCGATATGCTATATCATTCCTATTTCTTGACCTTTTGTTATTACGACAAGAATTTGTTTTCTCAATCTTCTCTTGCAACCTTTATTTTCTTGGGGTTTAAATTGTGTTGATTATTTTTGGTTTTATGTTGCAATTTCAGATAACTCGATGATAAGGGCTGGCGATAGTAAGTTATCTTCGCTCAAATTTCGAGTGTTTTGAACATGAATGAGATCATCACATACATTTTTTCTGCTTTTTCAGACCGGGGTATAGGGAAGACCTTCCTTTTGATGCTTGTGTTTTCTTTCTTGGTGTTCACACACATGATATTATAGTGTGCTCATGTGACGATGATGATAATAATGCGAACGTGATTCAGAAGCCAGCTTGAACTGCCTTTAAACTGTATTTGTGTGAAAGGGCGGTTATTTTGGAAATATCTGCTAAATAAGTAACAAAATAAATATTGGATGTTGACAAATTTATTATTATTTTTCTATTATGATGGTACATGGTTTTACATTTTAAGTTTTGTTTGGTTAGGGCTTAGAAGTAAATTATGTGTTTTGTTTTTACTTTGCATGCTTATGTTGTTTAAGGTGCATCCTGTGATAATATTTGATCTGTCTATTTTTATTTATTTGCTTAATCATTTTAAAACATATCAGGACATGTTAGAGAAATTGTTTCTTATCAACTTTAACCATTGTTTAAAAACCTGTCTCGTTTTGCAAATAATTTTGTATTTTATATTTTCAAATCATGGTAAATCTTCTTAGTTTTTGTTTTTAATTTATTTTTTGTTAAATATTTGAAATAATTTTGATTAATTTAGTTTATTTGCTTACTTTGCCATGCACAATTTGCTGCTCTTATGACAAGCAAAGTCTATTTTATAAGTAAAATTTAGAGAGGTTTATTCTCTTAATTGTTTTACTAAGAATATATCTTTATAAAAATATTGTCTTTAAATTCTTGCAAACTTTTCATATATATAGTTTATTAGACAAATAAAAAATGAAATTTTTTATTATATCTTAAGAATTCCTAATAGATTTTATAGATTTTTTGATATCTAAATAATTAACAATATTTTAAAAAAATTCTCGTGTCTTTGGACATATAGGTCTTTTCAAGTGTTTATAAATATTATTATATTTATTTATGAATGTATTAATGTTTAAAAATAAAATTTTCAATGTTTTATTAGCTTCTTTTATTATTTTTAAATCTCTCTCCTTCTAGTAAAACTAAAACTTTTAATTTTTTTAGGGATAGTGCTTGTAAATATTTTTATATATTTTTTAGGGATCTGTATTAAGTCCATTCCTGTTTACCATCGTGATGGATGAGCTTACTAGAACTATCCAAGATGAGGTCCCTTGGTGTATGCTATTCGCTGATGATATTGTTCTAGTAAATGAGACGAAAGCAGGGGTTAATGCCAAATTGGAATTATGGAGGCAAACATTGGAATCTCGGGGATTCAGATTGAGCAGGTCCAAGACAGCATATATGCACTGCAAATTTAGTAGCCAGAGAAGTCAAAACCATATTGGTATAACATTGGAAGGGCAAGAGATATCACCGAGCGACCAGTTTAGATATCTAGGTTCCATCATCCAAAGGAATGGGGAGATCGATAGTGATGTTAATCAAAGGATCCAAGCTGGTTGGTTGAAATGGAGGAGTGCAGCAGGGATTTTGTGTGACCGTAACTTTCCGTTAAAATTGAAAGGGAAGTTTTATCGGAGCGCTATTCGGCCTGCCTTATTATATGGTACAGAATGCTGGGCTCCTAAGAAGCATCATACACAGAAGATGCACGTAGCGGAGATGCGCATGCTTCGTTGGATGTGCGGTAACACTAGAAAAGATAAGGTGCGAAATGAGGATATTTGTGCCAAAGTTGGTGTAGCACCCATGGAGGAGAAGATGCGGGAAAATCGGCTAAGATGGTTTGGTCATGTGCGACGCAGACCTATGGAAGCACCGGTTCGACGAATAGATACTCTCGATATGGGCAATGGCAAAAGGGCAAAAGGGAGACCGAAGAAAACATGGATGGAGGTGATACGAAACGATATGGTTGCCAAAGGACTCAATGAAAGTATATTGTTCGATAGAAGTGAGTGGAGACAGAGGATTCATGTGCTGGACCCGGCGTGATTCTCATGTTGGTTCATGTAGCCTACCCCATATGCTTGGGATAAAAGGCTCAGTTGTTGTTGTTGTTGTATGTATTAAAAACTAAAAAATTGTTCTCAAATCATTTTAGATTTTATTTATTTATTTATTTTTATTTTTATTTTTTTGGGATCTTTAGATCCTTACAAATCTATGCGTGTTTTTACATAATTAAATCTTTGTAAATCTTCTTAATTTTAAGTTCTGGTTTGTTTTTTTTAAATCTTTATCTTTTACTTCTAGACTTCTCTATACACACAATTGTGTTGTGGTAAGAAAGAGATCTATTTTCATAAATAAACTTTAGGGAGGTCTATTTTCCGTATTATTTATTGAAAAAAAGAAATTTCAAAAAGATATCCTTACATCTTTGTTTACTTTCTGTAAATAGTTTATAGAAAAAATAGTGTTGTCAGTACTGGGTGTTTCCAAGCAGCAAGGCTTACACCAGTTCACATTAATTCATCAAAAATTCCTCACCCGTATGTACGAATTTTGGAATAAGTCATCTTCCTATCAAGGCTAAGTTAACTTAGCATCTTAGTTTAATAAGTTATTTGTATCTTTCCCAAAAAAATAAAATTATATTTTGTATTTTATAAATATTTGCAAATAGTCATTTATTTTATTTTTTTGGATTTTAAGTGAAGATGGATTTGCACTCTATAATATTATGGGGTTTTAACAATAAAAAAAGTGAAACATGATCATACAAAATCATGATTTAAGGTTGAACTCATTTATAATTTTTTCTAAGCAATTTAAACCTAAGCATGAAATATATAATTTTGTTGTTGAATTTGTAAAAACCCTACAACTAAGAGTAGTGGGTTATGACTTTTGATTATGTAGATTATAATTTGTGTAAATAGATAATCATGACATGATGTATATTATAATTTATGTAAATAGATGACTAGATGATTTGGGATGAAATAGATAATCATGACATTTTGATTTTGTAAATTATAATTTATGTTTGAATTGAGAGTTGTGGGTTAGGACTTTATTTGCATGTCATATATGTGTTGGATATAGTGCTCTCAGAGTCAATTATTGGATCACAGGCACGTGATTGTAATGATTGAGGGAGGACCTATACCGGTAGGACAGTATTACTCAAGATGATAATATACTATCTGGTTTATCTTTATCATCGTGTACTGTTTTAGGTGACCTTACAAGTCACTATTGCGCGTTGATAGAGCCATTATGATTCTTGCTTGACGGCCAGCAGTATGATGACGATCATATATATGGGAGCTAGGGTCTATAAGCACATCTTTAAAAGGTCCCTAGTCGTGGGAGTTTTCGAGACAGTGCATCGAAACTCCAGAGTAGACTAGTGTATACAGTCGAGAACCCGACGAGGGGCGGTGGCCGGTCTCACAAGCCACTGGTGATAGTTGGTTCACCTAAGATGTATACATGTGCTCATTGGGTTATGAGTACACCGGACAGGACTCGCCGGGAACATGCTAGTTGGTCTTATACCTGACGTCAGATAGCAGTTCCCTGGTGACATGTGTACAGGTTAGTTCATCGACCTGAGATCGTCATTTGTCTCGTGTGAGTTCCCACTGTATTTTGATTACTACCCTACCACGCTCAAATGAGTCGTGCAAACAGGTTTTAGTTGGGTACAGTCCCGAGCCACATGGAGACAATGAGCGGATCTGTAGGGGTTCGTCTCTCTCGGTATTGGGGGTGAGGTCGCGCTATGTCTAGGAAAGCCATTACACGAAGTCCTTGGCCAAGGCAGGAGATTTACCGGTGGGTATTCCAGTAATATCTCAGGGTGTTCTGGCTACACTCCGACACGACTTGTACCGCTTTTGGGGGTCTGACTTTTACCACCCCCTAGGCCCGCCATGCGATGCTCATAGACGAACGGACCGGACTATACGGATATTGTCGCTGACAGGCTCAGTAGGGTGTCAGGATGAGTTCGCTCATCGACGTCCCTTTTGGTCAATACCTGGTAGCCCGTTACGTATGGCTAATACGTCTGACGTGCTAGTGGTTAAATCTACAGCCAAAGTATTGACGAGTCTTTAGATTCCACCACAGACAGTTCCTCAAGTTTCGGGCGAAACGCTGTAGAGGCCGTATTGATATATGGCAGGGTTCGATCATATACGTGCGGTATTGCACGGATTATGATCGGACGGATAATACTAGCGGGCTTTGGTTTAAGCCGGATCCTAGTATTGTACAGTGTAGATTTTGTCTCATTGCATTTGTATTCGGTCAGAATACAAATGCGGGTATGTATATACAGTCGCGGGGTTTTCCTGTAATTTATTACGGGATCGTCTTTTTGAAGTTGCCAGTTTGCATTTCGTTTCGGCCATTTTCCTTTGTTTCTTTCTTTGGCTGAAAAATTGATGGAGGAGGGTTTATTTGCAAATGTGCAATTAATCATGGGGAAGACTTTTTGTGGCACATGGTTGGTTCATGGTAGTTCATGATTGCTTACTTTATATGATGGGAGTAGGTTGAGTCTTTTTGGTGTGACCATGACTCCTCATCATCACCTATTCTTTTCTCCCTCTTGCATTATTTTTGGCTCACTCCCTCTTCTCATTCTTGAGGAAAAGGCCGGCCATTCTTGATTGGGGGACTGTCCATTTTTTTGTGTGGGATTGAGTTCTCATTTTGCTTGCAAAAGTTCTCTAGAAAAATTCTTTAGCCATCACAAAATTCACTTCATCTCCTTTCCACTTCCAAAATGGCAACTTAAACAACCCTAGAGACATAGTGATCTACACTTATCCTACAGCATTCTTGGACACGTCGATTGGCCAACTTCGTGTCCGAGTTGCCTCGGTCCAGAGGTGGGAGCCCGTAAAAGAACCCGGCGATGTGGTGCCCTTCCGACGAGGAGATGAAGACCAGAGATTCCGCGGGGAGATCGGGATGACGACGAGAAGACCGAAAGACATGTATCGCTCGGTATATCTCTTTACCCCTTCTCTAGTTAGCTAGCATTAAATTAATGGCCCGATCCGGGTTTAAAGTCCGCGGTAGCGCCGGTTTCTGTTTAAAGAAAAGTTTTTATATTCTGCATTTTGGTATCGTTCAGACGGCCGGGGCGCTGCCGTGCACTTACACTGGTATCAGAGCCACGCCATTAACCTAGTCTAGCTTGGTCTAGCTTGTTTAAAACTTTGATCGAACAAATATTCCAAAACCGTGATTTCAAGAGCATCAGTTTCTGTTGATTTTATTTTTGCTCGAAAAAATATTTTAAGTGTTGCAGAAATTTGAGCAGGCGATTTTAAGAATTCTGTAGAAATCTGGTATTGTGATGCTACAGGAAGACCGCGGAACAGCGGCCAAACCCATGTTCCGGCCGCGGTTCCGCCGCAGTCAAGGGTCAACGCAATGCCATTTTTCTACAGTGATCTTTATACTTGGAATTGGGGTTTTTGGTATATTCTGTTTGGGCCCAGATTATTTTTGAGTGCTACAATTGTGCTTGGGGCCCACTTCGGGATATTTAGTCGATCGAAAATTTTAAACATATTAGTTCACAGTATTTACATTATATCTGCGACCGTGAATGTCACTTGATCGGTAAATCCTGTCTAACTGCTATAGCCCTTTTAGACGAATTTGCGAACGCGACATTCACGTTGATGTTCTGTGTTGTGCTGTGATGTTGTGGATTTGTCGTGGTGGATAGTCTGGATGCAATGGTAGTACAGTTTGGTTGTATATGTACATTTGATATTGCAGGGCGAGCGTCCGACATGTGGACTGCCGTCACTGCCTGTTTGTATATTATTCTTTTGGGACACGACCGGGCTGAGATCGATGTACCCGTTGTATATTTTATTTTCTGTATTAGAATTACCCCAAGGTGGGGTGCACGAATAGCCGGATTCTAGAGGGCAAAGGGCCTGCATCTCATTGCGTTGAGACGGAGGGGGCTTCACTCTAGAATTGGCGGGCTATTCGCCGCACTCGTAGGGGTACAGGTTGACCTAAGGAGGGGTATCCAAGTTACCGGATTCCGTGAAGTGCTGGGTGATCCATTCACGTTGCTGAAGGGGGCTGTCTCGCTTCAGGTTTTGGCGGGTAACTTGTCGTGCCCGTAGGGGTCTAGGATTTCATTGCACAGGCTATCCACACGACCAGAGGAACGTCGGGTTTCAGTAGCGGTTCTATGAAACCCGGGAATCCCAGATATCTGTATTGTTCTGTGATGCTTATTACATTTCTGTGATGTTGCATTTTATCACGCCTTGAGCGAATATTATATATTGATATATATACTAGTAAATGTTGTATATGTTTTGCATCCGCGTTAGTCCAGTCCCCGCTCTGTCGTTAGTTAAGTAACCTAACTGGTGATGACGGGACCCCGTGGCGAATGCGGATGGCATATACGTACATCATTATTTTCGTTCTTTATTGGTGTGATCAATTGATGGGACTGCATTGATTCGGATCAATACAAGCTAAACAAACCTATTCTGATGTTGTTGGAACATTTTTCAAAAGGCTGTTATTGCAAGGACGTTCTTTTTTGTTTTGCACAGTGGTATTCGGTTATGAATATTCAGTACCTCAGTCGACGAGGCAAGGGCCGAGATCTCTTCACCGGGAGTGACCCCTTGGACAGAAGTTTGCGTCAGGGCAATAACTTCATTATAGTCGATTACTTTTGCTTTGCATCGTGGTATTCAGTTGGAATATCCCGCACCTCATTCTACGGGGAAAGAGCCGAGATCCCTTCACCGGGAGTGACCTCTTTAGCAAAGGTTTTCGTCACTATATTTTTATAAAAAGCTATCTGGTTCCTTCAACGATATCAAGTTCATTACGTTAAAGGTTTTTCGCCAAAAACCATTCGTAGCCCTCCGTCATTTCAGAAAGGTAGCACTTAGTATTCATGCTATGTATGTTGGCCTTCGTCAAGGCATACTGTATGATAGCTATTTGTTACTTTTCTGCAGCATAAATAGATGCGTTGGTTTGGCATAATCGTACTACTATTTTGGCCTTCGTCAAGGGTATGCACGGGTGGGTTCAAATTAACCTGGATAATGACGGGTAGAACTTGACATGCGACTTATGATATGTTGGCCTTCGTCAAGGTCATAAGAGCATGGGGCAAAAATCACATCGGGAGTTTCTAAAGAAACTGAAACTTGCCAGATATGCGCATACCTTCTGGAGTGTGATAGCGTGAGTGGATTCCATCACGTTAGCATGCAATGATAGTTGGATCCCGATTCCCACTGATGAGTTGGTTTACTCCTCGGGTGATCCCGGCTAATTCTTCTTTCAGATTTGGAGGAGAATTTGACGTTACAGTGGGAGGTTTCCTGATTAGATAAAGTGGTAACCATTCTGATCTAGGATAGAGTGCACGCTGAGTGTTTCTTTTCTCTCTCTCTTTGGCAGCGACCATGGCCTGACCCTAGACTTTGACTCAGTGACCAAAATTAACCGAACCTTCTTAAACACTGGCTTTTGGACTGTCAGAGTTGCATACCTCATTACCACTCCTACTTTTACCCTTTTCTCCAGGACACCTCGTATTACTACAAACGTCCATTTCCATTGGATAAAACCATCGTATGGTTATATACGAACTCGAAGGAACTTGTTCCAGATTCGAGGATGGTTTCCGGTTCTGGAGAAATCGAATAGGACTATTCAGTTGTCTTTTTCTTTTACCTTCTCTCAGGTTGCGAGTGCTCCTTGGATTAGGACAGTACACCTATTACGCAAATTGGATAGTTTTCTTCCAAACCATAGGCAGGTGCCGACCGGTAAGGAATGAAGAAAACCAATTAGCCTAACGATGGTGTACAGAAGGTATTAAGTTAAGACAAATAAAGGGATTAGTAAGAGGGCAAAGTAAACTGCGACTGCTATTTACGACCAAACCAAGTATTTCATTACCACGCCCACTTCACCTTTGTATTTCTCCAGAACACTCTGTATCACTACGAAGATCCACAGTTTATTGGATACTCCATCGTATGGTTATATACGAACTCGAAAGGAACTTGTTCCAGTTCGGGGATGGATTCTGATTCAGGAGAAATAGGAATAAGCGTTATTCGGTTGTCTTTTATCTCCACCTTCTCTCGCATTGCGAGTGCTCCTAGGATTAGGACAGTACACCCATTATGCTTATTGGATAGTCTTCTTCCAAACCACAGGCTGGTGCCGAACGGTAGGGAAGGAAGAAAACCATTTAGCCTAAGAGGGTGTACAGAAGGAAATGACTAAAGAAATATGAAGGGATTTGGAGAGATGGCAAAGAAATATACGGTTACAGTTGTGAATCTGATAATGGAAGAGGCATTACTAGGAATACTCGGATACCCCATCGAAACATTTCAATGTTTCAGTTTCACTGTGTATTGTTAAAAGAAAATTGATTTCCCAATTAGTCCTTGCTCCAGGGTATGTATTTACCAGTTTTGATTCTCACATCTGTATGGTTTTACAGATGATGAGTGGGAGCAAGTTATTGGGAATTAGGTGATCATCCTCATTATATCGGGATTCGTTGTAATTGGTGATATTTGAGAAAATCGCCTGGGATGTTTGCCGGACGACGAATATTTGGTTTTGAATATCCGCTGTTATGCACCAATTTCGAATTGATATATCTGTACGTCTATTTTTATAGAATGAGATATAAGCTTTTGAAATTATGTCTATGACATTTACCTATATCAGTGGATGGTTAGGTAAGGAGCATTAAACAGCGGTGTAATTCTTCTTAACCATAAGTACAGTTTTCAACCTATGACATACAGGGAATGAGCTATTAGACTCAAGGGACTTATACAGAGTATTGTATGTTGTCCAGTGTCCATTAGGACAGAGGGGTTGGTCTTCATACTATATTCGGTTTATTTATGACTTCTCCAGTTTTTAGACATGTGTTTCGTAGAAATGCAAGATCTAAGTTTTGAGAAGTTATAGGTATATGAATAAAGTAGAGGACCAAGTATTGCAAGTATCAGGATTCTTCAAGGTGATCGAAGATGTAGATACTTGTGTATGGTAATCAGTTAATAGTAATGAATTTGAGAAACTTGTTTCTCTTTCAGGTTACTCATAATTGGAAGCACTTCTAAGTTGAGTAACGCTGATCGGTCTCTTTCCATTTAGTTGACATGCACTGGAGACAGTTGCATGATTTGAATCTGGTTCCCATTAAATCAGTTTCTCTGTTTCTATATTGGATATAGAACGGTTCATATCTTAACGATGTTAAGGTACGGAGAGTTGTCCGGCTTATGCTTAAAACCAGACTCTGGATAACTCAAGGCATGTTTCTGTAATGGCTGTTTGTGGGTTGACCCGGGCTATGACGAGGGTTGACTTTCTACCATCTAGAAGATCAATAGTGATATTGTTCTTGACTCGCCACAGTTTTAATAAAAATGGATTTTTTCAGAAAACAATAGTGGGAGTATGGTAGAACTGGAAGTGATTCCAGAACCGCAAACGATTACTGAAAATTTGATAAGAACCTAAAAATTCAATCTGATTTGACATTCCATTGGCCACTCCGCAGATATGGTGGGTAACCTCAGTCACTCGAGAGGTACTTCGGTAGCCTCAAGGACGGTGACAGGGAGGTTCTTGTTTACCCAGATTTGACACTACTGTTGTTCCAGGCTATGAGACCCGGCAGGAGGATGAGTATAGCGTCGTTCTAAACTAGCTTTAGAAGTGTACGTCTATATGACTCTGCCAGAGGGTTGCCATGGTCAGTGGGAGCAGCGGAAGCTAACTGGGGACTTGACACTACTGTTGTTCCAGGCTATGAGACCCGGCAGGAGGATGAGTATAGCGTCGTTCTAAACAAGCTTTAGAAGTGCACGTGTATATTATTCTGCCAGAGGGTTGTCGTAGTCAGTGGGAGCAGCGGAAGCATAGTGGACAAGTGGCTTATGTCTATTTATAGACTATAGCAGATATAGCGGAGATAGATCATCTATTTCTGATGTGACAGTCATATGTTTGACTTCATCATAATAGGGGATGGATTTGTTAAGAAGGTAGTAGGGTGTGATGTCCTGGTATTTGGATGACATACACAGAGTAGGAAGTGGAATTCCTATACTACGATCGGTTATACTCTGGTTGTCACACAGTGGTTTCTCCACATAGGAATTGGATATTATATCAGACATTCTGCTTACTAGATCTATGGTTTTAGACCTAGATTTGGGAAGTGTCCCAATCTGGGTACTTAGACTGCATTCTAAAGGTGTTTTAGAATGGACGACTGACACGGTAGTATACCTGCAGGTGATGGAGTCACCCTCTCTAAAGGTGTCTTACAGACTAAAGGGGAGAGGGATGTGCATGATTGGCAGATCACTTGTTTAGGCAATTGAATCAATCATGAGATGTCAAGTACCACACCAGATATTGTTTTTGCAGTAGATGCAATAAGATATTGATCCAATACTGGAGAAACATTCGGAAGCAGTTTTAGAACATAAGTGGATGTTCTAGGGATATGATAACGACAGCTTCATTCGGAAGACAGTTATCATTCCAGGCTTCCAAGATGATCTGGATGACAGAGTGACTGTCAGAGTTATAGTTTTCCCTCTGACGAGGGGCAGTATTTTGGACAGGTGGTCCAAGCGGATATTGAGGGAGGCATGGCGCAGGATACTGATTAAGTTCAGTCGACGATACAATCTAAGAAGTTTGGATTTGGAGTTCGTTTATGAACTAGATCCCATCAGACATCCAAACATATTCTAAGACATGTATTGCTCATTTCGGGAGATGGCTTTCTCCGCGAACTTGAGATAAAGAGAGACATAGAAAGAAACATAAGAGCGGATCCACTCACTGAGGCTATTCCTCGAATGCATTAGTTTCGCAAACGGGTTTTGTGAGACTGATTAGTAGAGGAGTTGGGTGTTCGGTATCACACAGGCTGTGAGTATACGACATCGCAATAATTAGCCTTGAGTGCAAGTGGAAGATTATTGGATATAGTGTCCTCAGAGTCAATTATTGAATCACAGGCACGTGATTACAATGATTGAGGGAGGACCTATACTGGTAGGACAGTCTTACTCAAGATGATAATATGCTATCTGGTTTATCTTTATCATCGTGTACTGGTTTAGGTGACCTTACAGGTCACTATTGCGCGTTGATAGAGCCCTTAGGATTCTTGCTTGACGGCCAGCAGTATGATGGCGATCATATACGTGGGAGCTGGGGTCAATAAGCACATCCTTAAAAGGTCCCTAGTCGTGGGAGTTTTCGAGACAGAGCATCGATACTCCAGAGTAGACTAGTGTATACAGTCGAGACCCCGACAAGAGGCGGTGGCCGGTCTCACAAGCCACTGGTGTTAGTTGATTCATTTAAGGTGTATACAGGTGCTCATTGGGTTATGAGTACACCGGACATGACTCGCCGGGAACATGCTAGTTGGTCTTATACCTGACGTCAGATAGCAGTTCCCTGGTGACATATGTACAGGTTAGTTCATCGACCTGAGATCGTCATTTGTCTCGTGTGAGTTTCCACTGTACTTTGATTACTACCCTACCACGCTCAAAAGAGTCGTGCAAACAGGTTTTAGTTGGGTACAGTCCCGAGCCACATGGAGACAGTGAGCGGATCTGCAAGGTTTCGTCTCTCCCGGTATTGTGGGTGAGGTCGCGCTGTGTCTAGGAGAGCCATTACACGAAGTTCTTGGCCAAGGCAGGAGATTTACTGGTAGGTATTCCAGTAATATCTTAGGGTGTTCTGGGCTACACTCCGATACGACTTGTACCGTTTTTGGGGGTCTGACTTTTACCAACCCCCCAGGCCCGCCATGCGATACTCATAGACGAACGGACCGGACTGTACGGATATTGTCACTGACAGGCTCAGTAGGGTGTCAGGATAAGTTCGCTCATCGACGTCCCTTTTGGTTAATACCTGGTAGCCCGTTACGTATGGCTAATACTTCTGACGTGCTAGTGGTTAAATCCACAACCAAAGTATTGACGAGTCTTTAGAGTCCCCCACAGACAGTTTCTCAAGTTTCCGGCGAAACGCTGTAGAGGCCGTATGGATATATGGCAGGGTTCGATCATATACGTGCGGTATTGTACGGATCATGATTAGACGGATAATACTAGCGGGTTTTGGTTTAAGCCGGATCCTAATATTGTACAGTGTAGATTTTGTCTCATTGCATTTGTATTCGGTCAGAATACAAATGCGGGTATGTATATACAATCGCGG
Source organism: Agapanthus africanus (assembly GCA_030015575.1). Classification (NCBI taxonomy): domain Eukaryota; kingdom Viridiplantae; phylum Streptophyta; class Magnoliopsida; order Asparagales; family Amaryllidaceae; genus Agapanthus; species Agapanthus africanus. The sequence goes on from CM057345.1 coordinate 21,312,205, forward strand.
GATTTTCCTGTAATTTATTACGGGATCGTCTTTTTGAAGTTGCCAGTTTGCATTTTGTTTCGGCCATTTTTCTTTGTTTCTTTCTTTGGCTGAAAAATTGATGGAGGAGGGTTTATTTGCAAATGTGTAATTAATCATGGGGAAGACTTTTTGTGGCACATGGTTGGTTCATGGTAGTTCATGATTGCTTACTTTATATGATGGGAGTAGGTTGAGACTTTTTGGTGTGATCATGACTCCTCATCACCTATTCTTTTCTCTCTCTTGCATTATTTTTGGCTCACTCCCTCTTCTCATTCTTGAGGAAAAGGCCGGCCATTCTTGATGGGGGGACTGTCCATTTTTTTGTGTGGGATTGAGTTCTCATTTTGCTTGCAAAAGTTCTCTAGAAAAATTCATTAGCCATCACAAAATTCACTTCATCTCCTTTCCACTTCCAAAATGGCAACTTAAACAACCCCTAAAGACATAGTGATCTACACTTATCCTACAGCATTCTTGGACACATCGATTGGCCAACTTCGTGCCCAAGTTGCCTCGGTCCAGAGGTGGGAGCTCGTAAAAGAACCCGGCGATGTGGTGTCCTTCCGACGAGGAGATGAAGACCGGAGATTCCGCGGGGAGATCGGGATGACGACGAGAAGAGCCTTAGACCCCGTCTATCGGATATCATGTGTGCGGTTTCGATCGTAGCATAAAGCTACGCGACGGTTGTCAACATCAAACGTTAATCATTTGTTGCTTACAACCATTTTGTGGTTTATACGACGAGAGATTTTCAGCAAGATATTTGATAGATTTGTTCAGTGTGGATAAATTAGGAATGCAAAAAGTGTACATCTCCATATGCTTGTGTTTTCATTCATTTTGATAAGAATTTCGTCGGTACCTTTCTGCCAGTTCGTCGTGTACAAATATAGACTAGATGACCATCTCAATGACTTATAGGTACAATGAGATGTTTATTGGTTTATTGCAGTGTATTCGGAGAACAGCGGGGAGATACTACCGAAATTTTCTCTAAATGGATGAAAGCACAAGTGTATGTATGTACATTTTATACATTCTTAACGGGATATAAGCCTTAACATCGACAACCGTTTTAGTCAAATCAATTCAAATGTTAATACATTAAAGCTAAAACAGAATTATGAATGCCGATAATCTGACGATTAGATTTTACTGTCCTAGGAGAGAAAATGGAAGATGCTTATTTTCGCGATAAGAGTTAGATGCACGTAGATAACGTACAATGGCAGGATCTGTTTTTCATTCGTGACGTTGAGTTTTTCACTAGGTTGTGTCCCTGTAGTTATTGCATGAATTGTTGATTGCAACCAAAGTTGGAGATTGAAAAACACATCCAACAACGAAGTTTCATGGAAGATAATGTCGTATGGAGATATCACGGTGAAGTTCGCATTGACGCCCCCATCAGTGCTGCCCGGGAACATTTTCAACGAAAACTCGAGGGATTCGAAATAGAAAATGATCGAGGACCCAATGAAAATGTGCATGATGAAAACTGGCAGGGTGTAATGGAAGGGGTGGAAGAAGAAGACCGGGACTTTGAAAACGATGACGATGTTGATGATGACAATGCTGAATTCGAAGCTCATGACGATATGTAAGGGCTTATAGATGTCTTGAGCCGGGAAGATGATTCCGAAACGAGCAAGGAGGAAATCTTAGAAAAGTATAGGGTTGACGCTAGAATCTCTTTACATCCCAACTGTCAATCCTTTTCAAAGCTTTCCTTCTTCGTTAGACTGTTTAACATCAAGACTTCGAACGAACGGTAGTGTACTATACAAGCAAAGAAAAGAAGATATTAATTTGAAATCATGTGCATATACATATATTTTACTTATATTTTAATTGTATATTTGTGTCTTGCAGGAAGAGTCCGAGCGCAACCGTGAAAACCGTACGAAAGAGCCTGAGTATCCGAGCGCCAGGCCGTTATCCGGGAAGAAATCGACCAAAGGTGCCGCTTACCACATGGTATGCCTTAAAAGCCATTCTCAATTATTTCTAATGCTTTGTCTAGTTTAAGTCCAATTACAAACATTTATAAACATAAACATACACTCATACACACACGTATACACATACACAAACACACACCATCTATTTCTAATCTACACGTATTTATAATTTCAGTTACAGATATATTTCATTTATCGCAGAGAAAGAAAGACCCGGCAGCTTACACTCCTACGAAAGCGTTTGTTGCGACACATCAAACCCATGGCACATCAACTCGTGAATTTAACATAAGTTTGAAACATTCGCTTTAATTTTGATTATTGGTACGCGCGTGCGTATATACATACACACATGCGCACATGTACACACACACACACACGTACCCAAATACACATATGTACACACATTTATACGCACACATATATACACATACATACATATATATACACATACATGTACATATATTTGTGTGTGCACATATATACATCTACACAAATTTATACATGCACACACACATACACATATACACCTATGTATATTTATACATGTACACACTTAACTTTTTATACATGTGCGCACACATATATACACCTACACAAATTTATACGTTCACACATACTCATATACATATGTATACATATGCAAAGGCAACTATTGGAGAAAACGGCTGACGTTCCAATGGATTCGAATACCCCATTCAGTGACCTCGACCCCTATTTTGAATCTATCCACCCACATCAACGAAGATTACAAGCATGGATATGGAGCTGGAAACTACCGTTAGGACAATCCGGCTACCACCAAATTTGTTACAGAGCAGACAACACAAGATAACCGAGAGAGCATGAGAGAAGAATTTTATCATCACTTTCAAGAAAAATGGGAAGAACAATCGACGCAACAAAATCAGGATATTTAACTTGAGCTAATGGTGTTAGTAGATATATTTTGATATAGTTTTTTTCCATTGAGCATACCTCTTTCCCTATAATTTTTTGCCGTCTTCTTTTGACCGTCTAGACTAATTTTGTTTTCGCACTATGACCTCTCTTTATAACCTGGTACTCTTTTGATTAGGCTACTCCTAGTGATTATCTAGCATGAAGGGTATCTCTTATACTGATGTTGTGATGACTTATTTGCTGCTTTATAACATAGTTGCAAAAAGGTGTATTTTTTCAAATACCTGAGTTTGAGATGGTCAAAGTGATGTAGCTGTTGCTTAAAATTGTACCTAGTCTAGTTAGGTAATTAATGAAGTTATTACCTATAGATATCCTGCTCTTTCACTGATGCTATATACACACAGCAAGTTATTCCTTGGCATAACTGTTGTTTGCTCTTTTCTTTAAAACCTCTGACTACGTATAGCGTAAAAATCAGGATAGCTTGCCGTTAAGTTTATTCCAGATCCAGGGTATTGAGATGTGTTTGTTTCTGATGGAAATTAGTTGTGATTGCAGAAGGCTTTGCTGTTGCTGCTGCACTTGTGATGCTGTTTTGACTACAAGCTTAGAAGTTAAACAAATGATTAGAAGTTAAACTGGATGCTAGTGTGTATTTGTCTAAGATGCCATGGTCTCCTTGGATACAAGAGCTAAAAAGATTTTACCAATTGGAGATTACAGTGGATTTTTATTCAGTTCCTGAAGTGCCCTGCAGTTGATTCTTTTACTTTAGCCTTTATATACTTCCCTGCCCGGCTACCACCAAATTTTATTTTAAGAAAAAAGTGATAATGGTAAGCATTATTTTGTGCAAAAAACGATTATTTTATAGAACTTTGTAGTCTTTCATGGGCTGCTAGAGATCCAACTTTCAATAGCTACAACCATAATGATATGCAAAATGATGAAACACTATTATTCATTCATGAATTCCGAAATTTAGATTTAGAAACACTAAGCACTTGTACAGGAGCGAGATTGGATTTGCTTCGTGTGATGGGGAAACTCTCTCTCGAGGAATGGATGAAAGAAGGTGACTCGAGCACATCCTTTTTCGATGGTGTAATATGAGAAAGTGGAAGAATGGATTGAGGAAGTTAGTGAAAGATATTATATGATGATGCTTATGACATCCAAGTCCTAAAAAGGCGACCGATTGGAGTCAATTCATCTGCGGCTCTGCGCTGCAGAGATTCATATACATGTAAAAATTCTTTCAAATCCCTTGAGAATACTTGATGTGTTTTTTTGTGTGTGGCACATCCTACATCGTATATCATCTTTTAAATTTGATCTAACACAGCTTATATTATGTTCTAGAGGAACTCTAACCTTTATAAATTAGTGAAGGTTAATTTGCAAAGAAGTACCCACGAACTATCACTTTTGTGTGAAAAGTACCATGATTCAATGAAATAATTTGATTAAAGAAAAGTAGCATGGACGATCATCCCCGGCGTATAGCTGAGCTTTCTTTATTGGCTGTACGCATAGGTTAATGAGAAGTACTTACACATAATATATAGATTTAAGCAAGGAAACCCAAAAACCATCCACATCTCCTAATTATGGCGGCAGCCCACATCCCTTGCTCCCTTGGTCGAGTACCCTTTCTTAGCTCGATGTTGCATTTTGGTTCTCATTTTGACAGGCGATCGCATACATCTCTAGGTTCTTCAGTCAAGAAGATCAAATATTATGAGTATGAGTTTGTCTGTTCTTCCGTCAAAGTCGACAACAACGATTCACTCTTTTATAGGTTAATGTATCGAATCCCCTTCTCTTTTTTAGGCTAGTGTTTAAACACTAATTTGGTCTTATTATAGATGTTTTTCCTTACTAAACTGTCGGCTTTTGATAAACGATTGAGTGGGTTGAATTATTTTGAGTGTTGGAACATGCTTTTTTTTCCCTGAATGGGTTGACAGTTTAGATCGACATACAGAATAGACCTTTGTCCACCCTCTCATTCTTCTACCTCTACCTAGGAACCAAAACCCTAACCGAAGCGAACCCCCATCTATAATCAATGACTCAATTAAGGTGAACCCTGATGGTAGGATTTGGAGGTTACGGTAAAACGGCATTACTAAGATATGCTCATAGCACGCTTAATGACAACGGTGTGGCAAAGAGAGTATGAAGTCATATGGAACCCAAAAAAAAAGTATAAAGTTTGGAGCTTCCTTTGGTTGATAGATTACAATGTGATTTTAACGAAGAGTAATCATATCGAGAGGAACATTTGGATCGATGGTTGATAGATTACTAAAAAAACACTATTGGTGTTTAGCATCATTCATCATTCCACAACATCTCCTAATCTTCACATAAACTTTAGCATCAATGGGGTATGGCTTAGGAACGCATGTAGAAGAAAAACATTTTCGCTCTCTCGTTTTCTCCTTCTTTCCCCCTTTGGCTTCCTCTAACTACCCTATTGGCTTCAAATGTTTTCCATATATATTTTAAAAAAATATACATTCAAAATAGTAAGATTTTTGCCGACACGATATTTAGTAATATAGCAGGGAACGAAATTTTCTTCTCCAGTAAATCAACAGTGTTGATTTTGGGGTTGGACTTGGAGTTAAAATTAACAATGATTGAAATTTTAAGAATTGTGTAAGAAATGTGGGGTTCAGCTGGAACAACAAACGCAGCAGCAGCGAAGACATGATTTCAAGATGCAACCAAGGGTTTTTCAAATAGGGTTCCGCCTACAACAAAAAAAACACATACATTGATGAGAAAGGGGTTACCTTTTTTTAGTTGTTTATGAACAAAACCCCTGAGATATTTTTTTTTATCAAACCTTTTTCTGTAGATTTCTTCTTGGATTTGCCTCTGATGTCTACATTCAATATAACATCCAAATCAGTGTAAGATTTTTACTGGAATCAACCAATAAAAAAATTTAAGGAAAAAAAGAGGAACAAATTTATGAAGAAAAGCCCTTATCTTGAATTTTTCGATGATGTGGTGATCGCCGATGAGAAGAAGGGGAAACCCTAACGAAAGGAGCGGGTCGGGTCGGATGTTTTAATTCGACCGGGTGTCGTTCCTGATCGGTCCTTTTTACCGTTGGTCCCCAGACCTTTGGGAACCTCTGGGGTTTCATAAAAAAGCCACCGGAAACTTTGTATTTTGTACTGTATTAAAAAAAATGAATCCTTGCCGTTAAACTAAAATATCTCATGTTTTTTTCTCCCTGGTTTTTTTTCTCACAGGGGTTTATTCGTTTTGGATTCTTTGATTGGATTTTGACTTTTACCTGCATTGTATTTTATGGTATTATTGGTTTTGGACTGGAATTCGGATTTTAAAATACAGTGTTACTGGTTTTGGACTAGAATTCGGATTTTAAAATCTAGCGTTATTGGTTTTGGATCCAGATGTGAAGTTTAAAGTCTAGCGTTATTGGTTTTGGACCTGGATTTCAATATTTTCTGCTATTAGTTTATTGGACTCGGATTTGGATTCAACCCCAAAAGTCAAAATTTCAAGTACAACTATATAAAGCAAAGGTACAAAAAAAATTTAAAAGGTCCAAAAAATGGCGGAGTCTTTTTTTGTGCTTGGATTATGAGACATCTCCATCTTGATGAACCTTTTCAAATCCCAAAAAGCTTGTATTTCCTTTTATTCTTAATCTCATATCTTATTTTTATTTAGATTTTGATTGATTATGTTATATATTTTTTTTAACTTGTTCATGGATCCTAAAAATGTGTTTTTCCCCTTGATCTCATCTCATTTTGATCTATATTTTAATTGATATGGATTATATATTGCAACTTTTTTCATAAAATCCTAGAATGATTTTTATTTTTCTAGATCTCGTCTTATTTTTATTTATTAGATTATATTTCATAACTTTTTCATAAAACCCTAAAAATGTGTTTTGGTCTCAAACTTGTTTACTAAATTATTTATAAGAATTCCTTTTATAGAAGATTATATTTAGTATTTTGTATTAATCTTTATTATTTTTATTTTGATTACTTCCAAGATTTTATTTTTCTCTTTTTAATTTTGAATAGCTTTGATAAAAACAGCATATATCGAGCAAATGTTAGAAAAAACTAGATTAAAATTTGATAGTGTGCGATTTTCACATTTTAAAATTTTTGGTCAGTATGTAATTATCGATAATAATGAACTTGTTCTTTGTTATCAATAATTTTTTTATAATTTTTTTATTAAAATATTAAAAATAATTTTTAATTTTTTTTAATAAACTTTACACGTTTATAAGATTAAAAAATATAACTATGTCACAAAAACCCTGTGGAACTAAAAGTCATAATACAAATTATGCAAGAACTCAAATAATTTCATACAAAATCCAAATCCAAGTCTTGCACGGAAAATCCTAATCCAAATTCAACATGTAAGTCTGAGTCCAAATTCAAATCCAAATCCAAAACATTGTCCGACAATGACAATTTTCCAAAACTAGACTCCAAGTTCAATAATATCCCCGTTGAGTCAGGTCAGGATTAGGGAAGTGACATCGGGTTTCTTAGTTAAGTAGGGGAACATGAAAATGGAAAGTAGAGGATGGTTGAGCGTAAGTTAAGATAACATAAAATATTAGCTCGTACTCTGATTGTGCAATAACGAAAAATTCATTTTCTATAGCCCAACAAAATCTCTATAGGCTATTAGGACTCTCATTGGATAGAAAATGGTATTAAAATGCTTCCATAGTTTTAATAACTTTGCTATGATCAGGGATAGAATCTGGGGGACTGGCAGGGGTTCTGGCAAGCCTCCGACAAATGCTTTATAGACTATTCATTGGTTTGCTTTTTTACCCAAAGGCAGGGCCAGGAATTTTGGGAAGCATGGGCGAAATATGATTTATATCTAGTACATAATTTAGGAAGAGAATATTGCAAAACAAAATCTTCAACTTTATGTGTCTGGGAAAACAATATCTTGGCAAATTTACTAGAATAATTTATAAATCAAAACAATATAAGTTGTATTTTCAAAATAATCCAGAATAGCTTAAATCAAAAAAGAGAAAAGGAAAAGAAAATAAATGATAAAAAGAAGATCAATTATGATTTCCTTTATTGGAAAAATATTAGTTGGACTGTTAGATTGAAATTTCACATGCAAATTAGTTTTTGATGGAGATAAAATTAAGGTAATGTTTAAGGATATTGTTGTTTTCTTATAGGGTTTTTTCTGTTAGTCTCCATATACTTCAATATTTTTCTTTGTCTCTCCTTATAGTTAGTATTTACATGTAATTCTCTATACTTATAAATTACTCCTGCAGCCTCTCTACTTCACTTTTGAAAATTATTCATTCTCCTCCACCATCGCCGTCGTATCCACCACCGCCACCTTTTTTCTCCTCTAATTCAACACCGTCACCGTCAACATCGTCACCGCCATCTTTCTCCTCCTCTTCATCTTCTTCAACCCATAAATACCAATTTCTTCCTCCTCTGCAACGCCATCACCACCATCATCAACACCTTCTTTCTTTTCTTTTTCAACCACAACCGCCGCCGCCGTCATTCTTGGAAGAAGAATGATGGCAGCGGCGGCGATTGTGGGTTGAAGAAAAAGAAGGTGGTGGTAGTGTTAAGAAGGAAGATGAAGAAGAAAGGAGGCGATGGGTGGAAAAAGAGGAGGAGGAGGAGGAAGATGGCGGCGGCGTTGAGGAGAAGGATGAACAAAAAGGCGATGGGTTGAAAAAGATGAGGAAGAAGACGGCGGACATAGGGACGGCGGTTGCTGGGAGGAGAAGCAATAATTTTCAAAAGTGAAGTTGGTGTTGCATGAGTAACTTATAAGTATATGGGGGCTGCAGGTAAATACTAACTATAGAGCGGACAGAAAAATATTGAAGTATGAAGGGGGTTAATGGAAAAAAACCCTTTCTTTCTTATGTTGTATTTGCAGAAAGAAAAGAATGAATAGTTTTTTTTATATAAAGTTATAAACTAATATATGTAACCATTATTTGCCTCAATTAAGAGAACATATATGACAATTTGAACTAATGGAAAATAATTAAGCATATCAACTAATCCTAAGGCAATAAAGGATTAGCAGTTACACTATTTATTTTGAGAAATCTACACATGCAACCACGAAATACCCCATGAATATTTTATCTGCGAAGGTTTAAATAGTTGTTAGCCTAGCAGTTAAGATATAGTATTTTGAGTCTAAAAACCTTGGTTCAATCCCTCAGCTGCATTTTTTAAAATATTAATGTCAACGTTTAGTTTTAAAAATATTTAGCAGTGCTTTTAACATATAAGTATATTTTCACACTAATGTATTTTAATTTGGCCCTTTCAGTTTTTTTTCGCTATGACACAAGTATAGACCGTTGCAAGATAATAAAATTTTCAGTTTTTTCAGGTGCGTGCCATTTTCCAAAAAAAAATTATCACCAAATAAAAAATCGCATATTGCCCCTTTATAATAAAATAAAGGCATCATATTGAAATCTGAGTACAAAATATTTTTTATGGAAAAAAAAGTATTAAGAAATAAATGCAAGACAATTTTAATTAAGCTACATCAAAAGTAAAAATAATAAGAGCAATATTTTAAAGAATAAAATGCTAAAAGCAATATCTAAACATATATCAAGTTTTTAGAAGCTTTGTAACAAGAAGGGTCATAAAGATAATTTCACTTAATTGATAAAATTAAATCCTAATAATCATGAAAAGAGTTATGATAACAAGTATTGAAAATTAGAATTTATCCTAAATGACATATTCAAACATCAAATTCTAATTCTTAAGAAAGATAATTGATGATGCTCATTACTGAGAACTCTCCAAATTATGACACGTGGCAGATGACGTGTCCCAAGGCTTACCGGAAAAGAGCAAGAACGGTACATTGAAGGCATGCCTCGGGCCTTCGATCCAAGGATGTTCTCGACCTTCGATGAGCTCCCAGAACACTCATGTGCTCGTCCTACAAATAACCATTGGCTCACCTCCGAGCCCTCATGCACATTGGGCTTTCTCAGCCCTCCCAGCTCGCCTCCGAGCTATCACAGAACCACGCTTGCTCGGCCTCCCGCTTGGCGAACCTCCGGCTCGCCAAGCTCAGCCCGGTCTCACCGACTGACCCAGAGCATAGATCATAGGCGTCCTCGCCATGGCTCCGTGAATCTCGTCATACACGAGATATCCGCCGCCCCATGATCACGCGTCGCACGCCATCACATTCCCCCATTAATGGGCGTATCTCGCCATTAATGGAGGGTCCCGCCATTCACGCAGGCGCCGCTCCAAGAGCGTAACGGCCGGCGTAAATCTCGCACTCGCCAGCCCATGACCGCCAATATATAAACCCCCTCTCAGACGATTCAGGTAAGGCAATTCGATCTGAATAGGCCGTTACTCTGCCCAAATCTCTTGACTAACTTGATCGTCGGAGAGTCCACGGTCGTACAACCAGCCTGAGACTTCCTTGCAGGTAGTTCGGCTTCACTCCAAACCAAGCCCATTGAGATCCACACGCTTCAGGAGGGAACTCTCAAATCCAATCCCAGCCATTCATTAACGCTCGCGACAGATCAACGGAAGACAAAATCTGAAGGAGATCCAGACCTCCATCAATAAATGTTTTAAGCAAATCTCATTTGTTTGTTATATGAAAAGGTATAGCCCCACCCACAAATTATAGATATTGATCCAGACACGTAAATAAATCAACTTCTCTTCTTTTTCTCGTCGTTTCATGTTATCCCCCAAAAAATTATTTTAGAAAGATCAAATCAAATTATGTTAACCACATGTGATATAATTTTTAAGATTTTCTCGACTTCCAATAAAGAATTCCAATTGGTAATTTAATATCCAATGATTTTCATACATAGGGAGATACAATATCAGTTGCAGCTTAATCTTGTTAAATACTTGAATCCAGCTTGCAATTGATTTTAAATATTTTTTTGCCTGGGGTCCCAACTCACACGTGGTAATTGCTTTTAGAAAATGATATAATAAGAGATGCTGCATTGAAATTTCTTTTAGAATTATTGTAGGTCTAATTAGATGGCCTCATTAAGTTGAATAGTAATTAGCTTTAATTTACTGTATCCATACCCGATTTGTTGTGCCGACCACAGCTACATACAACCCATATGACATTATCTAATTGTAGATTATTGAGCATATTAGTGGGAATAGAAAGCTAGACATAAGTTTGCAAAACCCATTAATAAAATCTGATTTTTTTTTAAACTTCTCCCTTAATTTCTTTCCTTATACATTTTGACCCATTTCCCCATTTCTCTGGTAAAATTTTGGAGTATTTATTTTAGAAACTAAATCTCCTTTTTTAAACAAATGAGATCTCTTTTCTAACTAAAATATGGAATATAATTTTTTTTATTAAAAATAAAATTGAATTGGCGGCATTTGGTGTATAATTTAATCTGGATTTTTTTTCCTTTTTTGATTAACAACAAATCTGGAAATAAATTGATGTATAGATCAAAATCATATTTGGATAAGGTATATACATACTTACTAAATCACATTCATTGTATTTATATGGACCAAAATTATTGAGTTTAATTTTAACCAAGTTGTAGCAAAATAAAAATAAATAAATACCTTAAGTTGCAGCAAAATTATAAAAAAAAAACGAATACGAAGTTATTTTTTTACCTTTTTGACGAAAAAGAGATAAATAAACGTAGACAAATAATTTGGATAAGTTTCTATCAAATAAATAAATAAATTGGAAAAGAGATAAATTACAAGTGGACTATATATATACATCACAACAAAAAATAAAAGGAAACACTTTAAGAGCATCTATGGTATCACAAAATACTTTTGTGTGCATTGAAAAGGAGGCGGTGCATGAATTAGGCTTTCTTTTCTCCCCCACAATAATGGATATTTAATGAGATTTTAACAAGTGCACTAACCTAGCAAATTAATTAGTTTTTCCATAATCATAAATAAATTTTTAATATACTGTTTATTGTTCCCATATATATGGTGTTAGCATGTATAAATTAATGCATTTGCAATTGGTTTGATTGCAATATTATTTTGGTTAGATATTTAAAGATTCCCTAGAGGTTTATTAGGCAATGAATAATATTTATTTGGTGTTTTTATTTTTTCCTAGAGGGGCAAGATTTTCGGTGGCAATACTATAATTTTTTGGGAAGTTTAAGACACATCTTGGTCAATTCTCTCCCCTTCAATCAAAATCTCTATATAAAGCCCCAAACACTTCAAATTTTATTTTTTCGAAGAAAACATTCACAAAAGTTTTGCTGGGTTCTCTTCATTTTGCCGCGCATTGTTTAAAGTACAGTACAGTACACAATGGAGGCAGGGGACTCCTATAGGAGTGGGAGCTTGAGAATAAACAGCTCAAGTTTTTGGAGAAGGAATGACGACGTGTTTTCAAGGTCGACGAGGAACGAAGATGATGAGGAAGCTCTGAAATGGGCTTCCCTTGAGAAGTTGCCGACGTACGATAGAGTGAGGAGAGGGATACTGGATCCAGGTGAAGGAGATGCTAAGGAAGTTGATATATTGGGACTTGGGTTTCATGAGAAGCGGAACCTGCTTGACAGGTTGGTTAGAGTCCCCGACAAGGACAATGAGAAGTTCTTGTTGAAGCTCAAGGAGCGTATCGATCGGTAAGAACTTGCTTGTCTTCGCCATTTTATCATTTTGTAAAGAAACTATAGGCTTGAGAATACGGAATCTCGGATGGCATAGGAGAAAATATACGCTTTCCACTATTTGTTAGAATAAGATCAAAACCGTCTATGTCTATCAAATGATACTTGAACACTATCTTGCTTTTCGCCCTTTCATTGAAGAAGTACAAAATCAATGGTTTATCAATTATAAAACGTGTTTCTCCTTTAGATCATCGGATTTGTAACTGTCATTTTAAATTTTTTTCGACCGTCGGAGATAGAAATTTTCTCCTATGATACATGATAATCCGTTAACTTCCTACCGAAGATAATATAAAGGCCACATTAATTTAAACTTGGTTAGTTATCTTGTACAAAACTAAGAGAGGATTATGATATCAAGACCTCTAGGTGCTAATATCATATCAATTTTCGTTTTTTCCCTCTCTATTTCGTTTTGTAGAGTTGGTATCGATCTTCCGATGATTGAGGTGAGGTATGAGAATCTAAATATCGAAGCGGAAGCGCATGTGGGCAACAGAGGACTGCCCACGATTCTTAATTCTTCGCTCAACATATTGGAGGTAGTTCAGTGTTCTTCGATTTATTCGATTTTCTTGGTTTCCCACAATTGTTTTATTGTTCTTGATCGAGCAAAATTGTTTTCTTGTTTCATGATCCAGGCATGTGCCAACTTTCTTCACATATTGCCAAGTCGAAAGCGACTGCTGTCGATCCTCCACAATGTCAGCGGAATTATCAAACCCCGAAGGTACGAAGAAGAATTAATTCAGCTAAAAAGTTGGCATTTTCTTAAGTTTCTGTTTTCCTGTAACACGATTGAAAATACAAATTCAAATAAATTTTCATAAATTTGTTTCAGGATGACTCTACTTTTGGGGCCTCCAGGGTCCGGAAAAACAACCCTGTTGCTGGCGTTGGCCGGAAAATTAAGCAAGGATCTAAAGGTCTGGGTATTCCTATTTTCGAATTTCATAATTATAATTATATAAGAAAAATATCTGAACAAAAATAAAATTTTTAACAGGTTTCAGGGAAAGTTACTTACAATGGGCATCAAATGGATGAGTTTGTACCTCAAAGAACAGCTGCTTACATAAGTCAGCATGATCTCCATATGGGCGAGCTTACGGTGCGCGAAACCCTAGCTTTCTCTGCTAGATGCCAAGGAGTCGGTACTCGACACGGTAAGTATAGGCTGCTCAATTGAGTCAATTCAAAAACACAGAATTAGTAAACATTAAGATGCATATTGTTGAACTTTTCAAAGCATTAGCTTTACTGCTAACATCAACAGAATAAGATTAGCAAACAAATTGATATCCTAAATATTTTGTCCAATGTCGTATGTTAAAAAAAATTGTTTTCATGCCTAGTAAAAATTAAGTCAACAGATTTGCTGAGATAACCATACTTTTTATATTAAAATACAGAGATGCTAATGGAGTTGTCAAGAAGGGAAAAAGCAGCAAATATTAAGCCAGATCGTGACATTGATGTCTTCACGAAGGTAAGTCTAACAATTTTATTCAAAAAAAAAACCGGAATCAGAATTTTTCCGAGCAAATAAGATATTGACATTTTTCATGCTGTTTCTGCTAACACAGGCAGCTTCAATTGCAGGGCAAGAAACTAATGTTGTCACAGATTACATACTCAAGGTGAGCGAAATACTCGATTAAGTGCTTTGCCGGTTTCAAATAACATAACCCTTCAAGAAAACTAAACCACCGATCCTTGCATTTTTAACGACCGCAGATACTAGGATTGGATATTTGTGCTGACACTATGGTTGGGGATGAAATGCAACGAGGTATCTCTGGAGGCCAACGGAAACGTGTAACAACAGGTAAATTGTCGATTCAGGGTAAATTGCACAAAACCTCCTTGAAAGGTTACCCCGATTGCACTTTTACGACCCTCTAGTGATTTATTACGCTCAAAGTCTACATGCAGTATAACTTTCGTCTCCAAAGTGAGAGGCCTCAGGTCGCAGTTGGAATCAAAAAGGGGTTGTAGAGTGGGTGTAAGCGTTGAGGGTTATGTGCAAATAACTGAACATTTTAAGATTCAATTTATTTCACTTGTATCCGTACTTTTGTTGTTTCAGGAGAGATGCTTGTGGGAGCGGCAAGAGCGCTCTTCATGGACGAGATATCCACAGGCCTCGACAGCTCGACGACCTTTCAGATAGTTAACTCTCTCAGGCAGTTCATTCACATTCTGGCTGGCACAGCCGTTATATCTTTGCTACAACCTGCACCAGAGACCTACGACCTTTTCGATGATATCATCCTTCTCTCAGATGGTTTGGTCGTGTATCAAGGGCCACGCGAGCATGTGCTCGAGTTCTTCGAGTACATGGGCTTCAAATGCCCAGAAAGAAAAGGGGTGGCCGATTTCTTGCAAGAGGTAGAATAATTGTGGATTCTTATGTCTATTGACTCAGAGGTTTCATTTCACAAAAATACCCTAACTATAGCTTGTTTTCCAATAAACTACCTCAAACTTTGCTTTAAGTTTTTTTTTTTAATAAAAAAATGGCTTTTTATTATTTAAGGTTTAAATGCAGCAGCATTTCAAGGTAACCTGCTGTAATAAGAAAAAACTTCTTGATATTTCAGTGAAAAACAGGGATAGTTAAGGGTATTTTAACGAAATTGACCTTGATTCAGACCCTGAAACAGTTTTTGAATTTTATAGGTCACTTCGAGGAAAGATCAGCAGCAGTATTGGGCAAGACAGGATGAACCTTACAGATTTGTGCCTGTCAGAGAATTCGCAGAATCTTTCCACTCATTTCACGTCGGACAAAACATAGCGAAGGAGCTCGCAATCCCTTATGATAAGACCAAGAGCCATCCTGATGCGTTGACTACTTCAAAATATGGAGTTAGCAAGAAAGAATTGTTGAAAGCTACGGTTGCACGAGAACTACTTTTGATGAAGCGTAACTCGTTCATCTACGTATTTAAGGCTACTCAGGCAAGTGGCCACTGATCTTCGTAGATTTGAATTCGACATTGTTGACGAATAAGCAAAAAGCATTTTACCTTAACCTTGATGTTCATGTTTTGCTTCAGCTCACGTTTATGGCGATTATCACAATGACGCTCTTCCTCAGAACCGAAATGCACCATGATTTGGTAACAGATGGGGGGATCTACATGGGTGCTCTCTTCTTCGCGCTCGTCATGGTCATGTTCAACGGATTCGCTGAACTCTCCATGACTATTATGAAACTGCCAGTGTTCTACAAGCAAAGAGATCTCCTCTTTTATCCACCATGGGCTTATGCGGTACCATCATGGATCTTGAAGATCCCTATATCTTTGGTAGAAGTCGCGGTTTGGGTGTTTATGACTTACTACGTTATAGGATTTGATCCAAGTGTAGGAAGGTAAGAAACTTATCGATCTCCAAATTATGACATGGCGAAGGTTATTTAAGCCTCTATCTTCCCCTAAATAATGACATTTATCCTTTTTGTCTAAAGGTTATTTAAGCAGTACTTTCTACTACTCATGTTCAATCAAATGGCGTCTGGGCTGTTTAGATTCATCGGTGCGATTGGTAGGGACATGATCGTCGCAAACACTTTTGGATCATTCGCGCTTCTCATTCTTATGGTCCTTGGTGGATTTGTCGTATCAAGAGGTGACTGACCTAAACATATCATCATTAAGCCAAAAATATATATATGATAAGATTGGCAGATTAATCATTTTACATCTGTAAGAAAATATCAAGAAATGGTGGATATGGGGTTACTGGGTTTCACCCATGATGTATGCGCAGAATGCACTAACGACAAACGAATTCCTCGGCAAAAGCTGGAGCCAAGTAAGAGATCTACTTAACTAAAGAAAACATCCTGATATTTGCAATGTGGACATTATGTCATATTTGAATCTGACATCATGCTACAGATTCTTCCTGGGACTACTGAACCGTTAGGAGTGATTGTCTTGAAATCTCGAGGAATTTTTCCCGAAGCAAAATGGTATTGGATAGGCGTCGGTGCATTGATTGGATATATGTTCCTGTTCAATTTTATTTTCACAATAGCTCTCACCTATCTCAACCGTAAGTATAATTCTCATAATTCATCATTCATGTTAAATATAAAATCAGAAATTAACCTGACGTTCTTGTAAAATGCTTATAGCCTTCGGGAATGCTCAAGCAGCAATGTCTGAAGATACATTGAAGGAGAAGCATGCGAATATAACAGGAAAAGGATCAGAAGCATCATCAAGAGGAAAGAAATCGGCACCAAAAGGCAAGTGCAGCGGCATACTACACTCTTAAGATGGTTTCATTTTGATATCTAAAAACTAATTCAAATATTAAAAAATGCAGATGGGGTTACGAGAGAAGACAGTTCCTCTGTATCGACAAGTAACAAGAAAGGAATGGTCCTTCCGTTTGTACCTCTTTCCATAACCTTCGATGATATAAGATATTCCGTTGATATGCCACAGGTAGCTTTATAGGCCAAACTCGTACACTGTGATGCCTAATGCCTAATTTTTTTCCCTGCGAAAATAAATAACGCACCATTGAATTGCAGGAAATGAAAGTTCAGGGTGTAACAGAAGACAAATTGGTGCTTCTAAAAGGCGTGAGTGGATCATTTAGGCCTGGAGTGCTTACAGCTCTAATGGGAGTTAGCGGAGCGGGCAAGACGACGCTAATGGATGTCCTAGCTGGCAGAAAAACGGGTGGATACATAGAGGGAAACATTGCCATAAATGGGTATCCAAAGAAGCAAGAAACGTTTGCTCGTGTATCAGGATACTGTGAACAAAATGATATCCACTCTCCTCATGTGACAGTTTATGAGTCGCTCGTGTACTCCGCTTGGCTTCGGCTACCACCTGATGCTGAGTCAGCAACGAGAAAGGTCAGCTAAGTAATATTAAAAGTTAAAACTTAATCTTAAGAAGTTAAGAAGTAGCCCACATAGGATAAAATGAAGAAAAACAGATTTAGATGGATATTTTTTTGGATGTGACCCTTGTGGAATCGAAGCTGTGAGCTCTCACTTTGGAGAGGAAAGATTTAGTGCATGAGCTATGCCTAACATCGCAATGCACACTGTATAAAAAGACATCCCTAACATCGCAGAAAGAAAGAAAATGATTCATATAGCATGCCCCAAAACTTGGGATAAACATAAAATAATAATATTCTAATCTATAAAAAATATTTATGTTCAGTTCATATGTAAACTGACGAAGTTGTGAATGCAGATGTTCACTGAAGAAGTTATGGAGCTTGTGGAGCTGACATCATTAAGGGGCGCTTTAGTTGGACTGCCTGGAGTCAATGGATTATCCACTGAGCAACGCAAGAGGCTAACTATCGCGGTTGAGCTTGTAGCTAATCCTTCTATAATATTCATGGACGAGCCTACTTCCGGGCTCGACGCACGTGCTGCGGCTATCGTGATGAGGACTGTGAGGAACACTGTCGACACGGGCAGAACTGTTTTGTGCACAATTCACCAGCCTAGCATCGATATATTCGAGGCCTTCGATGAGGTGAGATGCTGCCCAGTTCATTAAATCTATGTTATTCTGACTCAAACAACATTCGATTTTCAGCTATTCTTGATGAAGAGAGGAGGAGAAGAGATATATGTCGGTCCTTTAGGACGGCATTCTTGCGATTTGATCAAGTATTTTGAGGTTAGCACCAAACACTATAAAGTAACTGTTGAAAGGGATTTCACTACAACGGTGCGGTTTAATGGGAAAATGGGGTGTATCTTTATATAGGGAATCGAAGGGGTCAGCAAAATAAAAGATGGTTATAATCCTGCAACATGGATGTTAGAGGCAACCTCTACGGCACAGGAACAGATTTCGGGGGCTGATTTTTCACAGATATACAAGAACTCTGAATTGTTTCGGTGAGTAAACTACTTGTTACCCCTTCAGATTTCTCGCAATTTGACACTGCTCGCATAATCGCTCTCTTAACTTCATTAAACCAAATTGCATCGCAGGAGGAACAAAACTTTAATTAAAGAGCTCAGTGCACCTCCCCCGGGTTCAAGCGATTTGTACTTCCCAACTCAATACTCTCAATCTTTCTACACACAATGCATGGCTTGCCTATGGAAACAGTACTTGTCGTATTGGAGGAATCCTCCGTATAATGCAGTGCGATATTTCTTCACACTGGTCATAGCCTTGTTGTTCGGGACTATATTCTGGGATTTTGGAACTAAAAGGTAAATAATGCTGGAAGCTTGTTGCTAAAACACGAAACTATAACAAATAGAAAAGGACGTAGAAAAAGTAACTAGAAAGGTATCACAAGCCTCAGAATAGGCGCATAAATTCTCTATTTTTGAGAATATTATTTCGATTTTTATGTATTGCAACAAATATGACAAACATATAATTCGTAGAATTAAGAAAATATTTTGCATAGATTCACTAGGTTTTCATGTGCTGGACCCGACGTGATTCTCATGTTGGTTCATGTAGCCTACCCCATATGTTTGGGATAAAAGGGTCAGTTGTTGTTGTTGATTGACCAGGCTTGTTGTTCTGTTGCAGGAAGAGGCAACAGGACTTGTTCAATGCAATGGGTTCCATGTATTCTGCGGTCCTATTTATCGGTGTTCAAAACTCATCCTCCATACAACCTGTTGTGGCTATTGAAAGAACGGTCTTTTACAGAGAGAGAGCGGCGGGAATGTATTCGGCTTTGCCGTATGCATTTGGACAAGTAAGACACGATCACCGTAAAATCATTGATCTCACTGGAGTAATTGTATCTTAGTTCTTCTTTGTTAATCAAGATCATCCATTGAATTAGCAGGTTGCGATTGAGCTTCCATACATCTTGGTGCAGTCTCTAATATATGGTGTCATAGTATACGCGATGATTGGATTCGAATGGACAGCTGCTAAGTTCTTTTGGTACATGTTCTTCATGTACTTCACATTGCTATACTTCACATTTTACGGAATGATGGCAGTAGGCTTGACCCCAAACCACAAAATCGCATCAGTAGTATCCTCTGCTTTCTACGCGATATGGAACCTTTTCTCCGGATTTCTTATTCCACGTACCGTATGTTCAGACCTCAAATTTTCAGATTCCTTTATAGGATTTTTCTTATAAAATTGCAGCATCTAAAAGTGTTGATTGGCTTTGCAGAGGATTCCTATTTGGTGGAGGTGGTACTATTGGATCTGCCCTGTGGCGTGGACCTTGTATGGATTGGTTGCCTCGCAGTTTGGAGATATACATGACAAACTAGAGACTGGTGATCTTGTGTCAGAATTTGTGGAAAGCTATTTCGGATTCAGACATAGCTTTTTGGGTGTTGTTGCGGTCGTGGTTGTCGCGTTCACGGTGCTCTTTGCTTTTTTGTTTGGGTTTACTATAAAGGTGCTTAACTTCCAAAGAAGATAAAGACGGATTTGATCGTCGAGGCTGATCTCGTCATTAGGAAAATATGTCTCTTCACTCAGTGGTACATAGGAAAGGTTAATCGAAAAGCTTGACGGCTTGAAATTATAGTAACTGAAAGGATAACCTGGAAGTAAACAAATCAGTTACCATCTTATGTTCTATTCATTAGTTTTTTGCTGCTGTTTAGTAGAAACTGAAAATTAAATTTCAGATTTTTCCCCCTTCCGCCTATTATGTTTTTGCATGATAATATCTATGCTTGTGAGCTCAATCTTCATATACACATAGACGTGATGATGATGATTGACCCGTACGTGTATATTGTGCCTTAGATAAATGCGATATCGAGCTGTCTACATGAATGCAGTATCCAAAAATAAGGCAAATCCGGGTATAAGTATTCTAGCGCCTACGACAAGGTGTTCAGGAAAGTATGGAAAGGGCACAACTACAACAACAAACAAAGAAACAAAATCTTTATCCAACTAACTGCAATCTTCATGTTAACTGCCATTTAATGAAACATGGGGTTATCAACTTCATTTTATTCAAAAGGGCAAAAGGGGCAAAATTCTTCATCCAAGACCGGGGGTCGCCTACATAAATCCCTTTTCCATTTAACTGCCTGCAATTTTTGTATTAACTACCTTCATCCATGTTCGTTTAGGCCTATCCGGAGCCATCTTTACTCGTTACGTAACTCCTAACCGGATCATTTAGGCCTTGTTTGAGAATGGAGTTTAGTTTTTAAAACTAGAGTTTCATAACTCCAAAATGATTACTTTACAAGAGACATGCTAAGAAAAGCTGTAAGAGATATGCTTCAGACATTAAAGAAAACTATAACTGGACTGTAATTTGTTTGACTCAATATTTTTTTGGCAACAAATGATGTAATAAATTTTAAGGTCTGATATTTGATTATGTGTGGCCGTTAAGAAACTACCCAAATGATGTAATATATTTTAGATTTTGCATGTGTATATTATGTGTGGCTGTGTGCTGAACAATGAATTTTTAAATTTCATAAGTTATATGATGTGTTGATGTTTGCCATCAAACCGTGGCCAAATGCGGAACAAAAGATAACATAAACTGGCGCTACCATTACCCGATGTCCAGATCTACCCTAAATCCTATACTAGCAAGCAAATAAAAGGAGTTAGTAATGATTATACCGAGTTGATCCGTGCCCTTCGGTCTTCAACCATCTTCCCAAGCTCCTAGATTCTTCTTGATCAAGCTTGTTCGCCGGTCTCCCTCCATCGAAGATGATCTGCCCGAGGGATGTAGTCTTGACTCTAGCTCCACATAATGGATGCAAGTAAATCAACTAGGGTTTCTAGGATGCTACTCTAGAAAGCCTAGGATGTAGTGAGTGTAATCCAAGTGTTGGTCTATCTGATCTCACCTCCTCTCATGATTCTCAACACATTAGAGGGTTGAGAGGATGTGGTGAATGAAGGTGGAAGCAACCATATAAAATCAAGAGAGGAGTGAAGCACAAATAGCGATGAGAACAAAGCATGCTCAAGAGAAAACCAACCATCTCAAAATAATGAATGTAACACCCGAACCCAATACTACTAATTTCTGTTACTGTTTGAGCATTAGTTAGTACTTATTTCATTTATCTTGCTTGTGTGGGTCTTACTGCAAAATTTTAGCTGGAAAAGTCATTTCTGCATATAACAAATTTTAGCACCTAAAATAAAATTAAAAATATCCATCTTGGCCCACTCGACACCCCTAGCTGCGTGGTAGCATCCGTACATCGAGTTCTCGTTCCGTTTGGTGAAACGAGCGAGTTTGAACGGCTACGCGCGCGTACAGGTGTCCGTCTTGGGGGTATGCTTTTTAATCATAAAATACCTCATTTTGAAATTTGGAACCAGCTTAAAATCCTATTATTTAAATTTCAAATTTTTGAACCCAACCCGGACGCGATTTGGAAATGTTTCATTTAGCGCCAAAATCCCAAATTAATAAAATATTCGAAACCATATAAAATTTCGTTTATAATATATTCTTACTGTTTATAAAATCTTTTAAATCTTTAAAAAGAATTTTTTTACCCACGAATCTTTTTCCTCAGCCAATCAGCATAAGCTTTTATCCCGTGGGCCTCTCCATTTATTATCTCTCTCCCTCGTATCTCTTCCTCTCTCTCTTTAGCTTTCTCTCTCTCTCTCTAACGTCTCTTTCTCTCTACCTTTCTCTAACTCTCTCTCTCTTCCCTATATATATTCTCCTTCCCCTCTCATTTTTCTCAGAACGCGAAAACGAAACCCAACGCAACCTAACCCTAGCCGCCTTCACCGTCGCCGCCGCAGCCCCGACGCCGGCGCCAACGCCACCGTCGCCCTCGCCTCCGCCTCCTCTTCCCAACCTCAACATCTTTTTCCTTCTCCCCATGCGCCTGTGCAGCCGCAACCCCTGCAGAGGTCGCTGCAGTCGCCTGATCGCCGGCGGCCTTCGTCGTTGCCACCCGCGCCACCTTCAGCACCTCCTCATCACCTGTGCACTCCGGCCCCCGACCACCTCCTCTTCCTCTCCGTCTTCTTTCCCTTTCACCGAACTTCCATACCCGACCCTAACCCTCACCGCTGCAACCTCCTCGCCGGCGCCCCACCGCCGTCGACCCCATCGCTGTCACACCCTCTGCAACACCAGTAAGCCTTCTCTTCCCTTCCTCCTTCCATTTTCCCTCCGGTTTATCCCTTGGCCGTGCACTAATTTTCTGGTTGTTGTTGTCGCTGTTCGCCGGAATCCGGCCGTGCCGGTGACGTGTCCCGACGATCCAGCGGAGTGCTCTGACCCGTGAGGTCGCTTGGTTCGTCGTTTGGGTTCAATCCGTGAACCGTGCGTCCGTCGCGTGTTTCCCCGCCGACGTTACGTTCCGTTTTTCCCGGTTCGCGACCCGTCGAGGCAAGTATCACTTGCTACATGCTATACTATACATTTATATATATTTTGACTCATTAAACCTGCAAAACTTAACTTGGTATAGTCGTTTCTCATTTGGTTGCAATATGACATATATCATTTTACAGTTAACATAAAATTTACAGTTTGCCAATTTAAAACTAATAACTAAGTTTACCTATTAATCACATTTTACTATTTAATAGATGGCAGCCCTTACCCATGTAGTTCTAGTACATTCGGACATTCGTATTCAAAGGCTGGATATAACTGTATTGCATCATCATTTAAACTATTGCACCGCTAAGGGTGCTCAAAACCTGTTAATATAATAAAAACGGCTGCACTGGATTACTGCACTCTTGTGATTGAATGAAACTGCCTATTGTTGTTTAACTCATTGCTTATTTCCTGCTGTTAATACCCTGTTCGATTATATATCTGTTTGAGCACATCCACGATATTGTTACATCTTGACTTGACTTTGTTACACATGGTATATATTGATACACCTGACATGGTACCGTTTACTATTGACTTGACCTGATGTACCATGACCTGACCTGTTACCTTATCTCGTGCCTAATGCCAACGAACCTGACATGTAGTCCTCATGGACCGTTCCTGTTGTCTATCCAGACAAACCTGCTTTTACCTTATCCTGTGTTGGCATTAGTTCTTGATTACTGAATACCTGACCTGACATACACATATAACTTGGGGGTATAGGGAAATCAAAGGTGAAGCCTGACTTGTAACTCGACAGTTCACTACCTGTCCTGAGTGTACACATTCCTGTTTTGTGCCTAGCGGCATGTCTCGGTTTCGGCCGAGAATATTATGGCCGTGGTCCCGGGTATGTATGGGATACTATCGAGTGTACACATTCCTGTTTTGTGCCTAGCGGCATGTCTCGGCTGCAGCCGAGAATATTGTGGCCGTGGTCCCGGGTATGTACGGGATACTATTGAGTTACATCGACGATTCATCAAATTGATTTCAAAGACTTTAGACTAGGAAACCTGATAGAACAGTTTAGTTACCCACTGCACATTACCCTGCACTGCTTGTTTCACATTATTGCTTTATTTATGTTTATTTCTGCATTGCCTATTACACTGTTCATATTATATTACTGGTTGACATGACGCGCTGACGTCTGGGTTTTGCATGGCCCAGATCCTGTACCACTGTCGCAGTCCGAGCAGGAGTACTTCAGCCAGCAGGCTGAGTTGTGAGTCCAGTAGTGGTTAGTTTTATTTCCTGCATTTATTTCCAGATGTGAGCCCGCATTATGGGACATACTTTTCCGTTATTGTATTGGATCATTTGCTTCCGCATTTATTTATCATTGACTCTTGTTATTCTGGATTGTGGACATGTTTTTAGATAGTTTTATCTTGTTCTTGATATCTCTACAGCCGTAATGTGACTGTGGACGGATACTTCCTACCCACATGTAGCATGGTTGGCTATGTCACGTGCCCAATCTAGCGTACTCTGGGAAGCGGGGCGTGACATGGTTCTTTTGGTATCAGAGACAAAGGTTAGTTGGGTTGATTCTTTTGTAGTTGGGTATTGTACCCAATACACGAATCAGAATACCCGTGTTTAGGAAACATGTCCTGCCACTTTGCCGTTTACCATTCTTGAATCACATCCTCCCTGATTATATCTTTTATGACGTGCAAACTTACTTTGCAAGTCGATTCGAAAAACCTGATTTCTTGTTATCTCTAGGACTTAGGCGACTTGGGTGGAGTTAAGTAATTATGGCTATGATACCGCGACATAGTTACAATGCGGTACTCTATTTAAGTATCTTGGAGTTCTAGCCTTGATCTATATATTGAATCTATCATCATGCTAATGTTGGGTGTTTTTGATTTCAGGAAGATGGCAGATAAGAATTTCAAGACATACCAGAGGCATGTGGACGAAGCCGCCATGCTGGGAGTAATAAGAAGAATGCTGGAAAATCAGAAGAGGCAGATTGGGCTGATCCAGCAGCAAGCAGATTCGTTTCAGGAAGGTTTGCAGATCGTTCAGCAGTCTGTAAACAACGCTGGAGCTAAACCAGTTGACCGAGTAGGGACCGTGGCAGATTTCAGACGTTTGGGTCCGTCTACATTCACTGGTTTAGAGGAGCCGTTGCCAGCCGAGCAGTGGCTAGTCGACACGGAGAATTTGCTGATTGCGGCACAGATTCCAGAGGACAAAAGAGTTGATGTGGTGCGCATTCAGCTAGTGGATTACGCCCGAGAATGGTGGCTTGTAGAGGAGACCCGCTTACTCAAGCCGATCAGTTGGGTAGAGTTTTCTAAGAGTTTCCTGGAGAAGTTCTTCCCGCGGACTGCACGGGAGGAAATGGAAGAGAAATTTATTGGCCTGAGGCAGAATGGAGCACCCGTAGACGTGCATGCAGCAGAGTGGACGAGACTCAGCCGATTCGCTGGACCTTTAGTCGCCAACGAGGCAGACAGGATACGAAGGTTCATGCGCAGTTTGGATGTGGACATCCAGAGGCAGATTGTCTCCCTGGGTTTGACCACTTTCTCACAGGTTCTTACGGCAGCTCGGGAACAACAGAGTTTATCTGGGATGAAAGGGAGCTTGCGGTAGACAGCAGTTGCGGCCAGGAAGCCCGCATTTGTACCTAACCGAGCTCTTGGGCACAAGGGTATTCCAGTGGATCGTCGTGGTGTAGCACCCATGAAGAAGCCTGTGGTCGTTGATCGAAGAAAGAGCATGAACTGTAACTACTGCAATTTACCTTGCCACATGCAAAAGGATTGTCGAAGAAGACTGGGACTTTGTTTGGTTTGTGGAGCGGCTGATCACGCAATGGGTGCCTGTCCGTCGAAGCTTCGCATGAGAGATGATATACAGAAGCCTCCGCAGAGACCGTTCCAAGGGCAGAAACAGCTGACTCAAGGACCTAATCAGGCTCGAGCTTTTACCTTGACAGCTGAGGAAGCCAAGGCATCAGGAGAAGTGGTTTCAGGTACTTTACTCGTTCATGGTTTTCCCGCATTAGCATTATTTGATTCTGGTGCATCCCACTGTTTTATGTCATCCAAATTTATAACTACACACTCGATTACTTGCACGACCCTGTCTAGTTTCTGGGACATACACACTGGGAATGGGAAAATCATAGCTAGTAGGGAGTGTAGAGATTGTACAGTTGTTGTGTGCGGACGCGAACTCTTTGCAGATTTCTTGGTGATAGATACGGGCAGCTATGAAGTCGTCTTGGGAATGGATTTTCTTGGCACTTTTCACGCCCACATTGACTGTAGGGCAAGGAAAGTAATTTTCCAGATTCCCGGACATCCCGGGTTTACCTTCGCTGGAGGAAGCAGTTCTGTCGGGCCAGTCGAGTTTAGGGCTAGGCCGACAAACAATGTTCTTGTAGCTATGGAAGTTGATAGTAGTGAAGAGCCGGCGGTTGTTCGCGATTTTATGGACGTATTTGAAGATATATCGGGTTTACCGCCGAAGCGAGACGTGGGGTTCGCAATTGACCTTATTCCTGGTGCAGCACCAGTATCTAAAGTGTATTATTCAATGGCACCAGTAGAATTGGAAGAAGTTAAGAAACAAGTTGCTGAATTGCTTGAGAAGGGTTGGATTCGAAGCAGTAACTCGCCTTGGGGGCTCCAGTTCTTCTAGTAAAGAAGAAGGATGGCACGAGAAGGATGTGCATCGACTATCGAGAATTAAACCGGGTGACTATTAAGAACAAGTACCCGATCCCTCGCATTGGAGAACTTTTTGAGCAGCTTAGTGGCGCGAGGGTATTCTCGAAGCTGGATTTGCGATCTGGATATCATCAGGTCCGAGTGAAAGCAGAAGATATTTGCAAGACGGCGTTTCGAACTTGGTATGGACATTACGAGTATCTAGTGATGCCCTTCGGAGTAACGAATGCGCCGGCAGTATTCATGGACTTGATGAACCGAATCTTTTCACCGTTCTTGGACCAGTTTATCGTGGTATTCATTGACGATATTCTGGTTTACTCGAAGAGTTTTGAGGAGCATGCAGAGCACTTGAAGATCACACTGTAGACGTTGAGACAGGAGAAATTGTATGCGAAGATGAGTAAGTGCGAATTTTGGCTGGAGGAAGTGAAGTTTCTGGGGGCATGTTGTGTCTGGCGATGGAATCGCCGTCGATCCCGAAAAGATTGCAGCAGTTCGAGAATGGCCGATTCCAAAGAATGTTGCTGAGATAAGAAGTTTCCTTGGATTAGCCGGATACTACAGGAGATTTGTGGAGAACTTCGCTCGTTTGGCAGAGCCATTGACCAAGCTTACGCGCAAGGAGGTACCCTTTTTATGGACGGATAAATGTGCGTTAGCTTTTGAGACGTTGAAGCAGAAATTAATAACCGCCTCTATTTTGACCGTGCCAGACAATTCCGGAGGACTGGTAATTCAAAGCGACGCATCTGGGAAAGGATTGGGACGTGTTTTGATGCAGCATGGGAAGGTGGTAGCATACGCATCAAGACAACTGAAGACCCGTGAGAAGAATTATCCAACTCATGACTTAGAGCTTGCGGCTGTGATCTTCGCTTTGAAGATTTGGAGACACTACCTTTTGGGCGAGAGGGTCGAAGTTTTTACAGATCACAAGAGTTTGAAGTATGTGTTCACTCAGAAGGAGTTGAATATGAGGCAGCGTCGATGGTTGGAGCTGATGGCTGACTACGACCTTGATCTTAAGTACCATCCGGGGAGGGTTAACGTCGTGCCGGATGCGCTTAGTCGGTTACCAGCAATTCAGGTGTTAACTACGCAGAAGGAGATCATTGCAGATTTTCGAAGATTTGACTTGGAGGTTGTGCTACCGCGTTCTACGGGACAGTTGATACAGTTGCAAGTACAGTCGTCTTTAATTGAGAAAATTAAAGCAGCACAATCGCAGGATCCTAGACTGCAAAAGTTTCGAGAGCAAGTTGAAGCCGGACTACGAACAGATTTACTGGTCCACGAAGATGGTTCGTTGATGTATGGTAGCCGTTTGTGTGTGCCAAAGGGAGATGTTCGTGAAGAGCTTATGAAGGAGGCACACAGTTCAGCTTACTCTGTACATCCAGGAGGCACAAAGATGTACCGTGATATTCGACAGCATTTCTGGTGGGAAGGCATGAAACGGGAGATTGCTCGCTTCGTGGCTAAGTGCTTAGTGTGTCAGCAAGTCAAGGCTGAACACCAAAGGGTTGCTGGTTTATTGCAACCACTTCCGATTCCTCAGTGGAAGTGGGAACATATAACCATGGATTTCGTGACGGCTTTACCGCGGAGTCCAAAGGGCAACAATGCAGTATGGGTGATTGTTGATCGGCTGACCAAGGCAGCTCACTTTATTCCTTTCCGGGTTGGTCAATCAACGGAGACTTTGGCAGAGCGGTACATGCAGGAGATTGTAAGATTGCATGGAGTACCGGTGAGCATCGTGTCCGATCGGGACACTCGGTTCTTATCACACTTCTGGAGGAGTTTACAGGAAAGTTTGGGGACTCGATTGAAGTTTAGCACAGCTTATCATCCTCAAACTGACGGTCAGTCGGAAAGAACGATCCAAACTCTTGAAGACATGTTGAGAGCATGCATGTTGGACTTTAAGGGTTCGTGGGAGGATCATTTACACTTGGTGGAGTTTTCTTACAACAACAGTTTTCAAGCAACTATCCAGATGGCTCCGTTTGAAGCTTTGTATGGTCGTAAATGTCGTTCACCTGTATGTTGGGATGATGTCGGTGAACGGAGATTGTTGGGACCAGATTTGGTGGTGCAGACAGTTGAGAAGGTTAACACAATCA
The DNA here is from genome assembly GCA_030015575.1 of Agapanthus africanus. NCBI lineage: Eukaryota > Viridiplantae > Streptophyta > Magnoliopsida > Asparagales > Amaryllidaceae > Agapanthus > Agapanthus africanus. The sequence continues at coordinate 21,341,027 of CM057345.1, forward strand.
GAAAGCATATGAAGGCAGCTCAAGACCGACAGAAGAGTTGGGCCGACACGGCAAGAAGACCTCTAGAGTTCGCCATGGGTGATTTGGTTTTCTTGAAGATATCACCGACTAGAGGGGTGATTCGTTTTGGGAGTCGAGGGAAGCTTAGTCCTCGATTCGTTGGACCCTTTGAGATCTTGGAGCGTGTTGGAGAGGTAGCGTACCGTTTGGCGTTACCGCAGTCCTTGGCAGGTGTGCACGATGTGTTTCACGTATCTCAACTATGAAGGTATGTTCGAGATGAAACACACGTCTTGGATCATTCGGAGTTAACAGTACGGGAAGATCTGACTTTTGAGGAGTGTTTACCCCAATCAGAGCAAAGCTCTGATTAAAGAAAGCGCCGCGCTGCGCTCTGTGCTGTGCGACACGTGGCAGCGCAGTTGCGCTGCGCAACACGTGTCAGCACAGATGCGCTAGCGCAGAAGAAGGGGGCTAAGTGCCAAAGGCAATCTATCCATGCAAAATTACATGCACTTGATAATAACAAATTAAAATCATACGATGCACAAGCACAACAGAAAACTAAAATAAAAGAACCCTTAACAGACAATGAAGTACTTGATTAAAAAGAAAAATACTTATTCATTATTATTGTTATTACATTTAAAAAAGATCACCGAATACGGGATCAGAGAGACAAGGGTTCACAAAAAGAAAAAGAAGATTATCCAGCTCCCTCTCCGTCTTCTCCATCACGTCGAAGCGGCGATCTTCCCGAGGGGAAGCCATCCAACGGTCGACGCCGGACTCCTGGGAAAAGGTGGCGATGACAACCCGACGAGCCCGTATCTGGCTCAGCAAGTAGAAGGAAAAGTCCCTTAGGGCTTTGGTGATCAAGAGCGCTTCGAAAAAGCTCTCGATCTTATCCTCGGCCACATCAAGCATTGCCGAGGACATCTCCATCGGAGGAGGGGGAATGTCGGCAAGCACTGAGGCAAGGATCATCTGAAGCCAAATGGAACCCGGGGGAAGAGGAGACCCCACACGAGTCGAAAGCTCGTACATTGCAGCATCGCACTGCTCGTCCGAAAAAGAGGAGTCCACCAAGCGCGCAGCAAAATGAGGAACGATGTCCCGGATCGGCACTTCCCACGGTTGTCGGCGGGCGTGAGGACGGTTGCAAGCCATAATCGAAGAAGTTCTCTAAAGATGAGAGAAGAAAAGGCCCGGCCTTGGACTATATATAGACCCAAGCACAAAAGATTCTGTGCACAATGGAATTATTTCCAAAGACCCGGGAAATCAAAATCTTGGAAATACAAGTTTGACTTGAAAGAAAAGGAGGAGATGAAAAGATATCTCAGGTGAAGCAACGCTTCGAATTCCGTGCGTTGCGCAGTGCGCAAGTGGCCCACAATGCGACACGTGTCTGCGCAGTTGCGCAAGCGCACCGCTGCGCGACACGTGTCTGCGCAGTTGCGCAAGCACTGTTGCGCAAGTGCACCACTGCGCGACACGTGTCTGCGCAGTTGCGCACCACTGCGCGACACGTGTCTGCGCAGTTGCGCAAGCACTGTTGCGCAAGTGCACACCTGCGCGACACGTGTCTGCGCAGTTGCGCAAGCACTGTTGCGCAAGCCTCTCACTGCGCGACACGTGTCATTCATTGGGGAGTTGCGCAGAAACAGAATAAAAATTTAATGAAATCTTTTCTGTTCTTTCCAAAACCAGAAGATTTTCTTCTGCCTTTGGATCAAAGATCCAATGGTGGGAAAATTCCCAAAATCATTCAGGAAAGATCTTGTTAACAAATTCAACAAATTTGTAAGCACTATAAATAAGACCCCAGACCTCATTCGAAAAGGCATCAACAAGAGAGAATCAACTTCTGGCATAAAGAAAAAAGAAGAGAAAGAACTCTTGAAGATTAATCAAGAACATAAAAAAAAAGGTAAAAACTTCTTTTCAAGAAGAGAAAAATCTCTGAAGAACAGAGGATTAAAAAGTGAATAACTGGATAAAAATAAACAAATAGTGCCTTGCACTTGATATGAACCCTTGGTTCTGTGAAATCAGGGGAAACAAGAAGAAAAACTTGTTTTCCTTTGATCCAAATTTAGATCAAAAGTGCCATGCACTTGTGTTCTTAAACCTGAAAATTTCTTGGGGTTCTGCACAAATGCAACCCGTTATTTAAAAGGGCCTGGCCCAAATCAAATTGCAGAATAATAAAAGGGCAGAGCCCTGTTTGGGAAATTCTTGAGTTCCTGCACAAATGCAGCTCATTATTTAAAAGGGCCTGGCCCCAAATCAAAATGCAGAATAATAAAGGGGCAGAGCCCTGTTTGGATTAATCGGGCAGAGCTCAAGATAAATAAAAAAAACGGACTTAACCCAATCCTGGTTGTAAGTCCTTAAATTAAAGTGATTGAGCAAAATGGCTCTCCTAAATCAATTCACGACCGGTTCGAGGGTACATCTCAGAATTCCTTTGACATCCCTCGTTGTAATCCTTCAACGACGTCAAAGAGGTGACGAGTCCCGACGACCACACATCCAAATATTGGACCGAAACGTCCCTAAACTAATATCGGACCGAAACGTCCCTAAACTAATATCGGACCGAGACGTCCCTAAACTAATATCGGACCGAGACGTCCCTAAACTAATATCGGACCGAGACGTCCCTAAACTGGCGATGGACTACCACGTCCCTAAACTGGCACAATAGGGCCCAAACGCTCTTTTGTCGGATCTAAACGGTCCCGTCTAAGTTGATCTTAACCCCAAATATGGTTAACGTGTCCTTAGATATCTAAATAAACGATAAAACTCCAAGCCAACTTTGGTTCAAGGGTACATCTCTGAACTCCTCTGGCGCCTGTCGTTGTAATCCCTCAACGACGTCAGAGAGGTGACGAGTCCCGGCGGCCAGACATTAAATCAATCACTACGTCAAGTCGGTCTTAGTCCAAAACAGGACTAACGTATCCTTGACGAACGTTTAAGTCGATCTTAGACGCAACGCGACTAATACATCCTTAAACTAAAAACACCAAACCCAAATCTAACTAAACACGGATTTGGACTAATCCACGTCCTACGGGCGACGGCATTACTCAGTCTCCGTATACAATCCACGGGCAACCACGAACAAAACAAACACCCACGACACGAAGTGAAATTCTGGAGAAGGAGAAAGTTGTTACCGCGACGCGGTAGCGTAATTAACTGCAGGGGCTTGCGCCTGCAGGGAAGAGCGTCCCCACAATCAAAAACCCCTCACCCTGAGGGGGAATCTGACGAAGTTTGCTACATCGGCCGCATCCGTCTAAATCTCCGATACACAGTGCCATAAATCAACTTGGCATCTTCGGAGAGGTAGACGGATAAAACCAAATAGCATCTGCCCCGAATCTCAGCGTCAGGACGACAAAGCGGTCCTGTGCGCCGCCTTTCGGAGGGGAATAGATTCTGGCACGCCCGGTGGGACCTCTTCCTCTTTCCACTCCACACTTCGTGTGTCATCTTCGCGAACCAATCGCGGTTTGTTAAATGGTTGCTCCTGGATTTCAAGTTGCTGAGATTTGGTCCTTTGTCTGGCGCAGAACTCAAGATTCAATGGCCTTCAACTGCACCAACTGCTCGAAATGCCACTGCAATGGACGCTCCACTTCACCAGGAGGTGTGACATATGGGCCCCAAGCGGCCTCTTTCCTCGCTCTGCCGGTAGAACAGGTGACCCAGGCCACCACCGGCCTGTTTTTCGGGACCATGGTCCCGCCTACAAGCTTCTCTATGCCGATATCCGCACCGGAAGCAAACAAGAAGTCGGTGTTCGACCGGCTCACTGCTACCACGACCCCTGTCAACAGGTCGCCCGTGACTAAACCGACAACCTCCGTTTTCACCAGGCTAGGTCAGAACTATAAAGTGGCTGTCCCAAAGAGGGCAACGGCCGCCGCTTTGGAAGTCGTTGAAGCGGCTTCTCCCATCAGAGAGTCGGTCTTCACAAGATTGACGGTTCCCACTCCTCCCCCAGCTGGTCAAAAGGCATCAGTCTTCGATAGGCTGACATCGGCAGTTACCCCACACGCAAACAGGGGGCAACAAGAAACCATCTCGATTTCCAAGCCAGTCCCAACGGCTCGTCGTGCGCGACGTCGCCATTGGCAACGAGTAAGGAAAGCAGGAGGCAACTCCCCCTCAGGGCTAATCCCACCTGCTCCAGTGGTGGAGGTCAACGCTGCTGTTCCAACTGAGAACAGCTTTGAATTGCTGAGGAAGGTGAGAAAGAACTCTCCAATTGCTACATTGAAAAGATCTCCTCCGCCTATGGAAAAAGCTCCGGAGACAAAGCAGGAACAGCCCTCTCAACGGCTGTCGTCAAAAATTTATAAAGTTTGGCGGAGGGTTCAAGACTCCGTGATTAACTCAGACCACTTTCGTCGCCAGAAAAAGGCAAAGGTGGAAAAGGACAAAAACCGCCCCATTAAACAGCAGGGGGCAACAAATGCTAGGATGCCCACTTCAACGGCTCCTTCAACCTCAATGGTCCACGAAAGAAAGAGGCCAGAGAAAGCTCCTGTGACACTGACAAAGTTTAAAAGCGGTGAACCTAAACGCCCCAAGTCAGGGGGCATAACAGTTCATACGGTTTATATGGCTTCTGGAAAGGAAGAAAGTCGTACTTCTACGGGCCACCGACCGCTTACCCGATCAGTGACCAAGGCTCAGGAGCAGCAACAAAAGCTCCAGGAGATGATGACTACAATATCAGATACGGCGTTCGAATGGTATTCCGAGCTCCCCAACGACTCTATTAAAACCTTTGCGGAGATGGAGCTGCTCTTCACCCAACGTTTTGCAAGTGCCAGTGAGCGTACCCCCATGACGGCACTGATTAATGCCAGGGTAAAGCCTGGCGAGACATGGGTTCAGTACGCTATACGGTGGCGTAATCTATGGTCTAAGTGTGAACAGCGCATAGAAGAAGCCCCTGCGGTGGGAATGTTTGTTGGAACCCTTGATCCACAAGCAACCATTTCACAGTTTATGATGTTCTTCAAGCCGACTTCCTTCCAGGCTTTGATCGACAAATTGGCGCAGATGGACCAGATGGGCCATAAACCCCCTCTCCCGAAGCCGGACTCCCGAAATGATAAAGGAAAGGGAAAAGCGATCATTGTCGCTAATGCCCAACAACAACCGAGCGACTCTAAGCCGGTTGCTCGTCCAAACAATACGCGCCCATACGTACCTCTTGAGGACAGGATGGGACGTGCTTACTCCTTCCCCCGTGATAAGACGAGAAGGCTATTCGAGCTGGCATTGCGCAACAGACTCATAAATCTGCCAGATCCAAAACGCCCGTCGCAACCAAGTGACGTTAACGAGCCCAATTACTGCCCTTATCATCGAGTGCTAGGACATCCGATCGAAGACTGTTACGTTTTCAAAAATTGGCTTGAGAATCAATACCGCCAGGGCAAATTTGCGATGTCCGACAAATGGAAGGTGAATCCCCCGCAGCCCCATACCTCTAAAGGGACGAATACGCCGGGGGCAACATGCTCCGTCATTGAAGAAGCTCCTTGGGAGGTTGTATTATCAGCCAAAACAAAGAGGATGTTAAACGATCTTCAGACCTGTTCAGCGGTCAAGTGGAAGAACCCCTTTGAACCGCAGGTTATTGAGGGGATGTTGAAGCCACGTCCGACTCCGAAGACCGATGGTGGTAGTTCTGTAACACCCGAGCCCAATGCTACTATTTTCAGTTACTGTTTGAGCATAATGTGGTACTCATTTCATTTAATTTGCTTGTTTGTTGCTTACTGTAAAATTTACCCGGCAAAGTCATTCTGCATATAACAAATTTTAGCATCTAAAATAAAATTAAAAATATTCATCTTGGCCTACTTGACACCCCTAGCCTCGTGGTAGCGTCCGTGCATTGTGTTCTCGTCCCGTTCAGTAAAACGGGCAAGTTTGGATGGCTACGTGCACGCACGTGTGTCCGTTTTAAGAGTATGCTTTTTAATCATAAAACATTTCATTTTAAAATTTGGAACCCGCTTAAAATCCTATTATTTGAATTTCGAATTTTTGGACCCAACCCGGGCGCAATTTGGAAATGTTTCATTTGGCGCCAAAATCCCAAATTTTTAATATTATTAAAACCTTCGCATATATTTTTCTAACTAATCTGATATCTTACTGTTCTTTACCTATCTTTTAAATCTTTAAGTTAACCATATAATATTTTTTACAATCTTTTATATCCTTCTCAATTTATTCTCTCAGCCAATCGCAACCTCCCCTTTAACCCCGTGGTCCCCACTTTCTCTCTCTCCTTCTTCTCTCTCTCTCCACTTTCTCTCTCTCTCTACCCCTTATATATTCTCTCATACTTCTCTTTATCATTTTTCTCTTCTTGCTTCATGTCTCGTTTCTCATTTCTTTTAACTGTTCTTTTGTTACCGGAATTCCGTCGTGCCGGTGACGTTTCTCGACGTTCCAGCGAGATACCCCGACCCGTGTGGTTCCTTTGTTCGTCGTTTGGGTTCATTCCGTGAACCGTGCGCCGTCGCGAGTTTTCCCCGCCGACGGTTAACGTTCCGTTTTCCCGATTCGCGACCCATCGAGGCAAGTTAATCTTGCTACATGCTATATACTTTTATAATCTTCATTTTATAAAGTTGTACATTTGAAAATCTTATAGTTTACATATGAAATGTCGTTGAAAAATCGGATATGACAAATCTGAAATTACTATACACCTTATCTTATAAAATTCATTATAAATCATAGAAAAATCATTAGGATACGTTCTTTAGTTCGTTACGAAGCTAATTCAGAATACTATAACTCTATGAAATATTTACTTGCAAAATAAATTGTTTAATTAACGTAAAATGCAAATGAACACGTCTCTAAACTGCTGTCCAGGGAAATTCCAGCAGCAAACTTTCAATTTTGAATATTCATAACTTTTTGTAGGGATAACCTGAGATGCTTATACTTATAAAACTGAAAACCTTATTGAATTATCTTTGTTTTGGTATAAGATACGTCTCTTTTGGAGAATATTTGTTATTTTTAAGCTATTTTACAAATTAGGGTGACGCTAAATTTCTGAACGGAACCTTCTTGTGCATGGTTAATCAATACATCTTTTATAGTACTAATCGCTTTGAATATGCTATCCATATTAATATTATTATATCACATATTGTTTAGTTGTACATCCCACATTACCATTTTATAGTTTTATAACTTTTCGGATACCCGTTTGCATCCATCGCATTTAAGATACATATAATTGCATCCATAGATCACATCACTACATAATAATGTGATATTAACACTCCATGTTTAATAAATTGTATCCTAATTAATATTGGAACTATAAATGTAACCCTAATCGATAACTGTGCATCCATATCCTTGAAATTATATCTATTGGCATATCATATTACATGTTCCAGTTATTGTTCTGATAGTACTCATGCTTGTTTATTTATACACATGTTTATGTTAGTTTGATTATGAGCACCCACATGACATCTTGTGCTTCCTGACATGACCTGTTACACTTCCTACTTGACATGACATGGTACCGTACACTCTTGACATGACATGACACCTTTATACATTACCTGGTTGACCTGATGTACCATGGCTTTACCTGTTACCTGATCTCATGCCTAATGCCGACAAACCTGACCATTCCCGCTGTCTATCCAGACAGACCTACTCTTACTGGATCTTGCGTTGGCATTAGTCCTTGACAACTGAATACCTGACCTGACATACATAGCTTGGGGGTATGGGGAAATCAAAGGTGAAACCGACTTGTAACTCAACAGTTCGATACTTGTTCTGATCAGTCTTACGGGCTTGGCCAGCTCCGGAGTGTTGATGCTGACATCACTCATCTATCCTACTACCTTTTACTGCTTAGCGGCACGTCTCGGATTCAGCCCCGAGGATCATGACCGTGGTCCCGGGCATGCACGGGATACTATTGAGTTACATCGACGATTCATCAATTGATTTCAAAGACTATAGAGTAGAAACCTGATAGGACAGTTTAGTTACCACTGCACATTACCCTGCACTGTTATTTCTTAGTACTGCTTTATTCATGTTCATACCTGCATTGCTTATTACCATGTTCATATTATATTGTTGGTTGACATGACGCGCTGACGTCTGGGTTTTGCATGGCCCAGATTCTTTACCACTGTCGACGACTGAGCAGGAGTACTTCAGCCAACAGGCTGATTTGTGAGTTCTGTAGTGGTTAGTTCATTTATTGCATTTTATTTCCAGGTGTGATCCCGCATTACGGGACGTACCTTTCTATTATTGCATTGGATCATTTGCTTCCGCACTTATTTATCATTGACTCTGGTTATTATGGATTTGGACATGTGTTAGATAGTTTATTTATCTTGTTCTTGATATCTCTACAGCCGTAATGTGACTGTGGATGGATACTTCCTACCCACAGGTAGCATGGTTGGCTATATCACGTGCTCAATCTTGCGTACTCTGGGAAGCGGGGCGTGACATGGTTCTTTTGGTATCAGAGACATAGGTTAATTGGGTTGATTCTTTTGTAGTTGGGTATTGTACCCAATACACGAATCAGAACATCCGTGATTAGGAAACATGTCCAGCCACCTTGACCGTTTTACCATCTTTGAATCATTCTTCCGGATCATGTCGACATGCAAACTTACTTTGCATTGTCAATTCGAAAACCTAATTCCTTGTTATCTCTAGGACTTAGGCGACTTGGGTGGAGTTAAGTAATTGCGGCTATGATACCGCGGCATAGCTACAATGCGGTACTCTATTTAAGTATCTTGGAGTTCTAGCCTTGATCCATATTCAGAATCTATCATCATGCTAATATTGGGTGTTTTGAGTTCAGGATTATGACAGGTAAGAAGTTGAAGACGTACCAGAGGCGTGTGAACGATGCCGCCATGCTTGGAGTGATAAGAGGAATGCTGGAAATCAAAGAAACAGCCCGAGCTGATCCAGCAGCAAGCGGACTCGTTTCAGGAAGGTTTGCAGATCGTTCAGCAGTCTGTGAACAAGATTGGAACTAGACCAGTTGACCGAGTAGGGACCGTGGCAGAGTTCAGACGTGTGGGTCCTACTACTTTCACTGGTTTGGAGGAGCCATGCCAGCCGAGCAGTGGCTAGTCAGCACGGAGAATTCGCTGATTGCGGCACAGATTCCAGAGGACAAAGGAGTTGATGTGGTGCGCATTCAACTAGTGGATTACGCCGAGAGTGGTGGCTTGTGGAGGAGAACCGTTTGCCCAAGCCAAGCAGTTAGGCGGATTTCTCTAAGAGTTTCCTGGAGAAGTTCTTTCCGCGGACTGCACGGGAGGAAATGGAAGAGAAATTTATTGGGCTGAGGCAGAATGGAGCACCCGTGGACGTGCATGCAGCAGAGTGGACGAGACTCAGCAGTTTCGCTGGACCTTTAGTCGCTAACGATGCAGACAGGGCACGAAGGTCCATGCGCAGCTTGGATGTGGACATCCAAAGGCAAACCGTCTCCCTGGGTTTGACCACTTTCTCACAGGTTCTTACGGCAGCTCGAGAACAGCAGAGCATATCAGGAAAATTGGGAGTTCACAGCAGACAGCAGTTGCGGTAAGGAAGCAGTTCTGTCGGGCCGGTCGAGTTTAGGGCTAGGCCGACAAACAATGTTCTTGCATCAATGGAAGTGATGAAAGTAAAGAGCCGGCTGTTGTTCGTGATTCTATGGACGTGTTTGAAGATATATCGGGCTTACCGCCGAAGCGAGACGTGGAGTTCACGATTGACCTTAGTCCTGGTGCAGCGCCAGTGTCTAAAGCTTACTATCCAATGGCACCAGTGGAATTGGAAGGAGTTAAGAAGCAAGTTGGTGAATTACTTGAGAAGGGTTGGATTCGAAGCAGCAACTCGCCTTGGGAGCTCCAGTTCTTTTAGTAAAGAAGAAGGATGGCACGAGAAGGATGTGCATTGATTATCGAGAATTGAACCGGGCGACTATTAAGAACAAGTACCCGATCCCTCGCATTGGAGGACTTTTGAGCAGCTTAGTGGCGCGAGAGTATTTTCGAAACTGGATTTGCGATCCGGATATCATTAGGTCCTGCAGATGTTGAGACAGGAGAAGCTTTATGCGAAGATGAGTAGTGCGAATTCTGGCTGGAAGAAGTGAAATTTCTGGGACATGTCGTGTCGGGTGATGGAATCGCCGTCCATCCCGAAAAGATTGCAGCAGTTCGAGATTGGCCTATTCCAAGGAATGTAGCTGAGATAAGAAGTTTCCTTGGATTAGCCGGATACTACAGGAGATTTGTGGAGAACTTTGCTCGTTTGGCAGAACCGCTGACCAAGCTTATGCGTAAGGAGGTACCTTTTGTATGGACGGATAAGTGTGCGTTGGCTTTGAGACGTTGAAGCAGAAGTTGATAACCGTCCCTATCCTGACCGTACCAGACAATTCCGGAGGACTGATGATTCATAGCGACGCATCTGGGAAAGAATTGGGATGTGTTTTGATGCAGCATGGGAAGGTCGTAGCATACGCATCAAGACAACTGAAGACCCATGAGAAGAATTATCCAACTCATGACTTGGAGCTTGCGGCTGTGATTTTCGCTTTGAAGATTTGGAGACACTACCTTTTGGGCGTAAGAGTCAAAGTTTTTACAGATCATAAGAGCTTGAAGTACGTGTTCACGCAGAAGGAGTTGAACATGAGGCAACGCAGATGGTTGGAGCTGACGGCCGACTACGACCTTGATCTTAAGTACCATCCGGGGAAAGTTAACGTCGTGCCAGATGCGCTAAGTCGGTTACCAGCAATTCAGGTATTGACCGCACAAAGGGAGATCATTGCGGATTTTCGGGGATTTGACTTGGAGGTTGTGCTACCACATGCTACGGGACAGTCGATGCAGTTGCAAGTACAGTCGTCCTTAGTTGAGAAGATTAAAACAGCACAATCGCAGGATCCTAGACTACAAGAGTTTCGAGAGCAGGTTGAAGCCGGACTACGAACAGATTTATTGATCCACGAAGATGGTTCGTTGAGGTATGGTAGCCATGTGTGTGTTCCAAAAGGGAATGTGCGTGAAGAGCTTATGAAGGAGGCACACAATTCAGTTTACTCTGTACATCCAGGAGGGACAAAGATGTACCAAGATATTCGACAGCATTTCTGGTGGGAAGGCATGAAACGGGAGATTGCTCGCTTCGTGGCTAAGTGCTTGGTATGTCAGCAAGTCAAGGCTGAACACCAAATGGTTGCTGGTTTATTGCAACCATTTCCGATTCCTCAGTGGAAGTGGGAACATATAACCATGGATTTCGTGACGGCTTTATCGCGGAGTCCAAAAGGCAACAATGCAGTAAGGGTGATTGTTGATCGGTTGACCAAGGCAGCTCACGTTATTCCTTTTCGGGTTGGTCAATCAATAGAGACTTTGGCAGAGTGGTACATGCAGGAGATCATAAGATTGCATGGAGTACCGGTGAGCATCGTGTCCGATCGGGACACTCGGTTCTTATCACAATTCTGGAGGAGTTTACAGGAAAGTTTAGGGACTCGATTGAAGTTTAGCACAGCTTATCATCCTCAAACTGATGGTCAGTCGGAGAGAACGATCCAAACTCTTGAGGATACGTTGAGAACATGCAGGTTGGACTTCAAGGGGTCTTGGGAGGATCATCTACTTTTGGTGGAGTTGTCTTACAACAACAGTTTTCAGGCAACTATTCAGATGGCTCCATTTGAAGCTTTGTATGGTCGTAAATGCCGTTCACCTGTTTGTTGGGACGATGTCGGTGAACGAAGATTATTGGGACCAGATTTGGTTGTGCAGACAGTTGAGAAGGTTAACCCTATCAGAAATCATATGAAGGCAGCACAGGACCGACAGAAGAGTTGGGCAGATACGTCAAGAAGACCTCTGGAGTTCACCGTGGGTGATTTGGTATTCTTGAAGATATCACCGACTAGAGGGGTGATTCGCTTTGGGAGTCGGGGAAAGCTTGGTTCTCGATTCGTTGGACCCTTCAAGATATTGGAGCGTGTTGAAGAGGTAGCGTACCGTTTGGCGTTACCACAGTCCTTGGCAGGTGTGTACGATGTGGTTCGTGTATCTCAACTACGGAGGTATGTTCGAGATGAAACCCACGTATTGGATCATTCGGAGTTGACCGTACGGGAGGACCTAACTTTTGAAGAGCGACCAGTTGAAATCAAGGATCGAAGAGAAAAGGTTCTTAAGAACAAGGTTACCCCTCTTGTGCTAGTTTCTTGGGGTAATCGATCGCATGGAGAATCCACTTGGGAACGAGAAGATGAAATCCGGCAGAAGTTTCCTCACATTTTCTTGTAGTTATCTATCTTTGTATTCTTGGAATTTCGAGGACGAAATTCTTTTTGTAGTTGGGTATAATGTAACACCCGAGCCCAATGCTACTATTTTCAGTTACTGTTTGAGCATAATGTGGTACTCATTTCATTTAATTTGCTTGTTTGTTGCTTACTGTAAAATTTACCCGGCAAAGTCATTCTGCATATAACAAATTTTAGCATCTAAAATAAAATTGAAAATATTCATCTTGGCCTACTTGACACCCCTAGCCTCGTGGTAGCGTCCGTGCATTGTGTTCTCGTCCCGTTCAGTAAAACGGGCAAGTTTGGATGGCTACGTGCACGCACGTGTGTCCGTTTTAAGAGTATGCTTTTTAATCATAAAACATTTCATTTTAAAATTTGGAACCCGCTTAAAATCCTATTATTTGAATTTCGAATTTTTGGACCCAACCCGGGCGCAATTTGGAAATGTTTCATTTGGCGCCAAAATCCCAAATTTTTAATATTATTAAAACCTTCGCATATATTTTTCTAACTAATCTGATATCTTACTGTTCTTTACCTATCTTTTAAATCTTTAAGTTAACCATATAATATTTTTTACAATCTTTTATATCCTTCTCAATTTATTCTCTCAGCCAATCGCAACCTCCCCTTTAACCCCGTGGTCCCCACTTTCTCTCTCTCCTTCTTCTCTCTCTCTCCACTTTCTCTCTCTCTCTACCCCTTATATATTCTCTCGTACTTCTCTTTATCATTTTTCTCTTCTTGCTTCATGTCTCGTTTCTCATTTCTTTTAACTGTTCTTTTGTTACCGGAATTCCGTCGTGCCGGTGACATTTCTCGACGTTCCAGCGAGATACCCCGACCCGTGTGGTTCCTTTGTTCGTCGTTTGGGTTCATTCCGTGAACCGTGCGCCGTCGCGAGTTTTCCCCGCCGACGGTTAACGTTCCGTTTTCCCGATTCGCGACCCATCGAGGCAAGTTAATCTTGCTACATGCTATATACTTTTATAATCTTCATTTTATAAAGTTGTACATTTGAAAATCTTATAGTTTACATATGAAATGTCGTTGAAAAATCGGATATGACAAATCTGAAATTACTATACACCTTATCTTATAAAATTCATTATAAATCATAGAAAAATCATTAGGATACGTTCTTTAGTTCGTTACGAAGCTAATTCAGAATACTATAACTCTATGAAATATTTACTTGCAAAATAAATTGTTTAATTAACGTAAAATGCAAATGAACACGTCTCTAAACTGCTGTCCAGGGAAATTCCAGCAGCAAACTTTCAATTTTGAATATTCATAACTTTTTGTAGGGATAACCTGAGATGCTTATACTTATAAAACTGAAAACCTTATTGAATTATCTTTGTTTTGGTATAAGATACGTCTCTTTTGGAGAATATTTGTTATTTTTAAGCTATTTTACAAATTAGGGTGACGCTAAATTTCTGAACGGAACCTTCTTGTGCATGGTTAATCAATACATCTTTTATAGTTACTAATCGCTTTGAATATGCTATCCATATTAATATTATTATATCACATATTGTTTAGTTGTACATCCCACATTACCATTTTATAGTTTTATAACTTTTCGGATACCCGTTTGCATCCATCGCATTTAAGATACATATAATTGCATCCATAGATCACATCACTACATAATAATGTGATATTAACACTCCATGTTTAATAAATTGTATCCTAATTAATATTGGAACTATAAATGTAACCCTAATCGATAACTGTGCATCCATATCCTTGAAATTATATCTATTGGCATATCATATTACATGTTCCAGTTATTGTTCTGATAGTACTCATGCTTGTTTATTTATACACATGTTTATGTTAGTTTGATTATGAGCACCCACATGACATCTTGTGCTTCCTGACATGACCTGTTACACTTCCTACTTGACATGACATGGTACCGTACACTCTTGACATGACATGACACCTTTATACATTACCTGGTTGACCTGATGTACCATGGCTTTACCTGTTACCTGATCTCATGCCTAATGCCGACAAACCTGACCATTCCCGCTGTCTATCCAGACAGACCTACTCTTACTGGATCTTGCGTTGGCATTAGTCCTTGACAACTGAATACCTGACCTGACATACATAGCTTGGGGGTATGGGGAAATCAAAGGTGAAACCGACTTGTAACTCAACAGTTCGATACTTGTTCTGATCAGTCTTACGGGCTTGGCCAGCTCCGGAGTGTTGATGCTGACATCACTCATCTATCCTACTACCTTTTACTGCTTAGCGGCACGTCTCGGATTCAGCCCCGAGGATCATGACCGTGGTCCCGGGCATGCACGGGATACTATTGAGTTACATCGACGATTCATCAATTGATTTCAAAGACTATAGAGTAGAAACCTGATAGGACAGTTTAGTTACCACTGCACATTACCCTGCACTGTTATTTCTTAGTACTGCTTTATTCATGTTCATACCTGCATTGCTTATTACCATGTTCATATTATATTGTTGGTTGACATGACGCGCTGACGTCTGGGTTTTGCATGGCCCAGATTCTTTACCACTGTCGACGACTGAGCAGGAGTACTTCAGCCAACAGGCTGATTTGTGAGTTCTGTAGTGGTTAGTTCATTTATTGCATTTTATTTCCAGGTGTGATCCCGCATTACGGGACGTACCTTTCTATTATTGCATTGGATCATTTGCTTCCGCACTTATTTATCATTGACTCTGGTTATTATGGATTTGGACATGTGTTAGATAGTTTATTTATCTTGTTCTTGATATCTCTACAGCCGTAATGTGACTGTGGATGGATACTTCCTACCCACAGGTAGCATGGTTGGCTATGTCACGTGCTCAATCTTGCGTACTCTGGGAAGCGGGGCGTGACAAGTTCAAGCGTTCATAACCAGCCGTCAAAATCTTCGAAAAAGAAGAAGAAGAAATCTAAGAAGCCCGTGAAGCCTGGCGACAAGCGCACGGACTTACAAAAGCAAATCGACGCACTGGATGAGTACAACCAAAAGGCGCGGACTCCCATTACGCTTCAAGATTTCCTTGATCACGTCTTTCAAAAAGAAGATGAAGGGGGAAGTTCATCGGATGAATCCGAGGAATATGTGGCGAGTTGTCATATGATCTCCCACTCGACCCCGAACGATGAAGGGACTTCTGGCACTAAAACGCTGGGGGCAAATGCCGAATCAAGGGCTCCAGGGTTATCAGTTGAAATGATTGGCGCGTTTCTTAATAAAGCCCGATTGAAAAGTAAAGCTGAGCAAGAACGCGAGACGGCTATATTCGAAAGGGCCAAGCGCCAGCGACTTGAGGAAGGAGCTCAGATGATCCCACTGGAGCAAAATGCCTCCACCGCTGATAAAAGCCAATTCAAGATAAAAAAGAAGTTTGCTAAGGCCATATCGATGGGCATGAAGCTACCACCCTCTGAGGAAAAAGTTACTGGCGTGGCAGAAATGCACCCCTCTTACTGCTTATATCATCAGAAGGTCTTGCATCCCACTCAAGAGTGCAAGGCTTTCGATAGATGGTGACAAGGATACGTCGCTAATCAACAACGCTTTAAACGAGAAAAGCGTAAGATTCGGCGGGAGCAGAGAAACACGACCAAAGAGCTTGAAAGAACTGCCGGCAATTGTCACATGGTTAATATTACCGGGTCACAAGTGCCTACATTTGGGAGCGACTCTGATGAGGAGCTAGAGCTTGCCCCTCTCTTTAAAGAGTCAACTTCGGGAAAAGAAGAGGAGCCAGTGGTTTGCGAAAATATCCAGCTGCGGAGTCGGACACTACCTGAAAAGAACCTCGGACCATCGAATAGAAAAGATAAAGGGAAAGAAAAGGTCTCTGAAGACATCGTCTTAGATGACCAAGTTCTGGAAGAGCTAAACGCCGAGAACCCGCCAAAAAGGAATAAAGTGGATTACAATGTCTTGGCGCATCTGAGAAAGCTACCCTCACAACTCAACATTCTCGATGCCCTATTACTATCAAAAGAGGCGAGGGATTCTTTGATTAAGGCCCTGCAAGATCCGGACCAGTTCCAAGCCTTCCTAGCCGAAGAAAAGATGAAGGACGAATTAGAAGAAGTGCACACAGCCGACGTTGCTTTCGGTGATGAAGACCTTCTCCTCGGGACGTGTGAACACAATCGTCCCCTTTATGTCTCAGGATACTGCCATGACATAAAGATAGGTAAAATCTTGGTCGATAACGGATCGTCTGTTAATTTACTCAATGTGCGAGTGTTAAAGGAGATTTGCATGAGTGTCCAACACCTCGCCCGAGACAAAATCACCATCTCCGGATTTGACTCCCAATCATCAAAAACCCTTGGATCTGTGATATTGACGCTACGCTTCGGGTTGCTCGTCACAGACATCAAATTCCATGTTATAGACGCCAAGACGTGCTACAATGCTCTGCTCGGCCGACCATGGCTACACGAGTACAATATCATCCCTTCTACACAGCATCAATGCATGAAGTATTCTAGGGATGGCCTTGAGTACACAGTGGCGGGAGAGTTGAATCCGTTTTCCGTGAATGAAGTTCGCAAGTATGAAGATGCCAAATACTTCTTGCCGAGTTTCGAAGACACGGAAAGGTGTCACAAACCGGAGAACAAAACTAACGCAACCATCCCTGTCTTCGGCAGTGACACTGAGGAGGAGGAGGATATAATTTATTCAGGTCCATCCCAATCCACCAGGCCAGGACCATCCGTTCCTTCATTGATCTTCGGCAGTGATTCAGAGGATGAAGTTCGTGCTGTATTCCCTGCTCGGCCGTCAATACGGATT
Organism: Agapanthus africanus; assembly: GCA_030015575.1. NCBI lineage: Eukaryota > Viridiplantae > Streptophyta > Magnoliopsida > Asparagales > Amaryllidaceae > Agapanthus > Agapanthus africanus. The sequence continues at coordinate 21,358,253 of CM057345.1, forward strand.
TCCGCTGATGAAGAGCGAAGTCTGCAGATAACCATGGTGTCGCTTGAACTTTACAAAGAACTGGATGCACTCGACACCAACAGCATAGAAGAATTGCAGACATTCTATATCTCTCCCAGACGAAAAGGCGAGAAGGCAATTCTATTCTACCGTTCTGAAGAAAACAAGGTGGAAAAAGAAATTTGGCATGGCGCGGATCCCACGCTCGACAGGCTTCAGCCTATCCGTCTTCCCCGATATTATGCCGAAGGTTTGAAGAAATTGCTGAAACGCCAGGGGATGTCCTTCACACAGACCGTTAGAAAAGCCAAATTCTATGACAAGGTCTGGAACATTCCCGGGACTCAATGCAAACTGCCTAACGGGAGAATAGAAACAAAAGGGCTTGGGTATGTCCGCTCAAAGAAACGAGAGGTGATGAACAGCTGTTATGCCATGTATAATTTCGATGAAGAGGCGGACGCTCAATGGGAGGACGCTAATCCTGAATCAGCAAAAGTTCCTGATACAAAACCGCCCAGTCCATCGTTTGAAGACCAGATGAGCAAACTTATAAGGCATGCGAATCAAAAAGCCCGAGACGATCACAATCGTGAAATGGCAATCTATGAGAAGGCCAAGACGCAACGCCTTCTCCGACAGGCCGTGAAGGATGAAAATACCGCTCCTTGTCAACCTGCTCCAAAAAAGGTTCGACACGAAAGCAAAAACAAGTCGAAAGGCGAGAAAGGCGCTCGACAACCACAAAGCAGAGCTAAGAAGCCACGCATCCGAGAGTCGAGCATTATTGACCTAGCCCTCATGAAGAAAACGGGTCGAGCATACTCATTTCCTCGGGACAAAACAAGGAAAATACTTGATCTTGCTCTAAAACATCAAATGCTTACACTGCCAGAGTCTAAACACCCTGAGCAAGCGGGCGAAGTCTCCAACCCAAATTATTGCTCTTACCATCGAGTAGTAGGGTATCCGCTTAAAGATTGCTTCACCTTTAAGAATTGGGTTGAGGACCAATACCAGCTTGGCAAATTCGCGTTGTCTGACAACTGGAGGGTAGCGCCGCCGCAAAAGCACGAACCCGAAAACACAAGGATAGAACCAACTCCGTATTGGGATTGGCAGAAAATTCGCACTTGCCATGTGGTAACAATATTAAAAGAAGAGTCCGAAGATATGAACGGCTTCCCTTGGTGCTTCGAAAACGGCAGCGATGAGGTAATCTCAGAATTTCCCCCAGCTCCGAAAGAGCTGGAAGATGGAATACATACCACCGCAGATAACCTCAGGAAAATCGAGTTAGGGACAACGAATGATCCGCGACCGACGTTCGTCAGCGAGCCGCTGTCTGAAGGGAGGGTGGCTGCGTTAAAAGACGTCCTTGTACAGCATAAAAATTGCTTCGCATGGAACTATTCTGAGATGCCGGGACTAGATCCAGAAGTTGCTGTACATAGACTAGCAATATCCCCAAACATCAAGCCAGTCAAGCAGGCGCCGAGAAGAATGCGGCTCGAGCTTGAGATGAGCATAAATACCGAAGTCAAAAAGTTAATTGACTCTGGTTTCATCCAAGAAGTTCAGTATCCTGAATGGATCGCCAACATTGTTCCAGTGATGAAGAAAAATGGGACAGTGCGCGTATGCGTAGACTTCCGGGATCTTAATAAAGCCTGCCCAAAAGATGATTTCCCAGTGCCAGTCACCGAACTGATGATAGACAATACGTCCACACATGAGATTTTCTCCTTCATGGACGGCTCATCGGGGTATAATCAAATAAAAATGCATCCTGAAGATCAGAAGCACACAGCCTTCAGGACTCCTCTTGGTATATTTTGTTATAAAGTGATGCCCTTCGGTTTAAAGAATGCCGGCGCTACTTATCAGAGGGCCATGACAAAGATCTTCGACGACCTTATACACGAAATCGTTGAATGCTATATCGACGATCTCGTGGTTAAAAGCAAATCATACGAGGAACATCTCGAGCATCTGAAGACTGTATTTCAACGCCTTCGGCAATACAACTTGAAGATGAACCCTCTTAAGTGTGCATTCGGAGTTTCCTCAGGCAAATTCCTGGGATTCGTTGTTCGACACCGAGGTATTGAAATAGATCCGTCAAAAATCAAAGCGATCATGGAAATGCCTCCACCGAGAACTCTCAAACAGCTGCGGTCTCTCCAAGGGAAGCTCGCATACATACGGCGATTTATAGCCAACCTTTCAGGAAAGTGTCGTCCTTACAGTCACCTGATGAAGAAGGGAACCCCATTCGTTTGGGATAAAAAATGCCAAGGCGCACTGGATGAGATCAAGCAATACCTGCAGAACCCGCCAGTGTTGGCTGCTCCAGTTAAGGGGAAGCCTCTCATTCTTTATACAACCGCCCTCGAAGGTTCCTTAGGCGCATTATGGGCGCAAGAGAACGATCAAGGGAAAGAAAGAGCACTCTACTACTTAAGTCGAGTTCTGCTGGGGGCAGAAAGCAACTACTCTCCCATTGAAAAACACTGCCTGGCGTTGATCTTCGCAATAACAAAGCTTAGGTACTATGCGTTGGCGCACGAAGTCCGTCTTATTTCAAAAGTGGACCCTCTTAAATATCTAATGTCAAAAGCCATATTGACAGGGCGACTCGCTAAATGGGCCCTGCTCTTGATGGAATTTTCGATAACATATCAACCTCTCAGGGCGGTAAAAGGCCAGGCCATCGCCGACTTCCTTGCTGAGCATCCCATACCTGCCGATTCTCCTTTAAATTGCGATTTGCCAGACAGACATGCGTTTGACGCAATCGACAGTGGTGATACCCGTTGGGAGCTTTATTTCGATGGAGCGTCTTCTATGAAAAAGCACAAACAAAGTATGCCAACGATCAAATCGGGGGTGGGACTCATCTTTGTGACTCCACAAGGAGGAATAATGCGCTTCGCCTTCTCCTTAACAGAGCCGAGAACGAATAATGAAGCTGAATATGAAGCTCTGATAGCAGGCCTCGAGATCGCCATCGATATGGGAATTGAGAGTCTCCTCATATATGGGGACTCCCAACTGGTCGTCAGTCAAGTGAACGGCGATTACCAAACATGCAAACCGGAATTGGTAAAATACGGTGAAAAAGTGCAGCAACTGCTAACCCAAATTCCCTCCTACACATTGGAAAGTATACCGCGCGCGGAAAACAGCAAAGCGGACACACTGGCCAAACTTGCTAAAGAATTGGCTGACGAGAACCTCGATGACGTTAGAATCGTGATACAAAGCCGTCGAGTGCTCGCCCCGACAGAAATACATCCAGAATCATATAAAGAAAAGGGAGCAACGGAGCAGGCGACCCTACAAATAAAAGATCATGAGAAGGCCGAAGACTGGAGAGAAGTCTTCATAGATTACTTCAAGTTCCACCGAATGCCTGAAGAAGCGTCCATAAGACATCAGCTCGTGAAACGAGCTCTGTCTTTCGCCTTCATCAACGATACTCTATACAGGAGGTCATTCGATTTTCTGTGGCTGAGATGCCTAGGACCCGACGAAGCGAGAAGGGTCGTCCAAGAGGTTCACGACGGACTCTGCGGTTCCCACCAAGCAGGCCCTAAGATGAAGTTGAAGATAAAACGGATGGGCTACTACTGGCCCACGATGATGCATGATTGCCTGGAATACGCGAGGCAGTGTCATTCATGCCAAATTCATGGGGACTTCATCCATCAGCACCCCAATCCACTACATCCAACAGTGGCTAGCTGGCCATTCGAGATGTGGGGAACCGACATAGTCGGCCCCATCGAACCAGCATCGTCCAAGGGACATCGTTTCATCTTGGCGACGACTGACTACTTCTCTAAATGGGCAGAAGCAGTACCGTTAAGAGAAGTTAAGACGGAGAATATCCTCCATTTCTTCAAGACGCACGTCATATATCGGTTTGGAACTCCGCGACGGATCATCTCCGATAACGGGCCAGCCTACAGAAGCCACAAGATCAGTCGCTTTGCACAGCAGCACAATATAGACTGGAGATATTCCTCGGTTTATAATCCGCGAGCTAACGGTCTAGCTGAGGCCTTCAACAAGACCTTGACGAAAATTATAAAGAAAACGGTGTCCCGAAACAAGAGAGACTGGCATGAGAGGTTGCAAGAGGCTCTATGGGCGTATCGAACCACGTTCAAGACGGCCACGAACACAACGCCCTACGCGTTAGTATTCGGCACGGAAGCGGTACTACCCCTTGAGATAGAATTACCCTCTTTGCGAGTAGCAATTCACTACGAGCTGACAGACGAAGAAAATGCTCACCTTCGGTTTGAAGAGCTTGACGCCCTGGATGAAATCCGGCTTCTAGCACAACAAAATCTGGAAGCTTATAAAGCAAAGATGACACGCTCATACGAAAGATTGACCCGACCGAGGACATTCTGTCAAGGCGAACTCGTGCTAGTGGTCAAAAGGCCTATGATCCCCAATCGCGCCAAGCGGGGAAAGTTCGACCCAAACTATGAAGGCCCATACATTATAGATAAAGTTTACCAGGGTGGAGCCTATCTACTCATCGACATGCACGGCGAAAGGCCTTTCAGACCAATAAACGGTCGCTTCTTAAAGAAATACTATGCTTAATGAGCCACAGCCTAGGTCAATGGTAGATGACGACGACTATGTCCGCTCGCCATCTTCCTAAGCTTAAGCTTTATAAAAGTAGCCGGCCTTCTCCGTGACGGACCGAAACGTCCTTAAACTAGCGACGGACCGAAACGTCCTTAAACTAACGAGGGACCGAAATGTCCTTAAACTAATAGCGGACCGAAACGTCCTTAAACTACTACCGCAGCATCTTTTAGGCTGACAAACAAAAAAAAAAACCATATAAAAATAAGATAAAATAAAAACGTATGTCCATAAGCAAAAAGGGCACGGATGAAAACCCGAAAGGGCTCCGTGAGTAAAAACAGCAGGGCTGCCGGCGAGTGTTCGTGAAAACCCGAAAGGGTGCGACCTCGTAAAAAAAAAGGGAAAAAGAAAATAAAAAAAAACGGTATGTCCATAAGCAAAATGGGCACGGATGAAAACCCGAAAGGGCTCCGTGAGTAAAAACAGCAGGACTACCGGCGAATGTTTGTGAAAACCCGAAAGGGCGCAACTTCGTTAAAGAACCCTTAGAGAGTCCTCTCGACCTTGTAAGGAGAAACCACCTGCGTGAGATCCTTACGACTCACAAAGGAGCAACACACTTGGGGATCCCCACGATTCCTAAGGAGAAAATACACTTGCGAGATCCTCACGACTCGTAAAGAGAACTCTCTTATGAGACCCTCACGGCTCATAGGATTTGAAAGTCTTAAGTTACAGAGACCTAAACCTGTGCTTAAGCAAACCCCCACAAACTTCCAATATTGCCCTACAAGTGGTTCAATACTGACTCTTGTATACAATCCACGGGCGCGAATAAACATTTCCCTAACCAAGTCTCATCCGTGACTGGGGATATGTTCGCATGACCCTTGTAGGTCCTCTCGACTTACAAGGAGAAAACCCTACTGTAGGATCCTTACGACTTACAGAGGAACATACACTTAGGAATCCTCACGATTCTTAAGGAGAAAATACACCTACAAGATCCTCACGATTTGTAGGGAGAAATAACTTCGTGAAACCCTTACGGCTCACGAAGTCAAAAGCCTTAGCCGACAGGATCCTAACCCTGATCGCTAAGCCACCTTTGTTCGACATTGACAGAGGCAGATGATGATTCGCTCCTGGTAATATCCCAGTTGTAGCGGTGCTGATGCCGAAATTGGTCTACAGCAAAAAGCCAATAGGCCGCACATGCATACGAAATAGCCGAAATGATAGGGCAACTTGCAATAAAAAGCAACAAGTAAAAATGTATGCATGCAAAATAGCCGAAATGATTGGGCAACTCGCAATAAAAAACAGCGAGTAAAAAGAAAAAATAGCCGAAATGATTGGGCACCGCGAAAAATAGCCGAAATGATTGGGCAATCGCTATTTTCGCGATATAAAAAGCTGAAATGATAGAGCATCGCGGAAAGAATAAAAAAAATGAAAGAATGAAACTTTTTGCCCTACAGGTGAAATCACATCGATCCCTGTATACAATCCAGGGGCACAGATAAAAAGGGAACAATACCTTCCCAACAGGCTCCATCAGAAAGCGAAGCCAAATCTCGACGGTTCATAGATAACCTAGAGACCTTCTCGACATTTGTCGCAATATTATAGACACGATGTCAACAAATGAAGCAAACGAAGATCCCGAGCTTCAGGGTCTCGACGTCAACGTCTACAGCCTAGAGACCAACAACGGTGTGCCTCCTCATTCCAGCAGGACACAGATGTTACACCATCAAGCGGAGCGATGGCAAAATCCCAGCTTCACTTCAGCATTCGTCTCGATACAGTAGACGCAATGTCAACAGCGTTCCTCCGCAGTCCAGCTGGAGGCAGATGCAACGTCAACAAAAGACCTCACGGTCGAAACAAAGCGGAGTGATGGCAAAATCCCAGCTCCACCTCAGCATTCGTCTCAATACACCAGACGCAGTGTAAGCAAATGAAGCGAAGGCCACATTCCTAGCTTCAACGTCTTTACGGTAACTCACATAAAACCGGAAAGACAATCGGAGACCATCTCACATGAAGTGGTCACCTCCTTGACGTTCGTCTCGATACAGTAGACGAAATGTCAACCTCAGCGTTCTTCCTCCAGCAGGGATTCAGACATGACAAGGCAAATGAAGCGAAGGCCACATTCCTAGCTTCAACGTCTTTACGGTAACTCACATAAAACCGGAAAGACAATCGGAGATCATCTCGCATCAGCACAGAGTGGTCACCACCTTGACGTTCGTCTCGATACAGCAGACGAAATGTTAACCCCAGCGTTCGTCCTCCAACAGGATTTGGACACACCAAAGCAAACGAAGCGAAGGCCACATTCCTAGCTTCGACGTCTTGACGGTAACTCATATAAAACCGGAAAGACAACCGGAGATCATCTTGCACCAGCACAGAGTGGTCACTACTTCGACGTCCGTCTCGATACAGCAGACGAGATGTCGCCCCAACGTTCGTCTCGACACAGCAGACGCAACGTCATCAAACAAATGGAGCCACGGCAAAATCCCTAGTTCCCACCATGACATTCGTCTCGATACAGAGGACGCAATGCCAGCAAACGAAGCAAAGGCCAAATTCCTAGCTTCAGGGTCTTAACGGCAAGTCATATAAAGCCTGAAAGACTATCGGAGATCATCCCACACCAGCGCGGAGTGGTTATAACTCATCGGGGCTCTCCAAAATGAGCCTAACCTCAAGTAAAAAGCGGCATGGCAAATTCCTAGCGCTTGCTCTTCCGACGGTCAAACTGCCAAGGATGATTGCTTGAAGACGTCTTGTCCAGCCCCCGAAGGGATCAGAGACACGGCAGTCGCGGGGCTACTCGAACAGCACGATTGCCTATCGAGGACTATATCAGCTTATGCGACGGTACGATGGCCAAAACCCTAAGTACCACCAACCTTAACGGGCTTCTGTCGTAAAGAGTAGAGGTTAAATGCGACGTTAAGATGTTCTTGCGAGAAACGTTCGATTCGTCTCGACTTGTGAAAAATTGTCGAGGCGGCTCGACTCGTGAGATAAAGCCTTAGGCAGTGGGCATAAAAGAAGTCTGTTTCCTAAGCACTGGGACCCTGCAAGTTGGCCCAAAACGGTCTCTTGCATACCATCCACGGGTCTCACTCTCCAACATCGAACTTCGACAAGGAGGGAAACAACCGCTTACAAGTCCTCTCGACTCGTAAGAGGGAAAAATTCTCTTGTAGGATCCTTACGACTTATAAGAGAAAACCACACTTAGGAATCCTCACGATTCCTAAGGGGAAAACCCACCTACGAGATCCTCTCGATCCGTAGGGAGAAAAGTCTCTAAGAGACCTTCACGGCTCATAGAGTTGAAAAGTCTTAGGCAGCAGATCTGAACCTGCGGCCTAAGCCCTCGCTATCTCGTGAAGAAATCAAGAAGCTTACTCTATTACCTGCTAATTGTTACGATATGCTGAGAAAGAGGAAAAGCAACAGAAAGAGCATCCGATTTACATTTGATCAAGCGTTCAAGACACAATCATTCATGCATGGGCAAAAAGACTCAAAAAAAAATAATAATAAAGACAAGCTGGGATAAAAAAAATTCCATTAATATGGCCGATGGTCCTTACAATCATAAAAGCAATAAACGAAAAACATCATTACAAAGGAATAACCTCGAACCCAGGATATGGATTGAGGAACTCGAAAGCAACCCTATCTATGACTTTCCAGGCCTCGCGGACCATCCTAATATGCTTTCTCTCGCGAGCACAAGCGTCAGGGTCCCCCCTGATGTCTTCCACCCTCCGATAAGCGGCGAGTATGGCAGACTGTTGAAAGACCTCGTGCAAGAGATCGATGAGACTGTCTCGCCGTCTCTTTGAGATAAAGTTCAACAGGTACACCGAGTGCACCTTATCCTCAGCGGCATCCAGCGCCCTAAGCGGCACACCGGAACAGAACAGGGGAAGCGCTTCCCAGATGGCTCCCACGATAAGCTTAAGAAGAGAGGAACGCCGGGGAAGCAGGGGACCGTTGTATGCGTCGAAGCGGCTCATGATTTCAGCACACTCCGCGTCTGTGAACTCTCGATTTTGAGAGCGGCCAAGTCGGCGGATGTCCCCATAAGAGATGATCTCGTTAAGAGCATACATATGGGCGACCATTGTTCCTGTAAAAGAAGATCGACAATAATCAGCAAACCTTAAAAGTTATGCTGTATAATTTAAAAGGAGCAAAGCTCCATTAATGAATCAAGAAATTATAAATGAAAATCTTTCGGAGAGCAAAGCTCTATTAATGGAACCCTAACAGGGTTATCTTTAATCCTCTTTAGACCCCGTTAGAGCAAAGATCTGCTAAGTGAAACCCTAAATAGGTTTCCTTTAGATCAGGGATCTATTGAGAGCGAGGCTCTATCAATGAAAATTAATTTAATTTAACACTAATTAAAATTTTCACCTAAAAGTTTTAAGAATTTAACTCTTAAAGTTCTTGAAAATAAAGAGCAGGGCTCTAAGTTCTGAAAACAAAATTTAGAGATAAGAATCATCTAAGGGACCAAAAGTCCTATTTATAGGCATCAAGTGCCCTTTCAGCTTCCAAGAGATGGCGCGACGGTTCGGAGTCTGCCACCGCTGCGCTCACGTTAGGAGGCCACGTAAGCGCAACGGTGGGGGGGCATTTGTTTACCCCAATCAGAGCAAAGCTCTGATTAAAGAAAGCGCCGCGCTGCGCTCTGTGCTGTGCGACACGTGGTAGCGCAGTTGCGCTGCGCAACACGTGTCAGCACAGATGCGCTAGCGCAGAAGAAAGGGGCTAAGTGCCAAAGGCAATCTATCCATGCAAAATTACATGCACTTGATAATAACAAATTAAAATCATACGATGCACAAGCACAACAGAAAACTAAAATAAAAGAACCCTTAACAGACAATGAAGTATTTGATTAAAAAGAAAAATACTTATTCATTATTATTGTTATTACATTTAAAAAAGATCACCGAATACGGGATCAGAGAGACAAGGGTTCACAAAAAGAAAAAGAAGATTATCCAGCTCCCTCTCCGTCTTCTCCATCACGTCGAAGCGGCGATCTTCCCGAGGGGAAGCCATCCAACGGTCGACGCCGGACTCCTGGGAAAAGGTGGCGATGACAACCCGACGAGCCCGTATCTGGCTCAGCAAGTAGAAGGAAAAGTCCCTTAGGGCTTTGGTGATCAAGAGCGCTTCGAAAAAGCTCTCGATCTTATCCTCGGCCACATCAAGCATTGCCGAGGACATCTCCGCCGGAGGAGGGGGATTGTCAGCGAGCACCGAGGCAAGGATCATCTGAAGCCAAATGGAACCCGGGGGAAGAGGAGACCCTAAACGAGTCGAAAGCTCGTACATTGCAGCATCGCACTGCTCGTCCGAAAAAGAGGAGTCCACCAAGCGCGCAGCAAAATGAGGAACGATGTCCCGGATCGGCACTTCCTACGGTTGTCGGCGGGCGTGAGGACGGTTGCAAGCCATAATCGAAGAAGTTCTCTAAAGATGAGAGAAGAAAAGGCTCGGCCTTGGACTATATATAGACCCAAGCACAAAAGATTCTGTGCACAATGGAATTATTTCCAAAGACCCGGGAAATCAAAATCTTGGAAATACAAGTTTGACTTGAAAGAAAAGGAGGAGATGAAAAGATATCTCAGGTGAAGCAACGCTTCGAATTCCGTGCATTGCGCAGTGCGCACGTGGCCCACAATGCGACACGTGTCTGCGCAGTTGCGCAAGCGCACCGCTGCGCGACACGTGTCTGCGCAGTTGCGCAAACACTGTTGCGCAAGGGCACACCTGCGTGACACGTGTCTGCGCAGTTGCGCAAACACTGTTGCGCAAGTGCACCACTGCGCGACACGTGTCTGCGCAGTTGCGCAAGCACTGTTGCGCAAGTGCACACCTGCGCGACACGTGTCTGCGCAGTTGCGCAAGCACTGTTGCGCAAGCCTCTCACTGCGCGACACGTGTCATTCATTGGGGAGTTGCGCAGAAACAGAATAAAAATTTAATGAAATCTTTTCTGTTCTTTCCAAAACCAGAAGATTTTCTTCTGCCTTTGGATCAAAGATCCAATGGTGGGAAAATTCCCAAAATCCAAAGATCCAATGGTGGGAAAATTCCCAAAATCATTCAGGAAAGATCTTGTTAACAAATTCAACAAATTTGTGAGCACTATAAATAAGACCCCAGACCTCATTCGAAAAGGCATCAACAAGAGAGAATCAACTTCTGGCATAAAGAAAAAAGAAGAGAAAGAACTCTTGAAGATTAATCAAGAACATAAAAAAAAGGTAAAAACTTCTTTTCAAGAAGAGAAAAATCTCTGAAGAACAGAGGATTAAAAAGTGAATAACTGGATAAAAATAAACAAATAGTGCCTTGCACTTGATATGAACCCTTGGTTCTGTGAAATCAGGGGAAACAAGAAGAAAAACTTGTTTTCCTTTGATCCAAATTTAGATCAAAAGTGCCATGCACTTGTGTTCTTAAACCTGAAAATTTCTTGGGGTTCTGCACAAATGCAACCCGTTATTTAAAAGGGCCTGGCCCAAATCAAATTGCAGAATAATAAAAGGGCAGAGCCCTGTTTGGGAAATTCTTGAGTTCCTGCACAAATGCAGCTCATTATTTAAAAGGGCCTAGCCCCAAATCAAAATGCAGAATAATAAAGGGGCAGAGCCCTGTTTGGATTAATCGGGCAGAGCTCAAGATAAATAAAAAAACGGACTTAACCCAATCCTGGCTGTAAGTCCTTAAATTAAAGTGATTGAGCAAAATGGCTCTCCTAAATCAATTCACGACCGGTTCGAGGGTACATCTCAGAATTCCTTTGACATCCCTCGTTGTAATCCTTCAACGACGTCAAAGAGGTGACGAGTCCCGACGACCACACATCCAAATATTGGACCGAAACGTCCCTAAACTAATATTGGACCGAGACGTCCCTAAACTAATATCGGACCGAGACGTCCCTAAACTAATATCGGACCACCATGTCCCTAAACTGGCGATGGACCACCACGTCCCTAAACTGGCACAATAGGGCCCAAACGCTCTTTTGTCGGATCTAAACGGTCCCGTCTAAGTTGATCTTAACCCCAAATACGGTTAACGTGTCCTTAGATATCTAAATAAACGATAAAACTCCAAGCCAACTTTGGTTCAAGGGTACATCTCTGAACTCCTCTGGCGCCTGTCGTTGTAATCCCTCAACGACGTCAGAGAGGTGACGAGTCCCGGCGGCCAGACATTAAATCAATCACTACGTCAAGTCGGTCTTAGTCCAAAACAGGACTAACGTATCCTTGACGAACGTTTAAGTCGATCTTAGACGCAACGCGACTAATGCATCCTTAAACTAAAAACACCAAACCCAAATCTAACTAAACACGGATTTGGACTAATCCACGTCCTACGGGCGACGGCATTACTCAGTCTCCATATACAATCCACGGGCAACCACGAACAAAACAAACACCCACGACACGAAGTGAAATTCTGGAGAAGGAGAAAGTTGTTACCGCGACGCGGTAGCGTAATTAACTGCAGGGGCTTGCGCCTGCAGGGAAGAGCGTCCCCACAATCAAAAAACCCTCACTCTGAGGGGGAATCTGACGAAGTTTGCTACATCGGCCGCATCCGTCTAAATCTCCGATACATAGTGCCATAAATCAACATGGCATCTTCGGAGAGGTAGACGGATAAAACCAAATAGCATCTGCCCCGAATCTCAGCGTCAGGACGACAAAGCGGTCTTGTGCGCCGCCTTTCGGAGGGGAACAAGGAGCCACCGGTTGAAATCGTAGATCGAAGGGAAAAGGTTCTTAAGAACAAGGTTATCCCCCTTGTGCTCGTTTCTTGGGGTAATCGATCGCATGGAGAGTCCACTTGGAAACGAGAAGATGAGATCCGGCAGAAGTTTCCTCACCTTTTCCTGTAGTTTTCTATCTTGTATTCTTGGAATTTCGAGGACGAAATTCTTTTTGTAGTTGGGTATAATGTAACACCCGAACCCAATACTACTAATTTCTGTTACTGTTTGAGCATTAGTTAGTACTTATTTCATTTATCTTGCTTGTGTGGGTCTTACTGCAAAATTTTATCTGGAAAAGTCATTTCTGTATATAACAAATTTTAGCACCTAAAATAAAATTAAAAATATCCATCTTGGCCTACTCGACACCCCTAGTCGCGTGGTAGCGTCCGTGCATCGAGTTCTCGTTCCGTTCGGTGAAACGAGCGAGTTTGGACGGCTACGCGCGCGTACAGGTGTCCGTCTTGGGGGTATGCTTTTTAATCATAAAACACCTCATTTTGAAATTTGGAACCCGCTTAAAATCCTATTATTTAAATTTCAAATTTTTGAACCCAATCCGGGCGCGATTCAAAAATGTTTCATTTAGCGCCAAAATCCCAAATTAATAAAATATTCGAAACCATATAAAATTTCGTTTATAATATATTCTTACTGTTTATAAAATCTTTTAAATCTTTAAAAAGAATTTTTTTACCCACGAATCTTTTTCCTCTGCCAATCAGCATAAGCTTTTATCCCGTGGGCCCCTCCATTTATTCTCTCTCTCCCTCGTATCTCTTCCTCTCTCTCTAGCTTTCTGTATCTCTCTCTCTAACGTCTCTCTCTCTACCTTTCTCTAACTCTCTCTCTCTTCCCTATATATATTCTCCTTCCCCCCTCATTTTTCCCCGAACGTGAAAACGAAACCCAACGCAACCTAACCCTAGCCGTCTTCACCGTCGCTGCCGCAGCCCCGACGCCGGCGCCAATGCCACCGTCGCCCTCCCCTCCGCCTCCTCTTCCCAACCTCAACATCTTCTTCCTTCTCCCCGTGCGCCTGTGCAGCCGCAACCCCTGCAGAGTTCGCTGCAGTCGCCTGATCGCCGGCGGCCTTCGTCGTCGCCACCCGTGCCACCTTCAGCACCTCCTCATCACCTGCGCACTCCGGCCCCCGACCACCTCCTCTCCCTCTCCGCCTTCTTTCCCTTTCACCGAACTTCCATACCCGAGCCCTAACCCTCACCGCTGCAACCTCCTCGCCGGCGCCCCACCGACGTCGACCCCATCGCTGTCACACCCTCTGCAACACCAGTAAGCCTTCTCTTCCCTTCCTCCTTCCATTTTCCCTCCGGTTTATCCCTTGGCCGTGCACTAATTTTCTGGTTGTTGTTGTCGCTGTTCGCCGGAATCCGGCCGTGCCGGTGACGTGTCCCGACGATCCAGCGGAGTGCTCTGACCCGTGAGGTCCCTTGGTTCGTCGTTTGGGTTCAATCCGTGAACCGTGCGTCCGTCGCGTGTTTCCCCGCCGACGTTACGTTCCGTTTTTCCCGGTTCGCGACCCGTCGAGGCAAGTATCACTTGCTACATGCTATACTATACATTTATATATATTTTGACTCATTAAACCTGCAAAACTTAACTTGGTATAGTCGTTTCTCATTTGGTTGCAATATGACATATATCATTTTACAGTTAACATAAAATTTACAGTTTGCCAATTTAAAACTAATAACTAAGTTTACCTATTAATCACATTTTACTATTTAATAGATGGCAGCTCTTACCCATGTAGTTCTAGTACATTCGGACATTCGTATTCAAAGGCTGGATATAACTGTATTGCATCATCATTTAAACTATTGCACCGCTAAGGGTGCTCAAAACCTGTTAATATAATAAAAACGGCTGCACTGGATTACTGCACTCTTGTGATTGAATGAAACTGCTTATTGTTGTTTAACTCATTGCTTATTTCCTGCTGTTAATACCCTGTTCGATTATATATCTGTTTGAGCACATCCACGATATTGTTACATCTTGACTTGACTTTGTTACACATGGTATATATTGATACACCTAACATGGTACCGTTTACTATTGACTTGACCTGATGTACCATGACCTGACCTGTTACCTGATCTCGTGCCTAATGCCAACGAACCTGACATGTAGTCCTCATGGACCGTTCATGTTGTCTATCCAGACAAACCTGCTTTTACCTGATCCTGTGTTGGCATTAGTTCTTGATTACTGAATACCTGACCTGACATACACATATAACTTGGGGGTATGGGGAAATCAAAGGTGAAGCCTGACTTGTAACTCGACAGTTCACTACCTGTCCTGAGTGTACACATTCCTGTTTTGTGCCAGCGGCATGTCTCGGTTTCGGCCGAGAATATTATGGCCGTGGTCCCGGGTATGTATGGGATACTATCGAGTGTACACATTCCTGTTTTGTGCCTAGCGGCATGTCTCGGCTGCAGCCGAGAATATTGCGGCCGTGGTCCCGGGTATGTACGGGATACTATTGAGTTACATCGACGACTCATCAAATTGATTTCAAAGACTTTAGACTAGGAAACCTGATACAACAGTTTAGTTACCCATTACACATTACCCTGCACTGCTTGTTTCACATTATTGCTTTATTCATGTTTATTTCTGCATTGCCTATTACACTGTTCATATTATATTACTGGTTGACATGACGCGCTGACGTCTGGATTTTGCATGGCCCAGATCCTGTACCACTGTCGCAGTCCGAGCAGGAGTACTTCAGCCAGCAGGCTGAGTTGTGAGTCCAGTAGTGGTTAGTTTTATTTCCGCATTTATTTCCATATGTGAGCCCGCATTATGGGACATACTTTTCCGTTATTGTATTGGATCATTTGCTTCCGCATTTATTTATCATTGACTCTTGTTATTCTGGATTGTGGACATGTTTTTAGATAGTTTTATCTTGTTCTTGATATCTCTACAGCCGTAATGTGACCGTGGACGGATACTTCCTACCCACAGGTAGCATGGTTGGCTATGTCACGTGCCCAATCTAGCGTACTCTGGGAAGCGGGGCGTGACAATGAAGCTCTCATGAAAGAGAAAATCAAGCATGCTAGATTTTGTAAAACAATATCTTTCATTTTAAAATACCACTCATACTTGAATAGTATGTACAAATGAATTAAAAATTCATTTGTGCACACTACGCAAGCATGGTCACACCATACTCCCCATTTTCCAATTTTCACCTCATTTACCATTTTCCAAAAAATGGTCAAATTCAAAAATGAGGTGGCCCCCTTCAAGAATGTTTTCCGGATAAAACACGGATTACATTCTACTGTATATACATACCTGCATTCGTACCGAAATACGAATACCTAAAGATATAGAATAACATAAAGAACATAATACTAGAATATATGTATCAAAATACATATACGTAAATTATTAAATCAATACCTAATTTAATAATCCGGCTCTAACCCGAGCCGGCTAGTATTATCAACTGTCCGATCGAAAGTCCGGATACAAAGTACATCAATCGATCGGAACCTTGCACGTATCCAATACGGCTACTACATCATTTCGCCAGAACCAGAAAAACCTTCTGTATGAGACTCTAATGACTCGTCAATTCGCTGGTAGTGGGTTTAACCACAAGCACGTCAGCGACACTAGCTGTACGTAACAGCTATCTAGATATTGAGCGAAAGGAAGGCCGACGAGCAAACTCATCCTGAACCCCTACTGAGCCTGACAGTGACAATATCCGTACAGTCCGGTATGTTCGTCTAAGAGTATCGCATATCGAGGCTAGGGGGTGGATAAAGACAGACCCCTAATAACGCGATAATTCGTGTCGGTATGAAATCCATCACCACCTGAGAAACTATTGATCCTAGATCAGTAATTCTGGACTACCTTGGCCAACAATTTCTGGTGATGGCCACCCGTGCACTGTGCGACATCAACCCCCAATACCAGGAGAGACGAATCCCCGACAATCCGTTCACTGTCTCCATGTGGCTCGGGACTGTATCCAACTAAAACCTGTTTGCACGACCCCTTTGAGCTGTGGTAGGGTAGTAATCAAACTACAGTGGGAACTCACACGAGAAAAATGACGATCTCAGGTCGACAGACTAATCTGTACACATGTCACCTGGGAACTGCTATCTGACAATAGATATAGTACCAACTAGCAGGTTTCCGACGAGTCCGTCCAGTGTACTCGTAACCCAATGAACACCTGTATACTATCTTAGGTGAACAAACTAACACCAATGGTTTGTGAGACCTGGCTACCGCCCCTCGTCGGGATCTCGATCAGTATATACTAGTCTACTCTGGAGTGTCAATGCCCAGTTTTTCCCTAATTAGAGCAAATCTCTGTTCAAAATTCAAAATTTGAATTAAAGTTGCGCTTTTATAAAAGCGTTGCGCTACAACTAGCGCACCCCGTGCAAAGCGCATAGACGCTAGCGCTAAATGCGCTGCGCTCCAAGTAGCGCACTACGTGCAAAGCACGTGCGTGCTAGCGCTAAGAGCGCTACGCTTCAAGTAGCGCACTATGGGCAGAGCGCATAAGCGCTAGCACTGGAACTAAATATTCCTCACCGTTGGATTAAATATCCAACAGATATGATTAAATCATTAATTAAAAAGAATGAAATTCTGTTGAATCTTTCCAAACAGAAAAGATTGTGCCCTAAATTTAGAATATCGTTGGATCAATGATCCAATAGTGATTAAAAATCACTATAATACATAACAAATTCTGTAAGGGGGAAAGATTTCTCAATCTTGTTAAAAACAAGAAGATTATCTTCTGTAAACCAGAAGCCCTTGGATCAAAGATCCGACGGGGGGGAGGGGAATTCCCATTTCAATTAGAGAATAAATCTCTTTAACCGATTGAACAAATCAGCTTGCTCTATATAAAGGCCCCGAGACTTTAAGTCTCAGAGAGAGGAACCCCCCATAAACTTTGAGAAAATCTCAGGAAGAAGAAGAAGCTCTCGGCAAAACAAGGCAATTCTTTTCAAGGTAAAAAAAAGAATAGAAAGACGAAATCATCTCAATATAAAAGAAGTATTTACTTCTTTCACAGATCATAGATCTATAAGACAAATTGTTTTTCACAAAAGAGATTATGAACATCTCATGATAAAGGAGGGGGGAATTATTCAATTCTCTTAGGATCACAGATCCATAAAGACAAAGCCTTTCATCAAAAAGAGATTGAAATATCTCCTATAAACTAAGAACTTTGTTCTTAGAATCCTGAGATAAAGTCTCTTATCAAAGAAAAGATAATCTTCAGAGCACAAAATTAACCTAAGAAGAGCCTTAGCGCTCCTAATTTAAAAGTGCCTTAGTGTTCTTCATCTAGCGCAAAGCGCTGCAGTGCCATAGCGCTTCAAACACAGCGCACTGCGCTCATTGGTCAGCGCTAAGCGCGCCACGTTCTCTTCACGTGTGCGCTGCATTATATGGCACCAGCGCCAAATGCCTCAACGCCTCAACTATAGTGCATCAGCGCTCTACATCTAGCGCAAAGCGCTAAGCGCATCAGCGCTCTTCATTTAGCGCTAAGCGCATTAGCGCTTCATATCCGGCGCAAAGCGCTAAGCGCATTAGCGCTTTAACCATAGCGCACTGCGCTCATCGAATGGCGCTAGTGCCAAATGCGTCACATGCTTTTATGTGCGCTTGAACAGAACATAAACTGTTCTTTGAATAAACCTGGAGCTATGATAAATGCACATCATTCAACTAAAGACAAAAAATTGTCAGAGACCAAACCAATGCTTAGTATTTTTAAGGGGATTGGGCTCAAACAAACACCTAACAACTCAAAAACAAATGTTGAACATTGTAATTGAATGGACTTAGCCCAAATTGGCCATAAGTCCTCAATTCGGATTAATTGAGTTCATATGCTCATAAATCACAGATCTTAGTCCCAATTGGACTACAGGTCTCTCAACCCACATCGGTTTAAGGGTACATCTCTAAACTCCTCTGGTATTTATCGTTGTAATCTTTCAACGTCTTCAGAGAGGTGACGGGTCCCGACAACCATACATTTCATGAACTATGATGTCCTTAAACTTGACTGTGGGGTCTTTAAACTCACGGACTATGATGTCCTTAACCTTGACTGTAAGGTCTTTAAACTCACGGACTATGATGTCCTTAACCTGGACCGTAATGTTCCTAAACTAATGGACCGCAAAGTCTCTAAACTAAACAATAGAGCCCAAATGCTATTTTGTTGGATCTAAACGATCCCGTTAAGTTGATCTTAGTCTAAAAATTAGACTAACGTCTTCTTAACAAACGTTTAAGTTGATCTTAGTCCCAAATGAGAATAATGTATCCTTAAACCCAACTGTAGGGTGTTTTTCGTCACCCCATTGAGATGGGAATACGCGCGCGCTTGTCAGGCGTATACTACAGATTCCCCCTGCCTAGGGTAGGCCGGGGTTTATTGATTGTGGGGATCCAAATCTGCGGCAGCCGCGGACTAAGCTGCCGTTAATTACCCCTCGCCTTTGGGGCGAGGGAACCTCCGATTAACGGGTTAAAATGGTCATGCGAACTCAATGTGCAGTGTACGTGTGTTGTGTTTTGAAATGGGGGTTTTGGATATATCGGGAGCCACGCAGAGTTTTTACGGGGGTCCCACTACCCGGATAGCGGGCTGGGGGTCAAGGGGGCTAGCAGCCCCCTTGCGGGATGCGGGGCAGCGTCCCGTTAGAAATTTTTTTCTAACAGGGACAGTGTCGTGGAGTATGTGTGTATGTACATATGTATACATATGTGTATATATATATGTATATATGTATATATATATATAAAAGAAAGAGGGGGAAAAGGCATCCAAAGGATGCGTGGGGCCAGCGCCTTGGGCGCTGTGCGCCCAGGTGCTGTGCGCTCAGGCGCTAGCATTCCACGTGTCGGCACGTGGGCGCTTTGCGCTTGAGCGCAGAGCGCTGGAGCGCAAGCGCGCCACGTGTCGGTACGTGGGCGCTTTGCGCTCGAGCGCAGTGCGTCTGAGCGCAAGCACGCCACGTGTCGGCATGTGGGCGCTTTGCGCTCGAGCGCAGTGCGCCGGAGCGCAAGCGCGCCACGTGTCGGCACGTGGGCGTTTTGCGCTCGAGCGCTGGGCGCTGGCGAGACAAAGAGACTTTTAGTCCCAGAATCAGAAGTTATGCTTCAGAAAGGAACTATTTATTATTATATATATATATATATATATATATGTAAATATATGGAGTTAAACTCCTAAAATGTTTTGGTTGATGAAAGGGATTCTTCCTCTTCCTCCTCTGTTGGCTGGATCTTGATGATCAACAGATGTGAGATCTAAAAATCTCTTCTTTCTGAGATCTAATGGTAGATCCAAGTTCCCCTTTGTGGGTTTTGTGGTGGAAAACTACTTAGTTTTGGGGAAGAAAGAGTAAAACTCTTGATTTAATTCAAAAGAAAATGAGAAGGTTTAAAACCTTGGAGAAGGAGCAGGAGGCACAAAGAACCCTAGTTTTTGAGAGAATGGAAAAGGTGTCCTTTATTCATCATCATGTTGCCTTTTATAGGTTACATATTTACATATAGCCCCTTGGGCTTTACAAAAATGGCATTTTAGCCATCCCATGGCTCATGTGCCATTTCATTTTTGCACATAAGCCATGGGTTTACAAAATATTGGTTTTATGCCCATTTTGTTTACATTCATGCATAAACAATTACATAAAAATTATTTATTACATGATTTTGTTGTTGGCGTGGGGAGGCTGGCTGCGGGCTCGATTTTGTAGGGTGTTTTTCGTCACCCCATTGAGATGGGAATACGCGCGCGCTTGTCAGGCGCATTACAGATTCCCCCTGCCTAGGGTAGGCCGGGGTTTATTGATTGTGGGGATCCGAATCTCCGGCAACCGCAGACTAAGCTGCCGTTAATTACCCCTCGCATTTGGAGCGAAGGAACCTCCGATTAACGGGTTAAACTGGTCATGCGAACTCAATGTGCAGTATCGTGTTTTGAAGGGGTTTTGGAAATATCGGGGGCCCCACAGAGTTTTTACGGGGGTCCCGCTACCCGGATAGCAGGCTGGGGGTCAAGGGGGCTAGCAGCCCCCTTGCGGGGTGCGGGGCAGCGCCCCGTTAGAAATTTTTTCTAACGGAAGACAGTGTCGTGGAGTCTGTGTATGTTTTCCTCACCCCCCCCCCCTTTTTTTTTAAAAGTGGAGCTTAATTTCAAAAGGGATTTTATTGTGGAGTTAAACTCCAAAGAATTTTAAATGGAGTTAAACTCCTAAAAGAATTTTATGCGGAATTAAATTTCTAAAATAGAACTTTATTTTGGAGTTAAACTCCAAAGAATATATATATGTATATATTTTAAAAAGGTTTAAACTCCACAAGGAATTTTGTTGGGGAGTGCACGTAAAACGAGGGGAAAAGAAAACAAAATGGCGTCTAAAGGACGCTCGCACGACAGGTGGGCGCCTTAATGCCCGGGGTCACGTGCGCGCACGTGACCGATGGGCGCCTTGGCACCTCGGGGTCACGTGGGCACACGTGACCGATGGGCGCCTTGGCGCCCCGGGGTCACGTGGGCGCACGTGACCGATGGGCGCCTTGGCGCCCCAGGGGTCACGTGGGCACACGTGACCGATGGGAGCCTTGGCGCCCCAGGGGTCACGTGGGCACACGTGACCGATGGGCGTCTTGGCGCCCCAAGGGTCACGTGCGCACACGTGACCGATGGGCACTTTGGCGCCCCGGGGTCACGTGCGCACACGTGACCGATGGGCGCCTTAGCACCCCGGGGTCACGTGCGCACACGTGACCGATGGACGCCTTAGCGCCCTGGGGTCACGTGGGCACACGTGACCGCGGGAAAAACCCGCGGAAAGGGAAGCCTAGCCCCTAGGCTGGGGAGTTGAACTCCCAAGGGAATTTTTGGAGTTGAACTCCTAAAAGAAACAAATTTATGGAGTTAAACTCCAACAGAGATTAATTTATGGAGTTAAACTCCAGCAACTTTAGAAAGGAGTTAAACTCCTGGGGATTTATTGCTCTTCTTTTGAGCCTTGGGTCTGTCCAAAGTTAGATTTTTGGAGATGGGTCTCCTTCTTCTTGCTCTTGACCGGCGGGATCTTGGAGAAAAGGGGATGAGTCTTAAAAGCCTCCCCTTTTCGAGATCTGATTGGAGATCCGAGCTCCCCCTCGTAGGTTTTGTGGTGGAAATCTACTTATTTTTAGAAAAGGAAGAGTTAAACTCTTGATTTAATTCAAAAGGAAAAAGAAGGTTTTAGAATCTTGAGGAAGGAGGAAGAGATCTCAGATCTAGAAAATTTCTGGAGAGAGAAAAAGTTGTTAGATATTTTCATTATCCTTGCCTTTATAGACCATACATTTTACACATAGCCCCTTGGGCTTCACAAAATGGCATTTTGCCTATCCCATGGCTCATGTGCCATTTCTTTTTGCACATAAGCCATGGGCTTTACAAAAATTTGGCTTTATGCCTATTTTTCTTACATTTATCCAAAAATAAAATAAAAGAAATACAACAAAATTATTTATTACAAAATTTTTATCTTGGCATGGGGGGAGGCCGGCCGCTTCATGTTCGGGCTCGACCCGGGCATAGGCCCACTGGATCTAGGCTTGGGCCCACTTGGCTTGGGGTTGACTTTGATTTTGACTTGGTCAACCGGGGTGTAAATTTTTACCCCAACAGACTTGGGCATGGGCCCGCTTGATCTGGGCTTGGGCCCACCTAGCTTTGGGGTTGACCTTGACTTTGACTCGGTCAACCGGGGTGTAAATTTTTACCCCAACAAATTGCCCCCATCAATAAATGCACACAGCATATGTAGGTCGTGTGCATGAAATTGATGGATCTTCTTTCACGTGGAGGCGACTTGCTTTGGTTCCCACTTTTTGGGATGCACTGCCCTTTTTGCGACATGGACGGTCGACGCTCTGATCCGGAGCGATTTGGGTTCCCAATTTGCGGGAGCCTGCACTGCCCTTTTTGCGACATAGACGGTCGACGCTCTGATCCGGAGCGATTTGGGTTCCCAATTTGCGGGAGCCTGCACTGCCCTTTTTGCGACATAGACGGTCGACGCTCTGATCCGGAGCGATTTGGGTTCCCAATTTGCGGGAGCCTGCACTGCCCTTTTTGCGACATAGACGGTCGACGCTCTGATCCGGAGCGATTTGGGTTCCCAATTTGCGGGAGCCTGCACTGCCTTTTTTTGCGACATAGACGGTCGACGCTCTGTTACGAAGCGATTTGGGTTCCCAATTTGCGGTAGCCTGCACTGCCCTTTTTGCGACATAGACGGTCGACGCTCTCATCCGGAGCGATTTAGGTTCCTAATTTGCGGTAGCCTGCACTGCCCTTTTTGCGACATAGACGGTCGACGCTCTGTTACGAAGCGATTTGGGTTCCCAATTTGCGGGAGCCTGCACTGCCCTTTTTGCGACATAGACGGTCGACGCTCTGTTACGAAGCGATTTGGGTTCTCAGTTTGCGGGAGCCTGCACTGCCCTTTTTGCGACATAGACGGTCGACGCTCTGATCCGGAACGATTTAGGTTCCCAATTTGCGGGAGCCTGCACTGCCCTTTTTGCGACATAGACGGTCGGTGCTGCCCTTTTAGCGACTTGGACGGTCGGTTCTTGATTTGACTTGCTCTGCTTCTTGCAGTGTCAGGGGTAGACGTGACTTGCTCCGCTTCTTGCGGTGTCGAGATTGGATTCTGACTTGCTCCGCTTTCTGCGGTGTCGGAGTGGAAGTTGACTTGTTGATTTTGATTTGGGTTGACATCAGCATCGCTATACTGGAATACGGTACCAGGAGCGAATCATCATCTGTCATTGAGAGGATTTTGGGATTTTGGTTTTTGTTTGGCATCTGCATTGCTGCACGGGAATAATGTCAGGAGCAACTCATCATTTGCCCCGAGAGGATTTGGGAATTGATGGCTTAGGAAGCAGGTTTAGATCCCCATCACCTAAGACTTTTCAATTTTATGGGCTGTAAGGGTCCCATAAAAGCATTTTCTCTCTACGAGTCGAAAGGATCTCGTAGATGTGTTTTCTCCTTAAGAGTCGTGGGGACTCCCAAGTGTGTTGCTCCTTGGTGAGTCGTAGGGATCTCACGCGGGAATTTTCTCCTCACAAAGTCGAGAGGACTTTACGAGTGCATTTCATTTCTTTTCTTTTTTACGAGTTTGCGCCCTTTCGGGTTTTCACAAACTCGCCGGCAGTCCCGCTGTTTTTACTCACGGAGCCCTTTCGGGTTTTCATCCGTGCCCATTTTGCTTGTGGACATACCGTTATTTTATTTTTATTTTTTTCTTTTTTTTTCTTCTTCTTTTTCTCTTTTTTTTTTGGAGAGATCGGGATTGTTTTACGCCCATGGATTGTATACGGTTTTGCAGGATGTATGATCCAGACGGTAGGGCCGGAAAAATTTCAGGACTTTGTTGGCGTCTGCATCGCTACACTGGAATGTGGTACCAGGAGCGACTCATCATTCGCCGTTGGGGTATGAGATTTGGAATTTGGTTGGCGTCTGCATCACTACACTGGAATATGGTACCAGGAGCGACTCATCATTCGCCACTTGGGGGTTGGGGAGCGATGGCTTAGGAGACAGGTTTAGATCCCCACCACCTAAGACTTTTCAATTTGATGGGCCGTGAGGGTCCCATAAAAGCAATTTCTCCCTACGAGTCGTGAGGATCTCGCAGGTGTATTTTCTCCTTAGGAGTCGTGAGGACTCCTGAGTGTTTTTCCTTCGTGAGTCGTAAGGATCCCACAAAGGTCTGTTCTCCTCATGTATCGTGAGGACACATGAGTGGGTCTTCTCAATGGAGCATAATTCCAAAGGCGGAGACCAGCCGCGTAACTGGTGATTACGGTAGGATATGGGTATGATGAGAATTATTTGAGCCCGTGGATTGTATACGGTAGTCAATTTGGGGACTGGCCATAGGGCTGGCGAATTTTGAAAATTTGAATTTTTGTTTGGCGTCTGCATTGCTGCACTGGAATAATGCCAGGAGCAACTCATCATCCGCCATTGTTATTTTTTGTGTGTTTTTTTTTGTTTTTTTTTATTTTACCGCGATTGCTCTATCATTTCAGCTTTTCTTATCGCGAAGGTCGCGATTGCCCTATCATTTCGGCTTTTATTCGCGGTTGCCCAATCATTTCGGCTTTTTATTTATTTTTTATTTATTTGCACATTCATTTTTTTTATTTACATTTTTACAATTTTTTTTTTACATTCCCAGTTTAACGACTTAGAGGTCGATTTTTCCTAGTTTAATGACGTGGTGGTCGTCTTTGCTTATCCCAGCTCCTTGAACATTGATCTTGGCGGAGCTGTGTTGATGACCTAGCTCTGTGGCTTGCCGATACATCCGAGAATTGAGAGGTTTTTCCAAGCTTATATTGGTCCTCTGCCCAATATTTGAAAACACAGCAGTCTTCAATGGTATGACTCAGCACTCTATGGTATGGGCAGTATATGGGATTGCCAGTCATATTCATTTCATGTGGCCTCTTCGGAATAGGCAGTTGCACGCCATTGTTCAGGGCTTCCTCGAATATATCGCGGACCTCATCCCTCCTAAAGGAGTACACCTTCTTCCTTCTCTCCATCAGAGTAGGTGCCCTCACTGACGCCGGTCCCTGAGGCCGATCAATCTTTGGTTCGCCCTGCACATGTCTGGGAGGGTTAGGTTCCCGAAAGGTTTCGGTCTCCATTTGCATGAAATCGCGGTCGTAGCTTGACTGTTTGCTAACACGCCTTTAGACAGTTCTATCTCTCCCATCTTGTATTGCCTTTCGACCCAATCTTTGAAGACGAAGCAGTCCTCAATGGCATGACCTATCACCCTGTGATAGGGGCAATATTTTGGGTCGTCGGTCATATTCTCTTCTTGCGGTCTCTTTGATTCTGGCAGTTGTAGACCGTTTCTTAGGGCGTCCCTGAATATCTTGTTAACCTTTTCCCTCTTGAAGGAATAGATCTTTTCCAGCTTCTCTTTCAGAGGAGATTCCCCCCCGGCGTATGTATCAGAGGGACTGGAGGCTGATTGCTTGAAAACCTGCATGAAAGAGCATTATTTTAGTATAAAGATAGATATCTATATTGATTGAGTTCGCATGAACGCTTAACCCGAAATATGGGAGGAGAGATTGGTCCCACCGGGCGTGCCAGAATCTGTAGGGTGTTTTTCGACACCCCATTGAGATGGGAATACGCGCGCGCTTGTCAGGCGTATACTACAGATTCCCCCTGTCTAGGGTAGGCCGGGGTTTATTGATTGTGGGGATCCAAATCTTCGGCAGCCGCGGACTAAGCTGCCGTTAATTACCCCTCGCCTTTGGGGCGAGGGAACCTCCGATTAACGGGTTAAAATGGTCATGCGAACTCAATGTGCAGTGTACGTGTGTTGTGTTTTGAAAGGGGGGTTTTGGATATATCGGGAGCCACGCAGAGTTTTTACGGGGGACAGTGTCGTGGAGTATGTGTGTATGTACATATGTATACATATGTGTGTGTATATATATATATGTATATATGTATATATATATATATAAGAAAGAGGGGGGAAAGGCATCCAAAGGATGCGTGGGGCCAGCGCCTTGGGCGCTGTGCGCTCAGGCGCTAGCGTGCCACGTGTCGGCACGTGGACGCTCTGTGCTTGAGCACAGAGCGCTGGAGCGAAGGGCGCCACGTGTCGGCACGTGGACGCCTTGCGCTCGAGCGCAGTGCGCCTGAGCGCAGCACGCCATGTGTCGGCATGTGGGCGCTTTGCGCTCGAGCGCAGTGCGCCTGAGCGCAAGTGCGCCACGTGTCGGTACATGGGCGCTTTGCGCTCGAGCGCAGTGCGCCTGAGCGCAAGCGCACCACGTGTCAGCACGTGGGCGTTTTGCGCTCGAGCGCAGTGCGCCTGAGCGCAAACGGGCCACGTGTCGGCACGTGGGCGTTTTGCGCTCGAACGCTGGGCGCTGGCGAGACAAAGGGACTTTTAGTCCCAGAACCAGAAGCTATGCTTCAGAAAGGAAATATTTATTATTATTATTATTATATGAGATTAATGGAGGAAAGAGGCCATAGGAGGGGATTTCCTCCTATGGCGTGGAAAAAATACAAGCTCCACCATTTTTTCCGACGATCGGCATCCATCATTATCATCGTTATCATCTGTGCGTATACCAAATTTCATGTGATTCCACAACTTTTTCACCGTTGATTTAGTGGGTTCAAAATTAACGGTTTACCGACAATAGAACTTTTTACATTGCTAAATCAACGGTGAGAAAGTTGTAGAATCACATGAAATTTGGTGTACCCACATCTTAGATGATAACGATGAAGATGATGGGGGCCGATCGTCGAAAAAATTGATGGAGATTGTATTTTTTCCACGCCATAGGAGGAAATTTCCTCCTATGCCTCTTTTCTCCATTATTCTCTTATTATATATATATATATATGTAAATATATGGAGTTAAACTCCTAAAATGTTTTGGTTGATGAAAGGGATTCTTCCTCTTCCTCCTCTGTTGGCTGGATCTTGATGATCAAGAGACGTGAGATCTAAAAATCTCTTCTTTCTGAGATCTAATGATAGATCCAAGTTCCCTTTTGTGGGTTTTGTGGTGGAAAACTAAGTTTTGGGGAAGAAAGAGTAAAACTCTTGATTTAATTCAAAAGAAAATAAGAAGGTTTAGAACCTTGGAGAAGGAGCAGGAGGCACAAAGAACCCTAGTTTTTAAGAGAATGGAAAAGGTGTCCTTTATTCATCATCATGTTGTCTTTTATAGGCTTAAATATTTACATATAGCCCCTTGGGCTTTACAAAAATGGCATTTTAGCCATCCCATAGCTCATGTGCCATTTCATTTTTGCACATAAGCCATGGGCTTACAAAATATTGGCTTTATGCCCATTTTGTTTACATTCATGCATAAACAATTACATAAAAATTATTTATTATATGATTTTGTTGTTGGCGTGGGGAGGCTGGCTGCGGGCTCGACTTAGGCATGGGCCCGTTTGACCTGGGCTTGGGCCCACCTAGCTTTGGGGTTGACCTTGACTTTGACTCGGTCAACCGGGGTGTAAATTTTTACCCCAACACCAACCCCCAAATCCAAATCTAAGAAGATACGGATTTGGACTAATCTACGTTCTACGGGCGACAATATAAATTAGTCTCCGTATACAATCCACGGGCAACCAAATACAAAACAAACACCCACGACACGAATTGACCATCTGGAGAAGGAGAAAGTGGTTACCGCGATGCGGTAGCATAATTAACTGTAGGGGCTTGCGCCTGCAGGGAAGAGCGTCCCCACAATAAAAAAACCCTCAAATGAAGGGGAATCTGACGAAGTCTGCTACATCGGCCGCATCCGTTTAAACCTTCGATACATGGTGTCATAAATCAACTTGGCATTTTCAGAGAGGTAGACGGATAGCACCAATTATCTTCTGCCTCGAAATTCAGGCAAGACAGATCCGCACAACCCCGTCTCCGCGTTTCGGCGACGAACAGATTCTGACACGCCCGGTAGGACCTTTTCCTATTTCCACTCCACATTTCATGTGTCGTGTTCGCGAATGAATCGCGATTTGCTATGGTTGCCCTGGATTCGAGGTACTAAGATTTGGTGTCTTGCTCCATGCAGAAAACGAAAGATCAATGGCTTCTACTTGCAAAAATTGCTCCAACTGCAACTGCAACTCCCGTTCTGCCTCATCTGGAGATGTAACCTACGGGCCCCAAGCGGCCTCCCTGTTCAAAATGCCAGTGGAGCAAGTAACGCAAGCCACTACAGGGCTATTCTTTGGGACCATGCTCCCACCGATGAGCTTTAACACCCCTCTACCGTCGGAAGCTCCTAAGAAGTCGGTCTTTGATCGGCTCACCACTGCCGCGGCCCCTCTCAATGGGTCGCCCAACTTCAATACCTTAGTTTTCAACAGACTGGGCCAGAACGCCAACAAGCCCGCGATACCTGAAGCAGCCATCCCAAAGCGGATAGCTATTCCGATTCAAGCGGACGAAATCATCGAAGAGGCTTATTCTGCTAAAAAGTCAGTCTTCACAAGACTGGCCATTCCGGCTCCCGCTCCAGGTGAAGTCCTCAAAGTTGCTTTCCTTGTCCAGAGGTTTGTCTTTGACAGATTGGACATTGCTTCTCAACGGACATCGGTCTTTAAGAGGCTGACGCTGGCGACAACCTTTCGCCAAAACAGGGGGCATGATGAAGTCACCCCTATAGCTGAACCAACTCCATCCGCACGACATGCTCGCTGTCGTTACTGGCGCCGAGTAAGGAAGGCTGGGGGCAGCTCCCCCTCTGGACAGACTCCGCCAGCTCCCATGGTGGAAATCGATGCTGCTGTTCCAACTGGGAACAGTTTTGAACCGCTAAGGAGGGTGCGTAAGAACTCTCCAACTGCCATGCTGAAAAGATCTCCACCTGTGGAGAGTGCTACAGAAAAGAAGACGGAGCAGCTCCCTTAGCGGCTGTCCTCCAAAATTTACAAAGTCTGGCGACAGGTCCAGAAGTCGGTGATTGACCAGGACTAATCTCGCCGACAGAAAAAGGTGAAAGTTTAGCGAACAGAGAACCATCCTGTCAAGCCACAAAAGGCAACAGCTGTTTGGGTGCCCACTGCAACGGCTCCCTCGACTTCGACCTCTCATAAGAGGAGAAAGCTGGAGAAAATTCCGGTGTCTGCGGTGAATCGCAAGACCACTGAACCTAAACGCCCCAAGTCTGGGGGCATGGTGGTGCACACCATTTATATGGCATCCGGAAAAGAGGACAGCCGTATCTCCACAGGTCATCGACCGCTTAAGCGATCAGTGACTAAGGCTCAGAAGCAATAACAACATAAGCTCCAAGAAATGCTAACAGCAATGGACGCACTCACTGGGCCAAAAGGAAATCCGGAGACCTCGGAGCAGCGTCAGGAACAAGAAACTGATGCTGATTTCCTCCGAAGAATGCTCGAGAGGAAAGAAAAAGAGGCCGCGGAACAAGCGGCCAACATAAAACGAATGGCGTTCTTATTCTAAGACATGGTCGGGATGATATTACAGCCGGAACCTCCAGCTGAAGACCCCCCGATTACCATTGAAGATGATAAAGGAGAGACATCGAACCCTCCTCCGGCTCTTTCAATAGCCAAAGAGGAGACCATCTCCAAGGCTGCTCTGAATGATTACATTGCTCAGCAAATACGAGCTCATCAGGCGAATGAAGCGGCTGGACAGATCGTTAAGACTGGACGACCCTATCCAGGCTAGTATGACCAAATAAGGTACCCGCCGGGATATACGATTCCTAAATTCCATGTATATAAAGGGACGGGCAATCCGTATCAACACGTCGCTCAATTCAGAGCCCTGTGCGGCTGTTAGTTATGTATATGCCCTAGAGGTCATTGTCGTACATATGATGTATATTATAATGGATGCTTGGATATATATAGAGAGTACTTTCTTGCTCGTCATGATAGTATGCTATTTGGTTTCACTTTATCTTAACATGTTGACTTGTATTAGTTTACTGTCTTACTCTCACATGTTGATAAAGCCCTTAGGATCTGTACTTGACTACTGGGACTATGATGAGATCATACTAGTGGGGCCACGGTAGTCGATGAGTACATCCTATAACTGTTCCTAGTCGAGGGTGTGTCGAGACAGGGCATCGATACACCAGAGTAGACTAGCGTATACGCATCTTGACCCATATGATGGGCGATGGATGATCCAATATCCATCGGTGTTTGACATCAAGAATGGTGTACGGGTGCTCAGTGGAGACTGGGTACACTGGACGGACTCGCCGAGAATTCCCAGATGGTGATATACCTCACGTCATATGACAGTTCTCCGGTGATACTGATACAGGGTGGTCTATAGACCGGAGATCGTCATAGAGTCTTGTGTGATTCCCACTGTGCTTTGATTTCCACCTTACCACGTCCAAGAGGGCGTGCAAAATGGTGGCTTTTGGGTGCAGTCCCGAATCACATGGAGGCAATGAGCGATAGGAGGGGATTCGTCTCTCCCGGTATATGGAGTTGATATTGTGCTGTGTTCGGTTGGCTATAACCAGAAGTCCCTGGCCAGGGCTGATATAGAGATTTACTGGTAAGTGTTACCAGTAGTTTCTTGACCCGTTATGAGTCTCATATCGACACGACTTATCGGTTTTGGGGTCTGACGTATACCACCCCTAGACTAGATATGCAACATATCAGACGAAGAGACCGGACTGCACGAGAGTGTTACTGATTGGATTCACAGGAGAATGTACAGGCTTACTTGTTTATCTTCTGATTGCTCAATACCTGGGTGGCTGTTACGTTTAGCTAACCGCTTGCAGCTTGTGGGTGTTTGATATGATCATCACCTGCTACCGGCGTATTGACGATTCTTTAGAATCCTATACAGAGATTTCTTGACTCAGGCAAAACGGAGTAGGAGCACATATGTGATATGTGCAGGACCGAGGATAATATGATATGAGATACCGTATTATTTTCTCGCGATATTTTGATAAGAGCCGGATCATCGGATCAAGTGTTGATTCGATGAATCGGTACATGATATATTAGTCGGTTATATTCGATATAGCCGGATTGTCGGATCAAGTGTTGATTCGATAATTTAATGTATAATAATATATATGATATATTGCATTACATTATCTAATATTGGATCGCTTTATTTTTTCATTTTCTCACCGGGTAATACATTGATACATATGCGATATATGTTAATTGTATTATTTTCTTTTGTTATAAAATATATTATATATGTGATATATAATATTGTAACATGATATGATTACTAATGCAACATGTTTAGTGGAGATTAAATAAGGTTAGAGTTTGATTTGGGTTAGTTCTTTCTTGATGCTTCTAGAAGGATTTATTTTGTTTTGAGCTAAGATATTATGGTTGATATTTTGTAGTCACTCATTCTTAACCCAACCCAAACCTTTAGCCCTAGTTAAATCTCTACATGAGTTAGCCTTGTCATAGTTAACCATGGTTGATTATTAATCATATATCATTTCATTATTCATCACAAAAGAAATTAATTCATTATTATTCATTTTCTTCTTCCTTTGAGCATTGAGAAAGCTTTCTAGGTTTTCTTTATGTGATGATTTTGTGTGAGAATTTGATATAAAAAGAAAGCATAAATACTACTCCACCATCCTCATCTAATCTAGCCAATTAGATTAGGGTGTTCACCTCATTAGAGAGAGAGAGCTTGAGTTATAGAAAGTTCGAGGTAGATCATCGGAGAAAAGGAAGACTACAAGCTAGCATGGATCGTTCAAGTTGTGGAGCCTCTCTTGAGTCCGGAAGATCATGGATCGCGGCGAAGGGACTTCTATTCGGATCTTATAAAGCGAAGGAGCGGACTACAAAGGTTGTAATCCCTCACTTTTAGTTGTAAAGATGTTTACTTGCATGTGTAACCCTAATTATCTAGCAAAGATCCCGGCTTTGGGTTGTTCGGCACGTCTAAATTTTTATTCGGGTATGGTTGATACCTTATTAATCCTTGTAAGAGTGCCTAGGAACCCTACAGTGGTATCAGAACCTAGCTAGAGCATTAGGCGACGTGTATACGAAGTTAAAACTCCGATCGAACCCCGTAACGTCGAAATAGACCCCTCTCTGGAAATTTTGTAAAAATATGATTTTTTTTTCTGTATTAAAAGTACTCAAAAAAATCAGCAGGGAAATATAAGCATTACTATAGAAAACGAGGGAATAATCCGTACAAACCACCGCGGAACCGCGGCAATACCATGCTTGCGCCGCTGATCCACGACAATACAGAAGCATTATGCATTGTTTTTGGCACAGTAATATCCGTAGGTGATTTAGTATATTTCTGGGTATTTTTAATCTGACTTAAGTGTTGAGTGTTCTGGGGATTATTTTGAATTCGTTGATTCGATCGGATAGTTTAATTTCGTTATGTTTTCCGGATATTTTAGAAACTGTTAAAATGTTCGAATGGATATCATTAACTCACTTTTTCCCGGCACGAAAAACTTTCAAGTGTTGAATTTTTCTTGAGTTTAAATCTTTCGGAAAAACGTGCAAGTAACGCGGTGGACCCTCTAGAAGAATACAAACCTTAACTCGATTATGTGACCGTCTGAACCGCCTCTAAACCTTAGGATTTGGGGCAGTATGGCGTGCCACATGTGAGGCGTTGGCTTGACCCTTCTACGGCTGGACCATTGGTACTGTGACATATTCTGAGATTATTTGAACTCCGCTCAAGTGTCGAGCTGTTTAGGAAATCTTGGGTATTTGATTATCCGATCGAAAAGTTTAATACTGTCTATTTATCTGGAATGTGATACAATATATGGAATTCATATAGTTAGGCATGAAATGCGAAGTATGTGATATTTCGGATTTATGATGTCTAAAGTGATCGTGGATTCCAAATGTTGTAGTTTTACAATTTCTTTTCTGTGACCGTAAGTGTAGTATGTAGTTGTATTGCCGGTTTTCGTTGCTATACATCAACGACGATCAGTGTATGCATACTTACTTACGTTGATGATATGAATATTATGTATTGCTGTGATATGTTATATTGGATCGCCGTGTTCTGAATAGCCGGGGTTTTTATGTGAGATGAGAGTTTTTATTTTCATTCATGTAAAATTCATTTGTATGTAATATTCTTTTATTGGGGCACTTCCGGGATGAGGTTGATGTCACCAGTGTATATTATTTACTTTTCCGCATTAGGTAGACCCAAGGAGGGGAGCATAAGTAACCGGGTTCTAGGGTCCAGTGGGAGGCCATCTCGAGTAGTCGAGACCGGGTTTCCTAACCCTAGAATTGGCAGTGTTACTTGCCGCTCTCGTAGGGGTCTAGGAATGTAGGTTTGGCTATTCATCGCGACCGTGGAATCCGTGTTTTATATCGGCTCGTATTAAAACACGGACATCCTAGTATATCCAATATTTCATATATGTTTTTCTGCTGCAATATTCTGTGATGAGATCATATTACTGTCTGAGACGAATACTTATATTATATATATATGCTGATATATAAATATTTCTGCTTTCGTTTCTTCTGTGATGCTTAGGAAGCATTAAGCTGATGGGATATATTAATGAGATTAATAAAAAGAAAAAAAACCTAAAAGATGTTGTAGAATTAAAACTTTATAAAAAGGGTAGCTACAGTTTTGCTTTGCATAGCGGTATATATGATATATCCTGCACCTTATTCGATGGGGAAAGAGCCGAGATCCCTTCACCGGGAGTGACCTCTTTAGCTAAACTGGCAGATGCTACAAACTCGCGGTTTAGTTTTTGACAGCTTCTATATAGGATGGACGAGAATATGATTGATGAGATGCTTGCCTTCAAACAAAATCAAACTTGGGTTTGGTTCCTCTTCGTGCTGGGAAGAAGGCGGTAGGGTGTCGCTGGGTATACACTGTGAAGCTTCATCCTGATGGGACCTTTTTCCGCTTGAAAGCACGTTTGATTGCCAAAGGGTATTTACAGACTTATTGTATTTATTTTGAGGAGATATTCTCCCGTGACCAAGATAACCTATGTTCGTCTACTTATGTCTCTTGCGGCTACCCATCATTGGCCACTGCATCAGCTTGATATGAAAAATGTGTTTCTTCATTGTTCTTTAATTGAGGAGGTCTATATGGAGCAACCATCTGATTTTATTGTCCAGGGGGAACTGGGTCTAGTTTGTCAATTGAAGAAGTCACCGCATGGCTTGAAACGGTCTTCTCGAGCATGGTTTGGAAAATTTACTGTGGTGGTTATTTCATTTGGCCTAAGAGAGTGCTTATGATCATTCGGTATTCTACCGTAACAACACAAATGACCTTCGCATTCTATTGGTGGAATATGTTGATGACATAGTGATTACTGGTGATGATGTGACTGGTGTTGCACAGCTTAAGCACCGGCTTCAGACAAAGTTTCAACCTATGGACTTTGAAAGCCTTAAATAATTTTTGGATATCGAAGTTGCTCGATCAAAAGATAGCATTTACATCTCACAGCGGAAGTATGTGTTGATATGCTTACTGAAGCTAGGATGTTAGGATGCAGACCTATAGAGACTCCAATGGATTCTAATACGAAGCCACTTCCGAGACAAGATGACTTGGTTGAAGATCCTGGAAAGCTGAATTACTTACCGTCGCTCGACATGATATTGTATACCCAGTTAGGGCTGTGAGTCAGTTCATGATCGATTCTCGAGTAGCTCATTGGGATGTTGTGATTCGGATACTTCGCTATTTAAAGAATGCTCTAGGGAATGACCTACTGTACTCAGATCATGGACATTCTCGTGTAGCAGGTTTCACTAATGCAGATTGAGCTAGGTCTCCATCCGATCGCAGATCTATTACAGGATATTGCGTGTTTGTAGGAGATCTCTAAAAAAAGTAAGAAGCAGAGCGTAGTGTCTCGCTCCGGCGCTGAGTCAGAGTACCGAGCCATGAGAATACCCCTTGTGAGCTTGTATGGATTCGCTTTCTGCTTGGTGAGCTTGGCTTTAAACTCACTTCCTCTATGCGGCGATATTGTGATAATAATGCTGCAATCTATGTCACCTCTAATCCTGTATTCCATGAGCGAACGAAATACATTGAGATGGATTGCCATTTCGCAAGGGAGAAGCTTGAAGATGGGATTATTGATGCTTATTATGTTCAATCTACTCACAAGTCAGTAGATCTATTCACAAAACCTTTGAAAAGGAATATATTGTATTTTATTTGTAACAAGCTAGGTATGTATGATATGCATGCTCCGGTTTGAGGAGTATTAGAATACCCGTATTATACACAGGTCTATTATTATATGTAATTAGATACTTAATAGGGATGTAATAGTCTAATGGTATTGCCTATATAAAGTGGAGGATTATGCTTAAGCAATCTATCCAATACATTTCCCAAAAACATTTCTCTCTCTTCTAATTCTTCACAATACAGATAGATGGTTTGCTCCATAGTTGACCCTGTTTTGATGGGAAAAGGCTCCGACGATGATTGGCATTTAACGCCCGTCTTCTTAATTCGAAATGAAATAAGGGAATCCCTGACAAATGCCTGTGTATGTGCTAACAATTTGAAGTTCATTTATTTCAAGCAATATCGTTTTGTGTGTAATAAGAAGACAACCATCCTGGAGTATTTCTGCAGTATAGTTGAGAGATAATTTATAGATTGTTATTATTACTTTTTTTAATATATATTATGTTGCTGTCTTTCTATTAATTGGGGTTGTGATATAGATTAAAATCAGACTTTGGTTAGGCCTGGAGGTTCCTGTTGCAGTATCTCAGGATTCAAGGTATTCATTCGAAAAGGATATTCCTCTATCTTCTGATGATATCTGAAATCTAGCTATCTTATTTTCCTGGGGTTTTGCAGAGCACTGAGAGTTCTTTCCTATGTGAGATTCGAACATGTTTTCAGTAGGCGCCAATCTCTCTCCTCAAGCACAGACTACTCCAGATTTATTGATGATTGTTCAATATAAGTATTTTAATGTACTTGTTACATTTTTGTGCTGATTTAAATCTAGATATCTGACTTTCTTGTTATTACTGCTTAAATTAATTGTAACATCACATTCTTTGTCCAAATTTATGACTTGAGTAAAGCTGTAAGGATTATCTTAATACACAATTGCTATCTCTGTGCATTTTTTGCATGGTCATATATAAGCTAACATCTGTAGGGAGAAGCAATTCATTATTTTGGACACTGAAGCAAGATACACTACTAATGAAGTGAAAAGTGCCTCTTGAAGGTTATGGACTTGAAGTGTGCATGCATGCAGACTGATTAACTTGGGTTTATGGTGATGGTGAAAAAAGTTTCTGCTATGGTAAAGATTCAAATGATGTGCTTTGGGCATCCCTTGTTGCCTATGGACCATCAGTGAACTTGAAATATCCATGATTGTGGACACTGAGGACAAAGCATAGTGCAAATGAAATGAAAGTACCTCTTGAAGGTCATGGACTTGCAAAGTGCATGCAAATTGATTAATTTGGCTTCATGAGTCATCAGTTAATATGAAATATCAATGATTGTGGGAACCCCAAAAACTCTGAGAGGCCCCTGCAATGTTCAAAACAGGTTTTATAAGGGTTTTCTTCGAAATTGCCTTGTGTGAAAAACAACAAATTTAGTCCGCGTCCCAACCAAAACAAACACAATGGGGGCCTCTTCGAAATTGTCATCAGTTAATATGAAATATCAATGATTGTGGGAATCCCGAAAACTCTGTGAGGCCCCTGCAATGTTCAAAACAGGCTTTAAAAGGGTTTTCTTCGAAATTGTCTTGTGAGAAAAACAACAAATTTAGTCTGTGTCCCAACCAAAACAAACACAATTCCACACACATATCATGGAGTGAGTTCGCGTGATATGCATGACCTTTTAATAGAAGGTGCTCTTGGTTAAAATGAGGGATAATTAATAGCAGTTTTGTCCGCGGCCGCTGGAGATTAGAATCCCATAATCAATAAACCCCTGCCTATGAGGGATAATTAATATCAGTTTTGTCCGCGGCCGCTGGAGATTAGAATCCCATAATCAATAAATCCCTGCCTATCGTGGAGTGAGCTCGCATGATATGCATGACCTTTTAATAAAAGGTGCTCTTGGTTAAAATGAGGGATGATTAATAGCAGTTTTGTCCGCGGCCGCGGAAGATTAGAATCTCATAATCAATAAACCCCTGCCGATGATGGGCATGGAAAATCTGTACGAGCTTGGAGCACAAACGCATCCATCTCAATGGGGGCTGTTAGCAACAAAAAAGACCGTACAACACATCGATACGAAGTTTCACTTTCTAAGGGACCATGTAAAGCAGAAGGCAATCTTACTCGAGTACTGCAGTACTACGGAGCAAATCGTTGATATGTTCACCAAGCCACTACCATGCGATACTTAAGGCTGCAAGATATGCTCAGGATGAAGACACTTTAGGTTTGAGGGTGTGTGTTGGAGTTATGCTAATAAATAACCCTCGGAGTTATGTTAATAAAGATACAAACCTAAAGCTAAGAGGTTTCTATTTCATTATATCAAATAAATTAATTAGCTTATGTTACTATATTAATAGACATATGTTACTAGCTAGTTTACTTCAATATATGTAAAAATCCTAGCATTAATTATTTCTTTCTTTACAAACGTACATCTTTCAAAATCTTGCCGCAATGAAATTTCTTCAGGCGAAATGGAGGAGATGTCTGAGAAAAATGATTATCGTTGTTGTGCAAAGCCTCGATGGTTTGCTATTTTTTTCTCAGGCATAATTAAGCTTGCAGAAGCCAAAGGCTTAGTTTAGTGGTCCTTCCACAACACTTAACAAAAGTTGTGGAACCCATCTTCTATGAAAGACAGCGTATACTCAAATGGTACGTAAACCACAGTAGCAACGTCTGGCCATGTAAAACATGTGTTAACTATCAATTATCTCTTAACTGATTTGTGCCCACCTTATATTTGCTGTTAGAACTGTACCTTGAGGCCTTGCCTGCACAATATGTTGATGCTAGCTAGGCATGAGGAAATACTTAGAGAAAGTGTTAGGATCTTCTCAACTTTATGTTCAGTCTACGATGTAGCCGAATGTATTTGGAGGAGAGAATGGATAGAGAATGGAGAAAGTATCAATAAACTATTCTTATATTTTCCTTGCTCTCTTAAAAACTTTACAAAACATCTCCTTATATAGGAGTTTACATGCCCCTTCATTATGACTCTTCATAATACCAATTGATTATAATAACCGTTACATATCCTTTCATTAAATCTATTCATGAATTGGTATCCCTTCCTTTTATAACCGATGTCTCTTCAATTCTTTATATCCCTTCCTTTTATGAGCTATGCATGCCTTGTGCATGGATCACTTGGAAAGGCTTGGTTGTGGGAGCATTTTAGCGAGGAGATAACAAAGGCGATGGAACATTCATACAGGTATGTTTCCCATACAATAATCTTGATTTTTCGAGTCAACAAGCAATTTTAATTTTTTAGACGAATGGTTTATAGCTTGTTATGGAGAAAATAGATGGCCAGAATGTTAAGCTGAGATGTGATGGGATATTAATTAGAATGTGGTAGACATAGAGAATAAAGAATTTGATTGGCACATATATGCCATGACACGAAGAAATTTGATTGGCTCGTACATGCTATTCTATGAAGTGCTGCCTTTTGGCAGCCTTCACTAAGGCCAAACTGCTGAGGACCACTGAGCAATGAGATCAGCATCAAATTTTAAAATGATGGGTCACGCATTAACTTAGGGTGTGTTGGAGGAGGTTAAAAAACAATGTATTTGTAATGAGAAAAGAGTTCCTAAACAACCCTCTTTAAGCCACTTACTACACAACATGACTAAAGAGTGAGGAGCCCATCCTTTCTCTCTGGTACGTGCTTAGGCCCCCTAAGCTCATTTGTAATTATATGCGGATCCAACTTCTATAGTTGCAACACCATTTGTTTGTTTGGTTAAAATGTAGTTTTAACTGCATCTTCTACAAAATATTTGTTTATTTGTATGTAGTTGCAACATATTAACTATCTTTTCTTATTACATTTTGTTTTCCAACACATGTAGTTGCAAAAGTGTTCATTTTGAGCGTAGTTGAAACTACATGCTTTCTAACCCATATTGTTGTTCCAACTACACGTTGGAACAACAACTACTTGGAACCAAACAACCCCTTAGAGAAAAGCATCTCCCCAAGACAAGTAACACTCTTACCACTCGATGGATGGGATCCACGTCACAATGGGATGAATCCTACTACGTACTTGAACGGAAAAGGTAGTTATACTCTTTGTCTGGTCTTGACAGTTTATTTTACAATCTCGTAAATTAATTAATCTTTCGGTTATCAAGGCTAGTAGATAATATGGATTTCTCCGCTCCCAATTTCTGAAATGAGGCAACATTGTTTTTTTGTTAGTCATGTGTGTTCTATATGACCATAAATATCTTGAAGAATTGGATATATAGGAATGGAAGGCCTCCAAGTCCAAGATATTCGGAACATGCATTTACAGATGTACAAAGACTCTTTAGCCTTCCGACTATTGAGGATGAATAGTTTCCATGTTTCTCGCAGCAAGTTTTAAAATCTGGCTTCTTTGTTCATGACATAAATTATTTGTCATTAAAGCAACCAAATCCTTCTTCCAACTAACTATATTGCGTTTAATTCATATTCATAGGTAAATTTTGCTGGTTTGTGAACGATGATGAGATGATCTTGCATATAGAAGAAAATTCTTCCGGATTCTTCGGATTCATGTATAATATCTACAAAGCATCACATCTGTCATTTCCAAATGAACCTGAACTTGAGAAGGCCAAAGCTTTCTCTGGTAAAATATTGCAGAAAGTGGGGTTTCTTAAACATGTAAATAATGACGCCACTACACTCACTCGTCTTCTAAAGGAGGTAGTTTCTCTTATAAATCTCAATCACTTTAAATGCTTCTTTTGTTGAACAAAACTTAATATTCAAACACCCTTGGTTGGATTAGATCGAGCATGAGCTAAGGGTTCCATGGTTAGCTCGCATGGATCATTGGGAGCACAGGACGTATATCGAAAATGGTGGAACTTATTGTTCGTGGCTGGGAAAGGCCTCCTATTGCAGGTATGATTCTATGAACCCAAAAAATGCGCGTGTAAAGTGTAATTCACTACTACAAATAAGAGTTGCCCCTACGGATTAATCCGTAGGAGCAAACCACTGTCCCTACGGATATAGCCGTAGGGACAAGAAAATACCCTGTAGGTACAAACGCCGTAGGTGCAAGTTGAAGCCCTGAACTTGCCCCTACGGACAAAAACTTGCCCTTACGGAGTTCTGTGTAGGTCCCGTTTGCCCTACGGAATAGACCGTAGGGGCAAAAAATTTATTTTATTTACGGTTTTTTAAAATAGATTACTTGTACCTACGGATGAATGCGTAGGGCCAATCAATAGCCCCTACGGATACATGCGTAGGTACATATCCGTAGGGGGCAAAATATCAGGATTCCTGATATTTTGCCCCTACGGATAACTGGGTAGGGGCATTTGTTTGCCCCTACGGATATATCCGTAGGGACAAGCTCAACCCTCTGATACTGAGATCACAGGGGAAAATATCAGTTGTTCTGATATTTTGCCCCTACGGTTTAATCTGTAGGGGCAACATGCGTACCTACGGATTAATCCGTAGGTACACATTATCAGTTTTTTTTATAAAAAGGGCTGTCTATTTTTTTCTCGCCCTGTGAACAACATGCGTACCTACGGATTAATCCGTAGGTACACATTATCAGTTTTTTTTAAAAAAAGGGCTGTCTATTTTTTTCTCGCCCTGTGAACAATAATATATACATCAATCAAATATAAAATTAATCATCACACAACATATATCGCAGTATTCATAATCACATCTCACACATATAATATACAAAAGAAACCAAAAAACAGAATATGATATAAATATAAACACCGTAGGACCACCAATATCAATATCGTCCAAAATGTAGTACAATATGTATCATATAAATAAATACATGTTTCAAAAAATAAGAATAAAAAAGCTACCCTAGCTCGGTCCAGCTCCATCTCTGATAAACGCTAGAATCTGGCGTGCCTGCTCCTCGGTCAATAAATCATGTAATTCGGAGCGTGCGGGAGTCTGAGCGGGCTGTGGAGCTGGCGATGTGGTCTGCGCAACCGCCGTCGAGGTAGTGGCTTGCGAAGCCGCGGCTGCGGGAGTCTGAGCGGGCGGTGGAGCTATAGGAGCTGTCTGCGGAACCGCAGCCGATTTAATGGCTTACGGAGCCGCAGCCGAAGGAGATGCATGTGGAGGCTCGGCCGATGTACCCTGTCGCGTCTGGACCTAACGTGTGTAATAAGCGTGTAAGAACTGTGTATTATTCGAATTCGTATCATTATCAAGTTATTTCGAAACCCCATTTGGATATCTAGTTTGGAAAACCGTAGTTTATTTTAATTAGATATGTATGTATGATTAATCAAAGATAAGTCTACAACCAAATAAGCTCAGGCTACGTACTAATATTGGATATGTTGATATCTATAATATGACATGATATTTTACTATTAAGTAGTATACATACCAGCATCTCCTTCAACTCCTGAACGGTGGCCTTCAAGCTCTCCAGTTCCTGCTGGACACGTCGCTCACTGGAGACGGAGGAAGTAACCGCCGGGGTGGAGTCCAACCTCATATGGGCCCTGCTAGGGCCCAGTCCCCGGCCTCTCTCCCAACCTCCGTGGTGCCCTCCGTGTGCGGCGTCCAGGACTGGGGTCAGCAGTCTCGGATCGCTTTGTCCGGTAAAATCGATCCCCGATGCCTCGGCTTGCTCAACCACCCGCTCCTACACCCACATTAAGCAGTAAAGTATAAGTATAAAATTTAAATTTGAACCTTCCAAAACTAAAATTTCAAATATGGGTTGAATAAATATTAACACTTACGCAATACTCCTGGGTAGCGACGTCAGGATATCGAAGCTCGCCCGTGACGGGATCTGTCGAGGTGCCGTGGACGGCAAGATATGCGGACATCACGCTCGGTGTACCACCTTGCGCCAGGGTCTGAGCTGTCTGCAATATTAGAAAATAACTCTTAATATTAGATATATTAGAAAATAACTCTTAATATTGCATTATATCACAAAGGCCGGTGAGCTGTGAAACAACGTTGAAATGAACATCTAATCTATCTTTGTATACGGAGAACCATCGGAAAGGTACCGACGAAATATCTTGAAACGGATAAAAACACAAGTGAATGAAGGTGTTTGCTTTATACATTCCTAACTTGTCCACACGGGACAAATCTATCGGTTACCATATGATTGAATCTTCTCGTCGCATAGACTATACGACGGTTGTTAGTATCGAGCTATACCGTCCGATATTTAACAATCTTCGTATAGTTCTATGTTACGACGAACATCGCACGTATGTTAACCAATAGACGGGGACT
This sequence comes from Agapanthus africanus, assembly GCA_030015575.1. Lineage (NCBI taxonomy): Eukaryota > Viridiplantae > Streptophyta > Magnoliopsida > Asparagales > Amaryllidaceae > Agapanthus > Agapanthus africanus. The sequence continues at coordinate 21,400,870 of CM057345.1, forward strand.
AAGTGGCGCTTTTAGTTTCATATATGAGTATCGATGAGAATATAAAGGTTTCATATTATCATCGAGTATCATATATTGGTTTTAACTTGAACATATTGAATCACTCTCTAATGATGCGTTTGTTGTGCATTCGTGTTGTATGTGTAACATGATTTTAAACCATTGAGATCAAGATTGATAGAACTGATCATCCTACATTGCAATGGCATTCATCTACCAAAAACTATTATTGCAATGGCATTCATCTATAACAATCAACAATTAAAACTGCAAATGTAGGATACTGATATCATAAAGCGTTATACGCAACATATGAATTCACATGACTGAAACATGCATCAAAAAAATATATTCATCCAAAAGAAAGGCCACTGTCAACAAATATAGACAAATACGTCATAAAAACAGTAACTAATTAACAAGTTGATTAGCATCTGGATCAAGAAAATGATAGGAAAAACAATTGACTATGATCTATAATGACAAGTCTATTACCATGACTCTCGACTAACAAAGATGGCTTTTCGTCATCGGTAGCTTGATAATTGGGATTTCATGGCGAATAAAAATATGCATATGCCGTTTGACCGGGAACTTCAATAGGAAACTCAATGAGGTCGGGTGTAATGAAGTACGCTTTGTATTTCGCTATATCAGGTGATGAAGCCCAAACCCTAGCTAGCCCCAGCCCCACCCCAACCGAACCCTATCGAAGGTAAAGAACGTCCTTACACTTTCAATGTTCATGAAAACCTATCGGCTTTCTAACAAATTTTTTCGAATTTCATTTCATTGTTTTCAAATTTGACAATTCCTACAGGTTTCGATTTGGTTTGAGTTGGGGTTGAGATTTCGGGTTAAATTATTGTAAAAATTTAGAATTTATAGATTCAATTGAGAATTCAATTACTAGAAGATAGTTACTCCTATTGATTGATGGGACTATAATTGCAGCAACTTATCTACAAAGAGATATAAGGGATTATATTGAGCTATTTTTTATTGTACAACTAAAATTTGTGCTGAATTTATGAGAAGAGATAATTGTGACTCAATGCGTCAACTTGCTGACTTCATGCATGAGGGATACAAAAGAGTTATTACAGCATCCTACATTGCAATATAATTTTCATAATTAATATAATAGCTCTGCGGTCTGAACATAATATCTGTATGTAGTAATTGTTGAGCAGTAGTTTCTGATTATCATTATTTATTTTTGGTTAAAGACACTAAAAACTACAACACGATAGACACGAATTCTTCCCATGTCTCCTCATGTCTTCATGGAAATTGGGGCAACATCGTCAGAGACTACATTGTGGACCTGCATAAGATCGGCCCCGGCTCCTCCACCATCTACCGCGGCTGCGATCCCCCAGTCCCAGCCCCGCTCCAACCCCAACCGAACCCTAGCCCCAGCCCCAGCCCCAGCCCAACCGAACCCTAGCCCCAGCCCCAGCCCCTGCCTAGCCCCAGCCCCAACCCCAACCGATCGAACCCCAGAACCGAACCCTAACCCTAACCCTAACCCTAACCGAACCCGATGCCGATGCCGATGCCAAACCCTCACCCCTACCCGAACCTGGCCTGAACCCTAGACCTAACATCATCAAAATTAAAAATAATTTGAGATTTAATTACTAACCGGGCGCGCGGTGGAGGAGACGACAGAAATCGGTGGTCGACGACGATCGGCGAAGGTGGCGACGAGGCGTGGGAAGTCGACGAAGGTGTGGGAACGACCGACGAAGGTGGCGACGAGGCGCGGAGCGCGGTAGCGACGAGGCGCGGGAACAGGCGATGAGAGGCACGGGAGTGAGAGAGAGAAATTTTGGGAACGATGAATAACTTTTCTGTGCTTTTTTTTATTAATAACATATTTATATGCCTCTACGGACATAACCATAGGTCCACCGTTTGCGGCTCCGTAGGGCCAAACAAAAAATTAGAAAGTAAGGCACCGTAGGGACAACGATGTTGCCCTACGGATAAATCCGTAGGGGCAAGAAATATTTGCCCCTACGGATTCCTGAGTCCGTAGAGGCAACCACATATTGTAGTAGTGAATTAGAGACGAAAATACTAACCGTGTAGGGGAGGTAAAATGCAGGTTTATGAAAAAGTCAGGATGGCTTTTGCTAAAAGGAGGGATTTCCCTAAATTTATGCTTTCTACTGACCTTAATCTTCATAGGTTATCACTAAGTAGGACATCCCATCAAAAAGGGCTTGCCAAGAGAAGCTTTGCATTGCGGCGTCCATTTATAAGGCTGAACTTGACGAGATAAAAAGGAAACTTCATGCTTTATCAACATTTTTGAACTTGAAAGATATAAACTTTATGTTTCCACGTTCCCATTTGTCTATCCTACTATTTATTCTTAATTCAGTTGCTCTCATGATCGGTTCCATGAATAATGAATATGATTATGCTATAGGGGGTCTAAGGATCAAGGCCTTTCCAAAATGGAATTTCGGAGAGAGATAACATGTTGTTATTTTGGCATCGCCGTGGTATCATCCCTCCCTCTGATCTCCGATTTGAGGAAGATAATTGCAAAGTGCGCGATCATGATTACAATTGTAGACGACTTCTTCGATGAGAAGGGTGCGGAGGATGAATTACACAGCCTAACTAATTCTTTAAGGAGGTATCTATCGAAAATATATTAGTAATCTGCTGGTCCTTGATGAAATTGTACGAAAAATCTTAATATATATTGTTAGGTGGAAAGGAGAAGGCTTGTCAGGCAACAGCAGTGTTATATTCAATCCTCTCGAATATGCAGTTGCTCATTTAAGGGACATCTTAGAGGAAGAACAGAAAAAGTTTCTTGAACTGGTTAAATCTGATAGCTATGATGATCAGATGACTAGAGAATTGAAAGAGCTGCATTTATCATTCATATGTTCTATAACTCCAGGAATGCATTCGACTTGGAGACGGCTTTACTTCAAAGTATTAACATGGCATTTTACGAACCACTTAGGGAACAATATTTCCTAAACTCTCTAAAAAGTATAATTCATTTTCGAGACTTTAGACAGAATATGAAGGTTGACGGTCTGATTAAACAGAAAGCAAGACCAGTGAAAATGAAACCAACATTTGGGCTTTCTTCTGATCAAAAGATTTCATTATACAAGCACATGGTTCCGCTTATTTAACCGATGCCTTGCAATCGATTTCCGCCAGCATTATGGTTTTAGGTATTGTTTTATATTCAATACTGGGTCTTTTTATTTATTAAATAGAAGGTTTTTTGTTTTTTTTTATATCCTCCTAAAATATTAATCATTTATGTATTACTCTATTTTCTTTTGAAATATTCGTAACACATTGAGTTCATTGAAATTGTTTCAAAGAACCGTCTTTTCATTGATCGTTGTTCACAACTACTTGTAGACTGTAATTTGTACTATATTATTGTTTTGCGTTTGATTTTATACAACCTTCGTTGATCTGTTTAACAGAGATGTAGATTATTAAGTTTTAGAGGGAAAATACTTTGTAAGATTAAGTGTACAACAAGAAGTTTTAGCGATGAAATTGAAAGGTTAATATTAATGGTTTAAAATTTATTTATTGAGTTTTTAATATAGGTAAGCTGACATTTTCTTGATTTATTCTCACAAAGAAGTGTTTTGAACCAACAAGAAACATTTTAAGGGTGTATTTATAAATCTAAAATATAAAGATGAAATTTTTTGGAGGCTATATTTGAAAAAAAGCATTTGTTTTAAATCTTACAACTCATAATTTGTTTTCGTCTTTTTTCTAGGTACCTGTCGCATCTGGTGGTTCGTTGCAATTGTGCATATATGAAGAAGGTAGAGTTATACATATATATCATATATGTATATATGTAAAGAATCAAAGAGAGTTCATATATATGTGAAGCAAGAAGCCAGAAGCCAGAAGCCAAAAAAGGACTTGCATCCAAAACAAATCAAAGTATAAGGGGGAAAAAAGTAGACTCACACAAGCAGCAAAGAAGAGAGAGAGAGAGAAATCCACACTCTACTATCAGGATAAGGTTTACAGCGGCAATCTCTTTTGGAATCTCCCTTCCTCGTCTTTAGTGTTGTGTCGAACTTAATTTTAAACCATATCCTTATATACGCGACACAAATATCGAATTGTTAGGATCTTCACAACTTTATGTTCGGTCTACGATGTAGCCGAATGTGTTTGGAGGAGAGAATGGATAGAGAATGGAGAAAGTATCAATAAACTATTCTTATATTTTCCTTGCTCTTTAAAAACTTTACAAAACATCTCCTTATATAGGAGTTTACATGCCCCTTCATTATGACTCTTCATAATACCAATTGATTACAATAACCGTTATATATCCTTTCATTAAACCTATTCATGAATTGGTATCCCTTCCTTTTATAACCGATGTCTCTTCAATTCTTTGTAACCGAAAACAAGTTTAATTTCTAACATGCTCCCTTAAACTTGTTTTACCATGCCCATCTTTCCTCGCAATTTTGCGAACACTTCAAATTTTAGGGGCTTTGTAAAAATGTCGGCCAGTTGATCTTGTGATTTGACATGAACGAGTTCGACCTCTTTCTTCCTCACATGTTCTCTGATAGAGTGATACCGAGTATCAATGTGCTTGCTTCGTTCATGAAACACTGGATTCTTCGTCAGTGCTATAGCAGATTGGTTGTCCACATACATCTTCGTAGGTCCTTCCTGTTCAACCTTTAGATCTTTCAGCAGATTTCTTAGCCATATAGCATGGCAAACTCCAGCCGATATAGCAACGTATTCGGCTTCACAAGTTGATAGTGTCACTATCGGTTGCTTCTTGGAACACCAAGTAAATGCTGATTCACCGATGAAGAAAATGTACCCTGTCGTACTTTTCCGGTCATCTATATCTCCTCCCCAATCGCTATCGGTATATGCATATAATTCAAAATTGTTAGATTTCGAATAGAACAAACTGAAATTTGGTGTACCTTTGATATATCTCAATATCCTTTTCGCCGCTGATAAATGTGTCAATTTTGGTTCTTCCATGTATCGGCTGATCAAGCCGACTCCATATAGAATATCCGGTCTTGTGCATGTAAGATACCGAAGACTGCCTACCAAGCTTTTAAAATGCGTCGAGTCCACATTGCTCCCTTCATCGAACTTTGATAATTTTGTTCCGCAGTCTACTGGGGTATTGACCGAATTGCTTTGCTCCATATTGAACTTTCTCAAAATCAACCGAGCATATCCTTCTTGGGATAAGAAAATCCCATTCGGTCTTTACTTTACCTCTATTCCCAAATAATATGCCATCTGACCGATGTCGGTCATTTCAAATTCTTTAACCATCGAGCTTTTGAAGTCATCGAACATACGTGGATTGTTTCCTGTGAAGATGAGATCATCCACATATAAACATACTATAAAAATATCACCTTTTTCGGACTTCTTTATGTATAATGCATGCTCATAAGGACACTTCATGAAACCGTGTGCTTGGAAGTATATGTCGATTCGACTATTCCATGCTCTCGGTGCCTGCTTCAGGCCATATAAAGCCTTCTTTAGCTTCAGTACTTTCGACTCATGTCCTTTCTTCTCATAACCGAGTGGTTGCTCGATGTAGACTTCTTCTTCAAGATATCCATTGAGGAATGCCGATTTAACATCCAATTGATATATCTTCCAACTGAATTGAGCCGCCATAGCAATGATCAGTCGAATTGTCTCGAGTCGCGCTACTGGTGAGAAAACTTCATCATAATCAATGCCAGCTTGTTGTTTGTAGCCTTTGACCACTAACCTTGCCTTGTATCGCTCGATTTCTCCCTTAGCGTTCTTTTTCTCCTTGTACACCCATTTCACTCCTATGGGTTTCTTGCCTTTGGGAAGTTCGGTGATCTCCCAAGTTCCATTTCTCTCAATAGCACTGATTTCTTCGTCCATTGCTTCTTTCCACCTTCGGTCTTTGACCGCTTCTTCAAAATTCATTGGCTCGCATTCGGCAAACAAACAAAATAATGTTAGATTATTTTGCATTTCGGTTACCTCATATAACTCGGTCATAGTCCTCGTTCTTGGATTTCTTGGTGGAGTTGAACTTGACGACGCTTCGGTTTGTGAAGAACCGACTTGAGGCGAATTGAACCGAGGTGTTGTTGCAGGCGATGGAACATCAACTTCGACTTCATTTCTTTTCTTTTCTTCTTGACCGAGTACTTCATTCGGTCTGCTGCTTTCGGCTTCATCGCTCCAACTCCATGAGCTTTCTTCATCAAATTCGACATCTCGGCTGACAATGACTTTCTTATTGACTGGATCAAACAGCTTGTAGCCTTTGGTTCTTAGATCATAACCGATAAAAATCAACCGAGAACTTCGGTCATCAAGTTTTACTCTCTTTTGTTCGGGGACATGAGCATATGCTATGCTCCCAAAAATTTTAAAGTGACTTACATTCGGCTTATAACCATGCCACATCTCCTGCGGTGTTACATTTTGTAGACTCTGGGTTGGGCATCGGTTTAGAATGTACACAGCACATGCAACCGCTTCTGCCCAAAATTCCTTCGGCATATTTTTACTACTCAACATACATCTCACCATGTCTAATATGGTTCTATTTTTTCGTTCGGCCACTCCATTTTGTTGTGGTGAATAGGAGGCCGTTAAGAAATGCCGGATCCCATTTTCTTTGCAAAAATTTTCATACTCATTTGAAGTGAATTCTCCACCTCGGTCTGACCTGACCGATTTCAAATAAAACCCACTTTCTTTTTCCACATTCATTTTGAATCTTTTAAAATTTTCAAAAACTTCCGATTTATTTTTTAGAAAATATACCCATGTTTTCCTTGTGAAATCATCAATAAATGTTAGAATGTACCTTTTTCCACCAAATGAATTTGGAGTAATTGGTCCACATACATCGGTGTGGACAAGTTGTAATGGCTCCTTGGCTTTAAACTCGGCTTCTTTTGGAAAACTTGCTCGGTGATGTTTACCAAGTAAACACCCTTCACATAACTCTTTCGGTTCATTCATAATCGGCAAACCTTTGACCATGTTCTTCCTCGCCAACAAGTTTAGTCCGCCGAAATTGAGATGTCCATACCTCATATGCCATAACCGAGCCGAATCTTTCACCGATGATTTTAGACACTTTGCTTCACCATATTTGATATCCAATAGAAATAGCCGATTCTTCGTCATCTGCACTTTTGCTATCAACTTCATTCGGTTATCTCTTAAGAAAAGAGTTCGATCCTTTAAATGAATATCGAAATTCTTTTCTAAGAGTTGTCCCAAACTCAAGATGTTGTTTTTCATATTCGGCACATAATACACATTTTCGATATATTTTTGTGATCCATCTTTCAGTCGAATTAAAATTTTACCTTTGCCTTTTACTGGTACCTTCGAACAGTCACCGAATGTGACTTGGCCACTCACCGATTCGTCCAAGTCTACGAACATGTTTCGCTTGCCACACATATGATTACTTGCACCAGTATCGAGATACCAAGTGTCGGCACTTTCTTCGTCACCTTTAAAAGCCAGCAGAAGTACATCGTCATTGTAATCTTCTTTCTCCACAAAGTTTGATTTTTCCTCGACTGTTTTTCCCCAACAGTCTGCTGCGTAGTGACCGAATTTCTTGCAATTATAGCATTGAACATTCGGTCTCCCTCTTCCACCAGTCGATCGTCCTCGGCCTCGACCTCGGCCGAAATTTTGGCTTTGGCTTCTATCGTCATTGTTTTGACCTCCTCGACCACCTTGTCCTTGACCGAATTGACCTCGGCCACGGCCTCTTCCTCGGCCGCGTGTATTTCCTCGATTTCGGTCATTTTGACCATTTTCAACCGAATCACCTTTCAAATTAACTTGTGTTTGTAGTAATTTTTCAATCGGTTCTTGCTTTTTCACGAACCGTTCTTCGTGGGCTTTTAGTGAACCCATCAACTCATCTATCGTCATTTCTTCAAGATTCTTTGACTCTTCAATTGAACACACAATGAAGTCAAACTTCGGTGGTAGTGACCGAAGAATTTTCTCTATCACCCTTACATCCTCCATTTTTTCTCCGTTCCTCTTCATTTGGTTGACCACCGTAAGCACTCGGGCATTATAGTCAGTCACCGATTCATTCTCCTCCATTTTTAACAATTCAAACTCCCTCCTTAGCGATTGTAAGCGTACCTTTTTAATCTTCTCGACTCCTTGGAAGGTTTTCTCAAGTATCTCCCACTATTGCTTTGCATTAGTGGCAGTCGAAATCTTCTCGAAAGTCGAATCATCGACACCTTGCTCGATAAAGTATCTTGCGGTACAATTTTTCTCGAATAATTTTTCGTGGGTCGTTCTCTGAGCTGCCGTCAGTGCAGCTACATCTTGAGGCCGATCATAGCCTCGGACCACCACATCCCAAACGCCTACTGCTCCCAAAACAATCTTCATTTTGATGCTCCAATTTTCATAGTTATCTTTGGTGAGGCGTGGGGCGTTGTACGAGAGTGTTGTCTTCGACATTTTCTTCGAACCTTGCTCTGATACCACTTTGTTAGGATCTTCACAACTTTATGTTCGGTCTACGATGTAGCCGAATGTGTTTGGAGGAAAGAATGGATAGAGAATGGAGAAAGTATCAATAAACTATTCTTATGTTTTCCTTGCTCTTTAAAAACTTTACAAAACATCTCCTTATATAGGAGTTTACATGCCCCTTCATTATGACTCTTCATAATACCAATTGATTACAATAACCGTTACATATCCTTTCATTAAACCTATTCATGAATTGGTATCCCTTCCTTTTATAACCGATATCTCTTCAATTCTTTGTAACCGAAAACAAGTTTAATTTCTAACACGAATGCCCTCAAAGTTTCTTCAATTTATTGCGGGGCGTCCCAAATCCTTGGTGGGGTCTCCTAGCACCTCGGAAAATATAATACATTATCTCAACGTACATGTAATAAGATAACATGTAAAAAAGGAAGCAATAGTACTTTTCAAACATTCGTCGCTGCCGTTATATGTTGTCTCTCTATTCAATGGTTAACCAAGTAGATTTTATGTAACCAGAATATTTATGCTGTATAAGATGTTATATATGTACCTTGAGTATATGTTTTAATTAGAAACTTGAATATGGGGCTCATCATGCTGCATGAAGGATGCCGGAAATTCTCAGCTAACTGTATATATACCACCAAGGAAACTCACAAAGCTAAGCACTCTGTCACCTCACAATCAAATACCCCCCTCCCTCCTCCATTCTTAGGTTCTTAGCTGCTGCATCAATGGCTATTATAGTCTTGGCTTCTTCTTTTGTTGAGAGAGCTGCTGCTGCTGCTGCTGCTGCTACTGAGGGACCGGCACCGAGCCCTGCCTCTGCTGCTTCCGTCCCTGCTCCTGCTCTCGCTTCATTTGCCGCTCTCGGTTGATTTTGCATTAGAATATTTGGATTTGATTCTTTGTTATTATTTATTATATATGAGATGATTCCTTTATTTTTTATTTTTTATTTTTTTATTTTTACTTGCTCAGTTGTTCGGAGATGATTTGACTTGGGGTTTATGATGGGGGTTAGTGTTCTTTATTTTGTGTACTTAGATTCTTTTTCTGTGTCACATATGTTTAAGATTGGTTTATGAGCTACTCTTCTTCTGAGCTTGTTTCTTAGGTAAAATTTCGGACCGGCGTATGTCTGTATGTGTAGAGAAATAAATGCATAAACCCCGCTAAAACTAGAAAGCTATCCGAAAAATCCCTCCTTCTTCTCTCTTCCAAGTGAGGGCATTTCACGCGCTTGGCATAACATATAATTTCTTATTTTTTCGGCGGATCTGGATGAGAAAATTCGGTGTGCCAAACATATGTCCGGACAGAAGAGAGAAAGAAACAAGAACACCAACTTCATCAAACTGTCCTAATAGTGTCTGAAATTTTTTATCTTTCTCTCTCCTGTCCAAGTGTGTTACACCGTCACTGAATAATTTTTCAAAGATGGTATTTTATGCTCCGAGCTTTTTGCTTCGCGTGGGCCTTGACTTGTCATTTTTATCATTTTGCTTTAAAATATGGAGAAAATAAAATTTGGTTTTTTTTTCTCTCCTCTTTTTTAAATACAGAACACAATTAGATAGAGTTTGTATAATAGATGAAAAGAAGAACAAGTGAACAAAATGGTGAAAAATCATAGAAGAGAATATATCATATATTATATCGAGAATAAATAAAGAAGAAAGTAGAGGAAAGTGATAACAAACTGAGATGTGAGATTAATTTTTCTTCAACATTCTTTTTATCATTCCAATCAGGGTTGCATTCGGAGCGGATACGGATCGGATATGAGCATTACCATATCCATATCCGCTTTCTGGTTTCGGATATGGATATCGTTCGGTAAAAAATACTCATATCCATATTTGACAATATCGGATACGGATACGGATCGGATATGAGATAAACGGATACGAATCGGATATTGATAAATAAATATTTAAACTATAAAAATAAGCGAATGTGAGGTGAAAATATGCATGCAACCGATACATACTGTAACATCTTTTTTGAGTACTTAAAATATTTTAAACGAATAAATAAATATGCATGTAAAAAATAATTACATATATATATTGGCCTATCATATACATTTTAAAATAAAAATAATAAAATAATATTTTAAGTGCATAATTAATAATACATATAAAATAAACAAATTAATATATTATTTAATTTTAATTTTACTATAAAAGTATTAATTAATTAAACACAAAAACATTAGAAATTTAATTTAAAATGTTATATTTAACTTAATGTGTTTGCGGATATCAGATATCCGGATATTCGAATCCATATTGGAAAAATTTGAAAAGATCCGTATCTGTATCCTAATGGATCCGAAAATATATATTCGTAACCATATCCGTATCCTAATGGATCCGAAATTTCATATTCATATCCGAAAATATTCGGATCCAGATCCGGATAAATATTCAGATATCCAAATCCGAATGCTACCTTGATTCAAATCCATCACTAGCTATTCTCTGTAACAAGGTCATTAGTGTATCACCCTACACTTCGTGCATATCTCATCTGGCTCTTGTCATCCATTGTAACATAAGTTAGAAGACATGAAACTTATATTGAGACCTCTTCATAGGGGTTATGTGCTCATAAAGCAATCAAAAGGCAGAAGCTATTTGCGGGATTAGAATCCCAGATCTCATATACTAGTACTCATATACCAGCACTCACCATTTAAATGGTAATAATTGACACAAAATGTACGAACGGATTTTTTGTGCAGTTAAACTCTTAACACACATAAATAAAAAACGGTTTCAAGAGGATATAAAAAAAGGGCCCAAAGGATATGCGGTAAGCTGCAGACTCAAAAAGGGGTCAAATAAGAGGATCTTGTCTCTGATCGGTTTAGGTTGGACGGGATCCACATCCACCTCTGTTTTTCTCTCATACAGTACACATAATATGTCTGTATTATACAAAAAGCAAAAAATAAGTCGAAGATAATAGAAGAAAGAATTTGGGGGTAAAAAAGGAAGAAGAAAAAGAATATGCAAAGAGCGGATACAAAAGGAATTGCCAAGCCTAAAAGGCCGCATTTTAGAAATGTAAACGGATAGGATAGGGATCGAATATAGGCATTACCATATCCGTATCTGACACTTATTTACGATGTGAATGCGGATACGGATAGTTGTCGGTAACAATAATTTACTATACATATCCGCTAAAATCGAATACGGATACCGATAATATATTGTAAAAACCATATCCGCAAAAATTGGATACGGATATTATTCGAATAAATATAAGAAGTCATGGTTTATAACTACAATTAATAAATATTTAAATATGTTAACCAATTTTTTTTAGATTCAAACACTCACATTGAGTACACAAGTCTCAATAGTTTCAAATTAGGATTTTTTTTATGTAACAACAAATTCACAGGTATCCATAAGTCTCGCTATAACTAATAGTAATTAGTAGTTGGATAGTAGGTACCATTAATTCGGATATCCGGATTCGAATAGGAGATTTGTATCCAAGTCCCATATTCTAATAGGAAATTTGTATCCAAGTTCGATCCGGATTCAAATCCAGATACTAGCAAAATCCGTTTGGGTATGGATTTCTAGTATCCATAATGGATCCGGATCGGATTGTCCAAAAGAACTCATCTCGTCTCATTCTCGTCTCTTTGACTCTTTCATGTCCCAATAACCAACAGGTCTTTCTCCTCTTCTTCAAATTAAAATTTAAAAAAAAAAAATCTCTCTCCTCCTCTTCAATTTAAAAAAAAACCTCATTTTTTTGATTCAAATCAGAATTTTTATCTTAATGGGTTCTTTTTGTTGATGAAGGTGATTTTGGAAGATGGAGAAGGAAGCAAAGATTCAAAGAAGAGGAGCATCATCGCCATCAGTTGCAGCAGAGGCTGACTTCTTGCTGCAGTGGGGGAATCGAAAGCGCCTCCGCTGCGTCAAGATCCGCGACGAGCCCGGATCCTCGTCGCCGGCCAGATCCGACGGCCAGCAGCGAGCCACGTCGCGCGTCAACCGCCGCATCATCAGAGGGGCGCTGCTTGACACCAACAACAGCAACAGCAACATCAAGGAGTTGTCTTCATCCTCTCACTTGCTCGCATCCCCTCATCTTCACAATAGGTGACCCTCAATCTTTGATCTTGATGTTATTTTTGTGATGCCCAAGTGGTCATTTTTTTTGATGCAATTTGGGTTTCTGAAAAGAGAGAGGAAGAAGAAAGGTGGGATTTTGATGCAAGGAGAAAGTTTTAAGTAGACCCAATTGTTAATTTTGTTCTGATTTTAATTAATTCAAAATTGTTGATGCAACTGAAGCATACCCAATTGTTGGTTCTGTTGCCATGTAAGTCAAAGAAGTGAAGGGGAGAAAAACTTGATTTTTAGAAAATCTAAGCATAAAAAATTATTGCAAATCAGGGCTTTTGATGTAATTCAAGATTGCCCAACTGTTAATCTTATGCAATTTTGATTTGGAAGTGTAAAGCATCACAAGATTTTTCATGATGCAATCTATCATTTCGATGGAATTTAACCCAAATATATACGAAACAAAACAAGATCATTTGATGCAATTCAAGCTAGATAGCTAGACCCAAAAGTATACAGTAATGTAAAATACCCACTTGAAATTTTTGTTTTTAATGAGAATTAACTGAAAAGAACATATTCTGATATAATTTTTGCATCCCGTCTGTTGTTTCTTCATAGGAAGTCGGAATCGCATTCGATCTCCTCATCGCCGGAGAAAGAAGACCGATTCTATACGACAAGAGGTTCATTGGTGAATTGCGAGGAGAAAGAGAACGGGATTGCGAACGGAATAGGAATCGGAATTGGAGGAGAAGAGAAAGGGGGAGTAATGGTTTTGCCTAGATTCTTTGTTTCACTTTCAAATAAAGAGAAGGAAGAGGATTTCATTGCCATGAAAGGATGCAAATTGCCTCAAAGGCCAAGGAAGAGGTCTAAGCATCTTCAGAAATGCTTGCTAGTATGTATCATTGTTTTTAAAGAATTTTTACCTTTTGTTAGTTTGGTAATTGAAATTGAAGAAGAAAAGGGTTTTACCTTGTATACTTTTTTCCTCCTAATATTTGTGGCTATTTTTGGTGTATAGTTGGTGAGTCCTGGTGCATGGCTAACTGATCTAACCCAAGAGAGATATGAGGTTAGAGAGAAGAAGAGCTCAAAAAAGGTTGGTAATTTTAATTGCACATTTGGTTATTATATGCATTTTCTTATCATGGGAATATTGCTTTCTTTTTGTTCTCTCTCTCTCTCTCTCTCTCTGAGCGGCGAAGGGATTTTATCTCTACTATTATAATGCAAAACAAAATGGGGCAATGTGGCACTTCAATATCAATTTCAGAGAAAAAGCAAAATAAATAGAAAATTCCTTTGTTCTTAGCCACTCTCATTTTCTTCTTCATTCTACTCAAGTAGCGCACGTGCTTAGAATCTAGCTGTATAAAGTTTAGGGTTGGTCTGTCTCTTTCCCTATTTTGATCTGTAGTTTTTGTTATATAGGGTAACATCAATGATTTTTGTAAATCTTTATTTTCCCTTTTTAATGTAATAATGTATTATTTGATTTGTAAAACTAGTCGCGCTTTATTGTTTATTATTGGTGCTTATATATGGAGATAGGCTAGGATCCTATCGATAGAAATTGAAAACATAATGTTTACATGTGCTTATATATGGATATCATGTTATGAGCGATGTCTTCTCTCTTCCAAGTAGTTGTTTACCTATTTTTTCTCTCATGTCAAGGGACCTTATTCCCATATATAGGTGTCATACTATTTTTAATTATCTTTTTTGTTTAATATTATTATTATTATTATTTGTTTAATGTTCATCTGTGTGGTATCCATAATGTTTACATGTGTGATACACATGTATATTTATCGAGAGACCGAGAGAGAGTTGATGTGGATCGCTCGAGATGCTGAAGATATTGTGCTTATTATTTTTTTCTTTGGTTATTTTGTTTGGGGAAAAGAAGGAATGGACTCCCTTGGGTTTGAGTTATAACATTAGAGATTGAGATGCATACTCGGGTGGTTTGATGTCTGTCTGATTCTTTGGAAGCCGCTCGCTTCTCTTATTTTTTGTTTGGTCTTGCCGACTATTAATTTTCATAATTTTCATATTTTTTGCGTGTATGGGTTTTTCTATCAAATGATTATGTTATGTTCATAGGAAACTTAATTCTTTCCCTTTTTTTATAAGATAATCACGTCATTTTTTTCTTGATGTAATTTGTGCAGAAGAAGAAGGGTTTGAAAGCTATGTCCGTGGAGAGTGATTCAGAGTAGAAATTTGAGAGAGAGAGAGAGAGATGCCTGAACTTTCATTAGGGTTTGTAAATCTTCTTGGTTCCTTTTGTTTATCTTTGTGAGAAAATAGAATGTAATATGTACTGAACTTTGGAAGCCGCTCGCACGCTCGCTCTGTGTGTGTGTGTTTCTCTCCGCAACCAGATAAGTCTGTTCAGCCCCACAATGTGGGGTTTTCATAATTTTTCTTATCACTTGTATGCTATCATCAATCATTTCTCAGTAATCTGTCAAATTAAATATTCTCTGTGATCTCTCTCTATCTGTAATTGGTTGTATCTGTTTAACCGATGTTGAAGTTGATACAAGGGTGTACATTTATTCGATACATTAAACTATATTAAAGGTGCACCTAAGTTGAACTCTAAACTCAATTACTATTTTTAAGGGCTTTTTCTCATTAAATCAGAGCAGCACCATACACTTTTGTCTCGGATGCGGTTTTGTTTGTCTGTTGTATTTATAATTCTTCTTCTTATTATTATTAAATTTCTGTGATTGACCATAGGAATTTTAGCCTAAGTTACTACTTTCAACTGAGATTTTCACAAACTCAAATTGTATTAATAACTATATGTTGAGCCAACATGTTTATATTATGCGCTTACTAAATTTTGATGTATGTAGAAAACTTTGATGCTCATCAAATACGCCTCAATCAACCGACCTTTTACATCACTTAGGTTGAGGCAACAGGATGTTTTTATCCGATTTTATCTCATTCATTTTTCAATTTAGATGCGACTTCGGTAAGCTACAAAAAGAAAAGATTAAAAAGGCTTACAGTAAACTATGAAAATGTTTGTTAATTATAGATAACTACCATGGATTTTAGTGGTCTACTTCCGGTTAAACAACTTGAAACCCAACCCATACACCAAAAAGAAAACACCTCTCTCAGAGTATTGGGTCCAAAGCCTTATTTAAGCAGTCTCAATTATCACGTGTGAGGTTAAACTTACTCTCCAACTCGACAGCCAGTTAACTGTTGCCATAAATCCAGTTAGCCACTCCGACAGAATCGAGACACAATTGTAGTAAACCTTCTTGGCTTGCAACAAACGAGCCAATCAAAATTGGATGGAGATACAATCTCCAATCCATGCGGACGAACAGGCCATGCTGTTTTCGTAGCGACAGATTATGCACAATCATGAAACTATATATATATATATATATATATATATATATATATATATAAATGTTTGGAATAAAACAATTTTGATGATTCTTTTGGAACACACATAGTAGCTATCTGGAATATAACTATATTGAAGAACTCAAAAAATTAACTGTGAAGGCCCATTTTTGGAGGCAACCATACAAAAACTTCAAGAAAGGGGCACACATATACTAGCAGCCGATGATCGGAACATCATAACAACACAAGGAGCATATCGGAAAATTCCTTTATAACGCATATGTTATATACAAACTCCACATAGTTTACCCGAGCAGGTACCGCAGATTGCAAGTTCCAGAGCCATACCTGAGAGATCTTGAAGATGGTAAGTGCAAGGACAAGGTAATAATATATTGGGCATGATATGCATAACAAATCAGGAAATTCCTTTAAAGCATATACATCTTGTTACTCATGTACAAGCATATATATATATTCAGGTTTGTTATCGACTTATCGTGCTCCGTCGTGTATATTAGTAGTTGCACCCTAATAACTATAACTAATAGAGGGTCATGCTACATTAACTTTAGGATTAATTACACTATGGTATCCTTAACTATCACAATAATTTGTTAAAATACATAAAAGTTTACTACAGTAAATTATCTTAAATTTAAGGTTTTCAAGGGATTTATTCCACTAAAATACTTTAACATGGTTTACTGTAATAAAAAAATGAAGGTATTTTAGTGAAATTTCACAAAAGTTAACAGTATTTTAGTGTAATTTAACCTAAACTTAAATTAATAATTCACAACAAAATGAATCAATGTCCCAAACAGTAAGTTCTACAACAAGCAACAACTTTTCTAAAATATCTGAACTGCAAACTAACAATTGATGCATTAGCAGCTCGTAAAGACAGTGCGTGCGCGCACACACATAAATGCACAAATCGATTCCGACTTAATCACAAATTGCCATTTTGTTGGAATGACTAGCAATGCTTAGCTATATGGTACAGTGGTACTAAGGTTTCCATTTCACGGTTGCAATATATAAAAATATAATAATAGACCGATGTTTTAAATACAGAGAAAAATTATACATATCAATAAAAATATATAATGGAGGCTATGCAAAAAGGCTGGGGCTCAACATCACCAAACCCTAATCTCATCATGGTATTGGCATTACTTGCCAAAGTTCTGGCTCGTTGATACAATGGCCCGACAATTAACATCCCTGAATCAAGATAATTTTATAATTAAGAACCATATTGCAGCTCGGCATACGCTAACCTAGCAACCAATGAAACCAAGTAACAAATACAACAGGAACTGACATTTTGAATGCGCAGTCTATCCTGTTCTGATCAATTAGTACAAGAGGTCTTGCCATCTCATGATGTGATGCCCATCGTATGTTGCTGCTGCTATCACATGATGACATCCGGCGTAAAACTTTACCACGTTCCATGACAAACCTTCGTTTCATCCATTGAATGTTTAAATTCTCACCGCTGTCGAAAAACTCTCATGGGCGACGTTTCAACACCAAAAACAAGAATGCTTTGCTATGTTCATGAGCTCGAGCATATAATTTAACAACTTACCTAAAGTCAAATCTAAATAATAATATTATTTGAGCAAAATGCTTTATCGAATTCATTCACTTCTTGTCAGGAATGAGCACACAAAAAAAAATGCAAAAGCAATAATAATTCAACGAAAAATCACAATCGAGGTAATCTTTTTCCCCCCTAGGGTATATCACACTAAATTACCTTTCGCTAAAGTTTTTATTATCACAGTAAAATATATAAGGTAGTGTTTTCCTGAAACCTATCCATGATATCCATTCAAAACAACCAAACCCTGAATCGAAACACAAATAGGTGGGAGGCGTACTCTACAGGATCGGATCGGATCGGATCAATCGGAATGCGAGTCGTAATCGTAAGGATCCGACGAGGAGGAGGAGGAAGACGATGAATGGCGAGGGAAGTGGGCATGGTCGGGGGTGATGGGGAAGCAGAAGAAGGAGAAGATGCAGAGGGCGAGGCGGCGGAGGTGGTACAACGGCAAGCAGCAGAGCAGGTCCAGCACCTGATCCGTGCTCAGCCTCTCCGGGTTGCACGCCACCAGCTGCCACAGCTCCGCCGACGCCGACGCCACCCTCCCCACCACCGCGCTATTGAACACCATTGATTTTTGCTCGATTTGGGGATTTGATGTTTTTGTTTGATTTGGGGATCAGATTGGCTTATTTTGGGGACAATATTTTATATTAATCCATGATAAAATAATTATTTTTTTAAAACACACCCTTTTCCAAGCATACGACAAAAATGGTCCAATTTCTGTCTCGTAGGCACTACGTCAGTGCAGGCGCCGACGTCAATAAAAAAAATTAAGGCGCGCGGTTTGAAACTGCGCCAATTACAAATGTATGGGACACGGTTTCAAACGTCCATTACAAATGTACTGAACGTGGTTTCAAACTGTGCCCATTAAATGTTCAAATGCCAATTAATTTTATCAATGGACGCACTTTTAAAGTGCGCCCATATATTTTAGTGAAAAATAATGGGATGATTACCCGCAAATTCGTACGATCGGGTAAACCACATAACCTATGAGATACAGCCAGGTATACCGATAGACCAGTAGCTTGCCTGGTATTGGATAATTACCCATAGATTCGTCATCACAGCCGTCCCTCCACCCACCTCATATACGCCTCGAAGACAGATAGAGAGAGATTAGGTAACTTTATATCAAACCTTATAAAACTATAATTTTATTTTTATGAAATTTATTATCTTATTTGCCATCGATATAGGTCCAAATCATTTACGCGTTGAAGAATATAGCTGATCAGGGAATTAGGGGCATCAGGGACTCAGCGAGCTGCTTTATGAATATCAAGTCTCTCGTTAGGAGTGTGATGGAAAATTATTCGTTATTCCATGTTAGACGAAGCATTAAGGAAGACAGATGAAGACGTTCCACTTGGGCCTCTCGAATGGCTCATAACCTTGAGGTCACGGGTTCAAATCCTGTCTCCGCAACATTTTTTTTTTTTGACAAATGTTCGGACAATCAAAGTCGGGTGTCGCCTTAAGAAGATCAAATTCTTTTTCATTCTAGGGGTCTTTGGGTTAGTCCCTCTCCTACTTGCTCTCAAAGGAGTGTGATGGCGAGGCACCAATTCACGCGTTCAGCGGCCATGCCTGCACCATCAGTGCCTCCACCATCCGTCCCTGCACCAGTCGTCCCTGCACCCCCCGTGTCTCCATCATATGTGTCCGCATCGGCCATTCTTATCACATATACACAACAAGACTTAGACGGACACAGCCGGAGTCGTCTCAGCATCCTGATGAGTACAAGCATGGACCATCACAGCTAGAGCCATATCAGCCGCCTGCCGCCGACGAAGCCGGACCGTTACATCTTCGACGTCCTGTAGCGAAGAGGAGGACACCATGGATGATGTGACGACTTCGTTAGATTGCACGGATTATTGTGTTGTACTGTGTCGTATTGTATTGCGATGATTTCGTTATTTATTTTACAATATTTATTGTTTTCAACTTATTAGTCTTCGCCGTTTAGGCATCATATAGTTTGCATGGATTGTGTCTCCGCCATTTGGACGTTGAGTTAGCTCCGTCTGTGGATGCTATTATTTTACTATCTTTGTACATGAATTTTATTCAAAATTTACGAAGGAGGTACTGTCCGATTTTCAAATATTAATTCTTTACAAAAAACACTTTAATTCATTTTAATTAAAACGTTGAATCTCTCTTACACAAACACATGTTCATACACAATAGATAACGCACATATGGTACACACATCCACAACATACATGAGAACGACGCAAACAAAACAGATAGTAAGAACAGTAACAACACCATAATTCATCGCTAAAACTTCAGAAATAAATTATTTTCTTTACTGAGCTCCGTAGCAACAGAATTGATATACTCTGTAGTTGCATCAATGGCCTCATTACTTTCTGCGGAATCTCGAGTGAATTCGAGATGGTTCAAAGTCCGACGGTGCATAAAGATGCGGTAAAGAGAGCTTGCAGAGTACTCGATATCGCGACCAGAAAAAAGACCCATATAGAAAGAAGTTGAGAAAACTATTTGCTTTCCCATGGCGGTCATGGGTTACTTCTTCAGGGATAGACGTGAACGCATCCAATATGGTTAAGTGCAAAAGCCGCAAGATTTCACGATCGATCGTCATCGACCAATTCATACCCTCCATAATCGATAAAAAAATACTTTCGTAACTAGAGCAGTCTATTCTCGTGTATACATATTTCATGACGGTGTAAGGAATGCACATCTTATTTTTATCGATTGATGGCAATCATGCAGATGAAGATCCCAATATTGAGAGAGAGAGACTGATAACCGAGAGGGAGAAAAATAAAGATGGTGATAGCAATGAGATCTGAGAGAGTGTGAGAGAGCTCAGCACAGAGAGTAAGATTTGAGATAGAGATGAAGAGATTGAATTCTTTATATAAGAAACATAATCATTCACGAGTATGTATTTTTTGGGCGCAGTTGGTAACTGCGCCTGATGGAGGCTGTGATCTCCTTCAAATGTTGTCCTCCGTCGATCCTGTGATGGCAGTTTTTAGCGGTCGTGATTCGTTTGGAGGTTGAGTGTATGGATCTCAATAGGTTGGGGGTTGAGTGTATGGATCTCAATAGGTCGCGATTCGTATCCCATCTCTCGTAACTACGTGACCCAAGAAATCCACACTATCCAGCCAGAAAGCACACTTTGAGAATTTAGCGAATAGATGATACTCCTTCAAGGTCTGCAACGTGATACGTAAATGCTGCTCATGTTCCTCTCTGCTCCGGGAATAAACGAGAATATCATCAATGACTACTATAATGAACCGATCAAGGAATGGCCTAAAGATACGGTTCATCATATCCATGAAAGCTGCTGGGGCGTTGGTGAGTCCGAACAACATCACCAGAAACTCATAATACCCATAACGTGTGCGAAAAGCATCCTTTGGAATATCATCCTTTCGAACTCTCAACTGATGATACCCTGACCTCAAATCAATCTTCGAAAAGTATTCAGCTCCCTGCAGCTGATCGAACAAGCCATCTATACTAGGTAGCGAATACCTAATTAACACAGTAACTCGATTCAGCTGCCTGTAATTTATGCACAGTCTCATACTACCGCCCTTCTTCTTAACAACAAGACAGGAGCTCCCCACGGCGATACACTTGGACGAACATGCCTTCTATCTACTAACTCTTTCAACCGACTTTTGAGTTTCCCTCAACTCCGTTGGGTTATCCGATAAGGTGGTATAGAAATAGGCCACGCACCCGGAATCAAGTCGATACAAAACTCAATATCGCGCTCTAGCGGAAATCCTGGTAATTCAGCAGGAAACACATCCGGAAATTCTCGTGTGATCGGAACCTGGTCCAATGGAATCTCAGCGACCCCTAAGTCCTGAACAAATGCTAAGAACCCATGACAACCCTTCTTCAAGAGTCGTCCCGCACAAAGAGCAGAAATCAAGTTGGCAGGAGTTATATTACAGTCCCTCTGCACAACAAAGATTGGTTCACCAAGAAAACGGAATCTGACCGATTTTCTCCAACAATTTACTATGCATGTCAAGCGGCCAACCAATCCATATCAAGAAGTATATTAAAATCTAACATATCCAGGAGAATCAAATCAACTAATTGATCCCTATCACCAATACGTACTGAATGTGACCTGAATACATGTCGAACTATAAAAGAATCTCCTACAGGAGTAATCATAATTAGGGGTAATTCTAACAACGAAAACTCTCTTCCCAGAGAAAGTGCAAAGCGCAAAGATACATATGAATGCGTAGAAACAGAATCAATTAGAATATGCGCGTTTAAGGAACATACCGAAAGAATACCTGTTACGACTGCATTGGATGTCTGGGCATCCTGTGGAGTCAGTGCAAAAACTCATGCTTGGCCCCTGCCCGCATCCTGACGTCCCTCCTTAGAGTCTACAGTTCCTAACGAAATGCCATGGACGTCCACAACTAAAACAGAGAGGCCTCTGCTCAACGGGGTAAAAACTGAACATCTGGCCCTGAGTCCTATCTCGACCGAAACTGCGGCCTGGAATAAATCTGCCTCGACCTCCTCGTCCTATCGAATTACGACCGTCACCACCCCGGCCTCTATGGGCATTGATCTGGCGTGGAACAACAACAGGTGTAGGAGGTAATGTGCTCGGAGGAGGTGGTGAAGGTGGTGAAGTCACATGTGAGATCGATGCTTCACTATGTCGCCTCACGGGACAATTTCTAATAAAGTGATACGGATACCCATACCTAAAACATCTTTGTACAGGTTGTTGAACATATGTGTCACCCCCCGTTTCCCAGAGTACGCTAAGATGAGCACGTGACATAGCCAACCATGCTACCTGTGGATAGGAAATATCCTTCCACAGTCACATTACGGCTGTAGAGATATCAAGAACAAAAATAAACTATCTAACACATGTCCATAAGCCAAATACAACGAGTCAAGAATAAAGTAATGCGGAAGCAAAAATATCCAATACAAGAATAACTGGAATGTATGTCCCATAATGCGGGCTCACATCAGGAATGAAATGCTGAAAATAAAAAAACTAACTACTAACGAGTCCTCACTGCTCAGCCTGCTGACTGAAGTACTCCTGCTCGGACTGCAGCAAAGGTAAGGAATCTGGGCAATGCAAAACCCAGACGTCAACGCGTCATAACATCAAGCAATAATATATAAACAGGGTAGCAAGACATGCAAGTATGATCATAAATGGTAAAGCAGGTGTAACAACAATATAAATCAGGACAGTGAAAGGTAATGTGCAGTGAGTAATCTAAACTGGTCTATTGGGTTAACTACTCTCAAGTCTCTGAAATCAATTTGATGAATCATCGATGTAACTTAATAGTATCTCATGCGTGCCCGGGATTACGGTCTATGACTCTCGGGCTGAATCCGAGACGTGTCGCAAGGCAGTAAAAGGGTAGTAGATAATGACGACTGATGTCAGCAGCATCACCCCGGGGCTGGCCTAGCCCGTAAGACTGATCAGAAAAGGTAGAGAACTGTCGAGTTACTAGTCAGGTTTCATCATTGATTTCCCCATACCCCCAAGTTATATGTGTTCAAGTTAGGTATTAAGTAATCTAGAGCTAATGCCAACTCAGGATCAGGCAGGTACATGTTTGTCTGGATAGACAACAGGAACTGTTCGTAAGGACAACATGTCAGGTTTGTTGGCATTAGACACAAGATCAAGTAACAGGTAAAGCCATGGTACATCAGGTCAAGCCAGGTAGTATATAGGTATCATGTCATGTCGAGAGGTGCACGGTACCATGTCGTGTCAAGTAGTAGGTGTAATAAGTCGTGTCAGGGTGCACAAGATGTCATGTGGGTGCTCATAATCAACTAACATAAGCATAGGTATACAAAACAAGTATGGGGTACTAATAGAACAATAAAATGGAACATTGTAATGTGAAATGCAATCAGGTACAGATTAAGGTATATCGATGCACAGTTATGATTAGGGTTAAGATTAAAGTTCCAATACTAATTAAACTACAATTTATCAAATGTGGAATGTCAATTTTATAATATAATATATTCAAGTGATCTATGGATGCAATAATATGTATACTAGACGAGATGGATGCACACGGGTGTTTGAAAAGTGGAAAACTATTTTAAAGGTACTGTCACGCTCCACCCCCAATACAGAGAGTATTGTCCGCTTTTGCCGAAACCGCACGGTTTTTCCCTTTAGAGCGAACCGGACCCGACCAGGGGCCACTTCCCAGGAGGTCACCCATCCCAAGACTTCCTTGGCCCGAGCATGCTTAACTACGGAGTTCTTAAGCTTATGTAGTTCCGGTTCACTTAAAAGGCGTCTCTGCTCCTGTGGCCTCTGCTGTGGCGGTCCAGAACCTCCCTGTATCTCTGCTCGCTCAGGGCAACTGTTAATCTTGTGCTGACTGGATCTGCAAATCAAGCACTGTCTCTTGGCACGGCGACAGTCCTTCTGGGTATGCCCACCTCTACCGCAATAGCCGCAAACTACGCCCTGTCTCTGTGGACGATGCTGTGGTACGAACGGGCGCTTCATTTGTGTCGTTCCTGCTCTGTGAACCGGTATGGCTCCTCGAGAAGGCGTGTGGGTACGTGCTGGAATGACTGGGGGTCTCATGAACTTGTTAATCAATTGCTCCTGAACTCTCGCCGCGTTGAGCACCTGTGCGAAAGTTTGCAAATCCAACGATGCAATCAACTGCTGCAACTCGAAGTCTAACCCCTGAAGGAAATGTCTGGCCCTAGTGGCCTCTGAGACGACCATGTATGGAGCAAAACGGCTCAGACGGTTGAACTCTGCCGCATAAACGTCCACTGGGCGTCCATTCTGCTTCAAAAGAATAAACCTTTCCTCCATTTCTGCCTTGGCTGTGGAAGGAAAATAATGATCTAGGAAGCACTCCTTAAACTTGCTCCATTCAATCGGCCTGTCAAGTCTGCTTTCTTCCACCGACCACCATGTACGGGCTTCGTCTTCCAATTGTATCTTTATCACGTCCACCCTATCTTCCTCTGGAACCCTGGCGGCTGTCAATAAATTCTCCATGTTCACCAGCCATTGCTCAGCCTCAAGGGGTTCAGCTAGCCCTGTGAATGCAGCTGGGTGTAACCGTCGGAAGTCTGATACGGTACCAGCCCTAGCATGATAAGCTGGTGGAGTAGCGCCCTCGGGGGCGGTAATGAGTGCGGAGGGTCCTCCTGCGGCGGTAATCGCCCTGAGTCCCTCAGTGAGTAAATCTGTCTTCCTCTCCTGAGCTTCCGCGAGAGTGGTCAGTGCACTAAGTATTCTTTCCGTGCGGTCCTGAGAGCTGGAGTCCGAGGAGGGGTCGTTCGGGGACGTCATATCAGTGGAAGATTCAAAAAGATCAGATCAGATTCAAGGATGGAAATCAGGAGTAGTGAAACAAGAATAACGCAATACAGTATAGTTAATGTTATCCCTTGATACTAAACCTGTGCTCTGATACCAACTAAACCATGTCACGCCCCGCTTCCCAAAATACGGAAAACGAGGGATGACTAGGCCAGCCATGCTCCTACGGTCAAGGAATCATCCCGCCGTAGTCACACTTCGGCTTCTAGCATTACATGGTAATCAGTAAATAAAGCACAGTAGTAAAGGAATCACATCACTAATTTATTATATTAAAATTCCATTGTTCACAAATTACAGATAACAAGAACAATTACTAACCAAGTTCAATCTCACGATCACTTTTATGGAAAGCAGTAAAGATAGGAAGTACACCAGACTATATCTCCGTGAACTCGAAAGGTAGATCTGTCTCCTGCGCTGATCCTTCCACGGGATCTGATCATGCATACTCAGGTCGTCAGAGCGACACAATAACAATATTATTATAAATAAGATGAAACAAGTAAATGAGGTAATACTAGTGTAAGAACATTGCAAGTAATCACTATGTCACTATATGATGCAGAATATGTTCTGTGTCCCTATCGGTCTCTAGGTCATGTTTGAAATCGCATAGTGGAAGGAGGATCATGTTTAACAGGAGTCTCGTACATACCCGAGACAACGGCCCACATGCTCGGGACATAACTCTGTCAGCCGGATCTCTAGATCCTACCTAATATATATATCGCTGCTCGAATGATCATCCTCTAAAACACGGTCCCGCTAAATACGATTCTCTTTCCACTTCAATTTCCCCTTTATCCCCAGGTTTACACTATTTATGATCTTGATTCAGTCGTGTACAAGTATACCAATAGCACGGTTTTATCACTGCTCACTGTATCAATCACTGTCACGAATATTCACTTTCCATTGGTGTACTCGTCACTCCTAAATCAATATCAACCACGCACGATAATGCAATGTCCACTGAGTTTAACACGCACTAACACTAAGTATATGGCAAATGGGGTATGATATAGGTATGTATGCTATCAATAAGCTAAGTATGTTATGAATCAACATGCATGTCATTAACTTACATAAATTGATAATATGTTAAGAATTCAGCAAAATGATACAAGTAAGATAAATAGAACGCTCAGTCATAAATTCATCAAAATTAGTTTCAGTTCAATCGGGATTCCGGTTTTCAAGATACAACTGTTTCATTTTAAGTGCTCGCGGCTGGAAATTCAGTTTCAGAACTGAACGTCCGTTTCGCGACACGAATTGCACCCAGTTGGGTTCAGATTTTAGCGATACTACAGTTGAATAAAATCTATAGTTTTCGATAGAGTATTCAACGCAACAGACGGATCCTCAATCGCGCCTGTATGTTGAAAGTTATACACAGTTTAATATCAGTGTGTCACTTCTGAATTTGTTCTGGACAGTTATACGTTCTGCCTTTTTTTTTACAGTTTAAAATAGCAAACGGCACTGAAACGGAATGGAACCACTTGTTTTGTTTAGCTAACAGAATTATATTTAATCTACTGTAGAGTTCCGTAACATACGACTTCAGGAAACACAGTGACACACATTTTGGGACAGTACACAATAATCAGAGTCGCTCCGGACTGCAGTCCAGAGTCGCACTCCGATCTAAATATCATCGCAGTTATAGAACAGAAATCATTATAAGTTTACATAGGGTTAAATTTCATCAAGTCGGCTTAGATTTAAGCCCTCGAACGCATCATTCCAGTATGTATATAATTTACGGTGATTTTAATCGTTTTCAGATACGGGAAAGATTCTAGTTTTATCGGCATAATTGGGGGTATCAATTTTAGTCTCTAACAATCGTATTTTCCAGTAAGATTCATACACGATACTTATCATTATGAGGGCCAACAGAAAACATTTATTTCCGTCAAATTAAACAATTATTTTCATTGGGGTCTAGCATCGAACACATAGGTCGCATAATATATCGAGAATCGATAAATTAGTAAACTATATGATTTAGGTTTGTACCACAATTATATTAGCATGTAGCAAGTAAACACTTGCCTGGAAACGTTCCGGGGTCACACGGCAGCAGCGGCGTCACGAACGCGCGATGTACGCCGTAAAACGATTTGCGCGAGCTTGGCTCGCGATGCGGAATTTGTGTCGGAGTTGCCCGGAGCCGTCAAGTGCTTGCTGGAAGCGGAGGTGGTGCTCTGTGGTTGGCCTGGGACTTGCTGGGGTCGACGACGGTGCTCCGGCGGATAGCAACAGTGAGGTCGCAGCGTAGGGATATCGATTTAAGTTTGGCAGTTTTGGAGGGGGGGAGAGAGAGAGAGAGAGACTCGGTTGTATAGGTGTAGGGTGTGTGTGGGTGTTGATGCTGATGACGAGGAGGTCGTAGGGTGGTCGACGATGTGGTGGGGAGTTCGCCGGCGCCGAGGGTGCAAGGTGGCCGAGCTCGGTGCAGGGTTAGTGTGCATGGGAGTTGGGTTGATGGAGGGTGAAGTCGTAGAGGGAGAAGGAGGGTGAATGAGAGGCTGTCGTCGTCGTGGGGTCGAGCGAAGTGATGGGGTGATCGCCGGCGGTGGAGGGTGCAGTGGGTTCGAGGGAAGTTGGGTGCTCGGTGGGTTTTTTAGAGGATAGAGAGAGTTAGGGATTTCTGAAAATGAAGGAGAAGAGAGAGGTGAGGGCGTGAGGAATGAATGAGGGTTGAATGTCGTGGGTGAAACGTTGCAAGAATGGGGGCGTGGGCGTGGGCGCGAGCTGCGGCGGAGGAGGCGTTCACGAGCGGGAAAGGAGGGAGTTACCGTTGGAGGAGATGCACAGGAGTGGGTCGGGTCGGGTGTTGAGGAGCGGGCTGGAGGAGTGGGCCGGGCTTGGGAGTAAAAGATTCCTTTTAAAAAATATTCTGTGGGCTGAGGGGAGAACGGGCCGGGGAAAAGAATTTTAATGTTAATTTTAAATTTGGATTTTGGTTGTTGGGCTGTGGGTTTAGGGAAATTAAAGGTTAATTTAAATTGATTTTATTTGTTTTAGTTTTGGTTTTCCAAGTTGGTTTTAATTCTGGGTTTTAACTTTTAGGGTTAGGGAAATTATAAATATTGGGATTCAAGCAACCACCTTCTTCAAAAAAAATATACGAGGAAAAAGTAAATCTCTGGGATTTAGAAAATAGGAAAAACTTTTATTAAGATGGTAACGGGGATTTACAGGTACTATGTGTTAGTTTTATGTATGCCCTAGAGGCCAGTATTGTACAGATGATGTATATTATATTGGATGATTGGACATATATAGAGACGACTTTCTTGCTCGATATGATAGTATGCTATCTGGTTGCTCTTTATCTTAACATGTACACTTGTCTCTTTAAACTGTCTTATAGTTACATGTTGGTAAAGCCCTTAGGATGTGTACTTGACTACCTGGACTATGATGCAGATCATACTAGTGGGGACATGGTAGTCCATAGGTACATCCTTCAAGGTCCCTAGTCGTGGGTGTATCGAGACGGGGCATCGATATACCGGAGTAGACTAGCGTATACGCTTCTCGACCCATGAGATGGGCGATGGATGATCCCATATCCATTGGTGTTTGACATCAGAGATGGTATACGGGTGCTCAGTGGAGACTGGGTACACTGGACGGACTCGCCGAGAACTCCCAGATGGTATTATACCTCACGTCAGATGGTAGTTCTCAGGTGACACTTGTACAGGTTAGTCTGTAGACCCGAGATCGTCATAGAGTCTTGTGTGATTCCCACTGTACTTTGATCTCCACCTTACCACGTCCATGAGGGCGTGCAAAACGGTGGTCTTTGGGTACAGTCCCGAGTCACATGGAGGCAATGAGCGATAGGAGGGGTTTCGTCTCTCCCGGTATTGGGGGTTGATGTTGCGCAGTGCTCGATTGGCCGTAACAGAGAAGTCCCTGGCCAGGGCTGATCAGAGATTTGCTGGTAAGTGTTACCAGTAGTTTCTCGACCCGTTATGAGCCTCACATCGGCACGACTTATCGGTTATTGGGGTCTGACGTTTACCACCCCTAGACTTGATATGCGACATATCAGACGAACAGACCGGACTGTATGGTAAGTGTTACTGGTTGGATTCATAGGAGTGTGAGCGGGTTAGCTCGTCGATCTTCTGATCGTTCAATACCCGGGTGGCCGTTACGTTTAGCAGACCGCTTGCGGCTTGTGGATGCTTGATATGATCATCGTCTGCTACCGGCGTATTGACGAGTCTTTAGAGTCCTACACAGAGGTTTCCTGGCTCAAGCGAAACGAAATAGGAGCGCATATGAGATATGTGCGGGACCGAGAATAATGCGTGTATGTGATACCGTATTTCATTCTCGCGATGAATGTTTCGATTGGTTATATGCGATATAACCTAGTTATCGAATCGTAGATTGATTCGATAAGTCGATACATTGGATACTAGTCGGTTATGTGCGACATGACCGGATCATTGAATCAAGTGTTGATTTAATGATTTAATGTATAATTATATATTTGATATATTGCTTTGCATTAACTAGTATTGGTTCACTTTAAAAAGGATTTTCTCACTTGTTGTTCACAAGTTGTATATGTGATATACTTTTGTGCACTACAATGTGTCATGTTTGATGATGCATGTAAATTGGTTTTGTGTTAAGACTTAAACCATGGTTATGATAATAGTTAGGGTTTTGATTTATTTACTTATTTATTTATCTATTCTTTCTTGATAAATAAATAAAAGAAAACAAAATGGTTTCTTTCTTTCATGAAGCTTGATGAAGCTTCATGAAGCTTTGACTAAAGTGACCATTTTGTCTTCATGCTTAACCCTAACCATTCTCACTTGACCATGGTCTATTCTCTACACTTAACCAAGGTTAGAAGATGATAAGTATTTATTTTTATTATTCTTTTAACAATACTTATCATATTCTATCTTCTTCTTCTTCTTCATCTTCATGAAGAAAACCTTGCCTTCATCAATGGCACCTTGAGAAAAAGAGTGAGAAATCCAATTCTAAAGTGAACCCACCTCCTATTTCTTCATCCTCTACCTCTTGCCAAGTAGTATAGGGTGTTTTCTTCATAAGTTTCACAACTTGGTGAAGTTGGAGCTTGAACTTGTGATGCCTCGACGTAGATCATCTTCGGCACGAAGCCGACGACCGAGCCTGCCCATTTCTCCGATGAAGCCAACGATTGAGTTCGGGATTCGAGATGGACAGCGAGAAGACGCCTACGTGGAGCTAAGGAAGTGGAGAAACGGATCTACAAAGGTTGTAGCCTCTCTCCTTTAGTTAAGTCGTTAACTAGTTTAATGTTTCGCCTAGAATTCTAGTCGACGATCCGTATTAGGGTTTCTCGGCACCCATAAAATTTGAAATTGGCATGGTTGATGCCTTGTGAGACCTCTATAGTGTGCCTAGGAACCCTACAGTGGTATCAGAGCCTAGCTAGAGCCTAGCTAGAGCCTTAGGCGAAGTGTAGACGACGTTTGAAACCCGATCGAACCGAAACCCTAATTCCCGATGTGCTCTCTGGACTTTTTTCAAAAACTGGGATTTTTCCAGATTAAAAATGCTTAAAAAATTCAGCAGGGAATTCTAAGAATTACGGGGCAAATTTTTTCAAATGAACAGTATAGTGTGCGGCGGAACCGCGGCAGAAGCATGGCTTCTGCGGCGGTTCCGCGGCCTAATGATGACGTCAGCCCTCCTACTTTGCACAGTAATTCCTATTTCACAGTGCTGAGTTTTCTGGGAATTTTTAAATTGACTCAAGAGTTGAGTGTTTTGGGGTTGCATTGGGAATCAAAGATTCGATCGGATTATCAAGTTTTGTCTATGTGTTTTTCCGGATAATTTTTGAATATGTTAAAAAGTTCGACCGGATATAAATACCAAACTTTTCCCCTGCCGGAAAATTTTCAAGTGTTGGATTTTTCTGTGGTTTAAAGACGTTTTGAGTAGTGCAAGTAACGCGATGGTCCCTCTAGAAGACAACAAACCTTAACTCGATTATGTGACCGTCTTGAACTGCCCTTTGAACCTTCGGGTTTGGGGCAGTACGGCGTGCCACATGTGAGACGTTGGCTTGACCCTTCTACGGCTGGACCGTTGGTACTGAGGTATGAAGTGAATGTCTTTGAACTTATTTCATGTGTTGAACGGTTTCGGGAAAACTTGGGTGTTCGAATGTTCGATCGGAAAGTTTAATATTTTCTATTTATCCGGAATGGGATACAATAATTGGAATTCACAAACAGTTATGAGATAACTGAATGAATGTTATAAATCTAGCGGTTTAGTCTCATTTGATATTGAAAAGAGTTTTCGATAATGAGACTAAAATGCGGGGTTTATAACTGTTAGGCATGTGATGTCTAAGTATTTCATTTGATTAGGCATGTGATGTCTAAAGAGGTTGCGGATTCCAACTGTTGTAGTTTTACACTTTCTTTTCTGTGACCGTAAGTGTAATATGTGATATCGCCGGTTTCGTTGCTATATGTCAACGACAATTGGGATGCGCATATTTACTTACGTTGATGACATGTGATGTTATGTGTTGCTCGATATGTTATATTGGATTGTCGTGATTGAATAGCCGGGGGTTTTTATGTGAGATGAGTGTTTTTCATTTTCATTCATGTAAAAACTTGTATGTAATATTCTTTTATTGGGGCACTTCCAGGTTGCGGAAGTTGTCACCCTTTTGTATATTATTTACTTTTCCGCATTAGGATAGACCCAAGGAGGGGAGCACAAGTAACCGGGTTCTAGGGTCCAGTGGGAGACCATCTCGAGGAGTCGAGTCCGGGTCTCCAAACCCTAGAATTGGTAGGGTTGCTTGCCGCTCTCGTAGGGGTCTAGGGGTGTGGGATTGGCTATTCATCACGACCGTGGAATCCGTGTTTTATACTGGCTCGTATTGAAAACACGGACGTCCTAGTATATCCAATGTTTCATATGTTTCTTCTGCTGCGATATCTGTGATCTGATCATGTGATGTTCTCTGATAGATACTATATATAGTATATATGATATATTATATAGGCGTTACTTATGTTTTACACCCGTGCTAGCCCTGCCCCGCTCTGCCGTTAGTTACCTAACCTAACGGTGCACGAGGGGACATCGAGGCGAATGCGGATGGCATAAGTGTACGTCGTATTTATCTGTGATGTTTAGGTACTTAAATGATGGGACTTCATTAATGTGATTAATGAAAGAAAAGAAACCTAAGATGTTGTAGAATCAAATTTTAAACAAAAAAGGTAGCTACAGTTCTTGCTTTGCATAGCGGTATATATGATATACCCTGCACCTTATTCGATGAGGAAAGGACCGAGATCCCTTCACCGGGAGTGACTCCTTTAGCAATAACTGGCAGATGCTACACACTCGGTTTGTTTTTTGATTGCTTCTATAGTTTCTGCTTTGCACAGTGATATATATGATATATCCCGCACCTCATTCGACGAGGAAAGGGCCGACGATCCCTTCACCGGGAGTGACCCCTTTAGCAAAACTAGAAAAGCCTCAAAATCACTCCATTTCAAAACTTCATTTGATCCTACAACGATATCAAGTTCATTGCGCAATAGGTTTTCAGAAAAACCTATCGTAGCCCTCCGTCATTTCAGATAAGTCCTATTTAGTATTCGTGCTGCGTTTGTTGACCTTGTCAAGACGCAGTGTGCGGTAGCTAACCAGTATTTATCTGCTTATGCATATGATGCAGATTGAGTTAGGGTAGTCGTACGGCCTTGTTGACCTTGTCAAGGGTCGTGCGGGTGGGTTTAATTCAATCAAGAAATGACGGGTTGAACTTGACTTACGGTCTATGGTTTGTTGACCTTGTCAAGGTCATAAATCGTTTGGGGCAAAAGCATTATCGGGAATTTCAAGTGTTGAAATTTGCAATGAGATTGCATACCTTCTATGAGATAGTTGGATCCCGATACCCACTGCGAGTAAGAGTTACTCCAGGGAGAGTTTTACACATTACAATTAGCCGATCAAGTAGGTGTCTAGAAAGGTGTCAACGGGGTTACGCCTCTGGGAAAACGAGGTTTACATTAATTAGGTTCGTGCGAAAGCACGGGGGACCTCCCTCAAAGTACCGACACTGGCCTGGCTGAAAGATTGGCGAACTTGCAGTGTGTAATTAATCCCAGCTAGTCTTTCCTTTTAAGGTTTGAAGGAAGATTTGATAAAAACCAGTGGGAGCCATCCTGATTAGATAAGATAATAACCAATCTGATCTTGCACGAGCATACGCTAAAGTGTTTTCTTCTCTCTCTCTCCAGGTAGCGACCATTTCATGCCTTAATCAAGATAATAATATGGATGTATTGACCGAACCCGCATGTTATACTGTGCTGGAGAACGTTGGTTCCGTTCTTTCCTATAAGGGTTATAGGACTGAACATGATATAGGGGAATACCAGGATTCCAATGCCACCCGATTGAAGAAAGTACATGTTGATGCATTTTCTTCGGGTGTGTTCGTTACAGAGAACTGTTTCTCCATTTGCCCTACGTCCTGGGTATTAGATACCGGGTCAGGATCCCATATATGTAATCAGTTACATGGGCTTAGAAAAGGTAGAGAACTTGGAGAAGGTGATAAAAACATTAGAGTTGGAAATGGTGCAATTGTTGCAGCTAAGACTGTCGGGGAATATCACCTTGTGTTACCAACTGGTAATACATTGGTTCTGAACGAATGCTATTACATGCCGAACCTGATATGCAACATTATATCGGTTTCTTTATTGAGTAAAGAGGGATATAATTTTGTATTACAGGACAATTTTATGAACATTTTCCGTAACCAAAAGTTGGTTGGATCAGGCACGTTGTGCAATGGCATTTATGTTCTAAATCAATCAACAGTTCTGAGTATAACTAACACACACAAGAGGAAGAGTTCTGAACTGAACGAATCCTTCTTGTGGCATTGTAGACTGGGTCACATCAATGCGACACGACTAGCTAAGTTGCATAAAAATGGATATTTAAATCCGTTTGAATTTTCATCTTATGACACTTGCCAGTCATGTCTCAAAGGCAAGATGACCAAAACTCCGTTTACGGGACACGGAGAAAGAGTTACTGAACTCTTGGGACTGATACATAGTGATGTATGCGGTCCTATGTCTACACATGCCAGGAATGGTTCTTCGTACTTCATTACATTCACTGACGATCTCTCTAGATTCGGATATGTGTTCCTGATGAAACACAAATCAGAAACTTTTGAGAAATTTAGAGAATATAAACAAGAAGTCGAGAACCAAACCGGAAAAAGTATTAAAATCCTTCGATCTGATCGAGGAGGTGAATACTTAAGCAATGAATTCCTGGACTTCCTAAAAGAGAATGGGATTCTCTCTCAGCTGACTCCTCCATATACACCACAGCACAACGGTGTATCAGAACGGAGGAACCGCACCCTATTAGATATGGTGCGCTCTATGATGAGCACAGCTGAGTTACCTATTTCCTTTTGGGGATATGCGCTGGAAACAGCAGCATACCTATTGAATCAAGTTCCATCTAAATCTGTACCTACCACACCATATGAGATATGGAGTGGGAAGAGGCCATATCTTAAACGAGTTAAGATATGGGATTGTCCAGCCTATGTCAAAAGACAAAATCCGGACAAGCTCGAGGCACGGTCAGTTCTTTGCAAGTTTGTGGGATATCCAAAGAACTCATATGGGTATTTTTTCTACCACAGTGAGGAACAAAAAGTGTTTGTTGCTTAACATGCCACCTTTTTAGAAAAGGAATTCCTTGAAAAAGAAATTAGTGGCAAAGTGGTAGAGCTGGAAGAAGTTCCAGATACACAAACCGTAACTGAAGATTTGGTGGAACCAGAAAATTCAGAAGCTCCCAATGAACCTCAGCCTCTCCGCCGATCTAGTAGGGTTCCTCGCCGACCTGAGAGATACTACGGTTTTCTCATGGATGGTGGGAGCGAGGATTGCATCATGGAGGATGATGACCCAACTAGCTTCGAGCAGGCCATCACGAGTAGGGACTCAGTGAAATGGCTGGATGCAATGCGGTCCGAGATGGAATCCATGTACACCAACAAAGTATGGACTTTGGATGTTGCTCCTGAAGGGGTAAAACCCATCAGGAGCAAGTGGATCTTCAAGAAAAAACTTGGTGTAGATGGGAAAGTGGAGACTTTCAAAGCTAGACTTGTAGCAAAGGGTTTTCGTCAAAGACCAGGTGTGGACTATGACGAAACCTTTTCTCCAGTAGCTATGCTTAAATCCATCCGGATCATGTTTGCCATCGCTGCATATCATGATTATGAAATCTGGCAAATGGATGTTAAAACCGCCTTTCTAAATGGTGATTTAGAAGAGTGCGTGTACATGACTCAGCCAGAGGGTTTCGTAGACAGTGGGAGCAGCGGGAAGGTGTGCAAGCTGCTTAAATCCATTTATGGATTAAAGCAAGCATCGCGGAGCTGGAACATCTGCTTTGACGTCGTTATCAAAGAGTTTGATTTCGTCAAAAACCCAGATGAACCTTGTATCTACAAGAAGGTAGCAGAGAGTAAGGTAGTCTTCCTCATATTGTACGTGGACGACATACTCTTGATAGGAAATGATATTCCTATGCTGCAATCGGTCAAACTCTTCTTATCACAAAGATTCTCAATAAAAGATCTTGGTGATGCCTCCTGCATATTGGGAATAAGGATCTATAGAGATAGATCCAAACGGATATTGGGATTGTCCCAATCCAGATACATTGACACCATACTAAAGAGGTTTAGTATGGAAGAATCCAAGCGTGGGAACTTGCCCACGATCTCTGGAGTCACTCTCTCCAAAGAGATGTCTCCCAAGACTGATTTGGAGAGAGCTCGCATGCAAGGGATACCCTATGCTTCGGCTGTAGGCTCTATCATGTACGCGATGCTATGTACCAGACCCGATGTAGCATACTCACTAAGTGTAGTGAGCAGGTATCAAGCTGATCCTGGAGAGAGTCACTGGACAGCTGTGAAGAGCATTCTCAAGTACTTGCGAAGGACTAAAGAGATGCTCTTGGTGTATGGTAACGGATTACTCCAAGTGGAGTCCTTTACCGATTCGAGCTTCCAGAGTGATAAGGACGACTCTAAGTCGCAGTCGGGATTTGTCTTTACCCTTTACGGAGGGGCGGTTAGCTGGAAGAGTTCCAAGCAGGAAACCGTGGCAGACTCGACGATGGAGGCTGAATACATCGCTGCCAACGATGCTGCTAAAGAGGCTGTCTGGATCAAGAAGTTCATTACTAAACTTGGAGTGGTTCCATCCATTGAGCATCCAATACCTTTGTATTGCGATAACAATGGAGCGGTGGCTTTGGCCAAGGAACCTAGGTCCCATCAGCGATCCAGGCATATTCTGAGGCGGTATCACCTGATCCGGGAGATAGTTGATCGCCGGGAGATCGAGGTCAGGAGGGTTGACACGAAGAACAACACGGTGGATCCACTCACGAAGGCCATTCCCCAGATACAGTTTGAGAGACTCTTCGGGATGCTCGGTATGCGATACTACAGCAGCTGGCCCTAGTGCAAGTGGGAGATTGTTAGTTGTATGTATGCCCTAGACGCTAGTATTGTACAGATGATGTATATTATATTGGATGCTTGGACATATATAGAGATGACTTTCTTGCTCGATATG
This sequence comes from Agapanthus africanus, assembly GCA_030015575.1. Taxonomy (NCBI): domain Eukaryota; kingdom Viridiplantae; phylum Streptophyta; class Magnoliopsida; order Asparagales; family Amaryllidaceae; genus Agapanthus; species Agapanthus africanus. The sequence goes on from CM057345.1 coordinate 21,437,677, forward strand.
ATAGTATGCTATCTGGTTGCTCTTTAGCTTAACATGTACACTTGTCTCTTTAAACTGTCTTATAGTTACATGTTGGTAAAGCCCTTAGGATGTGTACTTGACTACCTGGACTATGATGCAGATCATACTAGTGGGGACATGGTAGTCCATAGGTACATCCTTCAAGGTCCCTAGTCGTGGGTGTATCGAGACGGGGCATCGATATACCAGAGTAGACTAGCGTATACGCTTCTCGACCCATGAGATGGGCGATGGATGATCCCATATCCATTGGTGTTTGACATCAGAGATGGTATACGGGTGCTCAGTGGAGACTGGGTACACTGGACGGACTCGCCGAGAACTCCCAGATGGTATTATACCTCACGTCAGATGGCAGTTCTCAGGTGACACTTGTACAGGTTAGTCTGTAGACCCGAGATCGTCATAGAGTCTTGTGTGATTCCCACTGTGCTTTGATCTCCACCTTACCACGTCCATGAGGGCGTGCAAAACGGTGGTCTTTGGGTACAGTCCCGAGTCACATGGAGGCAATGAGCGATAGGAGGGGTTTCGTCTCTCCCGGTATTGGGGGTTGATGTTGCGCAGTGCTCGATTGGCCGTAACAGGGAAGTCCCTGGCCAGGGCTGATCAGAGATTTGCTGGTAAGTGTTACCAGTAGTTTCTCGACCCGTTATGAGCCTCACATCGGCACGACTTATCGGTTATTGGGGTCTGACGTTTACCACCCCTAGACTTGATATGCGACATATCAGACGAACAGACCGGACTGTATGGTAAGTGTTACTGGTTGGATTCACAGGAGTGTGAGCGGGTTAGCTCGTCGATCTTCTGATCGTTCAATACCCGGGTGGCCGTTACGTTTAGCAGACCGCTTGCGGCTTGTGGATGCTTGATATGATCATCGTCTGCTACCGGCGTATTGACAAGTCTTTAGAGTCCTACACAGAGGTTTCCTGGCTCAAGCGAAACGAAATAGGAGCGCATATGAGATATGTGCGGGACCGAGAATAATGCGTGTATGTGATACCATATTTCATTCTCGCGATGAATGTTTCGATTGGTTATATGCGATATAACCTAGTTATCGAATCGTAGATTGATTCGATAAGTCGATACATTGGATACTAGTCGGTTATGTGCGACATGACCGGATCATTGAATCAAGTGTTGATTTAATGATTTAATGTATAATTATATATTTGATATATTGCTTTGCATTAACTAGTATTGGTTCACTTTAAAAAGGATTTTCTCACTTGTAGTTCACAAGTTGTATATGTGATATACTTTTGTGCACTACAATGTGTCATGTTTGATGATGCATGTAAATTGGTTTTGTGTTAAGACTTAAACCATGGTTATGATAATAGTTAGGGTTTTGATTTATTTACTTATTTATTTATCTATTCTTTCTTGATAAATAAATAAAAGAAAACAAAATGGTTTCTTTCTTTCATGAAGCTTGATGAAGCTTCATGAAGCTTTGACTAAAGTGACCATTTTGTCTTCATGCTTAACCCTAACCATTCTCACTTGACCATGGTCTATTCTCTACACTTAACCAAGGTTAGAAGATGATAAGTATTCATTTTTATTATTCTTTTAACAATACTTATCATATTCTATCTTCTTCTTCTTCTTCATCTTCATGAAGAAAACCTTGCCTTCATCAATGGCACCTTGAGAAAAAGAGTGAGAAATCCAATTCTAAAGTGAACCCACCTCCTATTTCTTCATCCTCTACTTCTTGCCAAGTAGTATAGGGTGTTTTCTTCACAAGTTTCACAACTTGGTGAAGTTGGAGCTTGAACTTATGATGCCTCGACGTAGATCATCTTCGGCACGAAGCCGACGACCGGGCCCGCCCATTTCTCCGATGAAGCCGACGATTGAGTTCGGGATTCGAGATGGACAGCGAGAAGACGCCTATGTGGAGCTAAGGAAGTGGAGAAACAGATCTACAAAGGTTGTAGCCTCTCTCCTTTAGTTAAGTCGTTAACTAGTTTAATGTTTCGCCTAGAATTCTAGTCGACGATCCGTATTAGGGTTTCTCGGCACCCATAAAATTTGAAATTGGCATGGTTGATGCCTTATGAGACCTCTATAGTGTGCCTAGGAACCCTACACTATGGGCTATGTAAATAATTATTATGTGATTTAAACAGGGACATGGGTACACGATATTGTAATCTAACATGCAACAAGGTATAATTCAAGATCCAAATCTAAAATGATATATGGAACATCGAAAAGGAAAATGGAACATGTGGCGTTATATGTAATCTACGGTTTTACTATGCAATTTAATAGGTATAAAAATAATATAGATTGCATGTAGCAAGTTTCACTTGCCTAGACGGATCAAGAAACGGGTGTGTACGGAACGTCTCACGTCGGCGAAATATCGCGACGCGCGCACGGTACACGGAACGGTTTCAAACAACGCATAAAGGTGATCACATGAGTCAGGTACGACGTCTGGATAGTCGGGATCGTCGACGTCACGTCCGGCTCCGGCGAATGGTTTGCAGAGAGGGGTCGCGAGGGTGTCGACGAGGTTGACGGAGCTCTGGCGAGGCGATTGTGATCTGGGAGCAAGGGAGTGACGACGAGATCGACGGCGGCAATCTACTCCGGCGGTGTAGCGTGTGCAAGGGGTGCTCGGGTTCAGCTTCTGGGTGTGTACAGTCTCGGGGAGATGAGCAGAGGAAAGTGAGGACGAGGGGAGGATGAAGACGAGGTCGGGAAGGTGATGGGGTGCGGCGTCGACGGCGAGGCAGGCGAGGGAGACGACGGCTAGGGTTCGCAGGTCTCGTGGGTTAAAAAAATGAAGAGAGGAAGAAGAAAGAATATATAATACAGGGAGAGAGAGAGAGAGGAGAGAGAAAGAAGATCGAGAGGAGAGAGAGGAGATCAAGAGGAGAGAGAGAGAGAAGTGAATAGTGAGGAGATATAAGGTTGGCATTTTGTGGGGGAGAGAGAGAAAGAGATAGCCGGGAGATAAAGAGAGAGAAAGAGAAAGGAAAGAAAGAAAAAAAAAGAGAGAGATGCGTGGGGGCCACGGCCAGAGGAGGAGAGAGCTGTAATTGGTTAGGAAAAAGATTTTTTAAATTTTAAGAGATTTGTAGTTTTAAATTATTTTGGTTGGTTACGAAATTTTAAATCGTAGATTATATTTAATTAAAAATTAGATTTTCAGGTAAATACAAATTTAGTCCAAAATACGCCCGGGTCGGGTTTAAAAATTCAGATTTTAAATATGAAAAATATGCGACCTTCAAAATTTAAAACGAATGTTCAGGTAACGAAAAAAAAAACCACCGTTGCCGGTCCCAAGTCCGGATGAGAAAGGGTGAGGGTTGTGGTAGGCTTGTGACAGCCAACGTAAAACTTTGTCACATTCTATGACATGAACCATAATAAGAATATCGTTGGGGCGTCCCCTACTCAGCGACGCGCTACATCGGATCCCGGGTGTAGTGTTAAGTATGTAAGGGCTTCTAGGGCGTCGTCCAGATGCGGCGCGCTACATCGGACCCCGGGTGTAGTGACAAATAAGCAAGGGTCGTCGTCCAGAGACGGCGCGCTACATCGGACCCCGGGTGTAGTGACAAATAAGCAAGGGTCGTCGTCCAGAGACGGCGCGCTACATCGGACCCCGGGTGTAGTGACAAATAAGCAAGGGTCGTCGTCCAGAGACGGCGCGCTACATCGAACCCCGGGTGTAGTGACAAATAAGCAAGGGTTTCATAGGATCCGTCTAGCTTCCTGGAACATAGGTTCCCTTACGGGTAGACTAATAGAATTAGTGGAGGTGATGATTAGGAGGAGAGTTGGTATTATGTGTTTGCAAGAAACTAAGTGGGTAGGTGAAAAGAGTAGAGTCATAGAGCCTTGGGGTTATAAGCTTTGGTATACGGGTAAAGATAAAAATCGTAATAGGGTAGGCATAATCATAGATAGACGGTTGCTTGAGGATGTAGTTGAGATTAGGAGAAAAGGTGATAGAATTTTACTGGTTAAGCTTATTCTAGGTGGAGAGATCCTTAATGTTATTAGTGCTTATGCACCACAGATAGGTCTTGATGACGCTAGTAAGCGTCTATTCTGGGAGGATTTAGACGATGTGGTGCAAAGTATACCTAGTGGAGAGAAGTTATTTATTGGTGGTGATCTTAATGGACATGTAGGTACTAGTCGTAGTGGGTTTGATACCATCCATGGAGGTTTCGGTTTCGGACAAAGGAATGAAGCAGGTGACTCGATTCTAGATTTTGCTTTATCTTATGACTTGATCTTAGCAAACACCTGGTTTAGGAAAAGAGAGTCCCACCTTATCACTTTTAAGAGCGGATCAAGTGCTAGTCAAATAGACTTTTTTCTGACGAGAAGAATAGATAGAGGTTGTTGTATCGACTGTAAGGTAGTGCCAGGTGAGAGTGTAACCACTCAACATAGGCTTTTAGTTCTAGATTTTCGATTTAGAAGAGAACCTAGGAAGATTAGACGTAAGGTAGAGCCTAAAATTAAATGGTGGCGATTGAAAGAAGGTAACCAAAAGGTTTTTATAGATCGTGTAGTACAAGAAACGGATTGGCAGTCAGAAGATGATTCAGACAAAACATGGAACAAAATGGCTAGTTGTATCAAGAAGGTAGCTAGAGACCTACTTGGTGAGTCGAGAGGTGGTGTTCCACCATCTAAGGACATATCATGGTGGAATGAAGATGTAAAGGCTGCTATTAAAATTAAAAGGGATTCTTATAAAGATTTGAAGAAAAGTAGAGATATGGAAAGATTTGAGAAGTACAAAATGGCTAAAAAGGAGGTTAAGAAAGCTGTTCGGGAAGCTAAATCTAAGGTCTACAAGGAGGTGTACGAGAAATTAGACACTAAAGAGGCTGCAAATGATATATACCGGATTGCTCGGATGCGGGAAAGGAAGACTAGAGACTTATGTGCGGTGAAATGTGTCAAAAATGAAAATCAGAAGGTTTTAGTTCGAGACGAGGATATCAAGGAAAGATGGAGAGATTATTTTGACAAATTGTTCAATGAGAGCTTTACTAAGAATTTGGATGGACTTGTCATTCAATCTCAAGATATAAACCGTGATTTCATGCGTAAAATAAGACTTTCTGAGGTTAAAGAAGCTTTGAACAGAATGAGTTTAAGAAAAGCGGTTGGTCCTGACGGGATTCCTATCGAGATTTGGAGATGCTTAGGAGAAATAGGCGTTAAATGGCTGACAGATCTGTTTAATAAGATTTGGCAGACAAAAAAGATGCCAAATGAATGGAGGAAAAGTATCCTTGTACCTATCTACAAGAACAAGGGTGACATTCAAAGTTGCTCAAACTACCGTAGAATAAAACTGATGTGTCACACCATGAAACTTTGGGAGAGAGTGATTGAACACAGGTTAAGGAAGGATATTAAGATAACAGAGAACCAGTTTGGGTTCATGCCTGGACGATCGACGACAGAGGCTATTCATTTGCTTCGTCAACTTGTCGAGCGTTTTCGAGAGAGGAGAAGAGATTTGCATATGATATTTATTGATTTAGAAAAAGCGTACGACAAGATACCTAGAGAGGTATTATGGGGGACAATGATGAAGAAGGGGGTCCCCGTCAAGTATATTGACATAATCAAGGATATGTACGATGGAGTAGTGGCAAATGTCAGAACTTGCGGCGGCTTAACGAGTGATTTTCCGATCACTATTGGTTTACATCAAGGATCTGCATTAAGTCCATTCCTGTTTACCATCGTGATGGATGAGCTTACTAGAACTATCCAAGATGAGGTACCTTGGTGTATGCTATTCGCTGATGATATTGTTCTAGTAAATGAGACGAAAGCAGGGGTTAATGCCAAATTGGAATTATGGAGGTAAACATTGGAATCTCGGGGATTCAGATTGAGCAGGTCCAAGACAGCATATATGCACTGCAAATTTAGTAGCCAGAGAAGTCAAAACCATATTGGTATAACATTGGAAGGGCAAGAGATATCACCGAGCGACCAGTTTAGATATCTAGGTTCCATCATCCAAAAGAATGGAGAGATCGATAGTGATGTTAATCAAAGGATCCAAGCTGGTTGGTTGAAATGGAGGAGTGCAACAGGGATTTTGTGTGATCGTAACTTTCCGTTAAAATTGAAAGGGAAGTTTTATCGGAGCGCTATTCGGCCTGCCTTATTATATGTTACAGAATGCTGGGCTCCTAAGAAGCATCATACACAGAAGATGCACGTAGCGGAGATGCGCATGCTTCGTTGGATGTGCGGTAACACTAGAAAAGATAAGATGCGAAATGAGGATATTCGTGCAAAAGTTGGTGTAGCACCTGTGGAGGAGAAGATGCGGGAAAACCGGCTAAGATGGTTTGGTCATGTGCGACGCAGACCTATGGAAGCACCGGTTCGACGAATAGATACTCTCGATATGGGCAATGGCAAAAGGGCAAAAGGGAGACCGAAGAAAACATGGATGGAGGTGATACGAAACGATATGGTTGCCAAAGGACTCAATGAAAGTATATTGTTCGATAGAAGTGAGTGGAGACAGAGGATTCATGTGCTGGACCCGGCGTGATTCTCATGTTGGTTCATGTAGCCTACCCCATATGCTTGGGATAAAAGGCTCAGTTGTTGGGTTCAGGTAACGAAAAAGCACACCCCCAATAACGGATGCACGTACATGCGCGTAGCCATCCAAACACGTCCGTTTCATTGAACGGGACGAGAACAAGATGCGCGGATGCTACCACGGGATTAGGGGTATTATGCAAGCCATGTTATGTAATTTTAAATTATTTTACGTGACCTAAAATGTTATATGGTAAACGATGCAATGCCAGATAAAATGCCAGTATGTACTAAACATGAAAAATGCACAATCTACGTAACAAGTCAGGGTAATTCATGAATATGAATCAAACAGGTTCAAGCAAGCGGGTTGGGTCGAATGCAATGTAAAATGTAAAAAATACCATTCGCACCCAAAACACGATAAATCAAGAAAGTACCATAGATAAATAAATACGGGAACTGGAATTGGTATAAATGAACTAGGTTGTTACATTATACCCAACTACAAAAAGAATTTCGTCCTCGAAATTCCAAGAACAAGAAAGGATAAACAATCAAGAAACTACAAGAATAGATGTGAAAACTTCTGCCGGATTTCATCTTCCCGTTCCCAAGTTGATTCTCCATGTGAGCGATTTACCCAAGAAACAAATACAAGATGGATAACTTTGTTCTTAAGAACCTTTTCTTTTCGATCCACAATTGACATCGGTCGCTCCTCAAAACTTAAATCTTCACGTACAGTCAGCTCCGAATGATCCAGCACGTGTGTTTCATCTCGAATATACTTATGGAGTTGAGATACGTGAAACACGTCATGAACATTCGCCAAAGATTGCGGTAAAACCAAACGATACGCCACTTCTCCGACACGCTCCAAAATCTCGAAAGGCCCAACGAATCGAAGACTGAGCTTTCCTCGACTTCCGAAACGAATCACCCCTCTAGTCGGTGATATCTTCAAGAACAACAAATCACCAACCGCGAACTCTAGAGGTCTTCTCGATATATCTGCCCAACTCTTTTGTCGGTCTTGTGCTGCTTTCATATGATTCTGGATAGTGTTAACCTTCTCAACTGTTTGCACGATCAAATCCGGTCCCGATAATCTCCGTTCTCCAACATCGTCCCAACAAACGGGTGAGCGACACTTGCGACCATATAAAGCTTTGAATGGAGCCATTTGAATAGTCGCCTAAAAACTGTTGTTGTACGAAAACTCCACCAAGTGTAGATGATCCCCATGAACTCTTGAAGTCTAACATGCAAGCTCTCAACATGTCTTCAAGCGTTTGGATCGTTCTCTCCGACTGGCTATCTGTCTGAGGATGATAAGCTGAGTTAAACTTCAATCAAGTTCCCAAACTTTCCTGTAAGCTCCTCCAGAAGTGTGATAAGAAACGGGTGTCACGGCCGGACACGATACTCACAGGTACTCCATGCAATCTCATAATCTCCTGCATGTACCGTTCTGCCAAAGCTTCCGTTGATTGACCAACTCGAAATGGTATGAAATGAGTTGTCTTGGTCAATCGATCAACAATCACCCAAACTGCATTGTTGCCTTTTGGACTCCGCGGTAAAGCCGTCACGAAATCCATGGTTATATGTTCCCACTTCCATTGAGGAATCGGAAGTGGTTGCAATAAACCAGCAACCCTTTGATGTTCAGCCTTAACTTGCTGACACACCAAGCACTTCGCTACAAAGCGGGTAATCTCCCGTTTCATGCCTTCCCACCAGAATTGCCGTCGTAGATCTCGGTACATCTTCGTGCCTCCTGGATGTACGGAATATGCGGAACTGTGTGCCTCCTTCATAACTTCTTCGCGAATATCTCCCTTTGGCACACACAAACGACTACCATATCGCAACGAACCATCTTCATGAATCAATAAGTCCATTCGAAGTCCAGCTTCCACCTGTTCTCGAAACTTTTGCAATCTAGGGTCTTGTAACTGCGCTGCTTTAATATTCTTGATCAACAATGACTGTACTTGCAGCTGCATCAACTGTCCCGAAGTATGTGGTAGCACAACCTCCAAATCGAATCTCCAGAAGTTTTCAATAAGTTCCTTCTGTGCAGTCAACATCTGGATTGCTAGCAACCGACTAAACGCATCCGGCACAACATTAACTTTTCCCGGATGGTACTTAAGATCAATATCGTAGTCAGCCATCAGCTCCAACCATCTACGCTGCCTCATATTAAGCTCCTTATGCGTGAACACATACTTCACGATTTTGTGATCGGTGAATACTTCGACTCTTTCGTCCAATAAGTAGTGCCTCCAAATCTTCAAAACGAAAATCACAGCTGCTAGCTCCAAGTCATGAGTTGGGTAATTCTTCTCATGGGTCTTCAACTGTCTCGATGCGTAAGCTATAACCTTCCCATGCTGTATCAAAACACATCCCAATCATTTCCCAGATGCGTCGCTGTGAATCAACAATCCTCCGGAATTGTCTGGTACGGTCAAAATAGGAGTGGTTATCAATCTCTGCTTCAACGCCTCAAAAGCTGACGCACACTTATCCGTCCACACAAATGGTACTTTCTTGCGCGTAAGCTTGGTCAAAGGCTCAGCCAAACGAGCAAAATTCTCCACGAACTTTCTGTAGTATCCTGCAAGTCCAAGAAAACTTCTTATCTCAGCAACGTTCTTCGGAATCGGCCAATCTCGAACTGCTGCAATCTTTTCGGGATCAACGGCGATTCCATCTCCGGACACGACATGCCCCAAAAACTTCACTTCTTTTAGCCAAAACTCGCACTTGCTCATCTTTGCATACAATCTCTCTTGCCTCAATGTCTGCAGTGCGATCTTCAAGTGTTCTGCATGCTCTTCAATACTCTTTGAGTAAACCAGAATATCATTAATGAACACCACTATAAACTGGTCCAAGAATGGTGAAAAGATTCGGTTCATCAAGTCCATGAATATCGCCGGTGCATTCGTTACTCCGAAGGGCATCACTAAATACTCGTAATGTCCATACCGAGTTCGGAACGCCGTCTTGTAAATATCTTCTGTTTTAACTCGGACCTGATGATATCCGGATCGTAGATCCAGCTTCGAGAATACCCTCGCGCCACTAAGCTGCTCAAATAATTCGCCAATGTGAGGGATCGGGTACTTGTTCTTAATAGTCACCCGGTTTAATTCTCGATAATCGATGCACATCCTTCTTGTGCCATCTTTCTTCTTGACTAGAAGAACTGGAGCTCCCCAAGGCGAGTTACTGCTTCGAATTCAACCCTTCTCAACTAATTGAGTAATCTGCTTCTTAATTTCTTCCAACTCCACTGGTGCCATTAGATAATACGCTTTAGAAACTGGTGCTGCACCAGGAACAAGATCAATCGCGAACTCCACATCTCGCTTCGACGGTAAACCTGATATGTCTTCAAACTCATCCATGAGATCTCGAACAACAGCTGGCATTTCAACTTGAGCAATCTCCATCGACGAAAGAACATTAGCTGTCGGCCTAGCCCTAAACTCGACTGGCCAGACAGAACTGCTTCCTCCAGTGAAGATAAACTCTGGGTATCCGGGAATCTGGAAAATTACTTTCTTTGCCCTACAATCGATGTGGGCGTGGAAAGTGCCGAGAAAATCCATTTCCAAGACGACTTCATAGCTGCGTGTATCAATCACCAAGAAATCTGCGAACAGCTCCTGTCCGCAAACAACAACTGTACAATCCTTACATTCTCTACTAGATATGATCTTCCCATTCCCAGTGTGTATTTCCCAGCAACTAGACAGGGTCGTGCAAGCAATCGAGTGTGTAGCAATAAACTTGGACAATATAAAACAATGGGATGCACCAGAATCGAATAACGCTAATGCGGAAAAACCATGAACAATAGGATTCCTGAAACGACTTCCTCTTAAGCCTTAGCCTCTTCAGCCGTCAGGGTAAATGTTCGAGCTTGATTGGGTCCCTGAGTCAACTGCTTCTGTCCCTGAAACGGTTTCTGCGGTGGTCTCTGAACATCACCTTTCGTGCGAAGCTTTGACGGACAAGCGTTGATAGTATGATCCGCCAATCCACAAATCAAACAGAGTCCCCGCATCCTTCGACAATCTCTTTGTACATGTCCGGGTAAATGGCAGTAGTCACAAATCATGCTCCTTCTTTGATCAACAATGACAGGCTTCTCCATAGGTGATACGCCACGTCGGTTCACCGGAATACCTCTGCGTACATGCACTCGGTTCGGTGCAAATGCCGGCTTCCGCACTGTAACTGCTTGCTGATGCATACTCCCAGTCTTCATAGATATGCTCTGCTGCTCTCGTGCCACTGTAAGTACTTGTGAGAAAGTGGTCAAACCCAGGGATACAATCTGTCTCTGGATGTCCACATCCAAACTGCGCATGAACCTCCTTGCCCTGTCAGCATCGTTGGCAACCAAAGGTCCAGCGAATCTACTGAGCCGCGTCCACTCAGTTGCATGTACATCTACAGGTGCGCCGTTCTGCTTCAAACTGATGAACTTTTCTTCCATTTCCTCCCGTGCAGTCTGTGGGAAGAACTTCTCCAAAAAACTCTTCGAAAAATCCGCCCAACTGATCGGCTTAGGGAAGCGGGTCTCTTCCATAAGCCACCATTCACGGGCATAGTCCACCAACTGGATGCGTACCACATCCACTCTCTTATCTTCTGGGATCTGTGCCGCAACGAGTAAATTCTCCGTATCAACCAGCCACTGCTCCGCTGGCAACGACTCTTCCAGGCCAGTAAAGAAGGACGGACCAAGTCTCCAGAAATCCGCCACGGTACCCACACGATCAACTGGTCTGGCCACAACAATGTTTACGGACTGCTGGACGATCCGCAAACCTTCCTGAAAAGGTTTAGCTTGCTGCTGGTTCAGCTCGGTCTGCCACTTCTGGTTCTCCAGCATTCCACGGATTACTCCAAGCAAAGCGGCTTCGTCAACACGCCTCTGGTACGTTTTCAGGTTCTTGCCTGCCATGTTCCTGAAATCAAAACACCGAAAGGATTAGTATGATAACAGACTCAAAATATAGATCAAGGATATGAATTAAGGCTAGAACTCCAAGTTACTTAAATAGAGTACCGCATTGTAACCATGCCGCGGTACATAGCTACAATCACATAACTCTACCCAAGTCGCCTAAGTTCTAGAGATAGACAATAGGAAACCAAGTTTCAAGTCGAGATGCAAAGAGGTTTGCATATCGTCAAGGTGAAATCGGGAGGAAGTTAAGATTCAAAAAATGGCAAGATAGCAGGACATGTTCCTAATCATGAGTATTCTGATTCGTGTATTGGGTCCAATACCCAACTACAAAAGAATCAAACCCGATTAACCTAGATCATATGGCTCTGATACCAAACAGAACCATGTCACGCCCTGCTTCCCAGAGTACGCTAAGATGAGCACGTGACATAGCCAACTAGGCTACCTGTGGATAGGAAATATCCTTCCACAGTCACATTACGGCTGTAGAGATATCAAGAACAAAAATAAACTATCTAACACATGTCCATAAGCCAAATACAACGAGTCAAGAATAAAGTAATGTGGAAGCAAAATATCCAATACAAGAATAACTGGAATGTATGTCCCATAATGCGGGCTCACATAAGGAATGAAATGCTGAAAATAAAAGAACTAACTACTAACGAGTCCTCACTGCTCAGCATGCTGACTGAAGTACTCCTGCTCGGACTACAGCAAAGGTAAGGAATCTGGGCCATGCAAAACCCAGATGCCAGCGCGTCATAACATCAAGCAATGATATATAAACAGGGTAGCAAGACATGCAAGTATGATCATAAATGGTAAAGCAGGTGTAACAGCAATATAAATCAGGGCAGTGAAAAGTAGTGTGCAGTGAGTAATCTAAACTGGTCTATTGGGTTAACTACTCTCAAGTCTCTGAAATCAATTTGATGAATCATCGATGTAACTCAATAGTATCCCGTGCATACCCGGGATCACGGTCTATGACTCTCGGGCTGAATCCGAGACGTGCCGCAAGGCAGTAAAAGGGTAGTAGGTAATGACGAGTGATGTCAGCAGCATCACCCCGGGGCTGGCCTAGCCCGTAAGACTGATCAGAAAAGGTAGAGAACTGTCGGGTTACAAGTCAGGTTTCATCATTGATTTTCCCATACCCCCAAGTTATATGTGTTCAAGTCAGGTATTAAGTAATCTAGAGCTAATGCCAACTCAGGATCAGGCAGGTACATGTTTGTTTGGATAGACAACAGGAACTGTCCGTAAGGACAACAGGTCAGGTTTATTGGCATTAGACACAAGATCAAGTAACAGGTAAAGCCATGGTACATCAGGTCAAGCCAGGTAGTATATAGGTATCATGTCATGTCGAGAGGGGCACGGTAGTATGTCGTGTCAAGTAGTAGGTGTAATAAGTCGTGTCGGGGTGCACAAGATGTCATGTGGGTGCTCATAATCAACTAACATAAGTATAGGTATACAAAACAAGCATGGGGTACTAATAGAACAATAAAATGGAACATTGTAATGTGAAATGCAATCAGGTACAGATTAAGGTATATCGATGCACAGTTATGATTAGGGTTAAGATTAAAGTTCCAATACTAATTAAACTACAAGTTATCAAATGTGGAATGTCAATTTTATAATATAATATATTCAAGTGATCTATGGATGCAATAATATGTATACTAGACGAGATGGATGCACACGGGTGTTTGAACAGTGGAAAACTATTTTAAAGGTACTATGAGCTATGTAAATAATTATTATGTGATTTAAATAGGGACGTGGGTACACGATATTGCAATCTAACATGCAACAAGGTATAATTCAAGATCCAAATCTAAAATGATATATGAAACATCGAAAAGAAAAATGGAACATGTGGCGCTATATGTAATCTACAGTTTTACTATGCAATTTAATAGGTATAAAAATAATATAGATAGCATGTAGCAAGTTTCACTTGCCTAGACGGATCAAGAAATGGGTGTGTACGGAACGTCTCACGTCGGCGAAATGTCGCGACGCGTGTACGGTACACGGAACGGTTCCAAACAACGCACAAGGGTGATCACACGAGTCAGGTACGACGTCTGGATCGTCGGGATCGTCGACGTCACGTCCGGCTCCAGTGAATGGTTTGCAGAGAAGGGTCGTGAGGGTGTCGATGAGGTTGACGGAGCTCCGGCGAGGCGATTGTGATCTGGGAGCAAGGGAGCGACGACGAGATCGACGGCGGCGATCTACTCCGGCGGTGTAGCGTGTGTAGGGGGTACTCTAGTTCAGCTTCTGGGTGTGTGCAGTCTCGGGGAGATGAGCAGAGGAAGGTGAGGACGAGGGGAGGATGAAGACGAGGTCGGGAAGGTGATGGGGTGCGGCGTCGACGGCGAGGCAGGCGAGGGAGGCGACGGCTAGGGTTCGCAGGTCTCGTGGGTTAAAAAAATGAGGAGAGGAAGAAGAAAGAATATATAATATAGGGAGAGAGAAAGAAAGGAGAGAGAGAGAAGATCGAGAGGAGAGAGAGAGGGGAGAGAGAGAAGTGAATAGTGAGGAGATATAAGGTTGGCGTTTTGTGGGAGAGAGAGAAAGAGATAGCCGGGAGATAAAGAGAGAGAAAGAGAAAGGAAAGAAAGAAAAAAAAAGAGAGATGCGTGGGGGCCACGGCCAGAGGAGGAGAGAGCTGTAATTGGTTAGGAAAAAGATTTTTTAAATTTTAAGAGATTTGTGGTTTTAAAATATTTTGGTTGGTTACAAAATTTTAAATCGTAGATTATATTTAATTAAAAATTGGATTTTCAGGTAAATACAAATCTAGTCCAAAATACGCCCGGGTCGGGTCTAAAAATTCAGATTTTAAATATGAAAAATATATGCGACCTTCAAAATTCAAAATGAATGTTCAGCTAACGAAAAAGCATACCCCCAACAACGGATGCACGTACGTGCGCGTAGCCATCCAAACACGTCCATTTCACTGAACGGGACGAGAACAAGATGCACGGATGCTACCACGGGGTTAGGGGTATCAAGCAAGCCATGTTATGTAATTTTAAATTATTTTACGTGACCTGAAATGTTATATGGTACCCGATGCAATGCCAGATAAAATGCCAGTATGTACTAAACATGAAAAATGCACAATCTACGTAACAAATCAAGGTAATTCATGAATATGAATCAAACAGGTTCAAGCAAGCGGGTTGGGTCGAATGCAATGTAAAATGTAAAAAATACCATTCGCACCCAAAACACGATAAATCAAGAAAATACCATAGATAAGTAAATACTGGAACTGGAATTGGTATAAATGAGCTAGGTTGTTACAATATGTGTATAAATGATATGGCCAATTCATATAGAATCTGCTTCGGCCTCTACGAACACGTTTAGGTGCTAATGTATTATTACAAATTTTCCTTGGTCTCTGAAAAACCGTACGTGGAGTAGTGGTCGATCTCCGTACTCGACTAATCTCTAACATGGATCCGATCATGCGGCGCGTCTCTTGAACACTTGCATCCATCCTAACTATACGATCAATATAGGGTGGACCAATCGGTTCATGAAAAATAGGCGTACTGCCCAGGTTTGTCCCTGTTTCAGACGAGCCCGCTCCAATCTCATCTCGAACAATGCTACTCTGAGTCCCTATAGTCGTTGACGACATAGTGGCTGGAGTAAGAAACAGGATTTGATAAGGACATTTCAATCGGATCCCAAGATACATGGAATCAAGGAAAGAAGTACGAACAAATATCTCCTAAGGTTACTTAGGCTGAGTATCGTAGCGTAAATATGCCGCGGAACATACATACGGTACCGCACTCATCCTGATTCAACTACTCCATCAAACCAAAGGTCTTCCTACTAACGAACTCAAGTCGACTTACCTTAACTCACTACTCAATTCCGTAAGGTTAATCCTAAGTTCTGATACCAATTTTTTCATGACCCAAAGTTTGGATGTGACCGGCACTTAAATTGTACAATATCTAAAGATATTTACACAACCCGAGTAAGCCGAAGAACCAAGATCATATCCTTTTTACGGAATTTTTATAAAAATTTAACTTTTTTTAAAGTAAAAGTCACAGTTTTATGTAATTAAGATCTTAACAGTAACTCTCCAGTGAATTCATAATAAAAACAATTATAAAATGTTAAGTTTGGTTGCATCCCTAGTTGGGATCAACAATATCAACAACGGAAATAAATATCCAGTATATAGGAGATCAATAAGAATCCCGGACATAAATAAAAGAAATATCTTCTAACATAACAACGATCTCACCTGTCAAATAATATACATATAACCACCTCTCATTCTAAGTCATAATACAAGATTTGATGGAGATTTTCTAGATCCAAAAAACAATACCAAAAGAGAAGATTACTACATATATAACCCACCTATCAAAAGGTGCGATAAAAGCTGAAAAAGTGGATCTGCATTGCTGCTAACCGTCCACTCTACTCCTGCAAGGAACTGTGGCACAACGGGGATGAGTTGCCAACTCAGTGAATAAAACTAACATATAACGGCTGATAATATAAATATACCGAATTCTAAGTGACCGTAATAAGGATAATTATGATGCATGATAACATATGGAAAACATGAATCCATACTACTGATCACATAACCAAAACTGAAATCTCATCATTTACTTCCAAATAAAGTTTATCTTTCCGTGTCCATCATCGACACAAATCTTCCATTCTCTCATGTATCGTTCCTCGAACGATCCTGTAGTTAATAACACCGGTCGATATCATCTAAATATCCACCGTGTTTCACAACTATCTCCGATATCGAGTATCCTCGTTAGGCTCCCCGCCTATCATGCGGCCATCCTACCCCTCGGTCTCAACCGGGTCCACCATGTATCCAACTGTATGCCCCCCGACTCAGTCTGGATAACTTATAAATCCGCAACCGTATGAACCCCAACTCGGTTGGAATAAAAACCAAATCATAAAAACATCTCATGGTGGACATGTCACTTCAATAATGAAAAGTCACTGGATTTATGCAATGGTATAGGAAAGCTCAAAACCATAAATTCTCAATAATAAAATTTTCTCTGATATCAAATTCAAATAATTAAATACGAAACACGATGTCATTTATGCAAAGTACTACTGTTAATGATATTTAAGGTATGATAGAATCATGTTTAACAGGATAATTATTTAGTGTAAAAGTGACATGTTAATATCGACGAGGTGTAGTGTAACATGTAAAGATGTGGACGTGCGGCATAACTCGTCGATAATTGTGCAGTGTTCTAACAACTTTTAACATGGTGATGTGTAGTCTATATGAATGCATGTTATTAACTTCGCATATAAAGTCAATCTTTCAATTTAACAAAATACGGGTGTGTCACGCCATCTTTACACAATCCCCCGGTAGATATTTAGTTTACTCACCGGAATACGTCGTACTACTCAGGAATCGCCATTTTTTTCCTTTCCTTACGGCCTCCGAAGTTCCCGCACTCAAATCTATCATTTAATTAACTTGTATAAGAAAACGGCTACATTCCGATACGGCAAAATCAAGAAAACACAAGTTGTACATGCTAATTACGCTTCGTACGACTATTACAAACGATCTAACAGTTAACCTCACTGAATTTTAACCCAACGCTGCATCGCGACAGAAAACAGAATGCGTTATGTTTTACCCATGTCGTATTTTAGAATTTTGATCTATTTTTCTGATATTAGTTCCCAGATCGTATATACAGTTAAACTAACTTGATTAAACAATACCAAAATAACCAAACACCTACACAGAGACCTACCCAACAACCCAAATGACCATACCTCCCTATAAATCCGGCGACGCCAAATTTTGCCTATACCTCGCCGGCCAAAATCCGAGCCCCTGGGTTCGTGCTCCTATGGTTTGTTCTACGTCCAACATACAACATTAAGGCACTGTTTGGTTAAGTTTGTTTTTATCTAAACTAAAGCAGATTACAACAGAGCTTAGTTTTGCTTAAATACGATATTACAGACCTTTGATTTCAAAGTTAACCCAAATCCAGAATTAATTCTACTGAGTTAGGAATTTTTACCAACTGAGAATGATTGAAAAGATCCCTCCAAGACACCCAAACCCTTAACTTCTAGCTCTTAGCTGGATGGTGAGGAATCCTTAGACTTAGCTCTTTTCTTCTTCTTTCTCTTGTTCTTCCTTATTTGCTTTAGTTTTCTTTTTCTTTCTTTAAATTTTTAGATTGTAAATTAGTTAAATGATCTGAACATAATATATATATGAGAAAAGAGAAGGGTGGGTGTAGGAGGAGGTGTCAAAGACCAAAGGGTGCCATTCTCATGCAAGGAGGAGGTGTTGTGTGTGTGTTGTGCATGAAAGAAGGAGGTGTCAAGGCACTATCATCCCAATTTTTTAACCTTGTGAATAATTTCTGAACTAAAAACTTTATTTAACATATTTTCTACTTACACCCTTAACAATTCAAATTTGCACAATTTCCTAAATCTTACATAACAACCATTCACTACCTATGTTATTGCATAACACTATTTTAATTAAAATGAAGCTAAATTTCACATTAAAACCCTTATAATTTATTTATGTTACATATTAAAATTTTAATTTAATTTGTTTTACATGCTATTTATGAAAATGTCTTATTTGGTTTTAATAACTTAATTTAACATTTTATTATTTAATTAATTAATTTTATTTATTTCTAAATTTTCAAAATGCTACAGGGAGCACACACAAGACTCTATGAAGATCTCGGGTCTACAGACTAAGCTGTACCAGTGTCACCTGAGAACTGCTATACGACATAGATATAATACCATATAGGAGTTCTCGGCGAGTACGTTCAGTGTACCCAGTCTCCACTGAACACCCATATAGAATCTTTGGTGTCAAACACCAATGGATATGGGATTATCCATCGTCCATCATATGGGTCAAGAAACGTATATGCTGGTCTACTATGGAATATTGATGCCCCGTCTCGATACATCCACAACTAGGAACATTTTAAGGATATACTTATAAACTACACGTCTCACTAGTATGATCTGCATCATAATCCGAGCAGTCAAGCAAATGTCCTAAGGGCTTTATCAACATGTACCAAATGAGTAATATCATGATCAAGTGAACATGTCAAGATAAATAGCAACCAGATAGTATACTATCATATCGAGCAAGAATGTCCTCTGAATATATATATACACATACATACCGATACATCCACTATCAAATAATGGCCTCTAGGGCATCCATATATCCAACAGCGAGCCGGCGTGAGATGCTCGCCGTCAATTACGCCCCTATATTATCCCCGCATTAATGGCGGGATACGCCCATTAATGGGGGATGCGTCAGCGTGGGAAGCGGAACGTGGGGAGGCGGATATCTTGCTCTGGCGAGATACGCAGAGCCATTGCGGGGGCGCTTGGGCTCCACGCTCCCGGTTGATCGGAGAAGTCGAGGAAGCTCGGTCTGTCAGGTGGCTCGAAGACGAGCAGGGAGGTCGAGAAAGCTCGGTTGTAGCATTGCTCGAAGGTGAGCTGTTGGCCGTTTGCTAGGTGAATATGGAAGTTACTCAGGGAGGTCTCCGAAAGGTCGGATGCATCCTTAGAGACGAAGTCCCGAGGAATGTCGCCAATGCGTCTTATTTATTTCACCTCCGTAGCCCCCGGGATACGTCATCTGCCACGTGTCGTAATCTGAGAAATTCCTTGTGAACATCATCAGCGCCTCAGAAAAACATATACATGTGATTGATTGTGCTTCTTTTTGGGACCCACCTGCAAACCGTGCCATAAAAAACATAAACCCATAAATGAGTATGTTTCTTTTTGGGGCGCCGTTTGCAACCGTGCCCAAAAAAAAGCCCTAAAAATGAAAATGGTGAATTGGCCGCAATTTGGAAGTGCGCCCAATGAAAATCAATGGATGCACTTTCATAGTGCGCCCATTGATAAAATTAATTGGCTTAATGATTCATATATTTTGCTATATTTACTGGGCGCAGTTTCAAACAGCATCCATTACAAATGTATGGGATGCACTTTCAAAATGTAGCCATTACATTTATAGTGGGCGCAGTTTAGAACTGCGCCCATTACATTTGTAAGGGATGCAGTTTAAAAGTGTGTCCCATACATTTGTAATGGGTACAGTTTGAAACCGCGTTCTAAACTGCGCCCACTACATTTGTAAGGGCGTAGTTTAAAAGTGCATCACATACATTTGTAATGGGTACAGTTAAAAACCGCGTCCCTTAAAAAAAATTATTGACGCCAACACCAGCGCTAAGTTGGCACTAACTGGCACCTATAAGGCAGAAAGTGGCCTGGATTTGTAATATATTTTGAAAGTTGTTTGTTCTAAAAAAAATATAATTTTAATATGGTTTAATATAAAAAATTGTCTTTATTTTGGAGGAAGAAAGAAGCGTGACGGTAAAGTGCAACTGTTTGTTTTTGAAATAACCTTTTCAATTTATTAAACACATTAACCCAAACAACCCCCCCCCCCCCCCCCCCCCCCCCATGTTTTCGCACAATGGCATGTATGTTTTTCAATACTTCCGGTTTCTAAAACATTTAGATCACAATAACCGGTATGATGAAAAACCCGATCGGTTGTATGTTTAAGACGTTGATCTCAGAATGGGTTCATGGGTTTGGGAGGGGAGGGGGGATAGCATTAAATGTTTTAATGTAAACTTAAAATCCCAAGTAGCCCACCTCCATGTTTGCTCTAGAATATATAAAAATAAATGTTAGTTAACAATTAAAAAAGAGGTCAAGGGGTTTGCAGGGGCCCTCCAGCCCTGGAACTGCCAGGCCGCAGCGGCCCCAAAGTTTTTTTTCTTCTCCCGATCAAAACCCTGGGGCCCGCAGCGGCCTAGGCCAGGCCATTGCATGTCCCTTTTGGCCATAAAAAGACCAGCAGTTTTTCCCGGGTATAGCACATGTACCATCTCGAATGAATATGCAAACACCTCTATATTTCTCGATCCAACACTTACAACTCAAATGATTATATGATTCAAACGCTTAAATTTGTTTGCGCTATTTGAAATGGAATTTGAGTATTTTAACAAGCAGAGTAGAAGTTTGCAATAGTAAATCACTGGAGAGGGTATAAGGAGGCGATCTGAGCTGCAGTGTTTTAAGTTTCACATTGCAAAGCTTCGGTTACAAGGTGTAAATGTTATTCAAAGTAAATGTTAGGGCTAACTTGTAGACAAAAAATGCTAAACTAGAGAATGACGTCCGATTTCAACATATGACACCTCCAAGGCTATCTTGATTGCAATAATTGTAAGGGTTGTCAAATCTTAAGAGTTGTTTTGCATAACAAAAGGTCTGTAATAAAATCCTCTTATTATTGCAATTTAACACAAAACTACCTTGAATTCCACTTCTTTTTTCTTCCTAAATTAACCCTAGATAAAATAAATGTAAATCAAAACAAAGATGATTCTCTATTAAGCAAATTGAAAGGGTTATTCTAGCCATTTCAAACTGTGATTTGCAAATAATTCATTGACGCTTTAATTAACAAATTTTATCCTTAGAATTAATGACATTATGCACCAATAATATAATGAGGAAACTGGGCCTGCAAGGACACTACACGCACATAACTACAATGTCCAGACTGGACGCCCCATGGGACCCAGAGGCTTTTTTACACAGCCTCTAGGACCTCCAAAAGCCTGAAATCTAGACACTACAGTTATGGGATTGTAATATACCTGCAAGCCCCTTATAGCCTAATATAATATGCGGCAAAAAATAAACATTATAGTATAATAAAGAGAAATGATTATAACATCGTATCAAAATCTGTGAAATGGTATCAAATTAAACATCCCCATAATTGCATTATGGAGTGACAATAAACATGAATATTAGCAATAATCAAGCATCTGCCAACCTTCTTGTATCAATAAAAAGAAAAAAGGGATCAAATCCTGGAAAAGGAGTTAGAAACAGAGATTGTTCTGCTCTTTTTTCATTTCGTATTTTTTCTTGTCTCAGGGTTTTTACTACTCTTCCAAAAATCCCTTCTCCTCTAAGTAAGTCACAACATGGTCCGCCATGATACTTGGCGAGGGACAAACTCCGTTATCTGCCCGTAGCTCAATCTGTAAAACCAAAATAACATGTATCAGAATGATACAACTTGCAATTTTCATGTGTCAGCAATCGCAACTTGTAGACTAAACAAAGGTGCAGTGTTAAAGGAAACACATTAAGAAGCTTGGAGGGGTGCCGAAAAGTTATTACAGAAATGACTTAGCTAAATATCAAGAATTTAAAGAAATTCTTTTAGACTTTCGTAGAATAGTGCAAGATTCATTTTGTTAGTTTTCATGATATTCCTCAATTGTCAATGACAATAATTACTGAAATGAAGTTCAGTATGTTTTTGGAAAGTGCAGCATATTGAAATAACATACCTCACAATTTAAAGGGGGTTCGTAGGGATCATCTATCCCAGTGAAACCTGAAAAGGGCGATTTAAACGAGAAATAAATGCATCAAAACACTGATTTTAAAACCCGGTAACTCAGTCTGCTGCATGAAAAATAATATAAACTGAGGCGGCACAATCACAAGAAAAGGTACATGCCTCATGCCAAGTATTCTTAACTTGTAAGGTCCATTAACCGCGATAATATTGCTAATAAGCATATTGACGGCAATAATAATTTTAGTTAAACCATCTGTTTAGCTCGAAACATAGATCAAACCTAGAAGCAACAGAAACGGAGCTCCTTTTTTTTTCCTTTTCTTTTTTCTCTTATAGAAGAACCATGCAAAAAGGAAAAGAAAACTAAACTATTTTGTTTCCTTTTGGAATTGAAATAGAGACATAAAATAGATGGATATAGCTTTCTTTATAGATTTCTACTCGAAAAAGTACTAATTTCAGTGGCCAAGGAAGAGGCAGCTACTTTATAGGCAAATGAGTCATATAGTATACAATGAGTACCCAAGTAAAATCAAGAAAAAATTTCCTGTGTCTTGTGTTAGAAGGG
The DNA here is from genome assembly GCA_030015575.1 of Agapanthus africanus. Lineage (NCBI taxonomy): Eukaryota > Viridiplantae > Streptophyta > Magnoliopsida > Asparagales > Amaryllidaceae > Agapanthus > Agapanthus africanus. Next base: position 21,460,342 of record CM057345.1, read on the forward strand.
AGAAAGAATAGCTTGTTCATATTGAATGAAATCAAATAGGCTCGCCATATGGATAAATCGACTTTGACTTTGGAAGAAAAGGGCTGCTCATTTAGTTTGAATCAAGCGCTTGGATTCAGTAACAACATTGAAATCTTTTTATATGCTGTTTTAAAAAATCCAGTTTGAGTAAATATTTCAAACCTCGTGAGGATCTCTACTGTATCAGATGGTAGTATTTCTTATTTTGAACCTACATTTTCTGTATTATAACACCTAGCGAGTGTCAGTGTCTTTCTAAAAGCTTAAATCTTTACAGGGTCGTTAGCAGATTTTTACTAAGAACACAAACAAACAGACGCTAATATATCCATATATTCTATGGTGAATGCAGCATCATTTTCCTTTTTCAGATGAACCAGACAACAAGGGTGAAGTTAAAGATCGATATTAAGTAGCCTAAATTATGTATGATTAAGTTCATAAGGCCAAATAAATTGCAGTCCAATGTCATTAATTAGATAAGCTTGATGGGGCAGCATGTTTACAGCCCCATTAGTTGTGAACAAAAGGGGAAACAGGGGGGAGGTGGGTCCCTAGTTTAAGTTGAGGCGGGACCTACCTACTGGGGCCGTGAGCGCGGTTCACAGACCCATTTTTGCCAAGTTTTAGATTTACGCATACCAAAAATTTAATCTGTTCAAGATCCCTAATATGCATCCCCTCAAAATATAATCAAACAACAGTCATGTTTATCAAAACTTAGGTTTCTAAAGATTCATTCCAGGTTAAGGCATGTGGTTAAAATCAACCTTGAAAAAACTTTGGTGAGACAATATTTGCTTAGCATAACAAGAGACAAGCTAAATTTGAATGCCTCTCAAGATATTACTGGATTGATACAAGCAGACATGGTGAGTTAGTGATTCTAGAAGTCACCAAATCAATTTGACCACTGAACTGTTATACGTGGTTACTTCATACGGAAACAGTTTCAAAAAAATTGCTTAGAGAACATCCATTATAAAACACGGTACCAACAATTCTCAGAGGTCTTTTCAGTAGCAAGTTTAAATCCGATTCCCAAAATGCTAGCTGTCAAGTGTTATGCTAGCTTGACATACATTGTTAGCCCAAAATCCAACAGCTTAAGCTTTCAGGTAAAGTCAAATGCCATCAGGTTTTGGAAGGTCCTAAGTTCAAACCTTCATCAAAATTCGGTGCGCGCGCACGCGTGTGATTATTCTGCCATTACAAATGCTGTGATTCCACTGAGGGCCTTTCCAAGAGACTTAAAGGTCCGAATGAGGGGGTCTGCTACATGTTATGTTGGCTTGATATACATTATCTTTCTACAGCCACTAGCTTAAGCGTTACATTAGCAATTACGCTAATTAGTTCTGTTAAAAGTCCCTCGCCTTTGTCAGCATCTTTTTCAGCCAAGCATTTTCATATTAATACGGTGTTGGCCACAGAGCTAAATTTTAGCCTTCTAGAATTCTAGGACCCCGGAATTAGAAGGCTTGAAAAAAGAGTGAACTACATTTACAGCTAACATCAACACTTTATGAATTATCACTCGAATTTTGGAAATGCAATATTCAGCAAAAGATCAGCATACTCTGGAACTGAAGATGGAGATTGACAGGTAGAGAAAACACAGAAATATAAATAAATAAAAAATCCTAGGACTACATAAAAGAAAAGAACAGAATGAAGAATGGTCAGGTAAGAAATAACATTTCTCTCTAAGGTAGGGGTGTAAACGAGCCGAACTCGAGCCAGCCAAGCTCGGCTCGAGTTCGGCTCGTGGTTCTTTTTGTCGGCCCAAGTCCGGCTCGTTTAGTTAATCGAGCTAGAGATGCTTGGCTCGAGTCCGGCTCGATTAAACATGCCCAGCTTGTGTTCGGTTCATTTGTGGCTCATTAACTAAACGAGCCGAGTTCACGAGCCGAACTCAACTGAGCTCGTTTGTGAGTTCGGCTCGTTTTCAGCTCTTTACTCATATTAATAGTATCTTCCAAGAAAAACACATAATTAACAAAAATGCTTAAAACTCAGGGTTTTGAGATATGGAAAAATTAAAAAAACATTAACATCTAGGGCATTGAATAGGTCTAAGTGATGGGCTTTATATTTATCTCAGTACACTTTATATACTGTCATTTAATTGAATTAAGTGTTCTGAGAGTTGTATAGAATCTGCTATATATTACATATTACTATTTTTTTCAAACTGTGTAACTCAGCTGAACCCGAGTCAATACCGAACGAGCCTGGCTGAGCTCGAGTCCGGCTCATTTAATAAACGAGCCAGGCTTTCTGGCTCATGTCCGGCTCGTTAATAAATGAACCGAATTTGAATGAGCTGATACCGAGCCGAACCTTAATCGAACCCGAGTTGGCTCGTTTAATTACCACCCCTACTCTAAGGTATAGTTACAAACAAATTATATAGATGAAGTTGTATATTATAGAATGCATTATATAAAAATATAGAAACCGGTATAAATGGGATGGAAACTCAGTTAAATTCATATTTCTAAAAGCATCCCTAAGCAATAGTATCAAAATGGCACCAATTTTAAGCATAACTAGCTTACAAGTACACACTAAGATTTCTTTCAAAAAAGTACACACTGAGATTTATTTCAGGTTCTACTGAGGTAAAGCGGTAAAGGTAATGCACTGGACGACCCGTTAAGTAGTCTAAGATAAATATTCTACAAGGAATAAATTACCATAAAGGTCCCGAACAAAGCTCACCTTTTATTTTTCCAGCTCGGGCAAGCTTGTAAAGGCCTTTTGGATCCCTTGCTTCACATAATTCTAAGGGCATATTCATGAAAACCTGCAAAAATAAGTTATAAATAACTCTCAAGCCTCTAATTTAAAATGGCCGCGATAAATACAAAACAAAGACAGAACCACTAACTTCAATGAAGCTTGGATCTGGTAAAAGTGCACGACAAGAGTCACGGTCTCTCCTGTATGGGGAAATCAAACTTGCAATGCAGATTAAACCTGCATCTGCAAATAGCTTCGCTACTTCACCTAACAGCATAACAATGTGAAGTTCATCAGAAAACAGTAAGAAGAAGAAGAAGAAGAAGAAGACAAGGGAGCTCCTGAGAAACCAAACATCCACGAAAAATAAAAAAGAAAATCACTCCATGACTGTTCATGCCCCATGAATAGAGTTGGAAGTTTTGAGTATAATTCGTTTATGATCATACTTACCCACCCTGCGTATATTTTCTACACGGTCTTCTGCTTTAAAGCCAAGATCCTTGTTTAATCCATGCCTAAGGTTGTCTCCATCGAGGATGTAAGATAGATTTCCTCTGCTATGCAACTCTCGTCCTACTGTACATGCCAGTGTGCTTTTCCCTATAGAGAGCGATGACGATATATTATAAGCAAGTTATTATAATTTAAAATAGTAAATAATTGAACAATACAATCAAGTTATTATAAGCAAGTTATTCATAATTCAAAATAAATAGGACGCATCTGAATGTACAGCCAACTCTGATTAATTTGTTTTTCTAGTGAACAGAAACAAGTGATTCGAAATAATAATTGAATATTATAGATTAAGAGTGTCGTCAAGTTTTGAATGCATTGAGCCAACGCTACATGGACATTCTATATCTATATTATATTAAATTATATTAAATGTCGAATGGCAGAAACTTCCACATGCTCCTGGGACAGTCCAACTGCTGAACTACGTATCAAGCGACCACGCTATCACCATTCTACTATGAGAGACCTAAAGGCACATTTGTGTAAAGAAATAGTTCTAATCACAATTGCATCATACTATGGACCAGGGTTCTAAGGAGGTGGAAATTTCAGATACTGAATCTATGTGATATAGAGTTGTCTTCATGTTTCGACACATGAGATATTGTACCTTTGTTGCTAGCTTAACTAACGACAGCAGTAGATACTATTTTTCAATATCCAATTTTAATAGGAGTCTTCCAACTGCGTGTATATGGTTTATGGAATTGAAATTTAATTGCAACCATTTGATTAGCAGCGTTCTAATTATAATGGGTCGGTGAGTTTATTAATAAGTTATAAGGTTGCGGTTTATTTGACATTATTAAATACAAAAAAGTGTATAAAAAATAGTATAGTTACTTGTACCAAGTATTAAAACAACTCCTTTAGACATAATCAATTGCTAAAATATTTGCCAAATTGTTTACAAGGATTTTACTATTCATTTGAAGTGTTTTATCTTGGTTTTGTCAAATTATCTTAAAATCCGTTATTTTCGGTCCGAAACCCGAAATGGCCGAATCTGATCCCAAAAAAACATTAAAAATGGAGAAGAAAGATGTTAAGAGGATGATCCAAGGAGAACAAACCAGAGCCACTGAGGCCAGTGATCCAAACAACACACCCCTTCTGTTTGAGCAGCTTCTGCCTATCTGTCTTCCCAATAGGGCACTCCTGCCAAAATATGTTGCTAGGATTCCCCAATAATGAAGACATTATTCTACCTCAAATATTCTACATATACAAAATCAAAACCAAATAAAATTTCAACATGGGTCTTTTAGCAATCACATTAACCTACCCAAAATCATTAAAAAATAAAATAAAATGGAGCCCTACTCAAAATATTTAATCTAAAAGAAGCAAAGAGGAAAAGAGAGGGATTACCTGAGAATCCAATGAACTTGGACGAGAGTGCGATGGGGGTGGTGGTGCTCTGCAGTAAATACGGTATTTATTTATTATATAAAATAAATAGTGGAATTTATATTTTGTTATTTATTTATTTTATTATTTTATTTTCCTTTTTAGAGAAAAGAGCATTGGGTTCCATTTGTAGGAGAGGGAGACAGAAGCGGTTTGGAGTTGGAGCCCATTCTGTGGGCAGATCAGACAAGTTTTGTTTTGGGCCCATGGCCCGTTTTCTTGGAGGAATTGTGCAAAAAAATTATTAAAAATTTTATTAGAAAAAACATAACAATTTCTGTTCTGAAGAACATTATTATATAAGTTGTTGTTGATTTTGTGTACCTAGCATGATATTTTTCTGTTTTATTACTTATAAACTTAAGCTTGCAACCTTCTCTTTTTTTTCTTTTCTTGTTCAGCTCGTTATGCCGGATAGATGTATTTATAAAAGCATTAAACTAACAAACATTTGTGAAAAAAATAGGAGTTAGAGTAACACAAATAAGAGACTAGAGCTAAATAACATAAATCCGCTTGCTTTTGCCCAAATAGCAGAAAACCCCTTTTAGTTTTAAAAACCAGCAATTTACCACTTCAATCCTAATGGCGTATTATATCAGTTAATTATTCGTAAAATGGCACCGATGTTGAATTATATTTTTGTCATTGTTTGGTTAACCAGTAGTAGTCATTAGTACTCTTATAAGCTATTTTTGGAATACAAAATTATTAGAAATGGAGCCAAAAATACAAAATTATTTGAAATGGAAAAGGCTCGCTGGTTAAAATAAAGAAGACAAGTGCACCTTTCTTCATGCTGGTTGAGCAAATGTCAAGGGTGACAAAAGTTCTCGGATTATTACTCATCCGCCTCCAAACTTTGCCGAAAACCAACACAGCACACACACACAAAAAAAAAAATATGATATTTATTTATTATCCTCCAAAAGTGTTAATTTGCCTTGAACGAACCCTGCACTTGTTTCGTCCTTCAAATTTATTTTCGTTAAATTTTAATGCTTAACAAAAGAAAACTAATCATCGAAATAAACCCAAAAATACACGTCTTTTTTCATTCTCCATCTTCTCCATTCTCTAACCCTAATCCTTCCTTCTCCACTTCACCGCCGGCACCGACCTGTTCTTCCGTCCCAACCGCCACCCTCCTCCTCCTTCACTAACAAGCCTAACACTAAAAACTAATTCTAACCAAAACCTCCATCCTATCAGATTTCTCCATCCCTACTCCATCTCCGCCGTGACCCAACCTCCATTCTTTGATATCATCAGCCCTAATCAAAGCCCTTAGCTTCCTCCAATCAAAGCCTACTAATGGAGATCGGAATCTCCTTCAGATATTGTCCTCCATCGATCTTGCAGCCAGCGGGGCTAAACAGTTGAGATTTGTTGTGGAAAATTGAACGTGTGAATTTCAATGGATGGCTGATGATGCCGAGATACCTGCAAAAGAAGTCCTGGGGTAGGAAATCACCAAAGGACCCTCCGACGATCAAATACCAGGAGATATTAGAGCAGAGTAGCGGCATGTTGGAATGAGTTCGGGTTATCTGAGTCGTCTGGAAGAGTGATTTATATAGCGATCGCATGGAGCGACCTGATGCAAAATTCTCGCCGTCCGTTATACCCTTGCATCATGTTCGCGTTGATGGCGAGATACGCCCATTAATGATAAGATACGCTAGCGTGGGATGCAGGACGTAGAACGGCGGAGATCCCGTCGTGGGGAGAAACACGGAGTCGTTACGGGGCGCTCGGGCTCCGTGCTCCCGGCCAAACAGGGCTGTTGAGGAATCTCAGATATGGGATAGCTCAGAGACGAGCAAGTGAACTGAGGAATTTCAGCTATAGGATAGCTCGGAGACGAGCTATTAGCTGACGGTCAGCCGAAGGGGGAACGTACTCCGGGGAGGCCTTCTAAGAGGTCGGGTGCAATCTCGAATGCGAGGCGCCGAGAAATATCTCCAATGCATCATACTTATTCCAGCTCCGTAGCCTCTAAGAATCTACCGGGCTTACATGGATGACACACCATCCGCTACTGTCATGGTTTGGAGAATTCCCACTTATGACCATCATCATTAGGCGGCCTCGTGAGAGAATCCGCGGAGTATTTTGCCGATCCTCCGGGCGAACGAGTGACGAGGCATATGTCCTCAATATTCTTCTTGAAGACCTCGATTTGCTGCTGGTACCCCGAGAATTCTCACAGACGGCGCTAACTGATGGAGGTCAGAATCTCCCTAAGATGCTGTCCTTCGTCGATCTTACGGCCGACGGAGCTGAACAGTTGAGATTTGTTGTGGAAAATTGAGCGTGTGGATCTCAATGGGTTGTTGACACCGAGCTGCCTGCAAAATAACTCTCGGGGTAGGAAACCACCATAGGACCCTCCGGCAATCAAGTATGTACCGGGGGATATTAGGGCAGAGTAGCAGCGTATTGGAATGAGTTCGAATTACCTGAGTCGTCTAGAAGCGGGGTTTATATAGTGGTCGTATGGGGCGAGCCGATGCGAGATCCTTACCGTCCGTTGCGCCTTTGCGTCACGTTCGCGTTGATGGCGGGATATGCCCATTAATGGCGAGATACGCTAGCGTGGGATGCGGGACGTGGAGCGGCGGAGATCTCGACGTGATGAGATACACGGAGGCTTTACATGGGCACTCGGGCTCCGTGCTTCGGGACAAACAGAGACGGTGAGGAATCTCAGATATAGGATAGCTCAGAGACAAGCAAGTGGGCTGAGAAGTCTCAACTATAGGATAGCTCGGAGACGAGCTATTGGCTAGCGGTCAGCCGAAGGGGGAACATACATTGGGAAGACCTTGTAAAAGGCCGGGTGCAACCTCGTATGCGAGGCAACGAGAAATGTCCCCAATTTATCACACTTATTCCAGCTCCGTAGCCCCCAGAAATCTAGCTGGCTTATGTGGATGACACGTCATCCGCTACGTGCCATGATCTGGGGAATTCCCACTTATGAGCATCATCATTAGGCGGCCTCGTGAAAGAATCCGGAGAGTATTTTGCCGACCCTCCGGGCGAATGAGTGGCGAGGTGCATGTCCTCAATCTTCTTCTCGAGGATCTCGATTCGCTGCTGGTACCCCAAGAATTCTTCATAGTCGGAGTGCCTGTTGTCTCTGCTTCGGGCATGCGCAAGGGAGCAGCTTCAGCTTCGCTCCATCGCGTTCCTCAGATTCTCGAGATAAACCCTTCGTGGTTCATCTCGACGTGCGCTATGTGTGCGGCCTCGGTGAGTTTGGTGACGCCGGTCTTCCCTGGAATCAGGCAACCTGACCGACGTCCTTGCAGAGGGCGGCAGAGTGCGGCGAGCATTGAAGCGATAGTCTGGTTAGTCGCGAGACTTCGGTGTTTGTAACGACTCTGAAATCACTGTACATAAATTTCTTGTTATTATACAGAAAAGAGTATTACAGCCTGTGTAAGAGTTAAAAGTTATTTTTGTTAAATAAAAGCAGGGAGCAATTTATAGCTCACTGGTAAGCCTCTATACTGCTGTGACATAGCTTGTGCATTTGATTCTCATCAAATCCAATTTTTTAAAGATTTTTTTTGAACTTTTCGGAAGTCCAAGAGTTGCACGTGCAATACATAGAGAAATGAAAAGTTTCAAAAAAAATCAAACAGGCGCAACGAGGTGTACACACCCAACTTAACACGTGGCACGAATCTCAAGGCAAGACCTCAAGATCTGACCGCCCGTTTCATCACAATGGCCGGCACCGACAGTCCACATGGCTCCAATCTCCTCCGTGCTTTGCACACTTGTCCTTTCAGCTCTCCTTAACTCCCCTGCACTGTTTGATTTCCCTGCAATTAAACAGTGACCTTCAGTTCATCATTTAACACCATTTTAATTCTTTTAATCCATATTTTTAATTCTAAAACCATAATTCTTCACTATAAATACCACCCCATGCCCTAGCTTCCCTCCATGCTTAAAATTTCTATCAAAATCATCTCAAAAGTTTTTAAGTGCAAGTGGAGTTAGCGATCAAGCTTTTTCTATCGAAGATCGAAACCGTTTCTAGAGCTTCCGCGACGCCACATGAATCCCTCTCTTTTCTTTAATATCTTTCCAATGCTACACAGTAAGTAAGTGCCTCTTCTCTCTTCTTCTTTCATCTCAAAACTATCTTCTAGAAACATATCGGAAAAGTGGAGTTAATTCCGATATGTGTAGTTTAACCTTTGCACTCCCCTTCCTAAAGCAAAATGGGTCAAAATAACTTTCTCACACTACTTGTAACTTTGCTTACAGTCTTTTAGCTTTGATTTTAATCAAAATGTGAAACTATCATATAACGAACTTTTCATACAATACCATGAACTTTAGTATGACCCTCATTTTCGATAATTGTTAAAAAATACCTTTAGAAAAACTTCACGGGGTAACGACCTACCCCACACGGACACTATGGTTTCATAACACGGTATTCTAAACACATGACTGATTTAAAGAATGACTTTTACATTAAAATACCACACCTTTTCAAAACGGGTTTCTTTTAAGTGGTATTTTGTAATCCTTGGCAATTACACTTCTACAATTCTCGTTAGGGGACCCGTTAATGGATAATGTGGATTATCTCACATTCTTGGGATAGTAGAGCGAGATGCAGAACTCCTCACGGAGTATTTGGTCTCGAAAGGAAATAAAAAATACGGTTTTTAAGAAATGCAACTTTTTTAAACAAAACTAATTTTTGAAAAATTATATAAAACTATGAATCCATATTTACAATAAAAACATATTATGAAACTTTATTTTTAAAATGAAAAATTAGAATTTTAATAAAATACCATCAAGTTTCCAAATGAGCTAGTTTTCAATAAAATACCATAAACATTTAAAAAGGCTAAGTTTCATCACCAAATTACCATAACAATTAAAATACATGTTCATATAACCCTGAATGGTAAAAAACACCCTCTTGATTTATTATTAAACTATATTAAAGTATATTTTCATAAAACCTCTCGAGATATGCAAAGCAATATTGTAAGGACTATAGATTAATATAGGCTTAAGCGGTATCATTTCTCTTGTACCTCGGGGAGCCGGAGAAAGTGAGTGTTTGCCTATTCAGGCTAGACAACTTAACGGAGTTTTTGTTCCCGCCAAAAAAACAAAATTTTGCGCAAAAGAGCCCAAGGTATCAAATGGCAGCGATACGTTTAAGAAAATGTGGATCAGTATTTTCCGGGCTATATTTTGACCAACTCTCGAATGTGAAACAGCTAAATTCTGATGGTATCGAAAGAATCTCGAAAAATCCTTTGATTTGATATATTATGGGCTTCATGATTTATCCGGGATCAAAAGTTATGAGCAAATATGTTATGCACGTGTAATCTAAGGAAGAAAATACGAACCAGTATTTTCCGGGCTGCATTTTGACAAACTCCCGAATGAGAAACAGCTAAATTCTGATGATATCGAAAGTCTCTCGAAAAATCTTTCGATTTGATATATTATGGGCCTCATAATTCATCCGGGATAAAAAATTATGAGACATCACGTGCTCACACGTGACCGGGTATTACATGCCCACACGTGACCGGGCATCACGTGCAGACACGTGACCATTTACAGGCAAAGCCTATAGGCACTGAATAAAATAAATAATTGGAAATAATTAATCAGTGGTGTCACGTGCCAACACGTGATGAGCCTTTAAACCCACTGAAAAGAATTAAAGGTATAATAAAATAACACGGAAAAATCCCAATGGGGCATCACGTGCCAACACGTGACCAAGGGTCATATGCTGACACGTGATAATTCCTGAGTTCTTTAAAACAACAGAATTAAATTCTGGTCAAATGCTTAATCAGGGGGTCACGTGCCAACACGTGATGGGTGCCTAAAGATCTATAAATTAATAGAATTAAATTCTAATTAAGAGTTAATCAAAAATCCTAACTGGAAAAATATTTCTCTAAATCTTTCCAAACAGAAAAGATGGTGCTCTGTAAAATAGAGCACCGTTGGATTAAAAATCCAATGGTGATTAAAAATCACCAATTTATAGAAAGATTTTATACAAGGAAAGATTTCCCTGAAATTTGCCAGGAATAACAGATAAAAGATCTTTTGGATTAAAAATCCAATGGTGAATAAAATTCACTGAGTGATCTAAAAGATCATGTTGGTTACAAAATCAATTAAAATCTTTCAATGAAAGATTGACAAAACAAACTGATTATTTTCTTTCTCCTATAAATAGGAGCCAAGAAGAGAAGAGAGGGGATCTACTTTTTTGGGAGATAACAACAGAGAGAGAAAAGAGAGGAGAATTTAATTCTCAAGAGAGAGAAAAAGATCTCTTCAAAGAAAAGAAACCCTAGGTGAGAAAGGGGAAAGTGATCTAAATTCCATAAAATAAAGAGAATTTAATTCTCAATTTAAGAGTTTAACTCTTCTAAATAAGAACTTAGTTCTTCTTTTGGTTGAAGATCTGCAGAAGCAGATCTTCCCACAAGTTGAGAATTTAATTCTCATCGGAGAGGTTCTGCCATGCAGATCCAAAACTTAGAGGGAGAATTGAGTTTTGAGAATTTAATTCTCCCAAATTCATATGAATTTAATTCCTCTAAATGAAACTAGGGTTTAACCTTATATGAGAATTTAATTCTCCAAAATCCATAGGAATTTAATTCCTCCAAATGAAACTAGGGTTTAACCCTATATAAGAATTTAATTCTTCCAAATACACAGGAATTTAATTCCTTTAAACAGAATTAGGGTTTAACCCTACAGAGAATTTAATTCTTAAAAACAAGAGACTTAAAGCTCTCCATGCACATAAAGATCAAAGTATCCAACGTGATCACGTGGTAACACGTGACCCTCATCCTCAATGAGTAAAAAAAGAATGAACAAGACTAGGTCACGTATCCCCACGTGACCCTTAAACAGACCCCTCAAAATGAGAAAGAAAAAGCATGAAGGTAATGCCTCACGTGCTCACACGTGACTCTCAAAACAAAAGGGAACAAATCCAAGAGCACAATCAATTTTGGGTGCCCTCACGTGTCCCCACGTGACCCCTAACAAATCCCTTTAATATCCAATGGATGGATGCCCATCACGTGCTCACACGTGACGGCCTTCAAGACTAAAAGTGTTTAACACTTATTTGAATATTCTGAGAACAAAATAAAGGAAGTCTGGCCCCCATCTTCAGACGTCTCACGTGACCCCACGTGATCAATTCAATTTTAGTGTTTAACACTATTTTCAGCACATCACGTGGGAGCACGTGATCGCCAAATATTCTCTAGTGTTTAACACTATTTTAAAGCCAAGCTTAGCCCAAATTGGTTAAGTTTTCCAGAGGCAAAAGACTCCCCTTCAACTGAATCTCAAAATTGAGTAAAATTCAGAGCTACAATGTTTAATGCTCAGTCAAAGATAGAAATATCATCAAAGTCCTCAAACTCTTGTTTAGCATTGCTAAATAATGTGGGCTTGAACCCAGACAAGTGTTTAATGGTCCAACAAAGGGCCAATATTTCAAACTTAATTGGACTTAGCCCAAGTTAGCCATAAGTCCTCAATTCAGACTTAACTGAGCCAATGTGCTCACAACATAATTAATTGATCTTAATTCCAAATTGGACTACAGATCACTTAATCCACTTTGGTTCGAGGGTACATCTCTTCACTCATTTGATATCTGTCGTTATAATCCTTCAACGTCTTCAGAGAGGTGATGGGTCCCGACAACCACACATTTCACGGACTGTGGGGTCCTTAAACTCATGGACTATGATGTCATTAACCTTGACTGTGATGTTTTTAAACTAACATTGGACTATGGGGTCCTTAAACCCACGGACTATGATGTCCTTAACCTCGACCGTGATGTCTTTAAACTAATATCGGACTGTGGGGTCCTTAAACCCACGGACTATGATGTCCTTAACCTCGACCGTGATGTCTTTAAACTAACATCGGACTGTGGGGTCTTTAAACCCATGGACCATTATGTCCTTAACCTCGACCGTGATGTCTTTAAACTAGAATCGGACTGTGGGGTCCTTAAACCCATGGACTATGATGTCCTTAACCTCGATCGTGATGTCTTTAAACTAACATTGGACTATGGGGTCCTTAAACTCACGGACTATGATGTCCTTAACCTCGACTGTGATGTCTTTAAACTAACATTGGATTGTGGGGTCCTTAAACCCATGGACTATGATGTCCTTAACATCGACTGCGATGTCTTTAAACTAACAATGGACCGAGATGTCCTTAAACTAACAATGGACCATAATGTCCTTAAACTAATGGACCGCAATGTCCCTAAACTAAACAATAGAGTCCAATCGCTCTTTTGTTGGATCTAAAACGATCCCGTTAAGTTGAGTTTAGTCTAAAATGGGACTAACGCATCCTTAACGAACGTTTAAGTTGACCTTAGTCTCAAATGAGGCTAACGTAGGAATTAAATTCTTATGAGTTTGGGAGAATTAAATTCTCATATAGGGTTAAACCCTAGTTCGGTTTTGGAGGAATTAAATTCCTATGAATTTGGGGGAATTAAATTCCTTAAACTCAATTCTCCCTCTAAGTTTTGGATCTGCATGGCAGAATCTCCCCGATAAGAATTAAATTCTCAACTTGTGGGGAGATCTGCTTCTGCAGATTTTCAACCAAAGGAAGAACTAAGTTCTTATTCAGAAGAGTTAAACTTTTAAATTGAGAATTAAATTCTCTTTATTTTATGGAACTTAGATCTCTTTCCCCTTTCTCACCTAGGGTTTCTTTTCTCTGAAGAGATCTTTTTTTTCTCTCTTGAGAATTAAATTCTCCTCTCTTTTTTCTCTCTGTTATTGTTATCTCCCCAAAAAAAGTAGATCCTTTTTCTTCTCTTCTTGACTCCTATTTATAGGAGAAAGAAAAGAATCAATTTGTTTTGTCAATCTTTCATGGAAAGATTTTAATTGATTTTTTAACTAACATGATCTTTTAGATCACTCAGTGAATTTTATTCACCATTGGATTTTTAATCCAAAAGATCTTTTATCTGTTATTCCTAGCAAATTTCAGGGAAATCTTTTCTTGTATAAAATCTTTCCATAAATTGATGATTTTTAATCACCATTAGATTTTTAATCCAGCGGTGCTCTATTTTACATAGCACAATCGTTTTTGTTTGGAAAGATTTAGAGAAATATTTTTCGAGTTAGGGTTTTTGATTCCCTCTTAATTAGAATTTAATTCTATTAATTTATATATAGGGTGTTTTTCGTCACCCCATTGATATGGAAATACGCGCGCGCTTGTCAGGCGTACCACAGATTCTCCCTGCCTAGGGTAGGCGGGGGTTTAATGATTGTGGGGATCCGAATCTCCGGCAGCCGCGGACTAAGCTGCCGTTAATTACCCCTCGTCTTTGGAGCGAGGGAAACTCCGATTGACGGGTTAAACTGATCATGCGAACTCAATGTGCAGTGTACGTGTGTTGTGTTTTGAAAGGGGTTTTGGATATATCGGGAGCTACGCAGAGTTTTTACGGGGGTCCCGCTACCCGGATAGCGGGGTGGGGGTCAAGGGGGCTAGCAGCCCCCTTGTGGGGTGCGGGACAGCGCCCCGGCCCAAATTTTTTTTGGGAGGGAGAGTGTTGTAGAGTATGTGTGTGTGTATTTATATATACATATATATATATAAAAGAAAAGGAAAGGGCATCCAAAGGATGCGTGGGGTCAGCGCCTTGAGCGCTGTGTGCTTAGGTGATGTGCGCTCAGGCGCTAGCGCGCCACGTGTCGGCATGTGGGCGCTTTGCGCTTAGGCGCTGGGCGCTTGAGCGCAAGCGCGCCACGTGTCGACACGTGGGTGCTTTTGCGCTTGAGCGCTGGGTGCTTGAGCGCAAGCGCGTCACGTGTCGGCACGTGGGCGTTTTGCGCTTGAGCGCAGGGCGCTGGAGCGCAAGCGCGCCACGTGTCGGCATGTGGGCGCTTTGCGCTTGAGCGCTGAGCGCTGGAGCGCAAGCGCGCCACGTGGGTGCTTTGCGCTTGAGCACAGGGCGCTCGAGCGCCAGCGCGCCACGTGTCGGCACGTGGGCGCTCTGCGCTAGAGCGCTAGCACGCCACGTGTCGGCACGCGGGCGCTTGGCGCTTGAGTGCTTGGGTGCCGGCGAGAAAAAGGGGCTTTTAGTCCCAGAACCAGAAGCTATGCTTCAGAAAGGAAATATCTATTATATATATATATATATATATATATGGAGTTAAACTCCTAGGATGTTTTGAAGCTGATTAAGGGGGTTCTTCTTCTTCCTGTTGTTTGGCCGGATCTTCAAGATCAAGAGATGTGAGATTTTAAAAATCTATTTTTTTTGAGATCTAATGGTAGATCCAAGTTCCCCTTTATGGGTTTTGTGGTGAAAAACTATTTAGTTTTTGAAAAGGAAGAGTAAAACTCTTGATTTAATTCAAAAGAAAGAATAAGGTTTGGAACCTTCAGAAAGGGGAAAGAGGCACAAACCCTAGGTTTTTGAGAGAATGAAAAGTCTTCCTTTATTCATCATCATGTTGCCTTATATAGGCTTACATATTTGCATATATCCCCTTGGGCTTTTCAAAATGGCTTTTTGCCTATCCCATGGCTCATGTGCCATTTCTTTTTTGCACATAAGTCATGGGCTTACAAAATATTGGCTTTATGCCCATTTTGCATACATTCATGTATAAAAAATTCATAAAAAATATTTATTACATGATCTATATTTTGGCATGGAGGAGGCTGGCCGTGGGCTCGACTTGGGCATGGGCCCGCTTGACCTGGGCTTGGGCCCACCTGGCTTGGGGTTGACCTTGACTTTGACTCGGTCAACAGGGGTGTAAATTTTTACCCCAACAAAGTTCCCCCCCATCAATAAATGCACACCGCACATTTGAGTTGTGTGCATGAAATTGATGGATCTTGAAGCTGAACTTCGAGGTGGAACATCATTCCAGAGGCGAAGCATCATCCCGGGGAGCATGATTCCCGGGGATCGGAGCATCATTCTGATTCGCGGAGCATAATTCCCGGGGATCGGAGCATCATTCTGATTCACGGAGCATAATTCTGAGGTCGGAGTATCCCTCGGGGAGCATGATTCCTAAGGATCGGAGCATCATTCCGATGAGCGGAGCATGATTCCAGGGATCGGAGCATCATTCCGATGAGCGGAGCATGATTCCAGGGGATCGGAGCATCATTCCGATGAGCGGAGCATGATTCCAGGGTTCGGAGCATCATTCCGAAGAGCGGAGCATGATTCCAAGGATCGGAGCATCATTCCGAAGAGCGGAGCATCATTCCAGTATTCGGAGCATCATTCCGAAGAGCGGAGCATGATTCCAGGGGATCGGAGCATCATTCCGATGAGCGGAGCATGATTCCAGGGTTCGGAGCATCATTCCGAAGAGCGGCAGACATCCTGACCGAAGCATGATTTCGATGCAGAGGTAGATTCCTAGGCGAAGTATAATTCCGACAAGGAAGGCAAATATTCCGAGGCGAAGCATTGATTTCGACACGGGGTATATTCTGAGACGGAGCATGATTCCGGCGCAGAGCTTGTTGGCTGATTTGATTCCGAGGCGAAACATAATTTCGACAGGGAAGGCAGGTACACCGAGGCGAAGCATCATTTCGACACGGGGTGCATTCTGAGACGAAGCATAATTCCGACGCAGAGCTTGCTGGTTGACTTGATTCTGAGGCGGAGCATAATTCCGACGAGGAGGTCGTTGGTTGATTCCGACCCGAAACATAATTCCGACAGAGAAGGTAGATACACCGAGGCGAAGCTTGATTTCGACGTGGGGTACACTCTGAGACGGAGCATGACTCCGACGCAGAGCTAGTTGGTTGACTTGGTTCCGAGACGGAGCATAATTCCGGCAGGGAAGGTAGATATCCCGAGGCGAAGCATGATTTCGACACGGGGTAAATTCTGGGACGAAGCATGATTTCGACGCAGAGGTTGTTGGTTTGATTTGATTTGGGTTGACATCAGCATCGCTATACTGGAATATGGTACCAGAAGCGAATCATCATTTGTCATGAGAGGATTTGGGAATCGGTTTTTGCTTAGCATCAGTATCGCTACACTGGAATATGGTACTAGGAGCGAATCATCATTTGCGCTTGCTTATCAGGAAGCGATGACTTAGGAGACAGGTTTTAGGTCCCTATCACCTAAGACTTTTCAATTTTGTGAGCCGTAAGGGTCTCACAAAGCATTTTCTCCCTACGGGTCGTAAGGATCCCGTAGATGTATTTTCTCCTTAGGAGTCGTGGGGACTTCTAAGTGTGTTGCTCTTTTATGAGTCGTAAGGATCTCACGCGGGAATTTTCTCCTCACAAAGCCGAGAGGACTTTGTGAGTGCATTTCATCTCTTTTCTACGAGTTTGCGCCCTTTCGGGTTTTCACAAACTCGTCGGCAGTCCTGCTGTTTTTACTCACGGAGCCCCTTTGGGTTTTCATCTGTGCCCATTTTTCTTGTGGATATACCATTTATTTTATTTTATTTTATTTTTCATTTTTCATTTTTTTTTGGACTTTGAATGCGGTCTCACCAGTAGGACTTGGGAGAGGTTGGGATCATTTTACGCCCGTGGATTGTATACGGTTTTGCAGGATGTATGATCCAGACCGTAGGGCCGGAAAAATTTCGGGACTTTGTCGGCGTCTGCATCGCTGCACTGGAATATGGTACCAGGAGCGACTCATCATTCGCCGTTGGGGTATGGGATTTGGAACTTGGTTGGCATCTGCATCGCTACACTGGAATATGGTACGAGGAGCGACTCATCATTCGCCACTTGGGGATTGGGGAGCGATGGCTTAGGAGACAGGTTTAGATCCCTATCACCTAAGGCTTTTCAATTTTATGGGCCGTGAGGGTCCCATAAAAGTATTTTCTCCCTACGAGTCGTAAGGATCCCGCAGGTGTATTTTCTCCTTAGGAGTCGTGAGGACTCCTAAGTGTATTTTTCCTTTATAAGTCGTAAGGATCCCACAAAGGTTTGTTTTCCTCATGTATCGTGAGGACACATGAGTGGGTCTTCTCAATGGAGCATAATTCCAAAGGGCGGAGACCAACCGCTGGACTGGTGATTGCAGTAGAGCATGAGTGTGATGAGAATTATTTGAGCCCGTGGATTGTATACGGCAGTCAATTTGGGGACTGGCCGTAGGGCTGGGAGAATTTTGAGAAATTGGATTTTGGTTGGCTTCTGCATCGTTGCACTGGAATATGGTACCAGGAGCGACTCATCATTCGCCTTTGTTTTGTTTGTTTTTTTTGTTTTTGTTTTACCGCGATTGCTCTATCATTTCAGCTTTTCTTATCACAAAGGTCGCGATTGCCCTATCATTTCGGCTATTCATTCGCGGTTGACCAATCATTTCGGCTTTATTTTCATTTTCATTTTTACTCGCTGATTTTTATTGCGAGTTGCCCTATCATTTCGGCTTTTCTTTATTTTTTCTTTTATTTACACATTTTTTGTTTATAGACACACATTTTTTTTACATTCCCAGTTTAACGATTTAGAGGTCGATTGTTCCCAGTTTAATGACGTGGTGGTCGATTGTTTTCAGTGAAAGACAGATGTCTGAGAGAATCAGTTTCACGAAGATCTTCGGTCTCCGTTTGTATAAATTTGGCGGTTGCGACTTGACTGTTTATTAACACGCCTTTAGACAGTTCTATCTCTCCTGCCTTGTATTGCTTTTCGACCCAATCTTTGAAGACGAAGCAGTCCTCAATGGCATGACCTATCACTCTGTGATAGGGGCAGTATTTAGGGTCGTCGGTCCTATTCGCTTCCTACGGTCTTTTTGACTCTGGCAATTGTAGACCGTTCTGTTTCCCCCAATCAGAGCCAAGCTCTGCTGGAAATTCAAAATTCAAATTTTGAAGCAACGCTTCAAATCCCGGGCGCAACGCGCCACGTGTCCAGCGCTGATACGTCAGCACAGCGCCCAAGAAGGCGCGCCCAATCAGAGTAAAGCTCTATTTTAATGAAGCAACGCTTCAGCTGCGCAAGCTGCACTGCGCGACACGTGTCAGCGCAGATGCGCTAGCGCAGTTGCGCTGCGCTGTGCGCTGCGCGACACGTGTCAGCGCAGATGCGCTAGCGCAGTTGCGCTGCGCTCTGCGCTGCGCGACACTTGTCAGCGCAGTTGCGCTGCGCTGCGCGACACGTGTCACGCGCTGGGGCATCTGCGCCAAACAGAATTAAATTTCTAAGAAATCTTTTCTGTTCTTGTTAAAACAAGAAGATTTTCTTCTGCAAAGCAGAAGCTCTTGAATCAAAGATCCAACGGTGGGGAAAATTCCCCAAATCACTCAGAGAAAGATCTCTTTAACAAATTTAACTAATTTTTGGGCACTATAAAAAGAACCCTAGGCCTCAATTCAAAGGCATCAACATTTCTTGAAAAAAAAGTCAAGAGCTTCATACAGAGAGAATTCTGAGAAAATTCCAAGAAAAAGGTAAAGAACCTTCATGAAATAGAAGAAATTTCTTCTAATAGATCATTGATCTAAAAACAAGATCAATGATCTTTACATAATAAATAATGCTTTGCACTTCTTATGAACCTCTGGTTCTTTAAAACAATAAAACAATAAAATAAAAATAAAAAAAATAGTGATTTGCACTTTTATGAATCTCTGGTTCTTGAAACAAAAAGAAAAAAATTACTTTTCTTTGATCTAAATTAGATCAAGAAATCAAATAGTGCTCTGCACTCCTGTTCTTGAATCTAAAAGATTCTTAGTGCTTTGCACTTCCAAACTGCGCTGTTGCGCTCTTGAGAGAGCGCCACGTGTCAGCTACAAAACCACTTGCGCTACGCGCTCTTGAAATAGAGCTTTGCTCTCTGGAATTGGCGCAACTCACCAGAGCGCGCCACGTGTCAGCAGCGCAGCACACTGCGCTATTGCGCTTGCGCTCACCAGAGCGTGACACGTGTCACCACCATATGAGTTTGCGCTCATTACTTAGCGCAAAGCGCCTGACAAGCCACGTGGGGCACTGTCAGAGTATTTAATGCTCTGCATTATTAAAGAAAAGGGACAGAGCCCAATTAAAAGGCCTAACAAGCCTAATAAAAAATGCTCTGCATTCTAAAAAGGGGTAAAGCCCTAGTACAGGCCGAAGACAAAAAAAAATGTTGAAACTGGACTTAGCCCAATTTTGGCCATAAGTCCTTAAATTAAATTAACTGAGGAAAACGGTTCTCCTAAACCAATCCACATCCGGTTCAAGGGTATATCTCCGAACTCCTTTGATATCCATCGTTGTAATTCCTCAACGACGTCAAAGAGGTGACGGGTCCCAACGACCACACACCTTATGGACCGAGACGTCCTTAAACTAATATTGGACCGAGACGTCCTTAAACTAATATTGGACCGAGACATCCTTAAACTAATATTGGACCGAGATGTCCTTAAACTAATATCGGACCGAGACGTCCCTAAACTAATGATGGACCACCACGTCCTTAAACTGGCGACGGACCGAGACGTTCCTAAACTAATATTGGACCGAAACGTCCTTAAACTAATGATGGACCACCACGTCCTTAAACTGGAACATGGACCACCATGTCCCTAAACTGGAACATGGACCACCACGTCCCTAAACTAGAGCATGGACCGCAACGTTCCTAAACTACCTACGGACCACTACATCCCTAAACTGGAACAATAGAGCCTCCAAATTCTCTTTTGCCGGATCTAAACGATCCCGTTTAAGTTGATCTTAGCCCCCCAAACACGGCTAACGTATCCTTAAACATTCAAACGGACTATAATACTCCAAATCAACCTTGGTTCAAGGGTACATCTCTGAACTCCTCTGACATCTGCCGTTGTAATCCTTCAACGACGTTAGAGAGGTGACGAGTCCCGATGGCCAGATATTAAATGGATTATCACGTTAAGTTGATCTTAGTCCAAAACAGGATTAACGTATCCTTGACGAACGTTTAAGTTGATCTTAGCCGCAACGCGACTAATACATCCTTAAACTAAAAACACCAAACCCGAATCTAAGTAAATACGGATTTGGACTAATCCACGTCCTACGGGCGACGGCATTATTCAGTCTCCGTATACAATCCACGGGCAACCACAAACAAAACAAACACACACGACACGAAGTGAAATTCTGGAGAAGGAGAAAGTTGTTACCACGACTCGGTAGCGTAATTAACTGCAGGGGCTTGCGCCTGCAGGGAAGAGCGTCCCCACAATCAAAAACCCCTCTAGCGAGGGGGAATCTGACGAAGTCTGCTACATCGGCCGCATCCGTCTAAACCTCCGATACACGGTGCCATAAATCAACTTGGAATCTTCGGAGAGGTAGAAGGATAAAACCAATTAGCATCTGCCCCGAATCTCAGCGTCAGGACATCGCAGTCTTGTGCGCCGCCATTCGGAGGGGAACAGATTCTGGCACGCCCGGTGGGACCTCTTCCTCTTTCCACTCCATACTTCGTGTGTCGTCTTCGCGAACCAATCGCGGTTTGTTAAATGGTTGTCTTCGGATTTCAAGCTACTAAGATTTGGTCTTTTACCTGGCGCAGAATTCAAGATTCAATGGCCTCTAACTTCACCAACTGCTCGAAATGCCACTGCAACGGACGCTCTACCTCCCCAGGAGGTGTAGCATATGGGCCCCAAGCGGCTTCCTTCCTCGCTCTGCCGGTAGACCAGGTGACCCAAGCCACCACCGGCTTGTTCTTCAGGACCATGATCCCACCTACAAGCTTCTCTGTGCCAATACCTGCACCGGAAATAAGCAAAAAGTCGGTCTTCGACCGGCTCACTGCTACGACGGCCCCTGTCAACGGGTCGCCCATTACCAAACCGACAGCCTCCGTTTTCGCCAGGCTAGATCAGAACCATAGAGTGGCCGTCCCAAAGAGGGCAACGGCCGCTGCTCCAGAAGATGTTAAAGCGGTTTCTCCCATCAAAGAATCGGTCTTCGCCAGATTGACGATTCCCACTCCTGCCCCTATTGGTCAAAGGGCATCAGTCTTCAATAGGCTGACATTGGCAGTCACCCCACATTCAAACAGGGGGCAAAAAGAAACTATCTCAATTTCCGAGCCAATCCCGATGGCTCGTCGTGCGCGACATCGCCATTGACAACGAGTGAGGAAAGCAGGGGGCAACTCCCCCTCAGGGCTAACTCCACCTGCTCCAATGGTGGAGATCAACGCTGCTGTTCCAACTGGGAACAGCTTTGAATTGCTGAGGAAAGTGAGAAATAACTCTCCAATTGCTACATTGAAAAGATCTCCGCCTATGGAGAAAGCTCCGGAGACAAAGCAGGAACAGCCCCCTCAACGGCTGTCGTCAAAAATTTATAAAGTTTGGCGAAGGGTTCAAGACTCCGTGATTGACCCGGACCACTTTCATCGCCAGAAAAAGGCAAAGGTGGAAAAAGACAAAAACCGCCCAGTTAAACAACAGGGGGCAACAATTGCTAGGATGCCCACTTCAACGGTCCACAAAAGAAGGAGGCCAGAGAAAGCTCCCGTGACAGTGGCAAAGGTTAAAAATGGTGAACCTAAACGCCCCAAGTCAGGGGGCATAACAGTTCACACGGTTTACATGGCATCGGGAAAAGAAGACAGCCGTGCATCAACGGGTCATAGACCGCTTACACGGTCAGTGACCAAGGCTCAGGAGCAACAACAGAAGCTCCAGGAGATGATGAACGCCATGGCTGCACTTACAGGGTCAAAAGAAAGCCCTGGAACCTCTTTAGATGAACGTCAGGAACAAGAGACTGACGCCGAGTTCCTTCGCCGAGTATTGGAGAAGAAGGACAAAGAAGCTGCCGAACAGGCAGCCAACATACAGCGTATGGGCCTCCTCTTCCAGGACATGATAGGGATGATGATACAACAAGATCCTCCCGCTGAAGAGCCCCCGATCGTCCTTGGAGATGATAGAGGAGAGACATCAGATCCTCAGCCCGCTCTATCAACGGTTAAAGAGGATACTATTTCTAAAACGGACTTGGACGAATATATAGCCCAACAAATACGGGTTCATCATGCGGCTGAGGCAGCCGGCCAGGTCGTAAAAATGGGGCGGCCGTATCCAGGTTGGTACGATCAGATCAAGTACCCGCGAGGTTACACGATTCCCAAATTCCATGTCTACAAGGGAACGGGCAATCCTCACCAGCATGTTGCCCAGTTCAGGGCCCTCTGCGGCAATACCGGTGGTGACGACAAGTTGTTGCTTCGCCAGTTCGTTGGAAGTTTATCAGATACAGCGTTCGAGTGGTACTCTGAGCTACCTAATGACTCTATTAAGACCTTCACGGAGATGGAGCTGCTGTTTACCCAACGTTTTGCAAGTGCCAGTGAACGTACCCCGATGACGGCACTGATTAACGCCAGGGTAAAACCCGGCGAGACATGGGTTCAGTATGCTATACGGTGGCGTAATCTATGGTCAAAGTGCGAGCAGCGCATAGAAGAAGCTCCTGCGGTGGGAATGTTTGTTGGAACCCTTGATCCACAAGCAACCATCTCACAGTTTATGATGTTCTTCAAGCCGACTACCTTCCAGGCTTTGATTGACAAACTAGCGTAGATGGACCAGATGGGCCATAAACCCCCTCTCCCAAAGCCGGACTCCCGAAATGACAAAGGAAAGGGAAAAGTGATCGTTGTCGCTAATGCTCAACAACAACCGAGCGACTCAAAGCCGGTTGCTCGTCCAAACAATACGCGCCCGTACGTACCCCTTAAGGATAGGATGGGACGTCCTTATTCCTTCCCCCGTGATAAAACGAGGAGGCTATTCGAGCTGGCGTTGCGCAACAGACTCATAAATCTGCCAGATCCAAAACGTCCGTTGCAACCGAATGACGTCAACGAGCCCAACTACTGCCTTTACCATCGAGTGCTAGGCCATCCGATCGAGGATTGCTACGTTTTCAAAAATTGGCTTGAAAACCAATACCGTCAGGGCAAATTTGCGCTATCTGACAAATGGAAGGTGAATCCCCCGCAACCCCACACCTCTAAGGGGACGAATACGCCGGGGGCAACATGCTCCGTAATTGAAGAAGCTCCTTGGGAGGTCGTATTATCAGCCAAGACAAAGAGAATGCTGAACGATCTTCAAACATGTCCAGCGATCAAGTGGAAGAACCCCTTGGAACCGCAGGTCATTGAGGGGATGTTGAAGCCACGTCCAACTCCAAAGACCGATGGTGGTGGTTCAAGCATTCATAGCCAGCCGTCAAAATCCTTGAAGAAGAAGAAAAAGAAGTCAAAGAAGCCCGTGAAGCCTGGCGACAAGCGCACGGACTTACAAAAGCAAGTTGATGCGCTTGATGAATACAATCAAAAGGCACGGACTCCCATTACACTCCAAGAGTTCCTCAACCACGTCTTTCAAGAGGAAGGTGAGGGAGAAAGTTCGTCAGATGAATCTGAAGAATGCGTGGCGAGCTGTCATATGATTTCCCATTCGAACGACGAGGAAACCCTTTGTACTGAAACGCTGGGGGCAGACTCTGAACCAAAAGTTCTGGGGCCATTAAATGAAGTAATTGACGCATTCCTTAATGAAGCTCGGTTGAAAAGTAAAGCTGACCGGGAGCGCGAGGCGGTTATATTAGAAAGGGCCAAACGCCAACGACTTGATGAAGGAGCTGAGACGATCCCGTTGGAGCTAAACACCTCCGCTACCGACAAAAGCCAATTCAAGATGAGGAGAAAGTTTGCTAAGGCCATATCAATGGGTATGAAGCTACCATCCTCTGAAGGAAACATCACTGGTGAAATGGAAACGCACCCCTCCTATTGCTTATATCATCAAAAGATTTCACACCCCACTCAAGAGTGCAATGCTTTCGATAGATGGTGGCAAGGATACGTTGCTCATCGAAAACGCTTTAAGCGGGAAAAGCGTAAAACTCGTCGGGAGCAAAGAAACACGACTGAAGGGCTTGAAAGAACTATCGGCGATTGTCGCGTGGTTAACACTGGCGGGTCACAACTGCCTACATTCGGGAGTGATTCTGATGAAGAGCTAGAACTTGCCCCTCTCTTTAAAGAGTCCGCTTTGAGAAAAGAAGAAGAGTTGAAGGTCTGCGAAAATATCCGGCTGCGGAATCGGACGCTGCCTGAAAAGAACCTCGGACCCTTGAGCAGAAAAGATAAAGGGAAAGAAAAGGCCTCTGAAGACATTGTCTTAGATGACCAAGTGGTGGAAGAGCTAGGCGCCAACAACCCGCCGAAGAAGAATAAAGTGGATTACAACGTCTTGGCACATCTGAGAAAGCTGCCCTCATAGCTCAGCATTCTTGACGCCCTTTTGCTATCAAAAGAGGAGAGAGATTCATTGATTAAGGCGCTCCAAGACCCGGAACAATTCCAAGCATGCCTGGCCGAGGAAAAGATGAAGGATGAATTGGAAGAAGTGCACACGGCTGATGTTACTTTTGGCGATGAAGACCTTCTACTTGGGACGTGCGAACATAATCGCCCTCTCTATGTCTCGGGATACTGCCATGATATAAAGATAGGCAAAATCCTGATCGATAATGGGTCGTCTGTTAACTTGCTCAATGTGCGGGTGTTGAAAGAAATCTGCATGAGCGTCCAGCACCTTGCTCGGGACAAGATCACCATCTCCGGGTTCGACTCCCAATCGTCAAAGACTCTTGGATCTGTGATACTGACGCTACGCTTCGGGCTACTCGTCATGGACATTAAGTTCCACGTCATAGACGCCAAGACATGCTAAAACGCTTTGCTCGGCCGACCATGGTTACACGAGTACAACATCATCCCTTCTACACAACATCAGTGTATGAAGTATTTTAAGGATGGTTTCAAGTATACCGTGACGGGAGAACTGAACACGTTCTCTGTCAACGAGGTCCGCAAATATGAAGACGCCAAATACTTCTTACCGGATTTCGAAGACACAGAAAGGTGTCACAAGCCGGAGAATAAAACTAATGCTACTATCCCAGTCTTCGGCAGTGATACTGAGGAGGAAGAGGAGATGGTTTATTCTGGTCCGCCCCAACACAACAAGCCGGGACCATCGGCTCCTACATTGATCTTTGGCAGCGACTCAGAAGATGAAGTCCATGCTGTATTCTCTGCTCGACCTTTAATACGAACGTCCGCTGACGAAGAGCAAAGTCTACAAGTCGCCATAGTGCCACTTAAACACCAGAAAGAACTGGATGCACTTAATATTTACAATGTAGCGGAGCTGCAAACGTTCTATATCCCTCCCAGGCGAGAAAGCGAGAAAGCAATTCTGTTCTACCGCTCTGAAGAAACCAAGGTGAAAAAAGAAATCTGGCATGGCGCGGATCCTACGCTCGATAGGCTTCAGCCTATCCGTTTTCCCAGATATTATACAGAGGGTTTGAAGAAGCTGCTGAAACGCCAGGGGATATCCTTCAAACAGACCGTTAGAAAGGCCAAATTCTATGACAGGGTCTGGAACGTCCCCGGGACTCAACGCAAACTGCCTAACGGGAGAATGGAAACAAGAGGGCTTGGATACATCCGGTCAAAGAAACGAGAGCTACTAAACAGCTGTTACGTCATGTATGACTTCGATGAAGAAGCGGATGCTCAATGGGAGGACGCTAATCCTAAGCCAGTGAAAGTTCCAGATGCAAGGGAGCCCAGTCCGTCGTTCGAAGAACAAATGGACAAAATTATAAGGAAAGCTGGTCAAAAAGTACGGGATGATCACAACCGCGAGACGGCCATCTACGAGAAAGCCAAGACGCAACGCCTTCTCCAACAGGCCGTAAAGGATGAAAATGTCGCTCCTTGTCAACCTGTTATAAAGAAGGCTCGGCGCAAAAGCAGAAACAAGTCGAAAGGCCAAAGAGGCGCATAACGGCAACAAAGCAGGGCTAAGAAGCCACGCAAACGGGAATCGAGCGTTATTGATCTATCCCTCATGAAGAAAATGGGTCGAGCATACTCGTTTCCTCGGGAAAAGACGAAGAAGATACTCGATCTTGCCCTAAAGCATCAAATGCTTACATTGCCGGAGTCTAAACACCCCGAACAAGCGGGCGAAGCCTCACACCCGGACTATTGCTCTTACCATCGAGTGATAGGTCATCCTCTTGAAGATTGCTTCACCTTCAAGAATTGGGTCGAAGATCAGTACCAGCTTGGTAAATTCGCTCTGTCCGACAACTGGAGGGTAGCACCACCACAAAAGCACGAACCCAAGACCACGAAAGAAAAACCAGTTCCACATTAGGACTGGAAGCGAATTCGTACCTGTCACATGATAACAATACTAAAAGGAGAACCCGAGAACATGGACAGCCTTCCTTGGTGCCTCGAAAACAGCAATGATGAGGTAATCTCAGAATTTCCCCCAGCTCCGAAAGAACTGGAGGATGGGATACATACCACTGCAGATAACCTCAAGAAAATCGAGTTGGGGACGGTAAACGATCCGCGATTGACATTCGTCAGCGAGCTGCTGTCTGAAGAGAGGGTGGCTGCGTTAAAGGACGTCCTTGTGCAGCATAAAGATTGCTTCGCATGGAACTATTCCGAGATGCCAGGACTAGATCCAGAAGTTGCTGTACATAGACTAGCAATATCCCCGGGTGTCAAGCCAGTTAAACAAGCGCCGAGAAGAATGCGGCTCGAGCTCGAGATGAGTGTCAACGCTGAAGTCAAAAAGCTGATAGACTCTGGCTTTATCCAGGAGGTTCAATACCCTGAATGGATTGCTAATATCGTCCCGGTGATGAAGAAAAATGGGACGGTGCGCATATGCGTGGATTTTCGGGATATTAATAAAGCCTGCCCAAAAGATGATTTTCCAGTACCAGTCACCGAACAGTTGCGATCTCTCCAGGGAAAGCTCGCATACATACGGCGATTTATAGCCAACCTTTCAGGCAAGTGCCGTCCCTATAGCCACCTGATGAAGAAGGGAACTCCATTTGTCTGGGATCAAAAGTGCCAAAGCGCACTAGATGAGATCAAGCAATACCTGCAGAACCCGCCGGTGTTGGCTGCTCCGGTCAAGGGAAAACCCCTCATTCTTTATACAACCGCCCTCGAAGGTTCCTTAGGCGCATTGTGGGCATAAGAGAACGATCAAGGGAAAGAAAGAGCACTCTACTACTTAAGTCGAGTTCTGCTGGGGGCAGAAAGCAACTATTCCCCCATTGAAAAACATTGCCTGGCGTTGATCTTTGCGATAACAAAGCTCAGGCACTATGCGTTGGCGCATGAAGTCCGTCTCATTTCAAAGGTGGACCTCCTTAAAGACTTGATGTCAAAAGCCATATTGACGGGACGACTCGCTAAATGGGCCCTACTCTTGATGGAGTTTTCAATAACATATCAACCTCTCAAGGCAGTGAAAGGCCAGACCATCGCCGACTTCCTCGCTGAGCATCCGATACCCGCCGATTCTCCTCTCAATTGCGATCTTCCAGACGAACATGCGTTCGATGCGATCGACGGTGATAATACCCGATGGGAACTTTATTTCGATGGAGCGTCCTCCGTAAAGAAGCGCAAACAAAGTACCCCTATAATTAAATCGGGGATAGGACTCATCTTTATAACTCCACAAGAAGGGATAATGCGCTACGCGTTCTCCCTGACGGAGCCGAGGAAAAACAACGAAGCCGAATACGAAGCTCTGATAGCAGGCCTCGAGATCGCCATTGACATAGGAATTGAAAACCTCCTCATATACGGGGATTCTCAACTGGTCGTTAGTCAAGTAAACGGCGACTACCAAACGTGCAAACCGGAGTTGGTGAAGTACGGTGAAAAGGTGCAACAACTGTTGACCCAAATTCCCTCCTATACTTTGGAGAACATACCGCGTGCGGAAAACAGCAAAGCGGACGCACTGGCCAAACTTGCTAAAGAATTGGCTGACGAGAACCTCGATGACGTTAGAATCGTGGTGCAAAGCCGTCGAGTGCTTGCCCCAGCAGAAGTATCTCCGGAATCATCCGAAGAAAAGGGAGCGAGCGAGCAGACGACCCTGCAAGTAAAAGATTGGAAAAATACCGAGGATTGGAGAGAAGTCTTTATAGACTACTTTAAGTCCCACCGAATGCCCGGAGATGCGTCCACAAGACATCAGCTCATGAAACGAGCTCTGTCTTTCGCCTTCGTCAACGATACTCTGTACAAAAGGTCATTCGATTCTCTGTGGCTGAGATGCCTAGGACCTGACGAAGCAGAAAGAGTCGTTCAGGAAGTTCACGACGGACTCTGCGGTTCTCACCAAGCGGGCCCAAAGATGAAGTTGAAGATCGAACGGATGGGCTACTACTGGCCCACAATGATCCAGGACTGCCTCGAATATGCGAAGCAATGCCACTCATGCCAAATTCATGGGGACTTCATCCACCAGCATCCAAATCCACTACATCCAACGGTGGCTAGCTGGCCATTCGAGATGTGGGGGACTGATATAGTTGGCCCCATCGAACCAGCATCGTCTAGAGGACATCGTTTCATCCTAGCGACGACCGACTATTTCTCTAAGTGGGCCGAAGCGGTACCGCTGAGGGAAGTAAAGACGGAGAATATCCTTCATTTCTTCAAGACGCATGTCATATATCGGTTTGGAACTCCGCGACGGATCATCTCCGATAACGGGCCAGCTTACAGAAGCCACAAGATCAGTCGCTTCGCGCAACAACATAATATAGACTGGAGATATTCCTCGGTTTATAATCCGCGAGCCAACGGACTAGCTGAAGCCTTCAACAAGACCTTGACAAAAATCATAAAGAAAACGGTGTCCCGAAATAAGAAAGACTGGCACGAAAGACTGCAAGAAGCTCTTTGGGCATATCGAACTACGTTCAAAACGGCCACGAACACAACGCCGTACGCATTGGTGTTCGGTACAGAAGTAGTACTTCCCCTCGAGATAGAGCTACCCTCTCTACGAATGGTAGTCCACTACGAGCTGACGAATGAAGAAAATGCCAACCTTCGGCTTGAGGAGCTTGATGCCCTTGAAGAAACACGGCTCATAGCGCAACAAAATCTGGAAGCTTATAAAGCAAAGATGACACGCTCATACGAAAGATTGACCCGACCGAGGACATTCCACCAAGGCGAACTCGTGCTAGTGGTCAAAAGGCCTATGATCCCCAATCGCACCAAGCGGGGAAAATTTGAGCCAAACTATGAAGGCCCGTACATCATAGATAAAGTTTACCAGGGTGGGGCCTATCTACTCATGGACATGTATGGTGAAAGGCCTTTCAGGCCAGTAAATGGTCGCTTCCTAAAGAAATATTATGCTTAATGAGCCACAGCCTAGGTCAATGATAGATGACGACGACTATGTCCGCTCGCTATCTTCCTAAGCTCAAGCTTTATAAAAAGTAGCCGACCTTCTCCATGACGGACCGAAATGTCCTTAAACTAACGACGGACCGGAATGTCCTTAAACTAATAGCAGACCGAAACGTCTTTAAAATACTACCGCAGCATCTTTTAGGATGACAAGATATAAAATATATATATATATATATAAATAAAATAAATAAATAAATGAAAACGGTATGTCCATAAGCAAAAAGGGCATGGATGAAAACCCGAAAGGGCTCCGTGAGTAAAAACAACAGGGCTACCGGCGAGTGTTCGTGAAAACCCGAAAGGGCGCGACCTCGTAAAAAAAAAAAGAAAAGGAAAATAAAAAGAATTAAAAAAAACGGTATGTCCATAAGCAAAATAGGCACGGATGAAAACCCGAAAGGGCTCCGTGAGTAAAAACAGCAGGACTACCGGCGAGTGTTCGTGAAAACCCGAAAGGGCACAATCTCGTTAAAAGACACTTATAGGTCCCCTCGACCTTGTAAGGAGTAACCACCCGCGTGAGATCCTTACGACTCACAAAGGGAGCAGCACACTTAGGGATCCCCACGATTCCTAAGGAAAAAATACACTTGCGAGATCCTCACGACTCGTAAGGAGAACTCTCTTATGGGACCCTCACGGCTCATAAGATTTGAAAGTCTGAAGTTACAGAGACCTAAAGCTGTGCTTAAGCAACCCCCACAACCTTTAATATTGTCCTACAAGTGGTCCAGTACTAGCTCTTGTATACAATCCACGGGCGCGAATAAACATTTCCCTAACCAAGTCTCATCCGTGACTGGGGATATGTTCGCATGGTAAACATCCCTTGTAAATCCTCTCGATTCATGAGGAGAAAACCCTCCTGTAGGATCCATACGACTTACAGAGGAAACAGACACGTAGGAATCCTCACGATTCCTAAGAAGAAAATACACCTACGAGATCCTCACGACTTGTAGGGAGAAATACCTTCGTGAGACCCTTACGGCTCATGAAGTCGAAAGCCTTAGCCGACAGGACCCTAACCCTGGTCGCTAAGCCACCTTTGTTCGACATCGACAGAGGCAGATGATGATTCGCTCCTGGTAACATCCCAGTTGTAGCGGTGCTGATACCGAAATCGGTTTACGGCAAAAAGCCAATAGGCCGCACATGCATACGAAATAGCCGAAATGATAGGGCAACTGGCAATAAAAAAGCAGCAAGTAAAAATGTATGCATGCAAAATAGCCGAAATGATTGGGCAACTCGCAATAAAAAGCAGCGAGTAAAAATAAAATAAATAGCCGAAATGATTGGGCACCACGAAAAATAGCCGAAATGATTGGGCAATCGCGACCTTCGCGATATAAAAGCTGAAATGATAGAGCATCGCGAAGATAAAACAAAAAAATGATGATAAAACTTTGGCCCTACAGTTAAGATCACATCGATCCCTGTATACAATCCAAGGGCGTAAACAAAGAGGGAACCATACTTTCCCAACAAGATCTGCCAGAAAACGAAGCCAAATTCCGACGGTTCATCCCAACGCTAGGGAAACAAATAATCCCTAGCAAACTCCTCGACTCACGGATACAGACACTCCTTGACGAGAGCCTCCTGATCCGCGTCGACTCGCAGAGCCACTAGCGCCTCCGTGGGAAATCCTCGACTCGTTTCAAACCCCAAGGAAACAAATAATCCTTGGCGCTAGGGAAACAAATAATCCCTAGCAAATTCCTCGACTCACGGATACAAACACTCCTTGACGAGAGCCTTCTGATTCGCGTCGACTCACAGAGCCACCAGAGCCTCCGTGGGAACCCTCGACTCGTTTCAAACCCCAAGGAAACAAATAATCCTTGGCGCTTGGGAAACAAATAATCCCTAGCAAACTCCTCGACTCACGGATACAAACACTCCTTGACGAGAGCCTCCTGATTCGCGTCGACTCGCAGAGCCACCAGTGCTTCCATGGGAACCCTCGACTCGTTTCAAACCCCAAGGAAACAAATAATCCTTGGCGTTTGGGAAACAAATAATCCCTAGCAAATTCCTCAACTCACGGATACAAACACTCCTTGACGAGAGCCTCCTGATTCGCGTCGACTCGCAGAGCTACCAGTGCCTCCGTGGGAACCCTCGACTCGTTTCAAACCCCAAGGAAACAAATAATCCTTGGCGCTTGGGAAACAAATAATCCCTAGCAAATTCCTCGACTCACGGATACAAACACTCCGTGACGAGAGCCTCTTGACCCACGTCAACTCGCAGAGCCACCACTGTCTCCGCAGGCGAGTTCCCGGTTCGTCCCAACTTGCAAGATGAAGTCTCGGGCAGCAAGGATTGAAAAACTTGCTTCCTGAACAATGGAGCCCTGCAAGTCAATCCCAAATGGTCTCTTGCATACTATTCACGGGTCTCACTCTCCGAAGTTGATTTTCGACAAGGAGGGAAACAACCGCTTACGAATCCTCTCGACTCGTAAGAGGGAAAATTCTCTTATAGGATCCTTACGACTTATAAGAGAAAACTACACTTAGGAATCCTCACGATTCCTAAGGAGAAAATCCACCTATGAGATCCTCTCGATCCGTAGGAATAAAGATCTCTATGAGACCCTCACGGCTCATAGAATTGAAAAGTCTTAGGCGGCAGATCTGAACCTGCGGCCCAAGCCATCGCTATTTCTTAAGGAAGCCAGGACGCATGCTCTATTATCCATCGACCATGTTTATTAAGATGACAGACCAAAAAGAAAAAGGAAGGAACATCCGATTTACATTTGATTAAGCATTCGAGACATACTCGTTCATGCACGGGCAGAAAACTCAGGACGAGAAATAAGAGAAGCTGAAATAAAAAGTTTCCATTCATATTGTCAAAAATTCTTACAATCATGAAAAACAATAAAAGAAAAATATTATTACAATGGAATAACTTCAGATCCAGGGCATGGATTGAGGAATTCAAAAGTAAGGCTGTCCGAAGTTCTTCTGGCCTTTCTAATTATTCTTATGCACAGCCTCTCACGCTCCTCGGTGTCGATATCATCGGCAAGCCCTTCCGGCTTTCGATAAGCAGCAACGATCGTCGTCTGCTGAAAGATTTGATGTAGGATGTCAATGAGGTTGTTTCGCCGTTTCTTCGAAATCAGCCCCGTCAAGTACACCGAATGCACTTTATCTTCGGCATCATCCAGCGCATTGAGTGGTAAGGCCTCATGAAGACCTGGAAGTGCTCTCCATATTGCCCTCAGCACGACTTTCAAAAGAGCCGAATGACGAGGTAGCAGCCAACCACCGCTTGCGTTCAGGCGACCCATAACCTTTGCACATTGAGCGTCTGTAAACTCCTGGTTTTGTTCCCGACCCTGTGCGCGGATATCGTCGTAAGTAATGAACTCGTGCAAACTGTATAGATGCACCGCCATTATGCCTGGAGGAAATACTACAGGAAGATTAGCGATAGAAGAAAAATAATATACATAGAGGACTAAATTCCTAGAGAGCAAAACTATGTTCAAGGATAAAATCCCCTGGACGAAAGCTCTGCTGGTTAAGATTAATCTAAGAATCGATTTTACCTAAAGTTTTTCTAAAAACTTTAAAAAAAAAGAGCAAGGCAACGGAGTTCTTGAAGGCAAGAACAAAGCTCTGAAGTTTTTGAAAATAAAAATCTGAAAGATGATAAGTATCTGTGGGGGACCAAAGGTCCTATTTATAAGTATCAAGTGCTTCTTCGACTTCCAAAAGTTGTCACGGCGGTTTACCCTAATCAGAGCGAAGCTCTGTTTAAATTCCGAGGCGGGAGATGAAGCAACGCTTCGTCTTCCCCCAATCAGAGCAAAGCTCTGTCTTGAAAATTAATTTAATGAAGCGACGCTTCAGGTTATTTGCGCTGCGCGACGTGCCACGTGTCTGACGCAGACGCATCAGCGCAGCGCCCAAAGCAGCGCACCCAATCAGGGAAAAGCTCTATTTCAAGCAAAATTAAAGGAAGCAACGCTTCAGCTGCGCTGCGCCGTGCGCTACACGACACGTGTCAACGCAGATGCGGTAGCATAGTTGCGCTGTGCCGTGCGCTACACGACACGCGTCAGCGCAGATGCGCTAACACAATTGCGCCGCGCCGCGCGACATGTATCATACTATGGAGCATTTGCGCCAAACAAAATTAAAGTTCTGAAGAAATCTTTTCCGTTCTTTTTAAAACAAGAAGATTTTCTTCTGTAGAACAGAAGCCCTTGGATCAAAGATCCGACGGTGGGGGAAGTTTCGCCAAATCATTCAGAAAAGGGATTTCTTCAACAAATTGAACTTGCTTATCAATTTGCAAGATGAAGCCTCAGGCAGCAGAGGTGGGAAAACTTGTTTCCTGAACGATGGTGTTCCCCTCCGAACGGCGGCGCGCAGGACTGCGACGTCTTGGCGCTGAGATTCGGGGCAGATGCTAATTGGTGCTATCCGTCCACCTCTCCGAAGATGCCAAGTTGATTTATGGCACCATGTATCGAAGGTTTAGACGGATGCGTCCGATGTAGCAGACTTCGTCAGATTCCCCCTCGTTTGAGGGTTTTTTGATTGTGGGGACGCTCTTCCCTGCAGGCGCAAGCCCCTGCAGTTAATTACGCTACCGCATTGCGGTAACAACTTTCTCCTTCTCCAGATGGTCACTTCGTGTCGTGGGTGTTTGTTTTGTATTTTGTTGCCCGTGGATTGTTTACGGAGACTGAGTTATGTCGTCGCCCGTAGGGCGTGGACTAGTCCAAATCCGTATTATCTTAGATTTGGGTTTGGTGGTTTGGTTTGAGGATACGTCAGCCATACTTGAGGCTAAGATCAACTCAAACGTTTGTTAAGGATACGTTAGTCTAACTTTGAGACTAAGATCAACTTAACGGGATCGTTAAGATCCGACAAAAGAGCATGCGGGCTCTATTGTTCCAGTTTAGGGACCTAGTGGTCCATTGAATGTGTGGCCGTCGGGACCCATCACCTCTCTGACGACGTTGAAGGATTACAATGACAGATGTCAGAGGAGTTCAGAGATGTACCCTTGAGCCAGAGTTAATTGAGGGGATTCATAGTCCAGTCTGTTTGAAGGTTTAAGGATACGTTAGCCATCTTTAAGGCTAAGATCAGCTTAAACGGGACCGTTTAGATCCGACAAAAGAGCATGCAGGGGAAATCTATTGTTCTAGTTTAAGGACATTGCGGTCCATGGGTAGTTTAAGGACATTGCGGTCCATGGGTAGTTTAAGGACATTGCGGTCCAGTATGTGCTCTGGATGCTTCACACGGGTTCACTGCCGTGCTTAGCGAGGACCAGGCTCCGCTCTGGACGTTTTCCGCGGGGTCAAAGAGTGACGTTATCCGCATTCCACGTAACCAGGAATTTTGCACTAGATGCTTCACACGGGTTCACTGCCGCGCTCGGCGAGGACTAGGCTCCGCTCTGGATGCTTCACACGGGTTCACTGCCGTGCTCTGCGAGGACCAGGATCCGCTCTGGACATTTTCCGCGGGGTCAAAGAGTGACATTATCCGCGTTCCACGTAACCAGGAATTTTGCATTAGACACGGGTTTAAGGACCCCGCAGTCCATATCAATGTGTGGTCGTCGGGACCCGTCACCTCTTTGAAGACATTGAAGGATTACAATGCCAAATATCAAAGGAGTGAAGAGATGTACCCTAGAACCGGAATGGCTTAAATAGTCCTTGACCCAATCTGGGATCAAGACCGATTAATTATGTTATGAGCCCATTAGCCCAGTTGATTACGAATTGAGGACTTATGGCCAGCTTGGGCTAAGTCCAATCAGGTCTGGAATATTGGCTTCTTGTTGGTCCATTGAAGGAGAGGCTTTGCCTCTATCCATTTAGCCAATTGGGCTAAAGCCTAGTGTTAAACACTACAGAGCAATCAGTGTTGAACACTGGGAATGAGGTCGACAAGTTAGTGTTTAACACTAAAAGATAATTGGTGTTAAACACCAGCAACAAGGCTATTATCATAAACACTAAAACAGATCAGTGTTGAACACTGGCAATGGAGATCTCAGATCAGTGTTAAATATTAAGGTAATCAGTGTTGAACACTGCAAATAAAGTTTTTTGATTAGTGTTGAACACTAAGGCCCAACAGTGTTTTAACACTGGGTTCGGGAGTTTCAATTTAGTGTTAAACACTAAGGCAAGAGGGGTCACGTGGCAGCACGTGAGAGCGCCCTCCCTTCATTTATTCTGCTGAGACTATCGCATCTTTCAGAGCATCACGTGTCATCACGTGACGGGCATTCAAATGCCTATATGTTAAAGCTTCTGCCGAAGGTCACGTGGGTCACGTGGGGTGCTGCCTCAAAGGGGCTTTCTGTAGATCTCTTGGGGGGGTCACGTGGTGACACGTGACCCTGCCTCTATGTATGTTGTTTAGAGGATCTGTTAACCTTTTCTCAGGAATTAAGTTCCTCGAGCTTCAAACTTCAGAGGGATTAAATTCTTACTTCCTTTTGAAGACTTATATTCTGGAATAAAGTTGAACTCTGAATTTTCTGTAGGAATTAAATTCCTCATATATGTGAAGAACTGAATAGGGTTAAACCCTAATAAAAACTTTTAAGGAATTTTAAACTTCCATCCTCTGTTAGATTATGACTAAGGGAATTAAATTCCCGCTGTTTCAACAGAACTAGGTTCTTAATTAGGGTTAAACCCTGTTCTTTCTGTTCTGAAGGAATTAAATTCCCATGATACAGGGTCAAGCCCTAATTTTATTTTAAAGGAATTAAATTCCTATAGTTCTGTGAGAATTAAATTCTCGTGCTTGCATTCCCTCTCTATGTTTTGGATCTGCATGGCAGGATCTCAACCCATTGAGAATTAAATTCTCAACTTCAGGGGGAGATGTGCTCTTTACAGATCCTCTATCAAAGAGAGAAGAAATATATTCTTCTGTTTTATATATCAGAGTTAAACTCTGTTGAGAATTAAATCCTCTTTTTCTTTCAAGGAGCTTTTCCCTTTCTTACCTAGGGTTTTTGCAGAAGATCCAAGTTTCTCAAAGTATCAAAGCTCTCTTCCTTTTCTTTTTTCTCTCCCTGTCTCTGTATATTTTTTTTTATATCTGTATCTCTTGGCTCCTATTTATAGGAGAAGCAGCCGAATCAATCAGTTTTTGACGAATCTTCATTGAGAGATTTGATTTGCATCCATCATTCGTTTTGGACCTTTGGATTATTAGGTGAATTTTATTCACCATTGGATTTCAAATCCAGAGATTCCCCTTTGTTATTTTGGTTAGATTTAAAGGGGAAATCTTTCCAAACCCGAGATTTTCCCATAGATAGATCACCTCTGAATCTTTAATTCGATTGGTTCCAGATAATCGCTTTCCATCAGAATTTAATTCTGTTGACAAAATGGGCTTTGAAAGCCGATCACATGTGACCACGTGACCCATGGTCACGTGTGGACACGTGACCCTCTTTGGAATGAGCCTCCCTCCTTCTTTTTGCGCTGTCTTCTGGTTGCTGCTTAACCGTCACGTGCCACCACGTGACCCCCGGTCACGTGTGAGCACGTGACCCTTGTTTAGATTCTTTTTCTTGGTTTAACTGGAGAACAATTCTGATGTTTTGAGCGTCACGTGCCAACACGTGACCCCTGGTCACGTGGGAGCACGTGACCTCTTTTGAAGCTTTTTCCTTGATTTGATCAGGGATCCGGTGTGCCTTTGACGCTTGCATTTAAATGTCACGTGCCGACACGTGACCCTAGTCACGTGGGAGCACGTGACTCTTTCTGAAGCCCTTCTCTTCGATGCAGTCAGAAAACTGAACTTGCCTTGATGATGCGTTTAGGTGTCACGTGCCAACACGTGACTGCTGGTCACATGTAAGCACGTGACCCTCTTCTGAAGCTTTTTCCATAAGCTTTTCTGATTTTAAATCAGGAAACAAATGCCCCCACAGCGTTGTTCTCACGTGTCTGCACGTGAGTGCAACGCTGTCACCTCTTGTGACCGTTGGATTCCTCTAGGGATCTGGGGAGATGAAACGTTTCCATTGCTTTCTATAAATACCTCTATCTCTTCATAGGAGCCTTCACTTTGCTCATCTTCTTCTTTTGAGAACTCTTTCCTTGAGAATTTAATTCTCGCTTCCAGAGCTTAGTTCTCTGCCTTGAAACAATTTTCAGAGTTTAACTCTGTTCAAAAAGACTTCTTTTCCTCAGGTAATGTTCTTGGACAAACGATGGACCTTCACATTCCTCTGGATTTTAAATCCAAAACAAGGGTTTTTACCCTTTTTTCTTCATGTTTTCCCATAAGGACCGCTTAACCTTCAAACTGTAGATCTTTTAGGGTTTAGATGATCTTTGGGGAGATGATGATGGCGTTTCAACTCCATGGAATTTAATTCCATCAAAAATGTTTCTGGGAATTTAATTCCCTTTTCTTAATAAGGAATTTTAATTCCAATGAAGGACTTGATTTCTTCACGCCGAGGCTTCCTGGGGTTTCTTGGCCCGAGGTTGTTCTTCTGCAATTAATGGAACAGGAGTTTTCTAATGATTCTCATGACCTTTATTTCAGGTATCATGGATGCCCATCTGTATGGTCTTGACGAGATCATTTCCTATGGGAATATTCGTGCACTGGGCCGCAGTCAGAACCAGGAGTTCACCGATGCTCAATGTGCCGAGATCATGAGCCGCTTTGATGAGTACGACCATCGGCTACTCCCCCGTCGCTCTTCTCTTCTGAGGCTGATCGTGCTGGCGATCAGGGAGGCTCTCCCTCTATTCTGTGCTGGTGTGCCGCTTGGGGCATTGGACGCCGCCGAGGATAAAGTACACTCGGTGTATCTGATGCACTTGATCTCAAAGAGAAGGCGGGATAATCTCATTGATCTCCTGCATCAGATGTTCCAGCAGTCGGCCATACTTGCCGCCTATCGGAGGGTGGAGGACATTCGTGAGGACCCCGATGCTTGTGATCGTGAGA
Source organism: Agapanthus africanus (assembly GCA_030015575.1). NCBI lineage: Eukaryota > Viridiplantae > Streptophyta > Magnoliopsida > Asparagales > Amaryllidaceae > Agapanthus > Agapanthus africanus. Next base: position 21,499,462 of record CM057345.1, read on the forward strand.
GGAAGCATACTCGGGAGGTTCGAAATGCTTGGAAGATTTTGAATAAAGTTAATTTTGAGTTTCTCAACCCATGCCCCGCATCTGAAGTTTTACCATTGTAAATGTGTCCTCTATATTTGTATGAACCTCTTGTAGTATGAGTGACAAGTTCTATTATGTCTTTGTATGTCTGCATGCTTTTCTCTGGGATTTTATTATTTTGCTACTGTTGTTGTTGGTGCTTTCAATATGCAGGGTGCTACTCCATTTTTTTTGGTGTACATCAGGTTTAGGCCTCACGTAGTCTGCACGTGGGGTCCCTTGATGTGGCTGTTCACAAAATCTTCCCATGCCCTATTTTCAGTGCACAATATTAGACACGGAAGAAAGGGCCTTGGAAATAGTTCCATTTCCTTGATTTTCGATGCCTTTCCTTTTTTGGGCCTTGGAAATAGCTTCACCATGCAAGATTTTCTGCGCACAGCACTTAATGCATTTCCTTATATATGAGGCTATAGCTTCCCTTTTCCTCTCACAAAGAGATTTATATTATTATTATTTTTTTTTATCTTGGAGTAACTTGTCTTGAGAAACAAACGAGCGCCATGGCCTGCAATCGCCCTCATGCTCATCGACAGCCATGGGAAGTTCCTATTGAGGAAATGGTCCCCCGCTTTGCTGCTCGGTTGGTGGATCCCCTCCTTACCGACAACGAATGCGACTCAGCCATGCATGAACTTTCGATCCGTAGGGGGTCCCCCCTCCCGATGGGTTCTCTCTGGCTCCGAATGATTCTCAAGGCCGTGCTTGCCGACATCCCTCCTCATCCGGCGGAGATGACCCTGGCGATGCTCGACGCGGCAGAAGAAAAGCTCGAGGGTTTTCATGAAGCGTGCCTGATTACTCAGGCTTTGAAGGATTGGTCAATTTATCTGCTGAGCCAGATCAAGGCCCGGCGAGCTATTATGTCCGCTTTCTCGGACGAACACGGCGCCAATCGGTGGGGAGCGACTCCTCGTGAGAACCGTCGCTTTGACGTGCTGGAGAAAGCAGAGAGAGAGATGGAGAATTTTGTCCTCTGTTTCATTAACCCTTGTGCCGTTGATCCCATGTTTGGTGACCTTTTCCATTAGCGTAGAACATTTTTTTTTAAATTAGTCCCTCCTTTTTTACGCTTTATGCTGAGATTCCATGTAGGCTTGGAGCTAGTATGTATGTTTCCGCTTGCATAAATAAACTTTGTATTCTTCTCATGAGAACTTTCTTTAATTGCAAATGCTACTATCACTTTCCTGCGCATCAGACCTTTTTGGGTATTATGAACGTTCATGCAATTGCAAATGCTATTATTATTATTATTCCCTTTTTGAATACTCATATGATTGCGAACGCATGCTTGAAATATGTCGGAAACCTTTCTTGTTGCCTTTCACATCAGGCGATGTGAGCGCGTTTTAGATCGATTATTCCTGTCGACTGGAAGCCCATTCATATGGTCTTGTCAATGTCTTGTTTCCAAGGCTGTGGTTACGAAAGCGAGCTTACATGGCCTGATAGAGCGATACGTAGCGAACATAAGGTTGTGGCTCTCGATAAGGCTGCCACGTTCACTCGTGAGAGGGTCGAGGCTCATAAGGCCATTGAGAAAGAGCTTGAAGCCCGGCTTGCTTCATATCAGTCCCAACAAGCTCAGGCGGAGGCTCGTCGTTTGAAGATCTTGCGTCATGAAGCCGTGGTCCAACAAAAGCAGGATGAGCTGACCAAGCTGCTGAATCGCCCGCCGGCTTGAAACATTTGTATCTTTTCCTTCCTTTTTGTACATACTCATGGATGAGAGTATTTTCTTTTCGTTTCTTTCATGAATTGTACTTTGTACCCATTTTGGTTTATGAATAAAAGATACATTCTTCTTCTCAATGATGTGTCTCCTTTTCATTGAATGTATTCTGCGGATATTCTATCTCGATCTCCTTGCAGGACAGTGATGGCTTAGGGTTCAGGGTTAAGATCTGCTTCCTAAGACTTTTGCATTTTACGAGCCACGAGGGTTTCATAAAGAGTTTTTCTCCCTACAGGTCGAGAGGATCCCATAGGTGTGAGTTCTTCATAGAGATCGTGAGGATCCTTAAGCGGGTTTTCCCTTGAGAGTCATAGGGATCTCACAAGAGAGTTTTTCTTCCTCGCAGGTCGTGAGGACCTGCAAGTGTTGGATGTGGTCGCCCTTATCCGTGTTTTACGGAGTTAGGGGTTTCTCCAAGCATTGTAGTTCAAAGACGTCGCGGTCAAGGTTAAGGACCTTATAGTCCGTGGATTTAGGGACTCCACAGTCCGCTGTTAGTTTTAAGACATCACGGTCAAGGTTAAGGACCTCATAGTCCGTGGATTTAGGGACTCCACAGTCCGGTGTTTGGTTGCAGGGACCCGTCACCTCTTTGAAGACGTCGAGGAATTACAACGCCGGGCATCAAAGGAGTGAAGAGATGTACCCTTAAACCAAGGAAAAATCTGTAGGGAATCGGGGTGGTTGATCGTTAGTTTTAAGACATCACGGTCGAGGTTAAGGACGTCATAGTCCGTGGATTTTAAGGACTCCACAGTCCGGTATTTGCTCTGGATGCTTCACACGGGTTCACTGCCGTGCTTGGCGAGGATCAGGCTCCGCTCTGGACGTTTTCCACGGGGTCAAGGAGTGACATTATCCGCGTTCCACGTGACCAGGAATTTTGCACTAGATGCTTCACACGGGTTCACTGCCGTGCTCGGCGAGGACTAGGCTCCGCTCTGGACGTTTTCCACGGGGTCAAAGAGTGACGTTATCCGCGTTCCACGTAACCAGGAATTTTGCACTAGATGCTTCACACGGGTTCACTGCCGTGCTCGGCGAGGACTAGGCTCCGCTCTGGACGTTTTCCACGGGGTCAAAGAGTGACATTATCCGCGTTCCACGTGACCAGGAATTTTGCACTAGATGCTTCACACGGGTTCACTGCCGTGCTCGGCGAGGACTAGGCTCCGCTCTGGACGTTTTCCACAGGGTCAAAGAATGGCATTACCCGCGTTCCACGTGACCAGGAATTTTGCACTAGATGCTTCACACGGGTTCATTGCCGCGCTCGGCGAGGACTAGGCTCCGCTCTGGATGCTTCACACGGGTTCACTGCCGTGCTCTGCGAGAACCAGGATCCGCTCTGGACGTTTTCCACGGGGTCAAAGAGTGACGTTATCCGCGTTCCACGTAACCAGGAATTTTGCACTAGATGCTTCACACGGGTTCACTGCCGTGCTCGGCAAGGACTAGGCTCCGCTCTGGATACTTCACACGGGTTCACTGCCGTGCTCTGCGAGGACCAGGATCCGCTCTGGACGTTTTTCACGGGGTCAAAGAGTGACATTATCCGCGTTCCACGTAACCAGGAATTTTGCTGATTGTATCCGCATTTCACGGGATGGAGGTTTGACTGTTGGCGATATGTATACCACCGAGCCATAGAACTGGGCGTTGCCGCTGTTCCGCTTAGCTTGAAGTTGTGTCCGTCGTTACGAGACGAGTGTTGGGATGATCTCTAGGTCGCTTGTGACCCGTCGAGATTTAGCTTCCTCTCATGATGAAACCTGGGGGAGGAGTATGATCCCTTCTTTGTTTGCGCCCCTGGATTGTATACAGGGATAGATGTAACATCACCTGTAGGGCAAGGATTTCACTTTTATTTTATTCCTTTTTCCGCGATGCTCTATCATTTCAGCTTTTATATCGCGAAGGTCGCGATTGCCCCATCATTTCGGCTATTTTTCGCGGTGCCCAATCATTTCGGCTATTTATTTATTCTCTACTCGCTGCTTTTTATTGCGAGTTGCCCCATCATTTCGGCTATTTTTTTTTATCCATACATCTTTACTTGCTGCTTTTTATTGCAAGTTGCCCCATCATTTCGGCTATTTCGTAGGCATGTGTGGCTTGCTAGCTTTTTCGCCGCAAGCTTGGATTTTAGACACCGGTTTCAGCATCAGCACCGCTACAACTGGGATGTTGCCAGGAGCGGATCATCATTTGCCTCTGTCGCTATTGAACAAAGGTGGCTCAGTAAACAGGGTTAAGGGTCCTGTCGACCAAGGCTTTTGACTTCATGAGCCGTAAGGGTCTCACAAAGGTATTTCTCCCTATAAGTCGTGAGGATCTTGCAGGTGTATTTTCTCCTTAGGGATCGTGAGGATTCCTAAGTGTATGTTCCTCTGTAAGTCGTAGGGATCCTACAAGAGGGCTTTCTCCTTATGGGTCGAGAGGACCTACAAGGGTTGCTCATCATATGGGCATATCCCTAGTCACGGGTGGGACTTTGCTGGGGAAATGTTTTTTCGCGCCCGTGGATTGTATACAAGGGTCAGTATTGAGCCTCTTATAGGGAAATATCGAAGGTTGTGGAGGATTTGCTTAAGAACAGGTTTAGGTTTCTGTAACTTAAGACTTTCAACTCTCATGAGCCGTGAGGGTCCCATAAGAGAATTCTCCTTACGAGTCGTGAGGATCTCGTAAGTGTATTTTCTCCTTAGGATTCGTGAGGATCCCTAAGTGTGTTGCTCCTTTGTGAGTCGTAAGGCTCTCACGCAGGTGGTTTCTCCTTACAAGGTCGAGAGGACCCTACAAGTGTCTTTTAACGAGGTTGCGCCCTTTCGGGTTTTCACAAACACTCGCCGGTAGTCCTGCTGTTTTTACTCACGGAGCCCTTTCGGGTTTTCATCCGTGCCCATTTTGCTTATGGACATACCGTTTTTTTTATTCTTTTTCACTTTTTTTTTACAAGGTCGCGCCCTTTCGGGTTTTCACGAGCACTTGCCGGCAGCCCTGCTGTTTTTACTCACGGAGCCCTTTCGGGTTTTCATCCGTGCCCATTTTGCTTATGGACATACCGTTTTTTTTTATTCTTTTTCATATATTTTTTTTTATTTTTTCTTTCTCTCTCCTCTTTTTTTTATCTCGTCAGCCTAAAGATACTGCGGTAGTAGTTTTAGGGACGTTTCGGTCCGTCGTTAGTTTAAGGACGTTTCGGTCCGTCGATAGTTTAAGGACGTTTCGGTCCGTCGTTAGTTTAAGGACGTTTCGGTCCGTCGTTAGTTTAAGGACGTTTCGGTCCGTTGTTATAGGAAGGCCGGCTGCTGCTTGTAAAGTCTGAGCCTAGGAAGATAGCGAGCGGACATAGTCGTCGTCATCTATCATTGACCTAGGCTGTGGCTCATTAAGCATAGTATTTCTTTAAGAAGCGGCCGTTTATTGGCCTGAAAGGCCTTTCACCGTGCATGTCCACGAGTAGATAGGCTCCCCCCTGGTAGACCTTGTCTATGATGTACGGGCCTTCATAGTTTGGCTCAAATTTTCCCCGCTTGGCACGATTGGGGATCATAGGTCTTTTGACCACTAGTACGAGTTCGCCTTGGCGGAATGTCCTCGGCCTGGTCAATCGTTCGTACGAGCGTGTCATCTTTGCTTTGTAGGCTTCTAGATGTTGTTGCGCTATAAGCCGGGTTTCGTCGAGGGCATCAAGCTCCTCAAGCCGAAGGTGAGCATTTTCTTCGTTCGTCAGCTCGTGGTGGACTGCTACTCGCAGAGAGGGTAACTCTATCTCGAGGGGGAGCACTGCTTCCGTCCCAAATACCAACGCGTACGGCGTTGTGTTCGTGGCCGTCTTGAACGTAGTTCGATAAGCCCAAAGGGCTTCTTGCAGCCTTTCGTGCCAGTCTCTCTTATTCCTGGAAACGGTCTTTTTTATGATCTTCGTCATGGTCTTATTGAAGGCTTCGGCCAGACCGTTAGCTCGTGGATTGTAAACCGAAGAATATCTCCAGTCTATATTGTGCTGCTGTGCGAAGCGGCTAATCTTATGGCTTCGGTAGGCCGGCCCATTATCGGAGATAATCCGCCGTGGAGTTCCGAACCGATAGATGACGTGCGTCTTGAAGAAATGGAGGATATTCTCCATCTTCACTTCCCTCAGTGGTACTGCTTCTGCCCATTTGGAGAAGTAATCAGTCGTCGCCAGGATAAAACGGTGTCCCCGGGATGATGCTGGCTCAATGGGGCCGACTATGTCGGTCCCCCACATTTCGAATGGCCAGCTGGCCACCGTTGGGTGTAGTGGATTCGGATGTTGGTGGATAAAGTCTCCGTGAATCTGGCATGAGTGGCATTGCTTCGCATACTCGAGGCAGTCCTGGATCATCGTGGGCCAGTAGTAACCCATCCGTTTAATTTTTAACTTCATCTTTGGGCCTGCTTGGTGAGAACCGCAAAGTCCGTCGTGAACTTCCTGAATGACTCTTTCTGCTTCGTCAGGTCCTAAGCATCTCAGCCATAGAGAATCAAACGATCTCTTGTATAGGGTATCGTTGACGAAAGCGAAGGATAGAGCTCGTTTCATGAGCTGATGTCTTGAGGACGCTTCTTTGGGCATTCGGTGGGACTTAAAGTAGTCTATGAAGACTTCCCTCCAGTCCTCGGCCTTCTCATGGTCCTTTATTTGTAAGGTCGTCTGCTCAGTCGCTCCCTCTTTATATAATTCCGGAGGTATTTCTGCCGGGGCGAGCACTCGACGGCTTTGTACCACGATTCTGACATCGTCGAGGTTCTCGTCAGCCAGTTCTTTAGCAAGTTTGGCCAACGCGTCTGCTTTGCTATTTTCCGCGCGCGGTATGTTCTCCAAAGTATAGAAAGGAATTTGGGTCAATAGTTGTTGCACCTTTTCTCCGTACTTCACCAACTCCGGTTTGCACGTTTGGTAGTCACCTTTTACTTGACTAACGACCAGTTGAGAATCCCCGTATATAAGGAGGTCTTCAATTCCCAGGTCAATGGCGATTTCGAGGCCTGCTATCAGAGCTTCGTATTCAGCTTCATTGTTTGTCCTCGGCTCTGTTAAGGAGAAGGCGAAGCGCATTATCCCTCCTTGTGGAGTTGCAAAGACGAGGCCTATCCCCGATTTGGTCATTGGGATACCTTGTTTCTGTTTCTTTACGGAGGACGCTCCATCGAAATAGAGTTCCCATCGGGCGCTACCGCCGCCAATCGCATCAAATGCATGCTCGTCCGGCAAATCACAGTTCAGAGGAGAATCGGCCGGTATCGGGTGCTCAGCGAGGAAATCGGCAATGGCCTGGCCTTTCATAGCCTTAAGAGGCTGATACGTTATCGAGAACTCCATCAAGAGCAGGGCCCACTTAGCGAGTCGTCCCGTCAATATGGCTTTCGACATCAAGTATTTAAGGGGATCCACTTTTGAAATGAGACGGACTTCATGTGCCAACGCATAGTGTCTGAGCTTTGTTATCGCGAAGATTAACGCCAAGCAATGTTTTTCAATGGGAGAGTAGTTGCTTTCTGCCCCCAGCAGAACTCGACTTAAGTAGTAGAGTGCTCTCTCTTTCCCCTGATCGTTCTCTTGTGCCCATAATGCGCCTAAAGAACCTTCGAGGGCGGTTGTATAAAGAATGAGGGGTTTTCCCTTGACCGGCGCAGCTAACACCGGCGGGTTCTGCAGGTACTGCTTGATTTCGTCTAGTGCACCTTGACATTTGTGATCCCAAGCGAATGGAGTTCCCTTTTTCATCAGGTGGCTGTAAGGACGACATTTGCCCGAAAGATTAGCGATAAACTGCCGGATATATGCGAGCTTCCCTTGGAGAGATCGCAACTGCTTGAGGGTTCTTGGCGGAGGCATTTCCATGATCGCCTTAATCTTTGACGGATCTATTTCAATACCTCGGTGTCGAACGATGAATCCCAGAAATTTGCCCGAGGAGACTCCAAACGCGCATTTGAGGGGATTCATTTTCAAATTATATTGCCGAAGGCGTCGAAATACAGTCTCCAGATGCTTTAAATGATCTTCGTATGACATGCTCTTTACTACGAGGTCATCGATATAGCACTCGACGACGTCGTGTATGAGGTCATCAAAGATCTTTGTCATGGCCCTTTGATAGGTAGCGCCAGCGTTCTTTAGACCAAAGGGCATAACCCTGTAGCAAAATATACCCAAAGGGGTGCGGAAAGCGGTGTGCTTCTGGTCTTCGGGATGCATCTTTATCTGATTGTATCCTGACGAACCCTCCATAAAGGAGAAAACCTCGTGAGTGGACGTGTTATCTATCATTAGTTCGGTTACTGGTACTGGGAAATCATCCTTGGGACAGGCTTTATTGAGATCCCTGAAATCCACGCATATGCGTACCGTCCCATTCTTCTTCATTACCGGGACGATATTGGCGATCCAGTCGGGATATTGGATTTCTTAGATAAATCCAGAATCGATCAGCTTCTTGACTTCGGCGTTGACGCTCATCTCAAGCTCGAGTCGCATCCTCCTTGGTGCCTGCTTGACTGGCTTGATATATGGGGATATTGCTAATCTATGCACAGCAATCTCCGGATTTAATCCTGGCATCTCGGAGTAGTTCCACACGAAGCAGTCTTTATGCCGTAGAAGCACGTTCTTTAATGCAGCCACCCTTTCTTCAGATAGCAGCTCGCTGACAAATGTCGGTCGCGGGTCATCTGCCGATCCCAACTCAATCTTCTTTAGGTTATCTGCAGTAGTATGTATACCATCTTCCAGTTCTTTCGGAGCTGGCGGAAATTCTGAGATCACCTCATCATTGCTGTTCTCAAAGCACCGGGGAAGGTCATCTACGTTCTCGGGCTCTTCTCCTAATATCGTAATCGTATAACAAGTGCGACCCCGCTCCCCGGACTGAGGTGGACCCGGTTCTGCTCCTGCGGCCTTGGGCTCGTGCTTTTGTGGTGGCGTTACCTTCCAGCCGTCGGATAAAGCGAATCTGCCCCGTTGGTACTGGTCCTCGACCCAGTTCTTGAAGGTGAAGCAGTCTTCGGTAGGATGTCCTATGGCTTGGTGATAAGAGCAATAACTCAGATGAGAAGCCTTGTTAGCTTGCTCAGGATGTCTAGACTCTGGAAGCGTGATCATTTGATGTTTTATAGCGAGGTTGAATAACCTCTCCGTCTTGTCTCGGGGGAAGGAGTACGCTTGACTCATCTTCTTCATGAGGGACAAACCCGAGCCGCTTCTTGATTTATTTCCATCTCTGCGTCGGGCCTTTCGTACAACGGATTGACGAGGATAAGCGTCTTTGTCTTTTGCAGCCTGTTGAAATAGACGTTGCGTCCTGGCCTTCTCGTAGATGGCCATTTCGCGGTTGTGGTCTTCCCGAACTTTCTGACCCACTTTCTCTGATAGGCTTGCCCATTCGCTCTTCAAACGACGGACTCGGCGCTTCAATCGCGGGGTCTAGTTTTGATGGGGGGTTGGCATCTCCTGACAGGGCATCCTCTTCTTCATCAAAGGTATGTATAGCGTAGCTGCTGTGAGCCCGTTCCGTTTTCCGGTTCTCGCGTATCCAAGCCCGAGTGTTTCCATTTTCCCGTTGGGCAATTTGCGTTGAGTCCCAGGGACATCCCAAATCCTGTTGTAGAACCGAGCCTGCCGAACAGTCTGTTCTAAGGGTACTCCTTGGCGCTTCAATAGCTTCTTAAATCCCTTTGTATAGTATCTGGGCAGACGGATGGGTTGGAGCCTGTCAAGTGTAGTATCCGCGCCATGCCAGATCTCTCTCTCTACTTTCGACTCTGAGGATCGGTAGAATAGGATCGCCTTCTCACCCCTTTGCCTGGGAGGGACGTAGAATGTTTGCAGGTCCTGCACATTGTGAGCTTGAAGTGTGTCGAGATCCTTGTAGTGTTCTCGCGGTACCATGGTGATTTGCAAAATTTGGTCATCGCCAGGGGGTGCTTGTATTGACAGCCGATTGGAGAACACAGCATTAACTTCATCTTCTGAATCACTTCCGAAGACCAACATGGGGGCGGGAGACCCCAGGTTGTTGCGTTGAGATGGCCCTGCATAAACTATCTCTTCCTCTTCTTCGGTATCGCTTCCGAAAACAGGGATGGTGGCGGCGGTTTTGTTCTCCGGGTTGCGACACCTTTCTGTATCCTCGAAATCTGGCAAAAAGTACTTCGCATCTTCGTATTTGCGGACTTCGTTCACGGAAAATGAGTTTAACTCACCTGTTACGGTGTACTCGAAACCATCCTTAAAGTACTTCATACACTGATGTTGTGTAGAAGGGATGATGTTGTATTCGTGTAACCAAGGACGACCGAGCAAGGCGTTGTAGCAGGTCTTGGCGTCAATGACATGGAATTTGATGTCTGTGACAAGAAGTCCAAAGCGTAATGTTAGTGTCACAGATCCTAGAGTCCGTAACGATTGTGAATCGAAACCGGAGATAGTAATTTTGTCACGAGCGAGGTGTTGCACACTCATGCAGATTTCCTTCAACACCCGAACATTAAGGAGATTGACGGAGGATCCATTATCCACCAGGATCTTGCCTATCTTGATATCATGGCAGTATCCGGAGACATATAGGGGACGGTTGTGGTCGCACGTCCCGAGAAGGAGGTCTTCATCACCGAAAGTGATGTCGGCCGTATGCACTTCCTCCAGTTCATCCTTCATCTTTTCAGTGGCGAGGAAGGCTTGGAATTGCTCAGGTTCTTGTAACGCCTTAATTAGTGAGTCTCGCGCTTCTTTTGATAATAGGAGGGAATCGAGAATGCTAAGCTGAGAAGGTAGCTTCCTTAGGTGCGCGAGGATGTTATAGTCCACCTTACCCTTCCTAGGAGGGTCTTTGGTAGCCAGCTCTCTCATGACTTGGTCATCTAAAGTGATATCTTCAGTGACCTTTTCCTTTCCCTTGTCCTTTCTACTTACGGGCCGGAGATTTTTTTCTGGGAGTGTGCGATTGCGCAGCTGAATGTTCTCGCAGATCTCCGATTTCTCCTCTTTCCCTAAAACGGATTCTTTGAAGAGAGGGCCCAGAGCCATTTCTTCATCAGAGTCGCTCCCAAAGGTGAGAATTTGTGACCCCCTGGCGTTTACCATGTAACAGTTGCCAGTAGTTCTGTCGTGCCCATCGACGGTACTTCTTTGCTCCCGACGAATCTTGCGTTTCATGCGCTTAAAATGTTGCCGATGAGCAACATATCCTTGCCACCATATCCTAAAGGCGTCGCACTCCTCCGTGGGGTGTGAAATTTTCCGATGATATGCGCAATAATCAGGGTGCTTCTCTACCCCATCGAGCGTGTTTCCTTCCGAGGGTGGTAGCTTCATTCCCATTGACATGGCTTTAGCAAACCGTTTCCTCATCTTGAATATCTTCTTGTCTGCCTCGGATGCCTTTCGATCTGGCGGGAGTACTTCAACTCTTTCGTTTAGTCGCCTGCGTTCGGCTCCTTCCGATGTGGCCATCTCACGCTCCTGGTCTGCTTTACATTTTAGACGGATCTCGTCTAGAAAAGTGTCGATCATTTCGTCTGTTGGCCATGCACGCTCTGGTACAGGCTCTGCCTCCAGCTTCTTAGTGCCAGGAGTTTTCCCATCATCGGTAAACGAGTGGGAGATTACGTTACAACTCGCCATATACCCTTCAGATTCCTCCGACGAGCTCTCTCCATCGTCTCCCTCTTGAAAGATGTGGTTGAGGAACTCTTGCAGTGTGACAGGAGTTCGCGCCTTTTGATTGTATTCTTCCAGCGCGTCGATTTGCTTCTGCAAGTTCGTGTGCTCGTTTCCAAGCTTCACGGACTTCTTGGATTTCTTCTTCTTTTTCTTCGAAGATTTTGACGATTGGGCGTGAGTATTTGGGCTCTTACCGCGAGTCTTTGTAGTTGGGCAGCGCCTTAGCATCCCTTCGATAATTTGAGGTTCAAGAGGGTCCTTCCATTCGATCGCAGGGCACGCATGAAGGTCTCTCAGCATTCTTTTGGTTTTGGTTGATAGCACGACCTCCCTTGGAGCTTCTTCAATAAAGGAGCAGGTTGCCCCCGGTGTATCTGCTTTCTTAGGAGTATGCGGTTGTGGTGGGTTCACCTTCCACTTTTCGGATAGTACAAACTTCCCCTGGAGGTATTGATCTTCAATCCATCCTTTGAAGACGAAGCAATTTTCAATCGGATGGCTTACCGTTTGATGGTAAGGGCAATAGTTAGGGTTATTCATCTCGGTAGGTTGCGGCAGTCGCCTTGGATTTGGTAGGCTTATAAGTCTGTTGCGTATTGCCAGCTCGAATAACCGTTTTGTCTTGTCTCGTGGGAACGAGTAGGGACGCTTCATCTTCTCATTATAATACCGGCGTCTTTCTTCCAGTTGATCTGCCGGTTTCGGGGCGTTAGGTTGCTGTTGGGCATTCGCGACAAAGGTTGCCCTTCCTTTACCCTTGTCGTTTCGAGGTTCCGACTTCGGGGGAGGTGGTCTATGACCCATCTGGTCCATCTGAGCCAACTTGTCGATTAAAGCCTGGAATGTGGTTGGCTTAAAGAACATCATAAACTGGGAGATAGTTGCGTGGGGGTCTAGGGTTCCCACGAACATGCCCACTGCGGGTGCCTCCTCAATGTGTTGTTCGCATCTCGACCACAAATTCCGCCAGCGTATAGCATACTGGACCCAGGTTTCGCCTGGTTTTACCTTGGCGTTAATCAATGCAGTTATTGGAGTGCGTTCGCTGGCACTTGCGAATCGCTGAGTGAATAACAACTCCATTTCAGCGAACGTTTTGATAGAATCGTTCGGGAGTTCCGAATACCATTCGAACGCTGTTTCTGATAAGCTGCCCACGAACTGGCGAAGCAACAGTTTATCATCACCGCCAGTGTTACCGCAGAGGGCCCGGAACTGGGCGACATGTTGATGGGGGTTGCCGGTCCCCTTGTACACGTGGAATTTTGGTATCGTATAACCTTGCGGGTATTTGATTTGGTCGTACCAGCTTGGATACGGCCGCCCCGTTTTCACGACTTGACCAGCTGCCTCAGTCGCGTGATGAACCCGGATTTGCTGGGCTATGTAGTCAGCCAAGTCAGCCTTAGAGATTGCCTCCTCCTTGGCCGTTGAGAGGGCTGGTGGTGGATTTGACGTTTCTCCTCAGTCGTCTTCCAGCACGATTGGGGGATCCTCGGCGGGTAAGTCCTGTTGGATCATCATTCCTATCATATCTTGGAAGAGAAGGCTCATACGTTGTATGTTGGCCGCTTGTTCAGCAGCCTCTTTGTCCTTTTTCTCCAGTGTCCGGCGAAGGAATTCAGCGTCGGTTTCTTCCTCCCGGCGTGCGTCTGAGGACGTTTCTGGGTTTTCTTTTGGCCCGGTAAGTGCGGCCATAGCATTCATCATTTCCTGAAGCTTTTGCTGCTGCTCCTGGGCTTTCGTCACGGATCGGGTTAGCGGTCGGTGGCCCGTAGAAGTGCGGCTTTCCTCCTTTCCAGAGGCCATGTAAACAGTGTGCACCGCCATGCCCCCAGACTTAGGGCGTCTGGGCTCCGTGCTTTTAGTCGTCGTTGCATGCTGGGGGGTCTTCTCTGGCCTCCTCCTTTTATGAGCCATGGAGGTTGAGGGGGCCGTTGAGGTGGGCGTCCAGACAGCCTTTTGGGGTTTAGCCAGGTGACCAGCTTCCGGTTGGATTTTCAGCTTCTTGTGCTGGCGGGAGAAGTTTGGATCGATGATCGAGTCCCAGGCCTGCCGCCAAACCTTATAGATTTTGGAAGACAGCCGTTGAGGAGATTAGGGCTGTTCGGGTTTTATTTCCACAACCTTTTTTAATGGGGGAGGAGACCTCTTCAGCACTGCAGTAGGAGAATTCCTTCGCACCTTATTTAGCATTTCGAAGCCGTTCCCAGTTGGAACAGCAGCATTAACTTCTGCCATCGGGGCTGATGGAGTTAACCCGGAGGGGGAGTTGCCCCCAGCCTTCCTTACTCGGCGCCAATGGCGACGTCGAGCGTGTCGAGCGGACGGCGTTGGGTCAGCGGTAAAAATGGTTCCGTCTTGCCCCCTGTGTAGGTGGGGGGTCGCTGTTGGTGTTAGCTTGTCAAAGACCGACGTCCTTTGGGAAGCAGGAGCGGGAGCTGAAGCCGTCAATCTTGTAAAGACCGACCTTTTGGCCGGAGAAGCTGCCTTGACGACTTCGGGGGCAGGAGCGGCCACCTTTTTAGAAGCAGCCTTCTCTGAGATTGTAGGCCCCATGATGGATTCGCAGGATTTCCGGCCCAATCTAGAGAAGACCGAGGCGTTGACGTTGGGCGACTCGTTGAGAGGAGCCGCGGCAGGGGTAAGACAATCAAAGGCCGACTTTTTGAGAGCTTCCGTTGTCAGCACTGGAGCGGTGAAGCCTGTCGGCGGGAGCATGGTCCCAAAGAACAATCCTGTGGTGGCGCGAGTGACCTGTTCCACGGGCATTATGAATAACGAAGCAGCTTGGGGTCCGTAGGCTATACCTCCTGGCGAGGCAGAGCGTTGGTTGCAATTGCAGTCCAAGCAGTTGGAGAATTTCGCAGAAGTAGAAGCCATCGATCCTTTGCTTTCTGTAATAAGCAAGACGCCAAGTTTTAGTATCTTGAAACCCAAGGGCAACCATTAGCGAACCGCGATTGGTTCGCGAGTCACGACACACGAAGTGTGGAGTGGAAAGAGGAAAAGGTCCCACCGGGCGTGCCAGAATCTGTTCCCCTCCGAACGGCGGCGCGCAGGACTGCGACGTCTTGGCGCTGAGATTCGGGGCAGATGCTAATTGGTGCTATCCGTCCACCTCTCCGAAGATTGCCAAGTTGATTTATGGCACCATGTATTGAAGGTTTAGACGGATGCGTCCGATGTAGCAGACTTCGTCAGATTCCCCCTCGTTTGAGGGGTTTTTGATTGTAGGGACGCTCTTCCCTGCAGGCACAAGCCCCTGCAGTTAATTACGCTACCGCATTGCGGTAACAACTTTCTCCTTCTCCAGATGGTCACTTCGTGTCGTGGGTGTTTGTTTTGTATTTTGTTGCCCGTGGATTGTTTACGGAGACTGAGTTATGTCGTCGCCCGTAGGGCGTGGACTAGTCCAAATCCGTATTATCTTAGATTTGGGTTTGGGGGTTTGGTTTGAGGATACGTCAGCCATACTTGAGGCTAAGATCAACTCAAACGTTTGTTAAGGATACGTTAGTCTAACTTTGAGACTAAGATCAACTTAACGGGATCGTTTAGATCCGACAAAAGAGCATGCGGGCTCTATTGTTCCAGTTTAGGGACCTAGTGGTCTATTGAATGTGTGGCCGTCGGGACCCATCACCTCTCTGACGACGTTGAAGGATTACAACGACAGATGTCAGAGGAGTTCAGAGATGTACCTTGAGCCAGAGTTAATTGGAGGGATTCATAGTCCAGTCTGTTTGAAGGTTTAAGGATACGTTAGCCATCTTTAATTTTGGCGATCATATACGTGAGAGTTGGGTAGTTTATACGCATATCCTTAATTTTGGTCCCTAGTCGTGGGAGTTTCGAGACAGGGCATCGATACTCCGGAGTAGACTAGTGTATACAGTCGAGACCCCGACGAGGGGCGGTGGCCGGTCTCACAAGCCACTGGTGTCAGTTGGATCACCTAAGATGTATACAGGTGCTCATTGGGTTATAAGTACACCGGACAGGACTCGCCGGGAATCTGCTAGTTAGTACTATACCTATCGTCAGATAGCAGTTCCCTGGTGACATGTGTACAGGTTAGTTCATCGACCTGAGGTCGTCATTTGTCTCGTGTGAGTTCCCACTGTGCTTTGATTTCTACCCTACCACGGCTCAAAGGAGTCGTGCAAACAGGTAGCTTTTGGGTACAGTCCCGAGCCATATGGAGGCACATGAGCGGATCGGCAGGGGATTCGTCTCTCCCGGTATTGGGGGCGAGGTCGTGCAGTGTCTAGGAGAGCCATTACACAAAGTCCATGGCCATGGCAGGAGATTTACTGGTAGGTACTCCAGTAGTATCTCAGGGTGTTATTGGGCTACACTCCGACACGACTTATACTGCTATTGGGGGTCTGACGTTTCTAGCCCCCTAGGCGGATATGCGATACTCATTGACGAACGGACCGGACTGTATATACATTGTCACTGTTAGGCTCAGTAGGGTTTTCGGAGGAGTTCGCTCATCGGTCTCCCTTGAGTTCGCTCCTCGGCCTCCCTTGAGGTCAGTCCATGGGAGCCGTTACGCATTGCTAGTGCCGCTGACGGTTTGTGGTTAAACCCACTGCCAGGGTACTGACGAGTCATTAGAGTCCCCCACAGACAGTTTCCCAAGTTCGGGCGAAACGTTGTAGAGGCCGTATGGTTTTATGGCAGGGTTCGGAAAATGCACGTGCGTTTACGCACGTGTCAGTTTTCGGGCAGATAATACTGGTCGGCTTTGGTTTAAGCCGGATCCGAGTATTATATTGAGTAGGTATAATATCTTTGTCTCAGTTGCATTTGTATTCGGTCGTAATACAAATGCGGGTATATTTATACAGTTACGGGGTTGTCCTGAAATTCGTTTCAGGATCACTTTTGGAAGTTGCCAGTTTCCAGTTTTTTATCAGCCGTCTTTTAACATTCGGTTAAAGGCGGATTTATCTTTTCTTCAGTTGAGGTGAGTCAGTGTTCTAGAAGCATCTAGATGAGGTGACTAGGATTAATTGGTGTTGAGTTTTCATTGGATGCATTAAAGACTTGATGAGGTGTTTTAGTGAGTCATGCTTTAGCTTTAATGATTTTTGTTTAGCTAAGGATATTTTGTGAGAAGCTTCATGTCTTATGGTCACCTCCCTCCTCCTACACTCACCCTCCTCATTCTATATTATGTGGCCGGCCACCCTTGAAGAGAGAGAGAGAGATTGATTTCATTTTTGATACAAAAGACTATGGTTTAAAGTGTATGGAAATTTCATGTTTCATTCTTGTTCCATTTCATTTCCATCGGCAACTTCATTAACCGATCGTCCACGGACTTGGACGGAACGAGACAAAGTCATCTACTCATTCTCTACATCATTCTTGGTCGTCTCTTTTGGCAAACTTGACGACCGAGTTGCCTCGAGTCAGAGGCGGGAGCCCGTTTAAAGAATCAGTGATGTGGTGCCACCTGGACGAGCAGATCGGAGACCGAAGAGATCGGAGCAGCCGCAACGGAGCGTGGGATGATGGTTAAAGAACGAAGGACTCGGATCGTTCGGTATAACCTTTCTACACTCTTTACAGTTTGTTAGTTTAGCAATAATGGCAGATCCGGGTTAAAGTATACGATAGCGCCAGTTAAAAAGTTTTTGTTCCGCATTTGGCGTCTGTAGACGGCCGGGGCGCTAGCGTAGACTTACAGAATTTGGGTCAATAGTTGTTGCACCTTTTCGCCGTACTTCACCAACTCCGGTTTGCACGTTTGGTAGTCACCATTTACTTGACTAACGACCAGTTGAGAATCCCCGTATATAAGGAGGTCTTCAATTCCCAGGTCGATGGCGATTTCGAGGCCTGCTATCAGAGCTTCGTATTCAGCTTCATTGTTTGTCCTCGGCTCTGTTAAGGAGAGGCGAAGCGCATTATCCCTCCTTGTGGAGTTGCAAAGACGAGGCCTACCCCCGATTTGATCATTGGGACACCTTGTTTCTGTTTCTTCACGGAGGACGCTCCATCGAAATAGAGTTCCCATCGGGTGCTTCCGCCGCTAATCGCATCAAATGCATGCTCGTCCGGCAAATCACAGTTTAGAGGAGAATCGGCCGGTATCGGATGCTCAGCGAGGAAATCGGCAATGGCCTGGCCTTTCACTGCCTTGAGAGGTTGATACGTTATCGAGAACTCCATCAAGAGCAGGGCCCACTTAGCGAGTCGTCCCGTCAATATGGCTTTCGACATCAAGTATTTAAGGGGATCCACCTTTGAAATGAGACGGACTTCATGCGCCAACGCATAGTGCCTGAGCTTTGTTATCGCGAAGATTAACGCCAAGCAATGTTTTTCAATGGGAGAGTAGTTGCTTTCTGCCCCCAGTAGAACTCGACTTAAGTAGTAGAGTGCCCTCTCTTTCCCCTGATCGTTCTCTTGTGCCCATAATGCGCCCAAGGAACTTTCGAGGGCGGTCGTATAAAGAATGAGGGGTTTTCCCTTGACCGGCGCAGCCAACACCGGAGGGTTCTGCAGGTACTGCTTGATCTCGTCTAGTGCACCTTGACATTTGTGATCCCAAACGAATGGAGTTCCCTTTTTCATCAGGTGGCTGTAAGGACGACATTTGCCTGAAAGATTAGCGATAAACCGCCGGATGTATGCGAGCTTCCCTTGGAGAGACCGCAACCGTTTGAGGGTTCTTGGCGGAGGCATTTCCATGATCGCTTTAATCTTTGATAGATCTATTTCAATACCTCGGTGTTGAACGATGAATCCCAGAAATTTGCCCGAGGAGACTCCAAACGCGCATTTGAGGGGATTCATTTTCAAATTATATTGCCGAAGACGTCGAAATACAGTCTCTAGATGCTTTAAATGATCATCGTATGACATGCTCTTTACTATGAGGTCATCGATATAGCACTCGACGATGTCATGTATGAGGTCATCGAAGTACTTTGTCATGGCCCTTTGATAGGTAGCGCCAGCGTTCTTTAGACCAAAGGGCATAACCCTGTAGCAGAATATACCCAAAAGGGTCCGGAAAGCGGTGTGCTTCTGGTCTTCGGGATGCATCTTTATCTGATTGTATCCTGACGAACCGTCCATAAAGGAGAAAACCTCGTGAATGGACGTGTTATCTATCATTAGCTCGGTTACTGGTACTGGGAAATCGTCCTTCGGACAGGCTTTATTGAGATCCCTGAAATCCACGCATATGCGTACCGTCCCATTCTTCTTCATTACCGGGACGATATTGGCGATCCAATCGGGATATTGGACTTCTTGGATAAATCCAGAATCGATCAGCTTCTTGACTTCGGCGTTGATGCTCATCTCAAGCTCGAGTCGCATCCTTCTTGGCGCCTGCTTGACTGGCTTGATATCTGAGGATATTGCTAATTTATGCACAGCAATCTCCGGATCTAATCCTGGCATCTCGGAGTAGTTCCACGCGAAGCAGTCTTTATGCCGTAGAAGCATGTTCTTTAATGCAGCCACCCTTCCTTCAGATAGCAGCTCACTGACAAATGTCGGTCGCGGGTCGTCTGCCGATCCCAACTCAATCTTCTTGAGGTTATCTGCAGTAGTATGTATACCATCTTCCAGTTCTTTCGGAGCGGGCGGAAATTCTGAGATCACCTCATCATCGCTGTTCTCAAAGCACCGGGGAAGGTCATCTATGTTCTCGGGCTCTTATTTTAATATCGTAATCGTATAACAGGTGCGAATCCGCTCCCAGGATTGAGGTGGATCCGGTTCTGCTCTTGCGGCCTTGGGTTCATGCTTTTGTGGCGGCGTTACCCTCCAGCCGTCGGATAAAGCGAATCTGCCCTGTTGGTACTGGTCCTCGACCCAGTTCTTGAAGGTGAAGCAGTCTTCGGTAGGATGTCCTATGGCTCGGTGATAAGAGCAATAGCTCAGATGAGAAGCCTTATTAGCTTGCTCAGGATGTCTAGACCCTGGAAGCGCGATCATTTGATGTTTTAAAGCGAGCTTGAGTAACCTCTCCGTCTTGTCTCGGGGGAAGGAGTACGCTCGACTCGTCTTCTTCATGAGGGACAAATCCGAGCCGTGCAATACCCGATCACGTAACCCTCTAATCCTGCGTCGTTGTTGTCGGCTCCTCTTTCCGCTTCTTGATTTATTTCCGTCTCTGCGTCGGGCCTTTCGTACAACGGATTGACGAGGATAAGCGTCTTTGTCTTTTGCAGCCTGTTGAAATAGACGTTGCATCCTGGCCTTCTCGTAGATGGCCATTTCGCGGTTGTGGTCTTCCCGAGCTTTCTGACCCACTTTCCTGATAGGCTTGCCCATTCGTTCTTCAAACGACAGACTCGGCGCTTCAATCGCGGGATCTAGTTTTGATGAGGGGCTGGCATCTCCTGACAGGGCGTCCTCTTCTTTATCAAATGTATATATGGCGTAGCTACTGTGGGCCCGTTCCCGTTTTCCGGCTCTCGCGTATCCAAGCCCGAGTGTTTCCATTTTCCCGTTGGGCAATTTGCGTTGAGTCCCGGGGACATCCCAAATCCTGTTGTAGAACCGAGCCTGCCGAACAGTCTGTTTTAAGGGTACTCCTTGGCGCTTCAATAGCTTCTTTAATCCATTTGTATAGTATCTAGGCAGACGGATGGGTTGGAGCCTGTCAAGTGTAGCATCCGCGCCATGCCAGATCTCTTTCTCTATTTTCGACTCTGAGGATCGGTAGAATAGGATCACCTTCTCACCCCTTTGCCTGGGAGGGACGTAAAATGTTTGCAGGTCCTGCACATTGTGAGCTTGAAGCGTGTCGAGATCCTTGTAGTGTTCTCGCGGTACCATGGTGATTTGCAAACTATGGTCATCGCCAGGGGGTGCTTGTATTGACAGCCGATTGGAGAACACGGCATTAACTTCATCTTCTGAATCACTTCCGAAGACCAACATGGGGGCGGGCGTCCCCAGGTTGTTGCATTGAGATGGCCCTGCATAAACTATCTCTTCCTCTTCTTCGGTATCGCTCCCGAAAACAGGGATGGCGGTGGCGGTTTTGTTCTCCGAATTGCGATACCTTTCTGTATCCTCGAAATCTGGCAAAAAGTACTTCGCATCTTCGTATTTGCGGACTTCGTTCACGGAAAATGGGTTCAACTCACCTGTTACAGTATACTCGAAACCATCCTTAAAGTACTTCATACACTGATGTTGCGTAGAAGGGATGATGTTGTTCTCGTGTAGCCAAGGACGGCCGAGCAAGGCGTTGTAGCAGGTCTTGGCGTCGATGACATAGAATTTGATGTCTGTGACGAGAAGTCCAAAGCGTAATGTTAGTATCACAGATCCGAGAGTCCGTGACGATTGTGAATCGAAACCGGAGATAGTAATTTTGTCACGAGCGAGGTGTTGCACACTCATGCAGATTTCCTTCAACACCCAAACATTAAGGAGATTGACGGAGGATCCATTATCCACCAGGATCTTGCCTATCTTGATATCATGGCAGTATCCGGAGACATATAGGGGACGGTTGTGGTCGCACGTCCCGAGAAGGAGGTCTTCATCACCGAAAGTGATGTCGGCCGTATGCACTTCCTCCAGTTCATCCTTCATCTTTTCAGTGGCGAGGAAGGCTTGGAATTGCTCAGGTTCTTGTAACGCCTTAATTAGTGAGTCTTGCGCTTCTTTTGATAATAGGAGGGAATCGAGAATGCTAAGCTGAGAAGGTAGCTTCCTTAGGTGCGCGAGGATGTTATAGTCCACCTTACCCTTCCTAGGAGGGTCTTTGGCAGCTAGCTCTCTCATGACTTGGTCATCTAAAGTGATATCTTCAGTGACCTTTTCCTTTCCCTTGTCCTTTCTACTTACGGGCCCGAGATTTTTTTCTGGGAGTGTGCGATTGCGCAGCT
Organism: Agapanthus africanus; assembly: GCA_030015575.1. NCBI lineage: Eukaryota > Viridiplantae > Streptophyta > Magnoliopsida > Asparagales > Amaryllidaceae > Agapanthus > Agapanthus africanus. The sequence continues at coordinate 21,520,853 of CM057345.1, forward strand.
GAATGTTCTCGCAGATCTCCGATTTCTCCTCTTTCCCTAAAACGGATTCTTTGAAGAGAGGGCCCAGAGCCATTTCTTCATCAGAGTCGCTCCCAAAGGTGAGAATTTGTGACCCCCTGGCGTTTACCATGTAACAGTTGCCAGTAGTTCTGTCGTGCCCATCGACGGTACTTCTTTGCTCCCGACGAATCTTGCGTTTCATGCGCTTAAAATGTTGCCGATGAGCAACATATCCTTGCCACCATATCCTAAAGGCGTCGCACTCCTCCGTGGGGTGTGAAATTTTCCGATGATATGCGCAATAATCAGGGTGCTTCTCTACCCTATCGAGCAGAAAATAAATAGATAGCCGAAATGATTGGGCACCGCGAAAAAATAGCCGAAATGATGGGGCAATCGCGACCTTCACGATATAAAAGCTGAAACGATAGAGCATCGCGGAAAAAGAAATAAAATAAAAAATAAAATTTATGCCTTACAGGTGATGTTCCATCACACCTTGTACACAATCCAAGGGCGTAAGCAAAAAGGGAACATACCTTCCCCCCCAGGTTTCACCAAAGAAAGAAGCTAAATCTCGACGGGCCACAAGCGACCCAGAGATCATCCCAACACTCGTCTCGTAACGACGGACACAACTTCAAGCTAAGCGGAATAGCGGCAACTCCCGGTTCCATGGCTCGGTGGTATACATATCGCCAACAGTCAGACCTCCATCCCGTGAAATGCGGATACAATCAGCAAAATTCCTGGTTACGTGGAACGCGGATAACGTCACTCTTTGACCCCGTGGAAAACGTCCAGAGCGGATCCTGGTCCTCGCAGAGCACGGCAGTGAACCCGTGTGAAGCATCCAGAGCGGAGCCTAGTCCTCGCCGAGCACGGCAGTGAACCCGTGTGAAGCATTTAGTGCAAAATTCCTGGTTACGTGGAACGCGGATAACTTCACTCTTTGACCCCGTGGAAAACGTCCAGAGCGGATCCTGGTCCTCGCAGAGCACGGCAGTGAACCCGTGTGAAGCATCCAGAGCGGAGCCTAGTCCTCGCCGAGCACGGCAGTGAACCCGTGTGAAGCATCTAGTGCAAAATTCCTGGTTACGTGGAACGCGGATAACGTCACTCTTTGACCCCGTGGAAAACGTCCAGAGCGGATCATGGTCCTCGCAGAGCACGACAGTGAACCCGTGTGAAGCATCCAGAGCGGAGCCTAGTCCTCGCCGAGCACGGCAGTGAACCCGTGTGAAGCATCTAGTGCAAAATTCCTGGTTACGTGGAACGCGGATAACGTCACTCTTTGACCCCGTGGAAAACGTCCAGAGCGGATCCTGGTCCTCGCAGAGCACGGCAGTGAACCCGTGTGAAGCATCCAGAGCGGAGCCTAGTCCTCGCCGAGCACGGCAGTGAACCCGTGTGAAGCATCTAGTGCAAAATTCCTGGTTATGTGGAACGCGGATAACGTCACTCTTTGACCCCACGGAAAACGCCCAGAGCGAAGCCTGGTCCTCGCCGAGTACGGCAGTGAACCCGTGTGAAGCATCCAGAGCAAATACCGGACTGTGGAGTCCTTAAAATCCACGGACTATGATGTCCTTAACCTCGACCGTGACGTCTTAAAACTAACGATCAACCACCCCGATTCCCTACGGATTCTGCCTTGGTTTAAGGGTACATCTCTTCACTCCTTTGATACCTGGCGTTGTAATTCCTCAACGTCTTCAAAGAGGTGACGGGTCCCTGCAACCAAACATCGGACTGTGGAGTCCCTAAATCCACGGACTATGAGGTCCTTAACCTTGACCGTGATGTCTTAAAACTAACATCGGACTGTGGAGTCCCTAAATCCATAGACTATGAGGTCCTTAACCTTGACCGTGATGTCTTAAAACTAACATTGGACTGTGGAGTCCCTAAATCCACGGACTATGAGGTCCTTAACCTTGACCGTGATGTCTTAAAACTAACAGCGGACTGTGGAGTCCCTAAATCCACGGACTATGAGGTCCTTAACCTTGACCGTGATGTCTTAAAACTAACAGCGGACTGGGGAGTCCTTAAATCCACGGACTATGAGGTCCTTAACCTTGACCGCAACGTCTTTAAACTACAATACCTGGAGAAACCCCTGACTCCGTGAAACACGGATAAGGATGATCACATCCGACACTTGCAGATCCTCACGACCTGTAAGGAAGAAAAAACTCTCTTGTGAGATCCTTACGACTCTCAAGGGAAAACCCGCTTAAGAATCCTCACGATTTTTTAAAAAGAACTTACACCTACGGGATCCTCTCGACCTGTAGGGAGAAAAACTCTTTATGAAACCCTCGTGGCTCATAAAATGCAAAAGTCTTGAAAAGCAGATCCTAACCCTGAATCCTGAGCCATTGCTGTCCTGCAAGGAGATCAAGATACAATATCCGCAGAATACATTCAATAAAAAGGGGATACACCATTGAGAGGAAAATTGTATCTTTTATTCATAAACCAAAATGGATACAAAGTACAATTCATGAAAGAAACAAAAGGAAAGATACTCTCATCCATGAGTATGTACAAAAAAAAAAGGAGAAAAGATACAAGTCCTCAAGCCGGCGGGCGGTGCAATAATTTTACCAGCTCATCGTTCTGTTGCTGAGCCACGGCTTCATGACGCAAGATCTCCAGAAGACGAGCCTCCGCCTGAGCTTGCTGAGCCTGATACGAAGCAAGCCGAGCTTCGAGCTCTTTCTCGGTGGCTTTATGAGCCTCGACCCTCTCACGAGTGAACGTGGCAGCTTTATCGAGAGCCACCACCTCTTTTATGGACTCCTGGAGCGCTCGCCAGAGTTCGTATGCTTTGTTGGCCTTGGCTGTGAGGCTGTCCTGAAGCTCGCTCAACGCCTTGGAAGCTAGCTCCCTCTCTGAAAATTTACGACCGAACCCTTTTCTCGCACAACAATATGTTCGCTACGTGTCGCTCTATCAAGCCACGTAAGCTCGCTTTCGTGACTACAGCCTTGGAAACAAGACATTTACAAGACCGTATAAATGGGCTTCCAGTCGACGGGAATAATCGATCTAAAACGCGCTCACATCACCTGACGTGAAAGGAAACAAGAAAGATTTCCGACATATTTCAAGCATGCGTTCGCAATCATATGAGTATTCAAAAAAAATGATAATAATAGCATTTGCAATCGCATGAACGTTCATAATACCCAAAAAGGTCTGATGCGCAGGAAAGTGATGATAGCATTTGCAACTAAAGAAAATTCTCATGAGAAGAATATAAAGTTTATTTATGCAAGCGGAAACATACATACTAGTACCAAGCCTGCATGGAAGTTCGGCATAGAGCATAAAAAAAGAGGGACTAATTTAAAAATGTTCTAAGCTAACGGAAAATGTCACCAAACATGGGATCAACGGCACAGGGGTTAACGAAGCAGAGGACAAAATTCTCCATCTCTCTCTCTGCTTTCTCCAGCACATCAAAGCGACGGTTCTCACGAGGAGTCGCTCCCCATCGATTGGCGCCGTGTTCGTCCGCGAAAGCAGACATAATAGCTCGCCGGGCCTTGATCTGGCTCAGCAGATGAATTGAGCAATCCTTCAAAGCCTGAGTAATCAGGCACGCTTCATGAAAGCCCTTGAGCTTTTCTTCCGCCGCGTCGAGCATCGCCAGGGTCATCTCCACCGGGTAAGGAGGGATGTCGGCAAGCACGGCCGTGAGAATCATCCGGAGCCAGAGGGAACCCATCGGGAGCGGGGACCCCCTACGGATCGAGAGTTCATGCATGGCTGAGTCGCATTCGTTGTCGGTAAGGAGGGGATCCACTAACCGAGCAGCAAAGCGGGGGACCATCTCCTCAATAGGAACTTCCCATGGCGGTCGACGAGCATGAGGGCGATTGCAGGCCATGGGGCTCGTTTGTTTCTCAAGACAAGTTACTCCAAGATAAAAAAAAATAATAATATAAATCTCTTTGTGAAGGGAAAAGAAAGCTATAGCCTCATATATAAAGAAGTGCATTAAGTGTTGTGCACGGAAAATCTTGCATGGTGAAGCTATTTCCAAGGCCCAAAAAAGGAAAGGCATAGAAAATCAAGGAGATGAAACTATTTCCAAGGCCCCTTTCTTCCGCGTCTGGTATTGTGCACTGAAAATAGGGCATGAGAAGATTTTGTGAACAGCCCCATCAAGGGACCCCACGTGCAGAGCACGTGAGGCCTAAACCTGATGTACACTAAAAAAAAATGGAGTAGCACCCTGCATATTGAAAACACCAACAACAACGGTAGCAAAATGATAAAATCCCAGAGAAAGGCATGCAAACATGGAAAGACATAATAAAACTTGTCACTGGATCTTTCAAGAAGTTCATACAAAATAAAGAGGACACGTTTACAATGGCAAGGCTTCAGACACGGGACATGGGTTGAGAAACTCGAGATTAACTTTGTCCAAGATTCTCCAAGCATTTCGAACCTCCCGAGTATGCTTCCTCTCGCGGTCGCAAGCATCGGGGTCCTCACGAATGTCCTCCACCCTCTGATAGGCGGCAAGTATGGCTGACTGCTGGAAGGCCTGGTGCAAGAGATCGATGAGGTGATCTCGCCTCCTCTTTGAGATCAAGCCCATCAGATACACCGAATGTATCTTATCCTCAGCAACGTCCAATGCCCTGAGTGGCACACCGGCGCAGAAGAGAGGAAGCGCCTCCCAAATCGCCAGCACGTTGAGCCTCAGAAGAGAAGAGCGACGAGGGAGTAGCCGATGGTTGTACTCGTCAAAGCGGCTCATAATCTCGGCACACTGAGCGTTGGTGAACTCCTGATTCTGACTACGGCCGAGGGCACGAATATTCCCGTAGGAAATGATTTCGTTGAGATTATACAAATGAGCGTCCGTGATACCTGAAATAAAAATCAGGACAATTTATTACAAACCCTCTTCTTCTTCACTAATCATAGAATGACGAGGAAACCCCAAGAAGCCTCCGTGTGAAGAAACTGAGTTCTTCATTGGAATTAAATTCCTTATTAAGAAAAGGGAATTAAATTCCCAGAAACATTTTTGGATGGAATTAAATTCCATAGGGTTGAAACGCCATCATCATCTCCCCAAAGATCATCTAAACCCTAAGAGATCTACAGTTCGAAGGTTAGGCGGTTTCATGTTCTTATGGAAAAACTTGAAGAAAAATGGGTTCCTTGTTAAAAAGAGAGTAAAAACCCTTGTTTTGGATTAAAAATCCAAAGGAATGTGGAAGTTCGCTGCTTGTCCAAGAACATTACCTGAAGAAAAAAGGGTCACCTGAACAGAGTTAAACTCTGAAGATTGTTTCAAAGCAGAGAACTAAGCTCTGGAAGAAGAGAATTAAAATTCTCAGAAAAAGTTCTCAAAAGAAGAAGATGAGCAAAGGGAAGGCTCTTCTGAAGAGACATGGGTATTTATAGGAGGTAATGGAGACGTTTCATCTCCCGAAATCTCTAAAGGAATCCAACGGTCACAAAAGGTGACAGCGTTGCACTCACGTGCTGACACGTGAGAACAACGCTGTGGGGGCATTTGTTTCCTGATTTAAAATCAGAAAAGCTTATGGAAAAAGCTTCAGAAAAGGGTCACGTGCTTACACGTGACCAGCAGTCACGTGTTGGCACGCGACACCTAAAAGCATCAGCAAGGCAAATTCAGCTTCCCGATTACATCAAAGATAAGGGCTTCAGAAAGGGTCACGTGCTCCCACATGACCTGGGTCACGTGTTGGCACGTGACAATCAAAAGCGGCTTCAAAACGCAACAGCTCCCTGAGCAAATCAAGAAAAAAGGCTTCAGAAGAGGTCACGTGCTCCCACGTGACCAGGATCACGTGCTGGCACGTGACGCTCAAAACATCAGACTCATTCTCCGGTTAAATCAAGAAAAAGACTCCAGCCGAGGGTCACGTGCTCACACGTGACCAGGGGTCACGTGGTAGCACATGACAGCTAAGCAGCAACCAGAAGACAGAGCGTAAAAAGAAGGAAGAAGGCTCATTCCAAGGGGGTCACGTGCCCACACGTGACCAAGGGTCACGTGGCCACACGTGACCGACTTCAAAGCCCATTTGTTAACAAAATTAAATTCTGAGAAAGACCTCTCAAATCTTTCCAAAAGAAACCGATTAAATTAAAGATTCAGAGGTGATTAAATATCATCTATCTATGGGAAAATCTCGAATTTGGAAAGATTTCCCCTTCAAATCTAACCGAAATAACAAAGGAGAATCCCTGGACTTGAAACCCGATGGTGAATAAAATTCACCTAATAATCCAAAGGTCCAGAACGAATGATGGATGCAAATCAAATCTCTCAATGAAGATTCGTCAGAAACTAATTGACTCGGCTGCTTCTCCTATAAATAGGAGCCAAGAGACACAAAGACATATATACGCAGAGGGAAGAAAAGGGAGAGAGCCTTGATACTTTGAGGAATTTGGATCTTCTGCAAAAGAAAACCCTAGGTAAGAAAGGGAAGGCTCCTTGAAAGAAAAGAGAATTTAATTCTCAACAGAGTTTAACTCTGATATATAAAACAGAAGAACATATCTCTTCTCTCTTTGATAGAGGATCTGCAAAGTGCACATCTCCCCTTGAAGTTGAGAATTTAATTCTCAATGGGTCGAGATCCTGCCATGCAGATCCAAAACATGGAGAGGGAACGGAAGCACGAGAATTTAATTCTCACAGAACTATAGGAATTTAATTCCTTTAAAATAAAATTAGGGCTTGACCCTGTGTCATGGGAATTTAATTCCTTCAGAACAAAACGAAACAGGGTTTAACCCCAATTAAGAACTTAGTTCTGTTGAAACAGCGGGAATTTAATTCCCTTAATCATAATTCTTTAACAGAAAATGGGAGTTTAATTCCTTAAAAGCTTTTATTAGGGTTTAACCCTATTCAGTTCTTCACATATATGAGGAATTTAATTCCTACAGAAAATTCAGAGTCCAACTCTATTCCAGAATATAAATCTTCAAAAGGAAGTAGGAATTTAATTCCTCCGAAATTATTGTCAGGGTTCAACCCTACGAGAAATTTAATTCCTGGAAAAGATTAACAGATCCTCTAAACAACATACATAGAGGCAGGGTCACGTGTCACCACGTGACCCTCCCAAAAGACCTACAGAAAGCCCCTTTGAGGCAGCACCCCACGTGACCCACGTGACCCTAGGCAGAAGCTCTAACATATAAGCATTTGAATGCCCGTCACGTGATGGCACGTGATGCTCTAAAAGATACAATAGTCTCAGAAGAACAAATGAAGGGAGGGCACTCTCACGTGTTGCCACGTGACCCCTCTTGCCTTAGTGTTCAACACTAATCAAAGAACTTTATTCGCAGTGTTCAACACTGATTACCTTAGTGTTTAACACTAATCTGAGATCTCCGTTGCCAGTGTTTAACACTGATCTGTTTTAGTGTTTATGATAATTTGAAAGCCTTGTTGCTGGTGTTTAACACCAATTATCTTTTAGTGTTAAACAATAACTTGTCAATCTCGTTCCCAGTGTTCAACACTGATTGCTCTGTAGTGTTTAACATTAGGCTTTGGCCTAATTGGCTAACTGGATAGAGGCAAAGCCTCTCCTTCAATGGACCAACAGGAAGCCAATATTCCAGACATGATTGGACTTAGCCTAAGCTGGCCATGAGTCCTCAATTCGTAATTAACTGGGCTAATAGGCTCATAACATAATTAATTGGTCTTGATCCCAAATTGGGCCAAGGACTATTTAATCCACTCCGGTTCTAGGGTACATCTCTCCACTCCTTTGATACTTGGCATTGTAATCCCTCAATGTCTTCAAAGAGGTGACGGGTCCCGACGACCACACATTGATATAGACTGTGGGGTCCTTAAACCCATGGACTATGAGGTCCTTAACCTTGACCGAGATGTCTTAAAACTAACAATGGACTGTGGGGTCCTTAAACCCATGGACTATGAGGTCCTTAACCTTGACCGAGATGTTTTAAAACTAACAATGGACTGTGGGGTCCTTAAACCCATGGACTACGACGTCCTTAACCTTGACCGAGATGTCTTAAAACTAACAGTGGACTGTGGGGTCCTTAAACCCACGGACTACGACGTCCTTAACCTTGACCGAGATGTCTTAAAACTAACAATGGACCGCAATGTCCTTAAACTACCCATGGACCGCAATGTCCTTAAACTACCCATGGACCGCGATGTCCTTAAACTAGCGATGGACCACTATGTCTCTAAACTGGAACAATAGAGCCAATCGCTCTCTTGTTGGATCTAAACGATCCCGTTTAAGTTGATCTTAGCCTCAAATATGGCTAACGTATCCTTAAACCTTCAAACAGACTGGACTATGAATCCCTCCAATCAACTTTGGTTCAAGGGTACATCTCGGAACTCCTTTGACACCAGTCGTTGTAATCCTTCAACGTCGTCAGAGAGGTGATGGGTCCTGACGGCCATACATGCAATGGACCACTATGTCCCTAAACTGGAACAATGGAGCCCAAACGCTCCTTTGTCGGATCTAAACGATCCCGTTAAGTTGATCTTAGTCTCAAAGTTAGACTAACGTATCCTTAACAAATATTTGAGTTGATCTTAGCCTCAAGTATGGCTAACGTATCCTCAAACCAAGCCCCCAAACCCAAATCTAAGATAACACGGATTTGGACTAGTCCACGCCCTACGGGCGACGACATAACTCGGTCTCCGTATACAATCCACGGGCAACCAAAAACAAAACATAAAATAGACACACACGACACGAAGTGACCATCTGGAGAAGGAGAAAGTTGTTACCGCGATGCGGTAGCGTAATTAACTGCAGGGGCTTGCGCCTGCAGGGAAGAGCGTCCCCACAATCAAAAACCCCTCAAACGAGGGGGAATCTGACGAAGTCTGCTACATCGGCCGCATCCGTTTAAACCTTCGATACATGGTGCCATAAATCAACTTGGCATCTTCGGAGAGGTGGACGGATATCACCAATTAGCATCTGCCCCGAATCTCAGGCGAGACGTCCCGCGTCTCGACCGCCGTTCGGAGGGGAACAGAGACGAAGGCGCGCAGGGCTGCCTTGGCTATGGGAGCGGGCCCTAGCACCGTCCCTTGCGTCGATACTCCATCCGAAGAGGCCCCTGTCGCCTTATCTGCTGCCCGCAGAGAGGTGGCACGTGCAGTTCGGAGCACGAACGGTAAATCTGCCTCAGGTAATGTTTCTCTCAGAGTTTTTATTACAAGGATTTTAATGTCATTGGTCCTTACGTCTCTTATCTTGCAGGGCTAAGTCCGATCGAGGGGGAGGCGGAAACCGTCAATCCCAAAGGGACAGAGGAGGCGGTACCTGCCGAACTCGGGCCGACGGTGGGCAACGTCGTTGTGGCTTTGGAGCTTGAGGTGGAGGTCGAGGGGCCTGCAGCCGAGAAGGTCATTGATGCCGAACCTGAAGTGGTGGCAGATGATATGATCATTATAACTGAGCCTAGGGTGGTGGCGAATGAAGCGCTCGTGGCCGGCGATCTCATGGTGATGGTGGACGATACAACCGCGACTACTGAACCTGAGAGAGTAGTGGGTGAGGTGGCCATGATTCCCGAGGACGAGCCAACCACTCCTTCTCTGGAATCCGGCAATACTCCAGTCATAGCCCTCCCCGTCTATGGTCCTCCGCCGTCTCCAGGCCTTGCGAGCACGACAACGGTCCCCATCGAGTCGGGTGATGAGGCCACGGGCGGTGGTCTCATGTCGATAGAGGAGGGAGTCGCCTCCGTTTCAGCCGGGAGCTCCTCAGGTAAACCCTAAGTTGCTGTTTTTCTTTGCTTTACAATCTTTTCTGACAAGTTCACTTTGTCGTAATGCAGGTGCAGCCAGTGCCGATGCCCCACTACTTGAGGGAGCTCCTTCCACAACTGCCTTGGCGATGGTCACCCCTCAGCCCTCTTTCACACCGTCAAAGATGTTGGAAGGTATGAGTTTGCAACTTACTAAACTCATTTTTCAAATGTGTAATCCATATACTAAATTCACATTGTCGTGTCTTTCAGGAGTTCTCTTTGACCATTTATATCAAGTGTTGCTCCCACACTTCTCCTTCCCATCTGAACTCGCCGCTCCCTCTAGTGGTGCTGGTGAGTATAGTTTCCGACTGATGCCTTTTCTTTCGATGACAATTATTTCTAACTTTTTCTCGTCTTTACTGCAGTGTTGCAAATCGAAGGGGGAGCAGAAATCTCGGTCCCGCCACCGGCTCTTCCGGCCTTACCACCTGCTTCAACTGGTATAGTAGATTATCACTGACTTTCCCACATCTATTGGATCGTCGTCTGATCGTATCTTTTCTTTTCAGCTGTCGTTCCAGCCTTGGCGCCTTTTGAATCTCATATCATAATACCGGGCGGCCCTTCCCAGCGACGTCCGTCCTCGAAAGGTGCGGCGAATAGTTTGCGCATGTTGAGCGACTACATCGGGGAGCTCGACATCGAGGCTCCTGTATCTGCTGCGGACTTCACCACGACGGTTAACCCGATGTTAGCGATATTTGCCACCTTCCATGACGAGGGCCTTGTCGCCTCTTGGGTTAACTATTATCGGGAGATCGAGGCTCGCCTTCATCAGCTAGAGTCGATGCGCCTATCCCCCGAGACTTTGACTTTGAGCACTCAACGGGGAGCATGGCTCGAGCAAAGCACTTCTCATTTCCGTCATTTGGAACAAGAAGCAGCTTTGAGGCTGAAGGAGTGCCAAGAATCTTCAAGCAACACTGCTCGCCTGCGTGCTGAAGTTGAGACGAACGCCGCTGAGGTAAAGGTCTTCTTCGAGGGTCTTCTGGAGCGCATCTCAAATGGACTGAGACTGAAGCGGGCACTCGATGTTGCCGAGCGTGACATTCCAGGCCGTGAGGCTGCTCATCAGGCCGTCAGGGATCAGCTTGCATCTGTCGCACAGCAACGGGCCCAAGTGGAGGCGGAGTTGGCAGTGGTGGCCAATCAGGAAAAGGCATGGAAGGAAGTGTGCGAGCAATTGCTAGATCTGTGCAAGACGCTTCCTTCTCAGTAATTTTCCTTGTATCGTTGGTACTTGTAACATATATGTATATTTTGTATTCTTTAGTACGATGTATCCTGTACTCAATCGATATTTATGAATAAAAGATGCACATTTTTGTAATGTCTTGTGCTATTTCCCCGCCTTTTCTTTCTTTTGAGCATGATATCTTTGATGAACTTAATTGGCAGATAACTTAACTTCTCCGAGAGATAGTGATGACTTAGGCCGTAGGTTCAAGTCTACCGCCTAAGACTTTTCAATTCTATGAGCCGTGAGGGTCTTATAGAGACTTTTCTCCCTACGGGTCGAGAGGATCTCGTAGGTGATTTTGTTTTTTCTCCTTAGGAGTCGTGAGGATTCCTAAGTGTGGTTTTCTCTTATAAGTCGTAAGGATCTTACAAGAGAATTTTTCCCTCTTACGAGTCGAGAGGACCCGTAAGCGGTTGTTTCCCTCTTTATCGAAACTCGACTTTGGAGAGTGAGACCCATGTATAGTATGCAAGAGACCATTTTAGATCGACTTGTAGGGTCCCATCTGTTTCCTGATTTAAAATTAGAAAAGCTTATGGAAAAAGCTTCAGAAGAGGGTCACGTGCTTACACGTGACCAGCAGTCACGTGTTGGCACGTGACACCTAAACGCATCATCAAGGCAAGTTCGGTTTTCTGACTACATCGAAGAGAAGGGCTTCAGAAAGAGTCACGTGCTCCCACGTGACTAGGGTCACGTGTCGGCACGTGACATTTAAATGCAAGCGTCAAAGGCACACCGGATCCCTGATCAAATCAAGGAAAAAGCTTCAAAAGAGGTCACGTGCTCCCACGTGACCAGGGGTCACGTGTTGGCACGTGACGCTCAAAACATCAGAATTGTTCTCCAGTTAAACCAAGAAAAAGAATCTAAACAAGGGTCACGTGCTCACACGTGACCGGGGGTCACGTGGTGGCACGTGACGGTTAAGCAGCAACCAGAAGACAGCGCAAAAAGAAGGAGGGAGGCTCATTCCAAAGAGGGTCACATGTCCACACGTGACCATGGGTCACGTGGTCACATGTGATCGGCTTTCAAAGCCCATTTTGTCAACAGAATTAAATTCTGAAGGAAAGCGATTATCTGGAACCAATCGAATTGAAGATTCAGAGGTGATCTATCTATGGGAAAATCTCGGGTTTGGAAAGATTTCCCCTTTAAATCTAACCGAAATAACAAAGGGGAATCCCTGGATATGAAATCCAATGGTGAATAAAATTCACCTAATAATCCAAAGGTCCAAAACGAATGATGGATGCAAATCAAATCTCTCAATGAAGATTCGTCAAAAACTGATTGATTCGGCTGCTTCTCCTATAAATAGGAGCCAAGAGATACAGATATAAAAAAAAATATACAGAGACAGGGAGAGAAAAAAGAAAAGGAAGAGAGCTTTGATACTTTTAGAAACTTGGATCTTCTGCAAAAAACCTAGGTAAGAAAGGGAAAAGCTCCTTGAAAGAAAAAGAGGATTTAATTCTCAACAGAGTTTAACTCTGATATATAAAACAGAAGAATATATTTCTTCTCTCTTTGATAGAGGATCTGTAAAGAGCACATCTCCCCCTGAAGTTGAGAATTTAATTCTCAATGGGTTGAGATCCTGCCATGCAGATCCAAAACATAGAGAGGGAATGCAAGCACGAGAATTTAATTCTCACAGAACTATAGGAATTTAATTCCTTTAAAATAAAATTAGGGCTTGACCCTGTATCATGGGAATTTAATTCCTTCAGAACAGAAAGAAACAGGGTTTAACCCTAATTAAGAACCTAGTTCTGTTGAAACAGCGGGAATTTAATTCCCTTAGTCATAATCTAACAGAGGATGGAAGTTTAAAATTCCTTAAAAGTTTTTATTAGGGTTTAACCCTATTCAGTTCTTCACATATATGAGGAATTTAATTCCTACAGAAAATTCAGAGTTCAACTCTATTCCAGAATATAAGTCTTCAAAAGGAAGTAAGAATTTAATCCCTCTGAAGTTTGAAGCTCGAGGAACTTAATTCCTGAGAAAAGGTTAACAGATCCTCTAAACAACATACATAGAGGCAGGGTCACGTGTCACCACGTGACCCCCCCAAGAGATCTACAGAAAGCCCCTTTGAGGCAGCACCCCACGTGACCCACGTGACCTTCGGCAGAAGCTTTAACATATAGGCATTTGAATGCCCGTCACGTGATGACACGTGATGCTCTGAAAGATGCGATAGTCTCAGCAGAATAAATGAAGGGAGGGCGCTCTCACGTGCTGCCACGTGACCCCTCTTGCCTTAGTGTTTAACACTAAATTGAAACTCCCGAACCCAGTGTTAAAACACTGTTGAGCCTTAGTGTTCAACACTAATCAAAAAACTTTATTTGCAGTGTTCAACACTGATTACCTTAATATTTAACACTGATCTGAGATCTCCATTGCCAGTGTTCAACACTGATCTGTTTTAGTGTTTATGATAATAGCCTTGTTGCTGGTGTTTAACACCAATTATCTTTTAGTGTTAAACACTAACTTGTCGACCTTATTCCCAGTGTTCAACACTGATTGCTCTGTAGTGTTTAACACTAGGCTTTAGCCCAATTGGCTAAATGGATAGAGGCAAAGCCTCTCCTTCAATGGACCAACAAGAAGCCAATATTCCAGACCTGATTGGACTTAGCCCAAGCTGGCCATAAGTCCTCAATTCGTAATCAACTGGGCTAATGGGCTCATAACATAATTAATCGGTCTTGATCCCAGATTGGGTCAAGGACTATTTAAGCCATTCCGGTTCTAGGGTACATCTCTTCACTCCTTTGATATTTGGCATTGTAATCCTTCAATGTCTTCAAAGAGGTGACGGGTCCCGACGACCACACATTGATATGGACTGCGGGGTCCTTAAACCCGTGTCTAATGCAAAATTCCTGGTTACGTGGAACGCGGATAATGTCACTCTTTGACCCCGCGGAAAACGTCCAGAGCGGATCCTGGTCCTCGCAGAGCACGGCAGTGAACCCGTGTGAAGCATCCAGAGCGGAGCCTAGTCTTCGCCGAGCGCGGCAGTGAACCCGTGTGAAGCATCTAGTGCAAAATTCCTGGTTACGTAGAATGCGGATAACGTCACTCTTTGACCCCGCGGAAAACGTCCAGAGCGGAGCCTGGTCCTCGCTAAGCACGGCAGTGAACCCGTGTGAAGCATCCAGAGCATATACTGGACCGCAATGTCCTTAAACTACCCATGGACCGCAATGTCCTTAAACTACCCATAGACCGCAATGTCCTTAAACTACCCATGGACCGCAATGTCCTTAAACTAGAACAATAGAGCTCCCCCTGCATACTCTTTTGTCGGATCTAAACGGTCCTGTTTAAGCTGATCTTAGCCTTAAAGATGGCTAACGTATCCTTAAACCTTCAAACAGACTGGACTATGAATCCCTCCAATTAACTCTGGCTCAAGGTACATCTCTGAACTCCTCTGACATCTGTCGTTGTAATCCTTCAACGTCGTCAGAGAGGTGATGGGTCCCGACGGCCACACATTCAATGGACCACTAGGTCCCTAAACTGGAACAATAGAGCCCGCATGCTCTTTTGTCGGATCTAAACGATCCCGTTAAGTTGATCTTAGTCTCAAAGTTAGACTAACGTATCCTTAACAAACGTTTGAGTTGATCTTAGCCTCAAGTATGGCTGACGTATCCTCAAACCAAACCCCCAAACCCAAATCTAAGATAATACGGATTTGGACTAGTCCACGCCCTACGGGCGACGACATAACTCAGTCTCCGTAAACAATCCACGGGCAACAAAATACAAAACAAACACCCACGACACGAAGTGACCATCTGGAGAAGGAGAAAGTTGTTACCGCAATGCGGTAGCGTAATTAACTGCAGGGGCTTGTGCCTGCAGGGAAGAGCGTCCCCACAATCAAAAACCCCTCAAACGAGGGGGAATCTGACGAAGTCTGCTACATCGGACGCATCCGTCTAAACCTTCGATACATGGTGCCATAAATCAACTTGGCAATCTTCGGAGAGGTGGACGGATAGCACCAATTAGCATCTGCCCCGAATCTCAGCGCCAAGACGTCGCAGTCCTGCGCGCCGCCGTTCGGAGGGGAACAGATTCTGGCACGCCCGGTGGGACCTTTTCCTCTTTCCATTCCACACTTCGTGTGTCGTGACTCGCGAACCAATCGCGGTTCGCTAATGGTTGCCCTTGGGTTTCAAGATACTAAAACTTGGCGTCTTGCTTATTACAGAAAGCAAAGGATCGATGGCTTCTACTTCTGCGAAATTCTCCAACTGCTTGGACTGCAATTGCAACCAACGCTCTGCCTCGCCAGGAGGTATAGCCTACGGACCCCAAGCTGCTTCGTTATTCACAATGCCCGTGGAACAGGTCACTCGCGCCACCACAGGATTGTTCTTTGGGACCATGCTCCCGCCGACAGGCTTCACCGCTCCAGTGCTGACAACGGAAGCTCTCAAAAAGTCGGCCTTTGATTGTCTTACCCCTGCCGCGGCTCCTCTCAACGAGTCGCCCAACGTCAACGCCTCGGTCTTCTCTAGATTGGGCCGGAAATCCTGCGAATCCATCATGGGGCCTACAATCTCAGAGAAGGCTGCTTCTAAAAAGGTGGCCGCTCCTGCCCCCGAAGTCGTCAAGGCAGCTTCTCCGGCCAAAAGGTCGGTCTTTACAAGATTGACGGCTTCAGCTCCCGCTCCTGCTTCCCAAAGGACGTCGGTCTTTGACAAGCTAACACCAACAGCGACCCCCCACCTACACAGGGGGCAAGACGGAACCATTTTTACCGCTGACCCAACGCCGTCCGCTCGACACGCTCGACGTCGCCATTGGCGCCGAGTAAGGAAGGCTGGGGGCAACTCCCCTTCCGGGTTAACTCCATCAGCCCCGATGGCAGAAGTTAATGCTGCTGTTCCAACTGGGAACGGCTTCGAAATGCTAAATAAGGTGCGAAGGTATTCTCCTACTGCAGTGCTGAAGAGGTCTCCTCCCCCATTAAAAAAGGTTGTGGAAATAAAACCCGAACAGCCCTAATCTCCTCAACGGCTGTCTTCCAAAATCTATAAGGTTTGGCGGCAGGCCCGGGACTCGATCATCGATCCAAACTTCTCCCGCCAGCACAAGAAGCTGAAAATCCAACCGGAAGCTGGTCACCTGGCTAAACCCCAAAAGGCTGTCTGGACGCCCACCTCAACGGCCCCCTCAACCTCCATGGCTCATAAAAGGAGGAGGCCAGAGAAGACCCCCCAGCATGCAACGACGACTAAAAGCACGGAGCCCAGACGCCCTAAGTCTGGGGGCATGGCGGTGCACACTGTTTACATGGCCTCTGGAAAGGAGGAAAGCCGCACTTCTACGGGCCACCGACCGCTAACCCGATCCGTGACGAAAGCCCAGGAGCAGCAGCAAAAGCTTCAGGAAATGATGAATGCTATGGCCGCACTTACCGGGCCAAAAGAAAACCCAGAAACGTCCTCAGACGCACGCCGGGAGGAAGAAACCGACGCTGAATTCCTTCGCCGGACACTGGAGAAAAAGGACAAAGAGGCTGCTGAACAAGCGGCCAACATACAACGTATGAGCCTTCTCTTCCAAGATATGATAGGAATGATGATCCAGCAGGACTTACCCGCCGAGGATCCCCCAATCGTGCTGGAAGACGACTGAGGAGAAACGTCAAATCCACCACCAGCCCTCTCAACGGCCAAGGAGGAGGCAATCTCTAAGGCTGACTTGGCTGACTACATAGCCCAGCAAATCCGGGTTCATCACGCGACTGAGGCAGCTGGTCAAGTCGTGAAAACGGGGCGGCCGTATCCAAGCTGGTACGACCAAATCAAATACCCGCAAGGTTATACGATACCAAAATTCCACGTGTACAAGGGGACCGGCAACCCCCATCAACATGTCGCCCAGTTCCGGGCCCTCTGCGGTAACACTGGCGGTGATGATAAACTGTTGCTTCGCCAGTTCGTGGGCAGCTTATCAGAAACAGCGTTCGAATGGTATTCGGAACTCCCGAACGATTCTATCAAAACGTTCGCTGAAATGGAGTTGTTATTCACTCAGCGATTCGCAAGTGCCAGCGAACGCACTCCAATAACTGCATTGATTAACGCCAAGGTAAAACCAGGCGAAACCTGGGTCCAGTATGCTATACGCTGGCGGAATTTGTGGTCGAGATGCGAACAACGCATTGAGGAGGCACCCGCAGTGGGCATGTTCGTGGGAACCCTAGACCCCCACGCAACTATCTCCCAGTTTATGATGTTCTTTAAGCCAACCACATTACAGGCTTTAATCGACAAGTTGGCTCAGATGGACCAGATGGGTCATAGACCACCTCCCCCGAAGTCGGAACCTCGAAACGACAAGGGTAAAGGAAGGGCAACCTTTGTCGCGAATGCCCAACAGCAACCTAACGCCCCGAAACCGGCAGATCAACTGGAAGAAAGACGCCGGTATTATAATGAGAAGATGAAGCGTCCCTACTCGTTCCCACGAGACAAGACAAAACGGTTATTCGAGCTGGCAATACGCAACAGACTTATAAGCCTACCAAATCCAAGGCGACTGCCGCAACCTACCGAGATGAATAACCCTAACTATTGCCCTTACCATCAAACGGTAAGCCATCCGATTGAAAATTGCTTCGTCTTCAAAGGATGGATTGAAGATCAATACCTCCAGGGGAAGTTTGTACTGTCCGAAAAGTGGAAGGTGAACCCACCACAACCGCATACTCCTAAGAAAGCAGATACACCGGGGGCAACCTGCTCCTTTATTGAAGAAGCTCCAAGGGAGGTCGTGCTATCAACCAAAACCAAAAGAATGCTGAGAGACCTTCATGCGTGCCCTGCGATCGAATGGAAGGACCCTCTTGAACCTCAAATTATCGAAGGGATGCTAAGGCGCTGCCCAACTACAAAGACTCGCGGTAAGAGCCCAAATACTCACGCCCAATCGTCAAAATCTTCGAAGAAAAAGAAGAAGAAATCCAAGAAGTCCGTGAAGCTTGGAAACGAGCACACGAACTTGCAGAAGCAAATCGACGCGCTGGAAGAATACAATCAAAAGGCGCGAACTCCTGTCACACTGCAAGAGTTCCTCAACCACATCTTTCAAGAGGGAGACGATGGAGAGAGCTCGTCGGAGGAATCTGAAGGGTATATGGCGAGTTGTAACGTAATCTCCCACTCGTTTACCGATGATGGGAAAACTCCTGGCACTAAGAAGCTGGAGGCAGAGCCTGTACCAGAGCGTGCATGGCCAACAGACGAAATGATCGACACTTTCCTAGACGAGATCCGTCTAAAATGTAAAGCAGACCAGGAGCGTGAGATGGCCACATCGGAAGGAGCCGAACGCAGGCGACTAAACGAAAGAGTTGAAGTACTCCCGCCAGATCGAAAGGCATCCGAGGCAGACAAGAAGATATTCAAGATGAGGAAACGGTTTGCCAAAGCCATGTCAATGGGAATGAAGCTACCACCCTCGGAAGGAAACACGCTCGATGGGGTAGAGAAGCACCCTGATTATTGCGCATATCATCGGAAAATTTCACACCCCACGGAGGAGTGCGACGCCTTTAGGATATGGTGGCAAGGATATGTTGCTCATCGGCAACATTTTAAGCGCATGAAATGCAAGATTCGTCGGGAGCAAAGAAGTACCGTCGATGGGCACGACAGAACTACTGGCAACTGTTACATGGTAAACGCCAGGGGGTCACAAATTCTCACCTTTGGGAGCGACTCTGATGAAGAAATGGCTCTGGGCCCTCTCTTCAAAGAATCCGTTTTAGGGAAAGAGGAGAAATCGGAGATCTGCGAGAACATTCAGCTGCGCAATCGCACACTCCCAGAAAAAAATCTCGGGCCCGTAAGTAGAAAGGACAAGGGAAAGGAAAAGGTCACTGAAGATATCACTTTAGATGACCAAGTCATGAGAGAGCTGGCTGCCAAAGACCCTCCTAGGAAGGGTAAGGTGGACTATAACATCCTCGCGCACCTAAGGAAGCTACCTTCTCAGCTTAGCATTCTCGATTCCCTCCTATTATCAAAAGAAGCGCGAGACTCACTAATTAAGGCGTTACAAGAACCTGAGCAATTCCAAGCCTTCCTCGCCACTGAAAAGATGAAGGATGAACTGGAGGAAGTGCATACGGCCGACATCACTTTCGGTGATGAAGACCTCCTTCTCGGGACGTGCGACCACAACCGTCCCCTATATGTCTCCGGATACTGCCATGATATCAAGATAGGCAAGATCCTGGTGGATAATGGATCCTCCGTCAATCTCCTTAATGTTCGGGTGTTGAAGGAAATCTGCATGAGTGTGCAACACCTCGCTCGTGACAAAATTACTATCTCCGGTTTCGATTCACAATCGTCACGGACTCTCGGATCTGTGACACTAACATTACGCTTTGGACTTCTTGTCACAGACATCAAATTCCATGTCATTGACGCCAAGACCTGCTACAACGCCTTACTCGGTCGTCCTTGGTTACACGAATACAACATCATCCCTTCTACACAACATCAGTGTATGAAGTACTTTAAGGATGGTTTCGAGTACACCGTAACAGGTGAGTTAAACTCATTTTCCGTGAACGAAGTCCGCAAATACGAAGATGCGAAGTACTTTTTGCCAGATTTCGAGGATACAGAAAGGTGTCGCAACCCGGAGAACAAAACCGCCGCCACCATCCCTGTTTTCGGAAGCGATACCGAAGAAGAGGAAGAGATAGTTTATGCAGGGCCATCTCAACGCAACAACCTGGGGTCTCCCGCCCCCATGTTGGTCTTCGGAAGTGATTCAGAAGATGAAGTTAATGCTGTGTTCTCCAATCGGCTGTCAATACAAGCACCCCCTGGCGATGACCAAAATTTGCAAATCACCATGGTACCGCGAGAACACTACAAGGATCTCGACACACTTCAAGCTCACAATGTGCAGGACCTGCAAACATTCTACGTCCCTCCCAGGCAAAGGGGTGAGAAGGCGATCCTATTCTACCGATCCTCAGAGTCGAAAGTAGAGAGAGAGATCTGGCATGGCGCGGATACTACACTTGACAGGCTCCAACCCATCCGTCTGCCCAGATACTATACAAAGGGATTAAAGAAGCTATTGAAGCGCCAAGGAGTACCCTTAGAACAAACTGTTCGGCAGGCTCGGTTCTACAACAGGATTTGGGATGTCCCTGGGACTCAACGCAAATTGCCCAACGGGAAAATGGAAACACTCGGGCTTGGATACGCGAGAACCGGAAAACGGGAACGGGCTCACAGCAGCTACGCTATACATACCTTTGATGAAGAAGAGGACGCCCTGTCAGGAGATGCCAACCCTCCATCAAAACTAGACCCCGCGATTGAAGCGCCGAGTCCGTCGTTTGAAGAGCGAATGGGCAAGCCTATCAGGAAAGTGGGTCAGAAAGTTCGGGAAGACCACAACCGCGAAATGGCCATCTACGAGAAGGCCAGGACGCAACGTCTATTTCAACAGGCTGCAAAAGACAAAGACGCTTATCCTCGTCAATCCGTTGTACGAAAGGCCCGACGCAGAGATGGAAATAAATCAAGAAGCGGCTCGGGTTTGTCCCTCATGAAGAAGATGAGTCAAGCGTACTCCTTCCCCCGAGACAAGACGGAGAGGTTATTCAACCTCGCTATAAAACATCAAATGATCACGCTTCCAGAGTCTAGACATCCTGAGCAAGCTAACAAGGCTTCTCATCTGAGTTATTGCTCTTATCACCAAGCCATAGGACATCCTGCCGAAGACTGCTTCACCTTCAAGAACTGGGTCGAGGACCAGTACCAACGGGGCAGATTCGCTTTATCCGACGGCTGGAAGGTAACGCCACCACAAAAGCACGAGCCCAAGGCCGCAGGAGCAGAACCGGGTCCACCTCAGTCCGGGGAGCGGGGTCGCACTTGTTATACGATTACGATATTAGGAGAAGAGCTCGAGAACGTAGATGACCTTCCCCGGTGCTTTGAGAACAGCAATGATGAGGTGATCTCAGAATTTCTGCCAGCTCCGAAAGAACTGGAAGATGGTATACATACTACTGCAGATAACCTAAAGAAGATTGAGTTGGGATCGGCAGATGACCCGCGACCGACATTTGTCAGCGAGCTGCTATCTGAAGAAAGGGTGGCTGCATTAAAGAACGTGCTTCTACGGCATAAAGACTGCTTCGTGTGGAACTACTCCGAGATGCCAGGATTAAATCCGGAGATTGCTGTGCATAGATTAGCAATATCCCCATATATCAAGCCAGTCAAGCAGGCGCCAAGGAGGATGCGACTCGAGCTTGAGATGAGCGTCAACACCGAAGTCAAGAAGCTGATCGATTCTGGATTTATCCAAGAAGTCCAATATCCCGACTGGATCGCCAATATCGTCCCGGTAATGAAGAAGAATGGGACGGTACGCATATGCGTGGATTTCAGGGATCTCAATAAAGCCTGTCCCAAGGATGATTTCCCAGTACCAGTAACCGAACTAATGATAGATAACACGTCCACTCACGAGGTTTTCTCCTTTATGGATGGTTCGTCAGGATACAATCAGATAAAGATGCATCCCGAAGACCAGAAGCACACCGCTTTCCGCACCCCTTTGGGTATATTTTGCTACAGGGTTATGCCCTTTGGTCTAAAGAACGCTGGCGCTACCTATCAAAGGGCCATGACAAAGATCTTTGATGACCTCATACACGACGTCGTCGAGTGCTATATCGATGACCTCGTAGTAAAGAGCATGTCATACGAAGATCATTTAAAGCATCTGGAGACTGTATTTCGACGCCTTCGGCAATATAATTTGAAAATGAATCCCCTCAAATGCGCGTTTGGAGTCTCCTCGGGCAAATTTCTGGGATTCATCGTTCGACACCGAGGTATTGAAATAGATCCGTCAAAGATTAAGGCGATCATGGAAATGCCTCCGCCAAGAACCCTCAAGCAGTTGCGATCTCTCCAAGGGAAGCTCGCATATATCTGGCAGTTTATCGCTAATCTTTCGGGCAAATGTCGTCCTTACAGCCACCTGATGAAAAAGGGAACTCCATTCGCTTGGGATCACAAATGTCAAGGTGCACTAGACGAAATCAAGCAGTACCTGCAGAACCCGCCGGTGTTAGCTGCGCCGGTCAAGGAAAAACCCCTCATTCTTTATACAACCGCCCTCGAAGGTTTTTTAGGCGCATTATGGGCACAAGAGAACGATCAGGGGAAAGAGAGAGCACTCTACTACTTAAGTCGAGTTCTGCTGGGGGCAGAAAGCAACTACTCTCCCATTGAAAAACATTGCTTGGCGTTAATCTTCGCGATAACAAAGCTCAGACACTATGCGTTGGCACATGAAGTCCGTCTCATTTCAAAAGTGGATCCCCTTAAATACTTGATGTCGAAAGCCATATTGACGGGACGACTCGCTAAGTGGGCCCTGCTCTTGATGGAGTTCTCGATAACGTATCAGCCTCTTAAGGCTATGAAAGGCCAGGCCATTGCCGATTTCCTCGCTGAGCACCCGATACCGGCCGATTCTCCTCTGAACTGTGATTTGCCGGACGAGCATGCATTTGATGCGATTGGCGGCGGTAGCGCCCGATGGGAACTCTATTTCGATGGAGCGTCCTCCGTAAAGAAACAGAAACAAGGTATCCCAATGACCAAATCGGGGATAGGCCTCGTCTTTGCAACTCCACAAGGAGGGATAATGCGCTTCGCCTTCTCCTTAACAGAGCCGAGGACAAACAATGAAGCTGAATACGAAGCTCTGATAGCAGGCCTCGAAATCGCCATTGACCTGGGAATTGAAGACCTCCTTATATACGGGGATTCTCAACTGGTCGTTAGTCAAGTAAAAGGTGACTACCAAACGTGCAAACCGGAGTTGGTGAAGTACGGCGAAAAGGTGCAACAACTATTGACCCAAATTCCCTCCTATACTTTGGAGAACATACCGCGCGCGGAAAATAGCAAAGCAGACGCGTTGGCCAAACTTGCTAAAGAACTGGCTGACGAGAACCTCGACGATGTCAGAATCGTGGTACAAAGCCGTCGAGTGCTCGCCCCGGCAGAAATACCTCCGGAATTATATAAAGAGGGAGCGACTGAGCAGACGACTTTACAAATAAAGGACCATGAGAAGGCCGAGGACTGGAGGGAAGTCTTCATAGACTACTTTAAGTCCCACCGAATGCCCAAAGAAGCGTCCTCAAGACATCAGCTCATGAAACGAGCTCTATCCTTCGCTTTCGTCAACGATACCCTATACAAGAGATCGTTTGATTCTCTATGGCTGAGATGCTTAGGACCTGACGAAGCAGAAAGAGTCATTCAGGAAGTTCACGACGGACTTTGCGGTTCTCACCAAGCAGGCCCAAAGATGAAGTTAAAAATTAAACGGATGGGTTACTACTGGCCCACGATGATCCAGGACTGCCTCGAGTATGCGAAGCAATGCCACTCATGCCAGATTCACGGAGACTTTATCCACCAACATCCGAATCCACTACACCCAACGGTGGCCAGCTGGCCATTCGAAATGTGGGGGACCGACATAGTCGGCCCCATTAAGCCAGCATCATCCCGGGGACACCGTTTTATCCTGGCGACGACTGATTACTTCTCCAAATGGGCAGAAGCAGTACCACTGAGGGAAGTGAAGACGGAGAATATCCTCCATTTCTTCAAGACGCACGTCATCTATCGGTTCGGAACTCCACGGCGGATTATCTCCGATAATGGGCCGGCCTACCGAAGCCATAAGATTAGCCGCTTCGCACAGCAGCACAATATAGACTGGAGATATTCTTCGGTTTACAATCCACGAGCTAACGGTCTGGCCGAAGCCTTCAATAAGACCATGACGAAGATCATAAAAAAGACCGTTTCCAGGAATAAGAGAGACTGGCACGAAAGGCTGCAAGAAGCCCTTTGGGCTTATCGAACTACGTTCAAGACGGCCACGAACACAACGCCGTACGCGTTGGTATTTGGGACGGAAGCAGTGCTCCCCCTCGAGATAGAGTTACCCTCTCTGCGAGTAGCAGTCCACCACGAGCTGACGAACGAAGAAAATGCTCACCTTCGGCTTGAGGAGCTTGATGCCCTCGACGAAACCCGGCTCATAGCGCAACAACATCTAGAAGCCTACAAAGCAAAGATGACACGCTCGTACGAACGATTGACCAGGCCGAGGACATTCCGCCAAGGCGAACTCGTACTAGTGGTCAAAAGACCTATGATCCCCAATCGTGCCAAGCGGGGAAAATTTGAGCCAAACTATGAAGGCCCGTACATCATAGACAAGGTCTACCAGGGGGGAGCCTATCTACTCGTGGACATGCACGGTGAAAGGCCTTTCAGGCCAATAAACGGCCGCTTCTTAAAGAAATACTATGCTTAATGAGCCACAGCCTAGGTCAATGATAGATGACGACGACTATGTCCGCTCGCTATCTTCCTAGGCTCAGACTTTACAAGCAGCAGCCGGCCTTCCTATAACAACGGACCGAAACGTCCTTAAACTAACGACGGACCGAAACGTCCTTAAACTAACGACGGACCGAAACGTCCTTAAACTATCGACGGACCGAAACGTCCTTAAACTAACGACGGACCGAAACGTCCCTAAAACTACTACCGCAGTATCTTTAGGCTGACGAGATAAAAAAAAAGAGGAGAGAGAAAGAAAAAATAAAAAAAAATATATGAAAAAGAATAAAAAAAAACGGTATGTCCATAAGCAAAATGGGCACGGATGAAAACCCGAAAGGGCTCCGTAAGTAAAAACAGCAGGGCTGCCGGCAAGTGCTCGTGAAAACCCGAAAGGGCGCGACCTTGTAAAAAAAAGTGAAAAAGAATAAAAAAAACGGTATGTCCATAAGCAAAATGGGCACGGATGAAAACCCGAAAGGGCTCCGTGAGTAAAAACAGCAGGACTACCGGCGAGTGTTTGTGAAAACCCGAAAGGGCGCAACCTCGTTAAAAGACACTTGTAGGGTCCTCTCGACCTTGTAAGGAGAAACCACCTGCGTGAGAGCCTTACGACTCATAAAGGAGCAACACACTTAGGGATCCTCACGATTCCTAAGGAGAAAATACACTTACGAGATCCTCACGACTCGTAAGAAGAATTCTCTTATGGGACCCTCACGGCTCATGAGAGTTGAAAGTCTTAAGTTACAGAAACCTAAACCTGTTCTTAAGCAAATCCTCCACAACCTTCGATATTGCCCTATAAGAGGCTCTATACTGACCCTTGTATACAATCCACGGGCGCGAAAAAACATTTCCCCAGCAAAGTCCCACCCGTGACTAGGGATATGCCCATATGATGAGCAACCCTTGTAGGTCCTCTCGACCCATAAGGAGAAAGCCCTCTTGTAGGATCCCTACGACTTACAGAGGAACATACACTTAGGAATCCTCACGATCCCTAAGGAGAAAATACACCTGCAAGATCCTCACGACTTGTAGGGAGAAATACCTTTGTGAGACCCTTACGGCTCATGAAGTCAAAAGCCTTGGTCGACAGGACCCTTAACCCTGTTTACTGAGCCACCTTTGTTCAATAGCGACAGAGGCAAATGATGATCCGCTCCTGGCAACATCCCAGTTGTAGCGGTGCTGATGCTGAAACCGGTGTCTAAAATCCAAGCTTGCGGCGAAAAAGCTAGCAAGCCACACATGCCTACGAAATAGCCGAAATGATGGGGCAACTTGCAATAAAAAGCAGCAAGTAAAGATGTATGGATAAAAAAAAATAGCCGAAATGATGGGGCAACTCGCAATAAAAAGCAGCGAGTAGAGAATAAATAAATAGCCGAAATGATTGGGCACCGCGAAAAATAGCCGAAATGATGGGGCAATCGCGACCTTCGCGATATAAAAGCTGAAATGATAGAGCATCGCGGAAAAAGGAATAAAATAAAAGTGAAATCCTTGCCCTACAGGTGATGTTACATCTATCCCTGTATACAATCCAGGGGCGCAAACAAAGAAGGGATCATACTCCTTCCCCAGGTTTCATCATGAGAGGAAGCTAAATCTCGACGGGTCACAAGCGACCTAGAGATCATCCCAACACTCGTCTCGTAACGACGGACACAACTTCAAGCTAAGCGGAACAGCGGCAACGCCCAGTTCCATGGCTCGGTGGTATACATATCGCCAACAGTCAAACCTCCATCCCGTGAAATGCGGATACAATCAGCAAAATTCCTGGTTACGTGGAACGCGGATAATGTCACTCTTTGACCCCGTGGAAAACGTCCAGAGCGGATCCTGGTCCTCGCAAAGCACGGCAGTGAACCCGTGTGAAGTATCCAGAGCGGAGCCTAGTCCTTGCCGAGCACGGCAGTGAACCCGTGTGAAGCATCTAGTGCAAAATTCCTGGTTACGTGGAACGCGGATAACGTCACTCTTTGACCCCGTGGAAAACGTCCAGAGCGGATCCTGGTCCTCGCAGAGCACGGCAGTGAACCCGTGTGAAGCATCCAGAGCGGAGCCTAGTCCTCGCCGAGCGCGGCAATGAACCCGTGTGAAGCATCTAGTGCAAAATTCCTGGTCACGTGGAACGCGGGTAATGCCATTCTTTGACCCCGTGGAAAACGTCCAGAGCGGAGCCTAGTCCTCGCCGAGCACGACAGTGAACCCGTGTGAAGCATCTAGTGCAAAATTCCTGGTCACGTGGAACGCGGATAATGTCACTCTTTGACCCCGTGGAAAACGTCCAGAGCGGAGCCTAGTCCTCGCCGAGCACGGCAGTGAACCCGTGTGAAGCATCTAGTGCAAAATTCCTGGTTACGTGGAACGCGGATAACGTCACTCTTTGACCCCGTGGAAAACGTCCAGAGCGGAGCCTAGTCCTCACCGAGCACGGCAGTGAACCCGTGTGAAGCATCTAGTGCAAAATTCCTGGTCACGTGGAACGCGGATAATGTCACTCCTTGACCCCGTGGAAAACGTCCAGAGCGGAGCCTGGTCCTCGCCAAGCACGGCAGTGAACCCGTGTGAAGCATCCAGAGCAAATACCGGACTGTGGAGTCCTTAAAATCCACGGACTATGACGTCCTTAACCTCGACCGTGATGTCTTAAAACTAACGATCAACCACCCCGATTCCCTACAGATTTTTCCTTGGTTTAAGGGTACATCTCTGCACTCCTTTGATGCCCGGCGTTGTAATTCCTCGACGTCTTCAAAGAGGTGACGGGTCCCTGCAACCAAACACCGGACTGTGGAGTCCCTAAATCCACGGACTATGAGGTCCTTAACCTTGACCGTGATGTCTTAAAACTAACAGCGGACTGTGGAGTCCCTAAATCCACGGACTATAAGGTCATTAACCTTGACCGCGACGTCTTTAAACTACAATGCTTGGAGAAACCCCTAACTCCGTAAAACACGGATAAGGGCGACCACATCCAACACTTGCAGGTCCTCACGACCTGCGAGGAAGAAAAACTCTCTTGTGAGATCCCTACGACTCTCAAGGGAAAACCCGCTTAAGGATCCTCACGATCTCTATGAAGAACTCACACCTATGGGATCCTCTCGACCTGTAGGGAGAAAAACTCTTTATGAAACCCTCGTGGCTCGTAAAATGCAAAAGTCTTAGGAAGCAGATATTAACCCTGAACCCTAAGCCATCACTGTCCTGCAAGGAGATCGAGATAGAATATCCGCAGAATACATTCAATGAAAAGGAGACACATCATTGAGAAGAAGAATGTATCTTTTATTCATAAACCAAAATGGGTACAAAGTACAATTCATGAAAGAAATGAAAAGAAAATACTCTCATCCATGAGTATGTACAAAAAGGAAGGAAAAGATACAAATGTTTCAAGCCGGCGGGCGATTCAGCAGCTTGGTCAGCTCATCCTGCTTTTGTTGGACCACGGCTTCATGACGCAAGATCTTCAAACGACGAGCCTCCGCCTGAGCTTGTTGGGACTGATATGAAGCAAGCCGGGCTTCAAGCTCTTTCTCAATGGCCTTATGAGCCTCGACCCTCTCACGAGTGAACGTGGCAGCCTTATCGAGAGCCACAACCTTATGTTCGCTACGTATCGCTCTATCAGGCCATGTAAGCTCGCTTTCGTAACCACAGCCTTGGAAACAAGACATTGACAAGACCATATGAATGGGCTTCCAGTCGACGGGAATAATCGATCTAAAACGCGCTCACATCGCCTGATGTGAAAGGCAACAAGAAAGGTTTCCGACATATTTCAAGCATGCGTTCGCAATCATATGAGTATTCAAAAAGGGAATAATAATAATAATAGCATTTGCAATTGCATGAACGTTCATAATACCCAAAAAGGTCTGATGCGCAGGAAAGTGATGGTAGCATTTGCAATTAAAGAAAGTTCTCATGAGAAGAATACAAAGTTTATTTATGCAAGCGGAAACATACATACTAGCTCCAAGCCTACATGGAATCTCGGCATAAAGCGTAAAAAAGGAGGGACTAATTTAAAAAAAAATGTTCTACGCTAATGGAAAAGGTCACCAAACATGGGATCAACGGCACAAGGGTTAATGAAACAGAGGACAAAATTCTCCATCTCTCTCTCTGCTTTCTCCAGCACGTCAAAGCGACGGTTCTCACGAGGAGTCGCTCCCCACCGATTGGCGCCGTGTTCGTCCGCGAAAGCGGACATAATAGCTCGCCGGGCCTTGATCTGGCTTAGCAGATAAATTGACCAATCCTTCAAAGCCTGAGTAATCAGGCACGCTTCATGAAAACCCTCGAGCTTTTCTTCTGCCGCGTCGAGCATCGCCAGGGTCATCTCCGCCGGATGAGGAGGGATGTCGGCAAGCACGGCCTTGAGAATCATCCGGAGCCAGAGAGAACCCATCGGGAGGGGGGACCCCCTACGGATCGAAAGTTCATGCATGGTTGAGTCGCATTCGTTGTCGGTAAGGAGGGGATCCACCAACCGAGCAGCAAAGCGGGGGACCATTTCCTCAATAGGAACTTCCCATGGCTGTCGATGAGCATGAGGGCGATTGCAGGCCATGGCGCTCGTTTGTTTCTCAAGACAAGTTACTCCAAGATAAAAAAAAATAATAATAATATAAATCTCTTTGTGAGAGGAAAAGGGAAGCTATAGCCTCATATATAAGGAAATGCATTAAGTGCTGTGCGCAGAAAATCTTGCATGGTGAAGCTATTTCCAAGGCCCAAAAAAGGAAAGGCATCGAAAATCAAGGAAATGGAACTATTTCCAAGGCCCTTTCTTCCGTGTCTAATATTGTGCACTGAAAATAGGGCATGGGAAGATTTTGTGAACAGCCACATCAAGGGACCCCACGTGCAGACTACGTGAGGCCTAAACCTGATGTACACCAAAAAAAATGGAGTAGCACCCTGCATATTGAAAGCACCAACAACAACAGTAGCAAAATAATAAAATCCCAGAGAAAAGCATGCAGACATACAAAGACATAATAGAACTTGTCACTCATACTACAAGAGGTTCATACAAATATAGAGGACACATTTACAATGGTAAAACTTCAGATGCGGGGCATGGGTTGAGAAACTCAAAATTAACTTTATTCAAAATCTTCCAAGCATTTCGAACCTCCCGAGTATGCTTCCTCTCACGATCACAAGCATCGGGGTCCTCACGAATGTCCTCCACCCTCCGATAGGCGGCAAGTATGGCCGACTGCTGGAACATCTGATGCAGGAGATCAATGAGATTATCCCGCCTTCTCTTTGAGATCAAGTGCATCAGATACACCGAGTGTACTTTATCCTCAGCGGCGTCCAATGCCCCAAGCGGCACACCAGCACAGAATAGAGGGAGAGCCTCCCTGATCGCCAGCACGATCAGCCTCAGAAGAGAAGAGCGACGGGGGAGTAGCCGATGGTCGTACTCATCAAAGCGGCTCATGATCTCGGCACATTGAGCATCGGTGAACTCCTGGTTCTGACTGCGGCCCAGTGCACGAATATTCCCATAGGAAATGATCTCGTCAAGACCATACAGATGGGCATCCATGATACCTGAAATAAAGGTCATGAGAATCATTAGAAAACTCCTGTTCCATTAATTGCAGAAGAACAACCTCGGGCCAAGAGACCCCAGGAAGCCTCGGCGTGAAGAAATCAAGTCCTTCATTGGAATTAAAATTCCTTATTAAGAAAAGGGAATTAAATTCCCAGAAACATTTTTGATGGAATTAAATTCCATGGAGTTGAAACGCCATCATCATCTCCCCAAAGATCATCTAAACCCTAAAAGATCTACAGTTTGAAGGTTAAGCGGTCCTTATGGGAAAACATGAAGAAAAAAGGGTAAAAACCCTTGTTTTGGATTTAAAATCCAGAGGAATGTGAAGGTCCATCGTTTGTCCAAGAACATTACCTGAGGAAAAGAAGTCTTTTTGAACAGAGTTAAACTCTGAAAATTGTTTCAAGGCAGAGAACTAAGCTCTGGAAGCGAGAATTAAATTCTCAAGGAAAGAGTTCTCAAAAGAAGAAGATGAGCAAAGTGAAGGCTCCTATGAAGAGATAGAGGTATTTATAGAAAGCAATGGAAACGTTTCATCTCCCCAGATCCCTAGAGGAATCCAACGGTCACAAGAGGTGACAGCGTTGCACTCACGTGCAGACACGTGAGAACAACGCTGTGGGGGCATTTGTTTCCTGATTTAAAATCAGAAAAGCTTATGGAAAAAGCTTCAGAAGAGGGTCACGTGCTTACATGTGACCAGCAGTCACGTGTTGGCACGTGACACCTAAACGCATCATCAAGGCAAGTTCAGTTTTCTGACTACATCGAAGAGAAGGGCTTCAGAAAGAGTCACGTGCTCCCACGTGACTAGGGTCACGTGTCGGCACGTGACATTTAAATGCAAGCGTCAAAGGCACACCGGATCCCTGATCAAATCAAGGAAAAAGCTTCAAAAGAGGTCACGTGCTCCCACGTGACCAGGGGTCACGTGTTGGCACGTGACGCTCAAAACATCAGAATTGTTCTCCAGTTAAACCAAGAAAAAGAATCTAAACAAGGGTCACGTGCTCACACGTGACCGGGGGTCACGTGGTGGCACGTGACGGTTAAGCAGCAACCAGAAGACAGCGCAAAAAGAAGGAGGGAGGCTCATTCCAAAGAGGGTCACGTGTCCACACGTGACCATGGGTCACGTGGTCACATGTGATCGGCTTTCAAAGCCCATTTTGTCAACAGAATTAAATTCTGATGGAAAGCGATTATCTGGAACCAATCGAATTAAAGATTCAGAGGTGATCTATCTATGGGAAAATCTCGGGTTTGGAAAGATTTCCCCTTTAAATCTAATCGAAATAACAAAGGGGAATCTCTGGATTTGAAATCCAATGGTGAATAAAATTCACCTAATAATCCAAAGGTCCAAAACGAATGATGGATGCAAATCAAATCTCTCAATGAAGATTCGTCAAAAACTGATTGATTCGGCTGCTTCTCCTATAAATAGGAGCCAAGAGATACAGATATAAAAAAAATATACAGAGACAGGGAGAGAAAAAAGAAAAGGAAGAGAGCTTTGATACTTTGAGAAACTTGGATCTTCTGCAAAAACCCTAGGTAAGAAAGGGAAAAGCTCCTTGAAAGAAAAAGAGGATTTAATTCTCAACAGAGTTTAACTCTGATATATAAAACAGAAGAATATATTTCTTCTCTCTTTGATAGAGGATCTGTAAAGAGCACATCTCCCCCTGAAGTTGAGAATTTAATTCTCAATGGGTTGAGATCCTGCCATGCAGATCCAAAACATAGAGAGGGAATGCAAGCACGAGAATTTAATTCTCACAGAACTATAGGAATTTAATTCCTTTAAAATAAAATTAGGGCTTGACCCTGTATCATGGGAATTTAATTCCTTCAGAACAGAAAGAAACAGGGTTTAACCCTAATTAAGAACCTAGTTCTGTTGAAACAGCGGGAATTTAATTCCCTTAGTCATAATCTAACAGAGGATGGAAGTTTAAAATTCCTTAAAAGTTTTTATTAGGGTTTAACCCTATTCAGTTCTTCACATATATGAGGAATTTAATTCCTACAGAAAATTCAGAGTTCAACTCTATTCCAGAATATAAGTCTTCAAAAGGAAGTAAGAATTTAATCCCTCTGAAGTTTGAAGCTCGAGGAACTTAATTCCTGAGAAAAGGTTAACAGATCCTCTAAACAACATACATAGAGGCAGGGTCACGTGTCACCACGTGACCCCCCCAAGAGATCTACAGAAAGCCCCTTTGAGGCAGCACCCCACGTGACCCACGTGACCTTCGGCAGAAGCTTTAACATATAGGCATTTGAATGCCCGTCACGTGATGACACGTGATGCTCTGAAAGATGCGATAGTCTCAGCAGAATAAATGAAGGGAGGGCGCTCTCACGTGCTGCCACGTGACCCCTCTTGCCTTAGTGTTTAACACTAAATTGAAACTCCCGAACCCAGTGTTAAAACACTGTTGGGCCTTAGTGTTCAACACTAATCAAAAAACTTTATTTGCAGTGTTCAACACTGATTACCTTAATATTTAACACTGATCTGAGATCTCCATTGCCAGTGTTCAACACTGATCTGTTTTAGTGTTTATGATAATAGCCTTGTTGCTGGTGTTTAACACCAATTATCTTTTAGTGTTAAACACTAACTTGTCGACCTCATTCCCAGTGTTCAACACTGATTGCTCTGTAGTGTTTAACACTAGGCTTTAGCCCAATTGGCTAAATGGATAGAGGTAAAGCCTCTCCTTCAATGGACCAACAAGAAGCCAATATTCCAGACCTGATTGGACTTAGCCCAAGCTGGCCATAAGTCCTCAATTCGTAATCAACTGAGCTAATGGGCTCATAACATAATTAATCGGTCTTGATCCCAGATTGGGTCAAGGACTATTTAAGCCATTCCGGTTCTAGGGTACATCTCTTCACTCCTTTGATATTTGGCATTGTAATCCTTCAATATCTTCAAAGAGGTGACGGGTCCCGACGACCACACATTGATATGGACTGCGGGGTCCTTAAACCCGTGTCTAATGCAAAATTCCTGGTTACGTGGAACGCGGATAATGTCACTCTTTGACCCCGCGGAAAACGTCCAGAGCGGATCCTGGTCCTCGCAGAGCACGGCAGTGAACCCGTGTGAAGCATCCAGAGCGGAGCCTAGTCCTCGCCGAGCGCGGCAGTGAACCCGTGTGAAGCATCTAGTGCAAAATTCCTGGTTACGTGGAATGCAGATAACGTCACTCTTTGACCCCGCGGAAAACGTCCAGAGCGGAGCCTGGTCCTCGCTAAGCACGGCAGTGAACCCGTGTGAAGCATCCAGAGCACATACTGGACCGCAATGTCCTTAAACTACCCATGGACCGCAATGTCCTTAAACTACCCATGGACCGCAATGTCCTTAAACTAGAACAATAGAGCTCCCCTGCATGCTCTTTTGTCGGATCTAAACGGTCCCGTTTAAGCTGATCTTAGCCTTAAAGATGGCTAACGTATCCTTAAACCTTCAAACAGACTGGACTATGAATCCCCCCAATTAACTCTGGCTCAAGGGTACATCTCTGAACTCCTCTGACATCTGTCATTGTAATCCTTCAACGTCGTCAGAGAGGTGATGGGTCCCGACGGCCACACATTCAATGGACCACTAGGTCCCTAAACTGGAACAATAGAGCCCGCATGCTCTTTTGTCGGATCTTAACGATCCCGTTAAGTTGATCTTAGTCTTAAAGTTAGACTAACGTATCCTTAACAAACGTTTGAGTTGATCTTAGCCTCAAGTATGGCTGACGTATCCTCAAACCAAACCACCAAACCCAAATCTAAGATAATACGGATTTGGACTAGTCCACGCCCTACGGGCGACGACATAACTCAGTCTCCGTAAACAATCCACGGGCAACAAAATACAAAACAAACACCCACGACACGAAGTGACCATCTGGAGAAGGAGAAAGTTGTTACCGCAATGCGGTAGCGTAATTAACTGCAGGGGCTTGCGCCTGCAGGGAAGATCGTCCCCACAATCAAAAACCCCTCAAACGAGGGGGAATCTGACGAAGTCTGCTACATCGGACGCATCCGTCTAAACCTTCGATACATGGTGCCATAAATCAACTTGGCATCTTCGGAGAGGTGGACGGATAGCACCAATTAGCATCTGCCCCGAATCTCAGCGCCAAGACGTCGCAGTCCTGCGCGCCGCCGTTCGGAGGGGAACACCATCGTTCAGGAAACAAGTTTTCCCACCTCTGCTGCCTGAGGCTTCATCTTGCAAATTGATAAGCAAGTTCAATTTGTTGAAGAAATCCCTTTTCTGAATGATTTGGCGAAACTTCCCCCACCGTCGGATCTTTGATCCAAGGGCTTCTGTTCTACAGAAGAAAATCTTCTTGTTTTAAAAAGAACGGAAAAGATTTCTTCAGAACTTTAATTTTGTTTGGCGCAAATGCTCCATAGTATGATACATGTCGCGCGGCGCGGCGCAATTGTGTTAGCGCATCTGCGCTGACGCGTGTCGTGTAGCGCACGGCACAGCGCAACTATGCTACCGCATCTGCGTTGACACGTGTCGTGTAGCGCACGGCGCAGCGCAGCTGAAGCGTTGCTTCCTTTAATTTTGCTTGAAATAGAGCTTTTCCCTGATTGGGTGCGCTGCTTTGGGCGCTGCGCTGATGCGTCTGCGTCAGACACGTGGCACGTCGCGCAGCGCAAATAACCTGAAGCGTCGCTTCATTAAATTAATTTTCAAGACAGAGCTTTGCTCTGATTGGGGGAAGACGAAGCGTTGCTTCATCTCCCGCCTCGGAATTTAAACAGAGCTTCGCTCTGATTAGGGTAAACCGCCGTGACAACTTTTGGAAGTCGAAGAAGCACTTGATACTTATAAATAGGACCTTTGGTCCCCCACAGATACTTATCATCTTTCAGATTTTTATTTTCAAAAACTTCAGAGCTTTGTTCTTGCCTTCAAGAACTCCGTTGCCTTGCTCTTTTTTTTAAAAGTTTTTAGAAAAACTTTAGGTAAAATCGATTCTTAGATTAATCTTAACCAGCAGAGCTTTCGTCCAGGGGATTTTATCCTTGAACATAGTTTTGCTCTCTAGGAATTTAGTCCTCTATGTATATTATTTTTCTTCTATCGCTAATCTTCCTGTAGTATTTCCTCCAGGCATAATGGCGGTGCATCTATACAATTTGCACGAGTTCATTACTTACGACGATATCCGCGCACAGGGTCGGGAACAAAACCAGGAGTTTACAGACGCTCAATGTGCAGAGGTTATGGGTCGCCTGAACGCAAGCGGTGGTTGGCTGCTACCTCGTCATTCGGCTCTTTTGAAAGTCGTGCTGAGGGCAATATGGAGAGCACTTCCAGGTCTTCATGAGGCCTTACCACTCAATGCGCTGGATGATGCCGAAGACAAGGTGCATTCGGTGTACTTGACGGGGCTGATTTCGAAGAAACGGCGAAACAACCTCATTGACATCCTACATCAAATCTTTCAGCAGACGACGATCGTTGCTGCTTATCGAAGGCCGGAAGGGCTTGCCGATGATATCGACACCGAGGAGCGCGAGAGGCTGCGCATAAGAATAATTAGAAAGGCCAGAAGAACTTCGGACAGCCTTACTTTTGAATTCCTCAATCCATGCCCTGGATCTGAAGTTATTCCATTGTAATAATATTTTTCTTTTATTGTTTTTCATGATTGTAAGAATTTTTGACAATATGAATGGAAACTTTTTATTTCAGCTTCTCTTATTTCTCGTCCTGAGTTTTCTGCCCGTGCATGAACGAGTATGTCTCGAATGCTTAATCAAATGTAAATCGGATGTTCCTTCCTTTTTCTTTTTGGTCTGTCATCTTAATAAACATGGTCGATGGATAATAGAGCATGCGTCCTGGCTTCCTTAAGAAATAGCGATGGCTTGGGCCGCAGGTTCAGATCTGCCGCCTAAGACTTTTCAATTCTATGAGCCGTGAGGGTCTCATAGAGATCTTTATTCCTACGGATCGAGAGGATCTCATAGGTGGATTTTCTCCTTAGGAATCGTGAGGATTCCTAAGTGTAGTTTTCTCTTATAAGTCGTAAGGATCCTATAAGAGAATTTTCCCTCTTACGAGTCGAGAGGATTCGTAAGCGGTTGTTTCCCTCCTTGTCGAAAATCGACTTCGGAGAGTGAGACCCGTGAATAGTATGCAAGAGACCATTTGGGATTGACTTGCAGGGCTCCATTGTTCAGGAAGCAAGTTTTTCAATCCTTGCTGCCCGAGACTTCATCTTGCAAGTTGGGACGAACCGGGAACTCGCCTGCGGAGACAGTGGTGGCTCTGCGAGTTGACGTGGGTCAAGAAGCTCTCGTCACGGAGTGTTTGTATCCGTGAGTCGAGGAATTTGCTAGGGATTATTTGTTTCCCAAGCGCCAAGGATTATTTGTTTCCTTGGGGTTTGAAACGAGTCGAGGGTTCCCACGGAGGCACTGGTAGCTCTGCGAGTCGACGCGAATCAGGAGGCTCTCGTCAAGGAGTGTTTGTATCCGTGAGTTGAGGAATTTGCTAGGGATTATTTGTTTCCCAAACGCCAAGGATTATTTGTTTCCTTGGGGTTTGAAACGAGTCGAGGGTTCCCATGGAAGCACTGGTGGCTCTGCGAGTCGACGCGAATCAGGAGGCTCTCGTCAAGGAGTGTTTGTATCCGTGAGTCGAGGAGTTTGCTAGGGATTATTTGTTTCCCAAGCGCCAAGGATTATTTGTTTCCTTGGGGTTTGAAACAAGTCGAGGGTTCCCACGGAGGCTCTGGTGGCTCTGTGAGTCGACGCGAATCAGAAGGCTCTCGTCAAGGAGTGTTTGTATCCGTGAGTCGAGGAATTTGCTAGGGATTATTTGTTTCCCTAGCGCCAAGGATTATTTGTTTCCTTGGGGTTTGAAACGAGTCGAGGATTTCCCACGGAGGCGCTAGTGGCTCTGCGAGTCGACGCGGATCAGGAGGCTCTCGTCAAGGAGTGTCTGTATCCGTGAGTCGAGGAGTTTGCTAGGGATTATTTGTTTCCCTAGCGTTGGGATGAACCGTCGGAATTTGGCTTCGTTTTCTGGCGGATCTTGTTGGGAAAGTATGGTTCCCTCTTTGTTTACGCCCTTGGATTGTATACAGGGATCGATGTGATCTTAATTGTAGGGCCAAAGTTTTATCATCATTTTTTTGTTTTATCTTCGCGATGCTCTATCATTTCAGCTTTTATATCGCGAAGGTCGCGATTGCCCAATCATTTCGGCTATTTTTCGTGGTGCCCAATCATTTCGGCTATTTATTTTATTTTTACTCGCTGCTTTTTATTGCGAGTTGCCCAATCATTTCGGCTATTTTGCATGCATACATTTTTACTTGCTGCTTTTTTATTGCCAGTTGCCCTATCATTTCGGCTATTTCGTATGCATGTGCGGCCTATTGGCTTTTTGCCGTAAACCGATTTCGGTATCAGCACCGCTACAACTGGGATGTTACCAGGAGCGAATCATCATCTGCCTCTGTCGATGTCGAACAAAGGTGGCTTAGCGACCAGGGTTAGGGTCCTGTCGGCTAAGGCTTTCGACTTCATGAGCCGTAAGGGTCTCACGAAGGTATTTCTCCCTACAAGTCGTGAGGATCTCGTAGGTGTATTTTCTTCTTAGGAATCGTGAGGATTCCTACGTGTCTGTTTCCTCTGTAAGTCGTATGGATCCTACAGGAGGGTTTTCTCCTCATGAATCGAGAGGATTTACAAGGGATGTTTACCATGCGAACATATCCCCAGTCACGGATGAGACTTGGTTAGGGAAATGTTTATTCGCGCCCGTGGATTGTATACAAGAGCTAGTACTGGACCACTTATAGGGCAATATTAAAGGTTGTGGGGGTTGCTTAAGCACAGCTTTAGGTCTCTGTAACTTCAGACTTTCAAATCTTATGAGCCGTGAGGGTCCCATAAGAGAGTTCTCCTTACGAGTCGTGAGGATCTCGCAAGTGTATTTTCTCCTTAGGAATCGTGGGGATCCCTAAGTGTGCTGCTCCCTTTGTGAGTCGTAAGGATCTCACGCGGGTGGTTACTCCTTACAAGGTCGAGGGGACCTATAAGTGTCTTTTAACGAGATTGTGCCCTTTCGGGTTTTCACGAACACTCGCCGGTAGTCCTGCTGTTTTTACTCACGGAGCCCTTTCGGGTTTTCATCCGTGCCCATTTTGCTTATGGACATACCGTTTTTTTTTATTCTTTTTATTTTCCTTTTCTTTTATTTTTTACGAGGTCACGCCCTTTCGGGTTTTCACGAACACTCGCCGGTAGCCCTGTTGTTTTTACTCACGGAGCCCTTTCGGGTTTTCATCCATGCCCTTTTTGCTTATGGACATACCGTTTTCATTTATTTATTTATTTTATTTTTATATATATATATATTTTATATCTTGTCATCCTAAAAGATGCTGCGGTAGTAGTTTAAAGACGTTTCGGTCTGCTATTAGTTTAAGGACATTCCGGTCCGTCGTTAGTTTAAGGACATTTCGGTCCGTCATGGAGAAGGTCGGCTACTTTTTATAAAGCTTGAGCTTAGGAAGATAGCGAGCGGACATAGTCGTCGTCATCTATCATTGACCTAGGCTGTGGCTCATTAAGCATAATATTTCTTTAGGAAGCGACCATTTACTGGCCTGAAAGGCCTTTCACCATACATGTCCATGAGTAGATAGGCCCCACCCTGGTAAACTTTATCTATGATGTACAGGCCTTCATAGTTTGGCTCAAATTTTCCCCGCTTGGTGCGATTGGGGATCATAGGCCTTTTGACCACTAGCACGAGTTCGCCTTGGTGGAATGTCCTCGGTCGGGTCAATCTTTCGTATGAGCGTGTCATCTTTGCTTTATAAGCTTCCAGATTTTGTTGCGCTATGAGCCGTGTTTCTTCAAGGGCATCAAGCTCCTCAAGTCGAAGGTTGGCATTTTCTTCATTCGTCAGCTCGTAGTGGACTACCATTCGTAGAGAGGGTAGCTCTATCTCGAGGGGAAGTACTACTTCTGTACCGA
This sequence comes from Agapanthus africanus, assembly GCA_030015575.1. Classification (NCBI taxonomy): domain Eukaryota; kingdom Viridiplantae; phylum Streptophyta; class Magnoliopsida; order Asparagales; family Amaryllidaceae; genus Agapanthus; species Agapanthus africanus. The sequence goes on from CM057345.1 coordinate 21,560,061, forward strand.
ACACCAATGCGTACGGCGTTGTGTTCGTGGCCGTTTTGAACGTAGTTCGATATGCCCAAAGAGCTTCTTGCAGTCTTTCGTGCCAGTCTTTCTTATTTCGGGACACCGTTTTCTTTATGATTTTTGTCAAGGTCTTGTTGAAGGCTTCAGCTAGTCCGTTGGCTCGCGGATTATAAACCAAGGAATATCTCCAGTCTATATTATGTTGTTGCGCGAAGCGACTGATCTTGTGGCTTCTGTAAGCTGGCCCGTTATCGGAGATGATCCGTCGCGGAGTTCCAAACCGATATATGACATGCGTCTTGAAGAAATGAAGGATATTCTCCGTCTTTACTTCCCTCAGCGGTACCGCTTCGGCCCACTTAGAGAAATAGTCGGTCGTCGCTAGGATGAAACGATGTCCTCTAGACGATGCTGGTTCGATGGGGCCAACTATATCAATCCCCCACATCTCGAATGGCCAGCTAGCCACCGTTGGATGTAGTGGATTTGGATGCTGGTGGATGAAGTCCCCATGAATTTGGCATGAGTGGCATTGCTTCGCATATTCGAGGCAGTCCTGGATCATTGTGGGCCAGTAGTAGCCCATCCGTTTGATCTTCAACTTCATCTTTGGGCCCGCTTGGTGAGAACCGCAGAGTCCGTCGTGAACTTCCTGAACGACTCTTTCTGCTTCGTCAGGTCCTAGGCATCTCAGCCACAGAGAATCGAATGACCTTTTGTACAGAGTATCGTTGACGAAGGCGAAAGACAGAGCTCGTTTCATGAGCTGATGTCTTGTGGACGCATCTCCGGGCATTCGGTGGGACTTAAAGTAGTCTATAAAGACTTCTCTCCAATCCTCGGTATTTTTCCAATCTTTTACTTGCAGGGTCGTCTGCTCGCTCGCTCCCTTTTCTTCGGATGATTCCGGAGATACTTCTGCTGGGGCAAGCACTCGACGGCTTTGCACCACGATTCTAACGTCATCGAGGTTCTCATCAGCCAATTCTTTAGCAAGTTTGGCCAGTGCGTCCGCTTTGCTGTTTTCCGCACGCGGTATGTTCTCCAAAGTATAGGAGGGAATTTGGGTCAACAGTTGTTGCACCTTTTCACCGTACTTCACCAACTCCGGTTTGCACGTTTGGTAGTCGCCGTTTACTTGACTAACGACCAGTTGAGAATCCCCGTATATGAGGAGGTTTTCAATTCCTATGTCAATGGCGATCTCGAGGCCTGCTATCAGAGCTTCGTATTCGGCTTCGTTGTTTGTCCTCGGCTCCGTCAGGGAGAACGCGTAGCGCATTATCCCTCCTTGTGGAGTTATAAAGATGAGTCCTATCCCCGATTTAATTATAGGGGTACTTTGTTTGCGCTTCTTTACGGAGGACGCTCCATCGAAATAAAGTTCCCATCGGGTATTATCACCGTCGATCGCATCGAACGCATGTTCGTCTGGAAGATCGCAATTGAGAGGAGAATCGGCGGGTATCGGATGCTCAGCGAGGAAGTCGGCGATGGCCTGGCCTTTCACTGCCTTGAGAGGTTGATACGTTATTGAAAACTCCATCAAGAGTAGGGCCCATTTAGCGAGTCGTCCCGTCAATATGGCTTTTGACATCAAGTCTTTAAGGAGGTCCACCTTTGAAATGAGACGGACTTCATGCGCCAACGCATAGTGCCTGAGCTTTGTTATCGCAAAGATCAACGCCAGGCAATGTTTTTCAATGGGGGAATAGTTGCTTTCTGCCCCCAGCAGAACTCGACTTAAGTAGTAGAGTGCTCTTTCTTTCCCTTGATCGTTCTCTTGTGCCCACAATGCGCCTAAGGAACCTTCGAGGGCGGTTGTATAAAGAATGAGGGGTTTTCCCTTGACCGGAGCAGCCAACACCGGCGGGTTCTGCAGGTATTGCTTGATCTCATCTAGTGCGCTTTGGCACTTTTGATCCCAGACAAATGGAGTTCCCTTCTTCATCAGGTAGGTATAGGGACGGCACTTGCCTGAAAGGTTGGCTATAAATCGCCGTATGTATGCGATCTTTCCCTGGAGAGATCGCAACTGTTAAGAGTTCTCGGCGGAGGCATTTCCATGATCTCCTCATTCCCATTAATAAATAATCTCTAAAGACAAGGAGGAAATCTCCTCTTTCAGATCAAAGCTCTGTCACAGAGTGACACTTGTCAAACTCTGGTCTTAGAGGAATAAGATTCTTTAAAAAGAGCTTAGCTCTGTGGTGATAATGAGAAAACTTCTTTAAAACTCCTAAAGAAGATTAAAACATTTTTGAAGACCCTTAGAAGTTCTTCATTTTTTGACCAAAAAAAAATCTATTCTTGGATCCATGAGCAAAGCTCTCTGCTCATGGGTTAGAACCCATGAGCAAGATCTTTTCAGATCAATGGATTTATGAGAGCAAAGCTCTATTGAGGAAACCCCAATGGGGATCTCTTTAGATCAAAGGATCTGTGAGAGCAAAGCTCTTTGGTTAAGATTAATTTAGATTAATTTGATTTAAATTAAGTTTTACCTAAAGTTTCTAACTGTGGAAACGAGCAAAACTCTGAAGTTCTAAGATAGAGCAAAGCTCTGAAATCAAAATCTAGAAAATGGTGAAGTTTTCTAAAGGGCCATAGGTCCTATTTATAAGGCGCTTGCGCCCCTTCAGCTCACCCCTTGATCCAACGGTCAGGGGTTTGCCACCGCTGCACTCACGTGCGCGCCACGTGAGCGCAACGGTGGGGGGGCATTTGTTTCCCCCAATCAGAGCCAAGCTATGCTGGAAATTCAAAATTCAAATTTTGAAGCAACGCTTCAAATTCCGGGCGCGACGCGCCACGTGTCCAGCGCTGATACGTCAGCACAGCGCCCAAGAAGGCGCTCCCAATCAGAGCAAAGCTCTATTTTAATGAAGCAACGCTTCAGCTGCGCAAGCACTGCACTGCGCGACACGTGTCAGCGCAGATGCGCTTGCGCTGTGCGCTGCGCTGTGCGCTGCGCGACATGTGTCAGCGCAGATGCGCTAGCGCAGTTGCGCTGCGCTGTGCGCTGCGCGACACGTGTCAGCGCAGTTGCGCTGCGCTGTGCGCTGTGCGACACGTGTCACGCGCTGAGGCATCTGCGCCAAACAGAATTAAATTTCTAAGAAATCTTTTCTGTTCTTGTTAAAACAAGAAGATTTTCTTCTGCAAAGCAGAAGCCCTTGGATCAAAGATCCAACGGTGGGGAAAATTTCCCAAATCACTCAGAGAAAGATCCCTTTAACAAATTTAACTAATTTTTGGGCACTATAAAAAGGACCCTAGGCCTCAATTCAAAGGCATCAACATTTCTTGAAAAAAAAGTCAAGAGCTTCATACACAGAGAACTCTTGAGAAAATTCCATTCGGAGGGGAACACGTTCTTCAGGGCGTCTTTGAATATTTTACAGATTTTGTCCCTTCTGAAGGAATAGCCCTTATCCAGCTTCTCTTTCAGTGGAGATTCTCCTCCCTCTCCGAACATTGGCTTCCGAGGCTGGTTGGCGCTAGGCCCGCTCATCCCTTGCTTATTTCGGTTAGACGAAGTGTTGAAAGATTCAGAATCATCGGAGTTTCCGCCTTTGCGATTATCGCCCTTTCAGTTTCTCCAGGACCTATTGTTATTTTGGGAATCCGAGGAGGACTCCTGTTTTGAGCGCTCCAGCATCTGAACTTTCCTGGCCAGCTCTTGGAATGTTTTGAGACCCGCGGTACATAGAAACGGGGCCATCCAGTTGTTGAGATTTCGGACAAGGAGACTGACAGATTGGTCCTGCTCTATCGGCGGTTCACATTTGACGGAGAGATTGCGCCATCGGGTTATAAAATCTGTGCTGCTTTCGTTGTTCTTGGGCTTGGTCCTTACGAGCTCGGCAATGGTGATCTTATCGCTGACGCTCATGAACCTTTGTCGAAACAAAGATTCCATTTGGACGAAAGTAGTAACAGAGCCATCCGGTATGCTCGCGTACCAGTCGAAAACAACATCGGTCAAGCTATTAACGAACTGGCGGGGGAGAAGTGCATCGTTGCCCCCAGTATTCCCGCATGAAGCTTTGAAGTGGGCGATGTGCTGGTTCGTATTTCCTGTCCCATCGAATCTTCCGAATTTGGGGATGACATAGCCGCTAGGAAATTCTACCAGATCATACTGAGCAGGATATGGTCTCGCACTACTGCTGATATCTTTTTGCGCTTCGGCTTCGGCCACCAATGTTTTGACTTTGCTGGCAACCAAATCCATGATTTGATCCTGAGTTAGCGGGCTACTGTCGTCGGTAGCCAAGACATTTCCCGAGATAGGATGCGACTGATTTTCATGTAGTTCGCCCACTTTTGGATTTGAGGGAATAGGCGTCGGCTGCTTTGGGACACCATTTCCCGGTTCACGAGCCAAGCCCTCCGCCTGATTGGGCGGCTGAGAGGCAAGCCGGGCTGTGAACTGCATCACGACATTCGTCAAGTCGTCGATTTTTTAGTAGAGCTTGGCCATCTCCTTGTCTTTGTTTCTGAGCTTCTTTCGGAGCTCTTGAAGCAGCTCTTGCTCCGCGGTCCTGGGGCGAAAAATCAGCTCTTCTTCGCTTTCCGAGCCCGACTCCTCATGGACCGAAGGGTCTTTCTGCCTATCATCCTCATCGAGAGGGTTTTCATCACCCAGCAGAGGCGGCTGCTCTTGGGAAGCGGCCACCACATTCAAGCCAGATTGGGTTTGAGATGTGGTGGCCCCGTCCTTGCTCTTGCTGCGCCTGCCCACCGTGTAGACAGTGTGGACCACATACCCAGCCATTTCCTCATCTTCGGTGGGGTAACCCTGTTCTTCGAACCACATGAGGTTTAGCCTGGCAGGAGCCCTAGCCCTTTTGTTGGCTCTATATCTGAGCCTTTTCTCCCTCAGCTTCTCGATTTTGAAGGCTTGGCGGGCATCCGCCATCCGGGAAGCCATTGTGAGTTGATCAGAGGGGAGCTTAGAGAAGACACCCGATCGAGCAGTGGTCAAGGGAACCGCTGGAGCTTGCTCGGGACGCGTTGTAGCTTTGTTGGTGTTGATGGCGTTGCCCCCAGCTGGGGCCATGGAGAGTCGTTCGGAAACGGACTTGCGCTTGGGCTGAGGTGCCCTCGCGACCACCACATTTGGTCTCCTGCCTTTCGAGACCGGTTTGTCTGCCACCGGGGCTTGAGGAGCCGGGATGGCGCCAACAGGTATGAACATAATAGAGCCGAATGGTAGCAGCGGTTCCTCCCATTGTCGTCTGAGACTGGCCGGAAGGAGCGTCCTGGAGTCTATCTTCATCGTGTAAGAGGCGGGAGTTGAGTTCATCATCGAAGACATCGTCGGAAGGTGATTGCTTGAAAATCTGCATGAAAGAGCATTATTTTAGTATAAATACAGGTATGTATAATGATTGAGTTCGCATGAATGCTTAACCCGAAATATGGGAGGAGAGATTGGTCCCACCGAGCGTGCCAGAATCTGTAGGGTGTTTTTCGTCACCCCATTGAGATGGGAATACGCGCGCGCTTGTCAGGCGTACTACAGATTCCCCCTGCCTAGGGTAGACCGGGGCTTAATGATTGTGGGGATTCGAATCTCCGGCAGCCGCGGACTAAGCTACCGTTAATTACCCCTCGCCTTTGGAGCGAGGGAACCTCCAATTGACGGGTTAAACTGGTCATGCGAACTCAATGTGCAGTGTACGTGTGTTGTGTTTTAAAACGGGGTTTTGGATATATCGGGAGCCACGCAGAGTTTTTACGGGGGTCCCGCTACCCGGATAGCGGGCTGGGGATCAAGGGGGCTAGCAGCCCCCTTGCGGGGTACAGGGCAGTGCTCCGGCCTAAATTTTTTTTGGGAGGGAGAGTGTTGTAGAGTATATATGTGTGTGTATTTATATATACATATATATAAAAAAAGAAAGGGAAAGGGCATCCAAAGGATGCGTGGGGTCAGCGCCTTGAGCGTTGTGCGCTTAGGTGCTGTGCGCTCGGGCGCTAGCACGCCACGTGTCGGCATGTGGGCACTTTGCGCTTGGGCGCTGGGCACTTGAGCGCAAGCGGGCCACGTGTCGGCACGTGGGCGCTTTGCGCTTGAGCGCAGGACGCTGGAGCGCAAGCGCGCCACGTGTCGACACGTGGGTGCTTTTGCGCTTGAGCGCTGGGTGCTTGAGCGTAAACGCGTCACGTGGGCGTTTTGCGCTTGAGCGCAGGGCGCTGGAGCGCAAGCGCGCCACGTGTGGGCACGTGGGCGCTTTACGCTTGAACGCTGGGCGCTGGAGCGCAAGCGCGCCATGTGTCGGCACATGGGCGCTTTGCGCTTGAGCGCAGGACGCTCGAGCGCCAGCGCGCCACGTGTCAGCACATGGGCGCTCTGCGCTAGCGCGCCACGTGTCGGCACGTGGGCGCTTGGCACTTGAGCGCCGGCGAGAAAAAGGGGCTTTTAGTCCCAGAACCAGAAGTTATGCTTCAGAAAGGAAATATCCATTATATATATATATATATATGGAGTTAAACTCCTAGGATGTTTTGAAGCTGATTAAGGGGGTTCTTCTTCTTCCTGTTGTTTGGCCGGATCTTGAAGATCAAGAGATGTGAGATTTTAAAAATCTCTTTTTTTTTTAGATCTAATGGTAGATCCAAGTTCCCCTTTGTTGGTTTTGTGGTGAAAAACTATTTAGTTTTTGAAAAGGAAGAGTAAAACTCTTGATTTAATTCAAAAGAAAGAATAAGATTTGGAACCTTCAGAAAAGGGAAAGAAGCACAAACCCTAGGTTTTTGAGAGTATGAAAAGTCTTCCTTTATTCATCATCATTTTACCTTATATAGGCTTACATATTTGCATATAGCCCCTAGGGCTTTTCAAAATGGCTTTTTGCCTATCCCATGACTCATGTGCCATTTCTTTTTTGCACATAAGCCACGGGCTTACAAAATATTGGCTTTATGCCCATTTTGCATACATTCATGTATAAAAAATTGCATAAAAATTATTTTTTACATGATCTATATTTTGGCATGGAGGAGGCTGGCCGCGGGCTCGACTTGGGCATGGGCCCGCTTGACCTGGGCTTGGGCCCACCTGGTTTGGGGTTGACCTTGACTTTGACTCGGTCAACGGGGGTGTAAATTTTTACCCCAACATTATAGATCTTCAGGAACCCATCACGTGTTGGTACGTGATCCCCTGATTAAGCTTTTGACCAGAATTTAATTCTGTTATTTTAAAGAACTCATGAATTATCACGTGTCAGCACGTGACCCATGGTCACGTGTTGGCATGTGATGCCCCCATTGGGGTTTTTACTTGTTATTTTATTATACCTTTAATTCTTTTCAGTGGGTTTAAAAGCCTATCACGTGTTGGCACGTGACCCCACTGATTAATTATTTCCAATTATTTATTTTATTCAGTGCCTACAGGCTTTGCCTGTAAATGGTCACGTGTCTGCACGTGATGCCCGGTCACGTGTGGGCACGTGATGCCCCATAATTTTTTATCCCGGATGAATTATGAGGCTCCTAATATATCAAATCGAAGGATTTTTCGAGACACTTTCGATACCATCATAATTTAGCTGTTTCTCATTCGGAAGTTTGTCAAAATGCAGCCCGGAAAATACTGGTTCGTATTTTCTTCCTTAGATTACACGTGCATAGCATATTTGCTCATAGCTTTTGATCCCGGATGAATTATGAAGCCCATAATATATCAAATCAAAGGATTTTTTGAGACGCTTTTGATACCATCAGAATTTAGCCGTTTCACATTCGGGAGTTTGTCAAAATACAGCCCGGAAAATACTGGTTCATATTTTCTTAAACGTATCGCTGCCATTTGATATCTTGGGCTCTTTTGCGCAAATTTTTTTTTTGGCGTGAACACGCTTAGCGTGTTTATTTCTGAGTAAATACGTCGTGTGACCCGTCACGTCTCCTTACCATACTCTGGAAAGCGGGGCGTGACAGGTTTTGTTGGTGGCCCATGCAGGTTAGTTCCGCATAAAGTCCTAAGCAATATAACACAAGTATTGTAAGACTCAGCAACTAAACATTCCTTCATTTCATATTCCTTGAATCTATCCTAACCATATTTTTCTTTCAAGGTTATGGATTCCCCGAACAATACTAGCACCAACGTGATCGGCAACACTACACCACCACCTCTTCGACTTACACCTACCGTTGTAGCTCCGATCAACGAGCATACAGTATTGCTTGAGGCAGTTAAGAGTCTCTTGGAGGGACAGCAGCAGCAGACTGCTATCCTAATGAACCGCCCAGAAGCGTAAGCATCTGGAGTGAAGCAATTCCGGGCACTGCATCCTAAGTAATTTTCTGGGAAAGAGAGCCCTTTGGAAGCTGAAGAATTGGCTCAATCCATTGAGGACGATCTGGCGGCAGCACAAGTGCCAGACATTACTTGGGTAAGGGTTGTGAAGCTGCAATTTACTGATAACACCCGAGTATGGGGGAAGGCGGAAGAAAGCCATCTTACTCAGCCGATCGAATGGAAGACTTTTCGCGACATATTCGACGCGAAGTATTTTCCAGAGACTGCCCGATTCGACATGGAACAACAATTCATCCACTTACAACAAGGCTCTATGTGGAGCAAATCCGTGGATGAGTATGATGCTGAGTTCACTATATTGAGCAGGTAAAATATGTCTCAAATATTCGAATTTTTTATCACATACTACACGGCTAATACAAGACCGCAACAGGTTCGCGGCACATCTCATACCGACTGCTAAGATCAGGGCCAAAAGATTTCAGCTGGGGTTGGACCAGGAAATCCAAGCTGCTCTAACTATAGGGGATTTCCCAACCCACAACTTAGCTTTGAAAGCTGCCCGTCGATACGAGGCAGTAGTGAAAAAGAAGGGCAGACTTCAATGTGCCGGTATGAAGCGTCATACTACTCAGATAGCAGGAGGAGCTTCTTCCAGGCCACCGTTTGTACCCAGGAGACCGGGAGTACTATTCAACCGGCCCAGTCCAAACTTTTGTTTCTACTGCAAAAGAAATGGACACATGGCGAAGGATTGCAGGCGTGCTAATCGCCTATGCTCAGTCTGTAGCTCATCCATACATGATATCGGGTCTTGTCCTTACAGAATCAATCAGAATACTGCACCCAGACCAGCAATCACCTATCCGCAGCGGCTAGCTATCTAAGCACCTACACCACGTCTTGCTCTCCCAGCTCCACCTCCTCATGGACCTACTGCACCTCCTCCTCGTCAGTTCCATCAAGCACAAAGAAACCTACCTCAGGGACAGAGGAATGCGCCTCCCGCAAGGAGGAATGTACCTAAACGTCGGGCTTTCACAATGACTGTGGAAGAAGCTGAAGCCGCTGGCCAAGTCATCACTGATAACTTTTTTCTTTCAAGCTTTCTTTCAATCTTTATACATATCAAAATATCTTTTCATATACCTAAAACATATTCCACACAACTTAGCTACAATCTTAGTAGCCTCACTTCCTGCAATAGCACTCTTCGATACGGGAGCATCGCATTGCTTTATGTCGCAACGGTTCATCTGAACTCATGCGATTCCAGTCAAACCACTCGTATCCAGCTGGAATGTCAGTTCACGGAACGGCGTTCTAAAGGCAACAATGGGATACGACCTGTGTCCAGTGGTCGTCTGCAGTAGAGAATTCTATAATGATTTTAAGGTGTTGGACATACCGAACTTTGATGTAGTTTTGGGTATAAACTGGTTGGGAACTTTCTACGCTACCATCGACTATCGTCAAAGGACGGTAGTATTCAAGATTCCAGAGCATCCGGTCTTTTATTTCAAAAGTGGAGACCGTACCCTGGAACCTAGCTTATACAAGGCAAAACCGAAAAAGGCGGTGATTGCAACTCTACAGGCTGAAGAAGACAAGCCAGAGGTAGTTCGAGAGTTCGATTATGTATTTTCTGAAGACATATCAGGTTTGCATCCTAATCAAGCTCTTGAATTTGGAATTGATTTAGTACGTGGAGCACAACCGGTGATCAAAACACCATACTGTCACGCCCCGCTTCCCAGAGTGCGCAAGATTTGGGCACGTGACATAGCCAACCATGCTACCTGTGGGTAGGAAGTATCCATCCACAGTCACATTACGGTTGTAAAGATATCAAGAACAGTAAAATAAACTAAACTAATACATGTCCAAATCCAATATAACAGGAATCAATAAACAATAAGTGCGGAAGCTAATGATCCAATACAATGAATAAACAGTATGTCCCATAATGCGGGCTCACATCTGGAAATGAAATGACATAAATAAACTAAACCTCAAGAACTCACAGTTCAGCCTGCTGGCTGAAGTACTCCTGCTCGGTCGACGGCAAAGGTACGGAATCTGGGCCATGCAAAACCCAGACGTCAGCGCGTCATGATATCAAGTAATGTAGCATAAACATGGTAATAAACAATGCAAGCATGAACATGAATAAAGCAGTAATAAGAAGTAATAAACAGGGTGGTGTGCAGTAGTGACTAAACTGTCCTATCAGGTTTTCTACTCTATTGTCTTTGAAACCAATTGATGAATCGTCGATGTAACTCAATAGTATCCCGTACATACCCGGGATCACGGCCACAATATTCTCGGCTGAAACCGAGACATGCCGTAAGGCACAGAAAGGAAAGTATCAGTATCCCGTACATACCCGGGACCACGGCCACAATATTCTCGGCTGAAACCGAGACATGCCGTAAGGCACAGAAAGGAAAGTATCAGTATCCCGTACATACCCGGGACCACGGCCACAATATTCTCGGCTGAAACCGAGACATGCCGTAAGGCACAGAAAGGAAAGTATCAGTATCCCGTACATACCCGGGACCACGGCCACAATATCCTCGGCTGAAACCGAGACATGCCGTAAGGCACAGAAAGGAAAGTGTACACTCGGTATTACCCCGTACATACCCGGGATCACGGCCACAATATTCTCGGCTGAAACCGAGACATGCCGTAAGGCACAGAAAGGAAAGTATCAGTATCCCGTACATACCCGGGACCACGGCCACAATATTCTCGGCTGAAACCGAGACATGCCGTAAGGCACAGAAAGGAAAGTATCAGTATCCCGTACATACCCGGGACCACGGCCACAATATCCTCGGCTGAAACCGAGACATGCCGTAAGGCACAGAAAGGAAAGTGTACACTCGGTATTACCCCGTACATACCCGGGATCACGGCCACAATATTCTCGGCTGCAGCCGAGACATGCCGTAAGGCACAGAAAGGAATGTGTACGCTCGAACGGTAGTGAACTGTCGAGTTACAAGTCAGGTTCATCTTTGATTTCCCCATACCCCCAAGCTATGTATGTCAGGTCAGGTATTCAGTAGTCAAGGGCTAATGCCAACACAAAGTCAAGTAAAAGTAGGTCTGTCTGGATCGACAGCAGGAATGGTTAGGTTTGTCGGCATTAGGCATGAAATCAGGGAACAATTAACGTCATGGTACAACAGGATGTATATGTCAGGTGTATCAAGGTCAGGCCAATATGTCATGCAATCGGGTAAGTGCTCACAACAGGTACACAATCAATAATGAACAACAGCAGGAAACAGTATTTAACCACAATATTCCATATAACTACAGTGATGTTTATATTCTCTTATTAACATGTTCAATCATCTTTAGGGTGTAATAGTCACAAGGTAAAGCAATATTCACAATTATAAATTAAGGAACTACATGAAATTATAATAAGTGTCATAATTGTCTCAAGAATGGTTTAACAGTTCAAGCAGATATGATTCAGTCATTTTATTTAGTTTAAGCATGGATTGATGTGGGTTAACTAATTACGAGGAATTGTTGTAACGATTCCATTATAAAGATACTGCAATAATATGATATCAATTGCCATCATTAAGTTGTGGTATTAAATAGTATGAATTCAATTGCGTGGCAAGACTAGATCTCGCACGCTAGCATGTTTAAGCAAGTATTCAGATACTTGCCTCGACGGTTCTGAAATCTGGAACACGGATGCGATGTCGGTAGAAACCACGATACGGAAGCACGGGCCACGGATCAGGTCCCAACAAAGAACAACGGGATCACACGGATCAGGGAGCTTCGCTGGAACGTCGGGTTCGCCAAGACGGCACGGTCGGATTCCGACAACGACAAAGTAGCGAAGTTAGCAACACAAGAAAACTTAAAACGATCAGCGAGGGGTTTATACTGTACAAAGGAAGGAAGAAGGAACTTACAGAGAGACATACCAGGTGACCCCGGCGAGTTCGACGGCCATGAACGAGCTCCGGCGAACCAGGGTTTGGTGCTAGGGTTTCGGTTAGGGTTTGGGCTTAGGTTAGGCTCGAGTGCAAAGGGTGCAGGGTGAAGCAAAGGTGGTTGCAGCGTCGGAGGTTAGCAAAGAGGCGAGGAGACGGAGATGGTGACGACTAGGGGTTGCCGGCGATCGGCAGAGAGGGTTGTGGCTCGGGCGTCGTGGGTTTCTTGAGTTGCCGGGAACGGGCGTGCAGGCATCGGGAAAGGAGAACAGGGAGAGAAGAAAGGTGGTCCAAGAAGACGAGGGATGGTTGGCGACGGTCAGGGACAGCGCAGGTGGTCGCCGGCGGTGCCTCAGGCGATGCAGGGAGCTTCGAGTTTGCTGCAGGGCGTCGGGGAAGGAGGAGAGAGGAGGTGGAAGAGGGCCTGGTGAGGTGAGGCGGTCGCGAGGCCGGCGAGGATGCTGCGGCGGCGACGGCAACGGGGACTGCTAGGGTTCGGGGGTTCGAAGATCTCTCGTGGGGTTTTTGTGAGGACGATGAAGGAACAGTTGGGGAAAGAATATAATATAGAGAGAGAGAGATTGATGAGAGAGAGAGAGACAGAGAAGAGATTTGAGAGTGGATTGGGAAGGGCCCACGAGGGAAAGTAAGCCTCGCGATTGGCTGGCGTTGCAAAGGAAATCAAAACAGAAAATCTAAAAAGATTTTAAACGTTACATGAACAAGAGAATATAAATTATATAGGTTTTATAATATTAAATTAAAATGGGTATTTCGGCGCTAAATGAAACATTTCCAAATCGCGTCCGGGTTGCGCCCAAATATTCCAAATTCAAATTATAGGATTTTAAGCGAGTTCCAAATTTTGAAAAGAGGTGTTTTATGATTAAAATGCATGCCCCCAAGTCGGACACTTGCACGCGCGCGTAGTCGTCCAAACTTGCCTGTTTTAGCCAAACGGAACGGAATCTCGACACGCGGACGCTACCACGCGACTAGTGGCGACGAGTAGGCTAACATGGACATCTTAAATTTTATTTTCGGAGTTAAAATTTGTTATGTGCCAAAATGACTTAACCGGGTAAAATTTAGCAATAAACACCAGAAAATCAGGAAAAATTGGAAAGAGCGATAAATAACCCTCAACTAGTAATATACATAGTATTATTGGGCTCGGGTGTTACATCATACCCAACTACAAAAGAATTTCGTCCTCGAAATTCCAAGAATACAAGATAACTAACTACTGGAAAAGATGAGGGAATTTCTGCCGGATCTCGTCTTCTCGCTCCCAAGTAGATTCTCCATGCGATCGGTTACCCCAAGAAACTAGCACAAGAGGGATAACCTTGTTCTTAAGAACCTTTTCTCTTCGATCCGTGATCTCGACTGGTCGCTCCTCAAAAGTCAGGTCTTCCCGAACGGTCAACTCCGAGTGATCCAAAACATGGGTCTCATCACGAACATACCTCCGTAGTTGAGACACATGAAATACATCATGAACTCCTGCTAATGACGATGGTAACGCCAACCGGTACGATACCTCTCCGACACGCTCCAATATCTCGAAGGGTCCAACGAATCGGGGACTAAGCTTTCCCCGACTCCCAAAGCGAATCACCCCTCTAGTCGGTGATATCTTCAGGAATACCAAATCACCCACGGCGAACTCTAGAGGTCTTCTTGACGTGTCGGCCCAACTTTTCTGTCTGTCTTGAGCTGCCTTCATATGCTTCCTGATCGTATTCACTTTCTCAACTGTCTGTACCACTAAATCTGGCCCTAGCAACCTTCGTTCACCCACATCATCCCAACATACAGGTGAACGGCACTTACGACCATACAATGCTTCGAACGGGGCCATCTGAATTGTTGCTTGGAAGCTGTTGTTGTACGAAAACTCCACCAGGTGTAGATGATCTTCCCAAGAACCTTTGAAGTCTAACATGCAAGCCCTCAACATATCCTCAAGGGTCTGGATCGTTCTCTCTGATTGTCCATCAGTTTGAGGATGATAAGCTGTGCTGAGCTTCAATCGAGTCCCCAAACTTTCTTGTAAACTCCTCCAAAAGTGCGACAAGAACCGAGTGTCCCGATCGGACACGATGCTTACCGGCACTCCATGCAATCTGACAATCTCCTGCATGTATCGCTCTGCCAAAGTCTCTGTCGATTGACCAACCCGAAAAGGAATAAAGTGAGCTGCCTTGGTCAACCGATCGACAATCACCCATACTGCATTGTTGCCCTTTGGACTCCGCGGTAAAGCCGTCACGAAATCCATGGTTATATGTTCCCACTTCCATTGAGGAATCGGAAGTGGTTGCAACAAACCAGCAACCCTTTGGTGTTCAGCCTTGACTTGCCGTCACACCAAGCACCTAGCCACGAAGCGAGCAATTTCCCATTTCATACCTTCCCACCAGAATTGCTGTCGAATATCTCGGTACATCTCTGTCCCTCCTGGATGTACAGAGTAAGCTGATCTGTGTGCCTCCTTCCAAAGCTCTTCACGCACATCTCCTTTGGCACACACACACGGCTACCATATCTCAACGAACCGTCTTCATGGATCAGTACATCGGTTCGCAGTCCGGCTCCAACCATCTGCGTCGTCTCATGTTCAACTCTTCTGGGTGAACACACAATTCAAACTCTTGTGATCCGTAAAGACTTCAACTCTCTCGCCCAAAAGGTAGTGTCTCCAAATCTTTAGGGCGAAGATCACGGCTGCAAGCTCTAAGTCATGAGTCGGGTAGTTCTTCTCATGAGTCTTCAGCTGTCTCGATGCGTAGGCGACGACTTTCCCATTCTGCATCAAAGCACATCCCAATCCTTTTCCAGATGCGTCGCTATGAATCACCAGTCCTCCTGAATTATCCGGTACGGTCAGGATCGGGGCGGTTATCAACCTCTGCTTCAACGTCTCGAATGCCAATGCACATCCATCCGTCCAAATAAAAGGTACTTCCTTGCGCGTAAGCTTGGTCAACGGTTCTGCCAAGCGAGCGAAATTCTCCACAAATCTTCTGTAGTATCCGGCGAGTCCAAGAAAACTTCTTACCTCCGCAACATTCTTCGGAATAGGCCAATCTCGAACTGCTGCAATCTTCTCGGGATCAACGGCGATTCCATTGCCCGACACAACATGCCCCAGAAACTTCACTTCTTCCAGCCAGAATTCGCACTTACTCATCTTCGCATACAATTTCTCCTGCCTCCACATCAGTAGGACCCAATGCCATTCGGATCGCAAATCCAGTTTCGAGAATACCCTCGCGCCACTAAGCTGCTCAAGAGTTCTCCAATGCGAGGGATCGGGTACTTGTTCTTAATAGTCACCCGGTTCAATTCTCGATAATCAATGCACATCCTTCTCGTGCCATCCTTCTTCTTCACTAAAAGAACTGGAGCTTCCCAGGGTGAGTCGCTGCTTCGAATCCATCCCTTCTCGAGTAATTCGCTCACTCGTTTCTTAACTTCTTCCAATTCCACCGGTGCCATCGGATAATAAGATTTTGATACTGGCGCTGCACCAGGAATAAGGTCAATCGCAAACTCCACATCTCGCTTCGGCGGTAAGCCCGAAATATCTGCAAATACATCCATAAAGTCGCGGACAACTGCCGGCTCTTCATTACTATCCACTACCATAGCCGCAAGAACATTGTTCGTCGGCCTAGCCCTAAACTCGACGGCCCGACAGAACTGCTTCCTTACCGCAACCGCTGTCTGCATCGTTGGCCGCGAAAGGTCCAGCGAGACTACTGAGTCTCGTCCACTCCGCTGCATGCACGTCCACGGTTGCTCCATTCTGCCTTAGTCCGATAAATTTCTCCTCCATTTCCTCCCGTGCAGTCCGCGGGAAGAACTTTTCCAAGAAACTTTTAGAGAAATCCGCCCAACTGATTGGCTTGGACAAGCGGGTCTCCTCCACCAGCCACCACTCTCGGGCGTAATCCACCAACTGAATGCGCACCACATCAACTCTCTTGTCGTCTGGGATCTGTGCCGCAATCAGTAAATTCTCCGTGTCTACTAGCCACTGCTCGGCTGGCAACGGCTCCTCCAGAAAAGTGAAAGTAGACGGATCCAAAAGTCTGAAATCTGCTACGGTCCTTACTCGGTCAACTGGTCTAGTTCCAACATCGTTTATAGATTGCTGAACGATCTGCAAACCTTCCTGAAACAAGTCCGCTTGCTGCTGGATCAGCTCGGTCTGTTTCTTTGATTTCCAGCATTTCTCTCATCACTCCAAGCATGGCGGCTTCGTTCACACGCCTCTGGTACGTCTTCAACTTTTTACCTGTCATAATCCTGAACTCAAAACACCCAACATTAGCATGATGATAGATTCTGAATGTGGATCAAGGCTAGAACTCCAAGATACTTAAATAGAGTACCGCATTGTAGCTATGCCGCGGTATCATAGCCGCAATTACTTAACTCCACCCAAGTCGCCTAAGTCCTAGAGATAACAAGAAGTTAGGTTTTCAAGTTTGACAATGCAAAGTAAGTTTGCATGCCGACATGATCCGGAAGAAGGATTCAAGGATGCTAAAACGGTCGAAGTGGCAGGACATGTTTCCTAATCACGGGTATTCTGATTCGTGTATCGGGTGCGATACCCAACTACAAAGAATCATCCCAACTAACCTATGCTCTGATACCATAAAACCATGTCACGCCCCGCTTCCCAGAGTGCGCAAGATTTGGGCACGTGACATAGCCAACCATGCTACCTGTGGGTAGGAAGTATCCATCCACAGTCACATTACGGTTGTAAAGATATCAAGAACAGTAAAATAAACTAAACTAATACATGTCCAAATCCAATATAACAGGAATCAATAAACAATAAGTGCGGAAGCTAATGATCCAATACAATGAATAAACAGTATGTCCCATAATGCGGGCTCACATCTGGAAATGAAATGACATAAATAAACTAAACCTCAAGAACTCACAGTTCAGCCTGCTGGCTGAAGTACTCCTGCTCGGTCGACGGCAAAGGTACGGAATCTGGGCCATGCAAAACCCAGACGTCAGCGCGTCATGATATCAAGTAATGTAGCATAAACATGGTAATAAACAATGCAAGCATGAACATGAATAAAGCAGTAATAAGAAGTAATAAACAGGGTGGTGTGCAGTAGTGACTAAACTGTCCTATCAGGTTTTCTACTCTATTGTCTTTGAAACCAATTGATGAATCGTCGATGTAACTCAATAGTATCCCGTACATACCCGGGATCACGGCCACAATATTCTCGGCTGAAACCGAGACATGCCGTAAGGCACAGAAAGGAAAGTATCAGTATCCCGTACATACCCGGGACCACGGCCACAATATTCTCGGCTGAAACCGAGACATGCCGTAAGGCACAGAAAGGAAAGTATCAGTATCCCGTACATACCCGGGACCACGGCCACAATATTCTCGGCTGAAACCGAGACATGCCGTAAGGCACAGAAAGGAAAGTATCAGTATCCCGTACATACCCGGGACCACGGCCACAATATCCTCGGCTGAAACCGAGACATGCCGTAAGGCACAGAAAGGAAAGTGTACACTCGGTATTACCCCGTACATACCCGGGATCACGGCCACAATATTCTCGGCTGAAACCGAGACATGCCGTAAGGCACAGAAAGGAAAGTATCAGTATCCCGTACATACCCGGGACCACGGCCACAATATTCTCGGCTGAAACCGAGACATGCCGTAAGGCACAGAAAGGAAAGTATCAGTATCCCGTACATACCCGGGACCACGGCCACAATATCCTCGGCTGAAACCGAGACATGCCGTAAGGCACAGAAAGGAAAGTGTACACTCGGTATTACCCCGTACATACCCGGGATCACGGCCACAATATTCTCGGCTGCAGCCGAGACATGCCGTAAGGCACAGAAAGGAATGTGTACGCTCGAACGGTAGTGAACTGTCGAGTTACAAGTCAGGTTCATCTTTGATTTCCCCATACCCCCAAGCTATGTATGTCAGGTCAGGTATTCAGTAGTCAAGGGCTAATGCCAACACAAAGTCAAGTAAAAGTAGGTCTGTCTGGATCGACAGCAGGAATGGTTAGGTTTGTCGGCATTAGGCATGAAATCAGGGAACAATTAACGTCATGGTACAACAGGATGTATATGTCAGGTGTATCAAGGTCAGGCCAATATGTCATGCAATCGGGTAAGTGCTCACAACAGGTACACAATCAATAATGAACAACAGCAGGAAACAGTATTTAACCACAATATTCCATATAACTACAGTGATGTTTATATTCTCTTATTAACATGTTCAATCATCTTTAGGGTGTAATAGTCACAAGGTAAAGCAATATTCACAATTATAAATTAAGGAACTACATGAAATTATAATAAGTGTCATAATTGTCTCAAGAATGGTTTAACAGTTCAAGCAGATATGATTCAGTCATTTTATTTAGTTTAAGCATGGATTGATGTGGGTTAACTAATTACGAGGAATTGTTGTAACGATTCCATTATAAAGATACTGCAATAATATGATATCAATTGCCATCATTAAGTTGTGGTATTAAATAGTATGAATTCAATTGCGTGGCAAGACTAGATCTCGCACGCTAGCATGTTTAAGCAAGTATTCAGATACTTGCCTCGACGGTTCTGAAATCTGGAACACGGATGCGATGTCGGTAGAAACCACGATACGGAAGCACGGGCCACGGATCAGGTCCCAACAAAGAACAACGGGATCACACGGATCAGGGAGCTTCGCTGGAACGTCGGGTTCGCCAAGACGGCACGGTCGGATTCCGACAACGACAAAGTAGCGAAGTTAGCAACACAAGAAAACTTAAAACGATCAGCGAGGGGTTTATACTGTACAAAGGAAGGAAGAAGGAACTTACAGAGAGACATACCAGGTGACCCCGGCGAGTTCGACGGCCATGAACGAGCTCCGGCGAACCAGGGTTTGGTGCTAGGGTTTCGGTTAGGGTTTGGGCTTAGGTTAGGCTCGAGTGCAAAGGGTGCAGGGTGAAGCAAAGGTGGTTGCAGCGTCGGAGGTTAGCAAAGAGGCGAGGAGACGGAGATGGTGACGACTAGGGGTTGCCGGCGATCGGCAGAGAGGGTTGTGGCTCGGGCGTCGTGGGTTTCTTGAGTTGCCGGGAACGGGCGTGCAGGCATCGGGAAAGGAGAACAGGGAGAGAAGAAAGGTGGTCCAAGAAGACGAGGGATGGTTGGCGACGGTCAGGGACAGCGCAGGTGGTCGCCGGCGGTGCCTCAGGCGATGCAGGGAGCTTCGAGTTTGCTGCAGGGCGTCGGGGAAGGAGGAGAGAGGAGGTGGAAGAGGGCCTGGTGAGGTGAGGCGGTCGCGAGGCCGGCGAGGATGCTGCGGCGGCGACGGCAACGGGGACTGCTAGGGTTCGGGGGTTCGAAGATCTCTCGTGGGGTTTTTGTGAGGACGATGAAGGAACAGTTGGGGAAAGAATATAATATAGAGAGAGAGAGATTGATGAGAGAGAGAGAGACAGAGAAGAGATTTGAGAGTGGATTGGGAAGGGCCCACGAGGGAAAGTAAGCCTCGCGATTGGCTGGCGTTGCAAAGGAAATCAAAACAGAAAATCTAAAAAGATTTTAAACGTTACATGAACAAGAGAATATAAATTATATAGGTTTTATAATATTAAATTAAAATGGGTATTTCGGCGCTAAATGAAACATTTCCAAATCGCGTCCGGGTTGCGCCCAAATATTCCAAATTCAAATTATAGGATTTTAAGCGAGTTCCAAATTTTGAAAAGAGGTGTTTTATGATTAAAATGCATGCCCCCAAGTCGGACACTTGCACGCGCGCGTAGTCGTCCAAACTTGCCTGTTTTAGCCAAACGGAACGGAATCTCGACACGCGGACGCTACCACGCGACTAGTGGCGACGAGTAGGCTAACATGGACATCTTAAATTTTATTTTCGGAGTTAAAATTTGTTATGTGCCAAAATGACTTAACCGGGTAAAATTTAGCAATAAACACCAGAAAATCAGGAAAAATTGGAAAGAGCGATAAATAACCCTCAACTAGTAATATACATAGTATTATTGGGCTCGGGTGTTACACATACCGATCAAGTCCTGAAGGTTTGAAGGAGGTCCGTACTCAGCTGGACGAACTTCTGCAGAAAGGATGGATTCGTCCCAGTACTTCAAGTTGGGGATCTCCAGTGTTGCTTGTGAAGAAGAAGGAAGGTTCATACAGAATGTGCATTGATTATAGAGTTTTGAACGAAGTCACGATAAAGAATAAGTATCCACTACCGCGAATCGACGATCTGTTCGATCAGCTAAGTGGGTCTTGCGTTTTCTCAAAATTAGATCTTCGTTCGGGTTATCATCAGATGAAGGTCAAAGAGTCTGATATTCTGAAGATGACATTCAGGACTCGCTATGGACATTATGAGTTTCTCGTTATGCCATTTGGAGTGACCAATGCACCAGCCATATTTATGAACCTGATGAATCAAGTTTTCCGAGAATACCTAGACAGGTTTGTTGTCATATTCATCGACGACATCCTGGTATATTCAAAGAATCGAAAAGAGCACGCTGAACATTTACGAATTGTCCTGGAGACTTTGTGACAACATCAACTCTATGCCAAGTACAGCAAGTGCGAGTTTTGGCTAAAACAAGTCGGATTTCTCGAACATATCGTTTCAGGTGAAGGAATCTCTGTAGATCCAGCTAAAGTATCCGCAGTAAGTGAATGGCCGACACCAATGACAGTGAAGGACATTCGAAGTTTCTTGGGATTAGCGGGATACTACCGAAGATTTAGTGAAGGATTTTCAAAGATTGCAACACCCTTGACCAAGCTCACACGTAAAGATGAAGAATTCTTGTCGTCGGAAGCATGTGAACAATTTTTCGTAGAACTCAAGTCAAGATTGACAACTGTGCCTATTCTCGTAATACCATACCAATCTGAAGGTTTTGTAGTGCATTGTGATACATCCGGTAAGAGATTAGGATGTGTTCTACACCAGCACGGTAAAGTTGTAGCTTATGCATCAAGACAGCTGAAAGTTCATGAGCGTAATTATCCGACGCATGATCTGGAGTTGGCATCCGTTATCTTTACACTCAAGATTTGGCATCATTATCTTCTTGGAGAACGGATAGATATCTACACATACTACAAAAGTCTAAAGTATGTGTTTACTCAGAAAGAGTTGAATATGCGGCAGAGAAGATGGTTAGAACTTATGGCGGATTTCGACATCAACTTACAATATCATCCATGGAAGGTGAATGCAGTACCTGATGCACTTAGTCGTCAACCACTATCAACGAATCTCACCGCACAATGGATGCTACAACAAAATTTGCATCAGATGGAGATAGAAGTGATCATGCCAGGTAACGCTTCAAGTTTGATGAACTTACAAGTTCAGTCTACAATTGTCAATCAGATCAAAGCAGCTCAAGCAAGTGATGCCAAGTTGCAAAAGATCAGAGAACAAGTAGAAAGTGGTCTTCGAACAGACTTCATCATCCATGAAGACGGATCTTCGAGATATGGAAGCAGATTGTGTGTACCACAAGGTCCTGTTCGGGAAGAGTTGATGAAAGAAGCTCACAGATCCCCATACTCAATACATCCTGGTGGTACAAAGATATACAAAGATCTGCGGCAACATTACTGGTGGCATGGAATGAAGCGTGAAATATCCAGAAGTGTCGTCAAATGTTTGGTGTGTCAGCAAGTGAAAGCTGAACACCACAGGACTGCTGCTTTACTTCAACCGTTAACTATCCCAGAATGGAAATGGCAACATATTACCATGGATTTCATGACTGTTCTTCCTCGCAGCACGAAAAGTAACGATGCGGTCTGGGTTATTGTGGATCGACTCACAAAGTCGGCTCACTTCATCCCATTTCGAGTCGGCCAATCTACCGAGACATTAGTAAAGAAATACATGAAGGTAGGTTTGAATCTAAGTAAGATTTAACTCTTCAATGTGTACTATCTCTGATACCCATGAACTCATGCAGGAGATCGTGAGATTACATGGAGTACCGGTTTGCATTGTCTCCTATCATGACACCAGATTCCGATCGCTGTTTTGGCATAGTCTGCAAGCTAGCTTGGGAACGAGTCTGAACTTTAGCACATCTTACCATCCACAAAAAGATGGAAGGTCTGAGCGAACGATTCATATCCTTGAAGATATGCTAAGAGTGTGTATGTTTAGACTTCGGAGGATCGTGGGAAGATCATCTACATATTGTGGAGTTTTTATAGAACAACAGCTACCAAGCGAGTATTGGAATGACACCGTTTGCAGCGCTTTATGAAAGGAAGTGTCGTTCACCGTTAAATTGGGACGACATCGGAGATAGGGAACTCTTTGGACCTGAGATGATAGTGGCGACTGTAGATGTAGTTCGTCCTATCAAAGAACGAATGTGCATAGTCCAAGACCGACAGAAGCACTAGGCTGATGCAAAGCGTCGTCACTTGAAGTTCCTGCCGGGAGATCATGTCTTTCTAAAGATCTCTCCAAACCGTGGAGTGATTCGCTTTCGAAAGAGGGGTAAGTTAAGTCCGAGATACATTGGACCGTTCGACATACTCGAACGAGTCGGAGAAGCGGAATATTGCTTGGCACTTCCACCCTAAGGGAGTGCACAATGTGTTCCGCATATCCCAACTCCAAAGGTATGTGAGTGACCCCAATTACATTCTTGATCACTCCGAGCTCACTATACAGACGGATCTATCTTGTGAGCAACAACCCGTTGAAATTCTAGACAGAAAGGTAAAGTCACTTAGGAACAAGGAAGTAAACTTGGTTCGAGCGATGTGGAGAAAAGACTCACCAGGAGAATCAACATAGGAAAGAGAAGACGACATGTGTGCAAGATACCCTTTCTTATTTGTAAATTAGTCATTAAATATTTGTAAATTTCGAGCACGAAATTTTTGTAAGGAGGGTAAAATGTAATGACTCTGTTTTTAATGTACAAAATTTGTTTAAAGTTAAAGTATTAAATGGAGTATTTGCAACCTTGAGTATGCTATAAATATTTAATTTTCTTTAGAACAGCAAGAAACAACTTGTAGCTCATGGGTAAAGTCTTGCACTAATGTGACATAGCCTCTATGTTCAAACCCCCCAGCCCACATATTATTTTTGCTGATTTTTCCTCTAAACTTTTTGGAAGCCCAAAAGATTATACGTGTAACACACGTAAGAATGAAAAGTCACTAAAATCAAACATGTGGAAAATGTTATATGTAGTGAACATGACACGTGGCCCCAATCCAAGACCCCACCTCACTTGATTGACCGATGAGGAAGCCTCTAGGGCCGGCGCCGTCGGGCCTAACCGAGGGTAATGCCTCCAAAATTTAACCCTAACCCCTTGGCCTTCCCCCCACTACTCCTCTTCTGTTTGTTTTACCTGCAAATTAACAGAGGATTAAAATCACCCATTAATCCAATGTTAAATGCATTTTAATTCTCATTTTTAATTCCCTAAATCCTAATTCAATCCTATAAATACCACATCACACCCTAGCCCTCTCTATTCTGAAATCTATCATCAAAACTCTCAAAAAATTTCAAGTCAAATAAGGTGTACAAGTGGAGTTAGCCCAAGGTCATCTTCCGGCGATGACTGGGGATAGATCCGGCGACACCGCGACTCCACGATGCTTTCAAACCATTTCTACACCTCCCCTCTCTCTTCTCAACTAGTAATTCCCCTATCCTCTCCTCTTTTCCTGTTCTAAAAAGACTTCTTTTCAAAACTCGTCGGAAGTGGAGTTAATCCGACTTCCGATTCTAATTTGGTTAAAAAAACAACTTTTCTTAATAACCAAACACTTATATTGTTACATCTTGTTTAGTATCATAAAACAATATTTAGAACAAGTTTCAATTCAAAATACAATGTTATACAACTTTTATTTCAATTTTACGGTTAAATACCACAAACTTTATATTCGACATTTTTCATATATTTGCTCATATTACCTTTAGAAAACTCATGAGGTAATGACCTATCTCATCACAACACTCATCATGACATAGCACGATTGTCTCTTTACAATATTTTGGGATAAATGCAATTTTACAACAAAATACTTTAAACTAATAAAACCGTATTCTTTAAGATTGTTTTAAATTAAATTCCTTGCAATTAAGTCTCTACAACCCATTTTAGGGAACCCGATTTGGATGGTGCGGGTTATTGCACATCCTTAATACTAGTAGAGTGATATGCAGACCTTCTCACGGAACATCCGATCTCGATGGAATTTTTATTATAATTTTTAAGAAAACGAGATTTCTATTTAATAAATAAATTTATTTTTTTCTATAATTATTTATAATACTGTCAAATTATCTATTTTAAATACATATAATAAATTCCATGTTTTCTAAACAAAGAAATTACAAATTTTATAAATCTACCATCACAAATCCATACAATTCCAATTTACACTAAAATACCATTACTATTCAATCTAGGTTTATATTCACTAGAATACTTCACATTTAAAAATTACATCCATGAAAACCCTAAATACGATAAATAAATACTTGAGGATTATTTTGAAAGTATACTAAACTATTTTTCATAAAACCTCTAAAGTTTATTAATTTACAATAAGGACCCTAGTAAATATAGGTTTAAACGGGACCAATTCTCTTGAGCCTCGGGGAGCTGGAGAAAGAGGGTGCTTGCCTATTTAAGGTAGAAAACTAAAACGGGGTTATCAATGGTAATTGGATTGATAAAAGTCATAAATCCTGCCGTCCATGTGCAGCAGTTACCGATAACTCCAAAACCTAATTCAGGAATCTAATTATGTTTAAGCGTCCGACTCCGACAGAGTCTCGGTCTAATCGGAATACAATCCATATATGAATACAATCCAAATATAACTCCAATACAACATGAATCCATATACACCAGAATACAATCTATATCAATATGACTTGAACTGACCGAACCATGGATATACATTGACTTGAATACATGACTATCCGTTTACATCCTTATCCGTTTACATGAACAACTGATATCATGTTTTCGGCAAGTCTTATAACTATAATCAATTCAAAATACATTACGGGGTTTTTAAAGGATAGACTGGTACGGAATGTGTTAAAAGTGGCACGATGATGGTCACTATAATACACCTAACCTGAACATCCGTTTCCGTTGTCCCGTGGGTTTTGATGGGGCCTTATACTCCATATACCATAGTCTACAAGGTAAGTTGGACTCCTCTCGTATATACTGACACATTCTGTACCAAGTTACAAACAACTGCGTTAACATAATAATCATACATTATACCAGATATATTCTCTTTACCTGTTCAGTCAATTTCTATCTCTCTTTGGGACTTACCGAGCAAATTGTTCGCTGACGACATTCCTTTTCTCTTCTTTTTTTAGAATGTTGTCAGGAAGATCCGACTCTCTGGAGGTAGAGCCCAGCTCAGAAGACTTGGAGCAGTTCGCAGAAAACCCAGAGCTTTAGTCACATGTATATACCTTTACTTTCTGTTCATGCCACTATTTAGGCATTGCTTTCCGCATTGTATTTACTTTCTAGTTGTATTGTAAAGAATGTTTAATAAATAAAAAGTTGTTGTTCATTTACATCTCATGTCTTTCTTGTGTACTTTTACTTGCTTATTTACGCTTAGCGTGTTTACTTCTGAGTAAATACGTTACGTGACCCATCACGTCTCCTTACTGTACTCTGGGAAGTGGGGCGTAACACCGGCAGTGAGGGGGCTCGGAGTTGCTCCGGGGCGCTGGCAATGGAGTGCTCAGGGTTAGTGCTGAGATGAGCTAGGGGTAAGGGGAGGTGGAGATGGTGGTGCAACAACAAGGAAGGCTTAGGGAGGGAACTTGGTGGTTACCAGGTCAAGGAGCTCGCCGGCGGGATAAGGAGGGGTCGAGGCGAGCGAAAGGGATGGTGGTGGTTGGTGCTTGTGGAGGGTTGAGGGCTCGGGTTTGGTGAAAGGGAAGATGAAGGTGATGGGGGTGCGGTGGTGAAAGTGAGATCGTCAGTGGTGCTGGGTTGGCGACGAGAAGAGGTGGAGCTCGGGGTCTTCGAGAGGAGGTGGCTGGCGGTGTGGGCGGTTGCAGAGCTTCGAGTGGTGGTTGGTGGTGGTAATGAAGGAGGCTCGTCGGCGACGATGGCGATGGAAGGAGGTGACTGGATATTGAGGATGACGATGTGCTCGGGGTTTTGGTCGGCGGTGGAGTTCGGTGGGTTCCTCGAGAGTGAAGAGTAAGAGAGGTAGAGAATGAGATAGGGAGAGGTAAAGAGAGAAGGGGGTCGGTTGTTGAGAGGGATGAAGGGCATGCGAGGGCATCACGGAGGACGTTGAGGGGATTTCAGGTGAGTAGGCGGTGAGGGCGAGGTCATGGGGGAGCTCGCTGCGAGGAAGAGGAGAAAAGATCGAGAGGAGAGAGAAAGAATCGAGAGGAGAGAGAGGGGGGAGAAAATAGAGACATGGAAAAGCGGGTCGGGTCGGGTGTAGGGATTGGGTTAGGGTTTGATAGAGTTAGGAAAATAAAATTAGAAATTAGGGTTTAGAAAAATAGGAAAATAGAAAAAATGAAAAAGAGGAAAAATATAGGGAAAATATCTGGAATATATTGAATTGTCACGTCCCGCTTCCCAGTAGACGGAAA
Source organism: Agapanthus africanus (assembly GCA_030015575.1). NCBI lineage: Eukaryota > Viridiplantae > Streptophyta > Magnoliopsida > Asparagales > Amaryllidaceae > Agapanthus > Agapanthus africanus. The sequence continues at coordinate 21,587,038 of CM057345.1, forward strand.
CGGTGACGTGACAAGCAGCAACGTATTTACTAAGAAACAAATATGTTAAGTGTCACGCCCCGTTTCCTGGTATACGGGTAAGGAGACGCGACGGGCCACGCGACGTATTTACTCAGAAGTAAACACGCTAAGCGTATCTAAGCAATATAAAGTAAAATATACACAAGAAGAGATGTAAAAGAACATCAACTTTTATTTATTCAAAATTTCTTTACAATACAATACTGGAATGTAAATACAAGTCTGGAATGCAATGCCTAAACAATGGCATGAACTGAAATAAAATGAGTACAAGTAAAGTCAATGCTCAGGGTCTTCTGTAAACTGCTCCAAGCACTCCTGGATGGTCTCGAACTCCTCAGAGTTGGGTCCTCCTGATAACATTCCAAGAAGAAGAGAAACAGGAATGTCGTCAGCGAACAATCGCTCGGTAAGTCCCAAAGAAGGAAGGAGAAGAATAAACAAATAATAGAATAGTTGAAGTAGATAATGTTATATTTGTTATACTAACGTAGTTGTTGTAGCTTAGTACAGAATATGCCAGTGTATACGAGAGAAGTCCAACTTACACCATGGACTTTGGTAATCCATAGTACAAGGCTCCGTCGATAATATCACGGAATAATGGCATGGATGTAATTACGTCTTTTACTGACCACCTCGTGCCACCGTTAACATCTTCCGCACTAGTCTACCCCTTTATAAACCCCGTAATATTTATTGTATTGATTGTACTGATTGTATTATATTGTCTTGTAGTAAATGGAAAACTTTCCGAAACCATGATATCAGTAAACGGAATGGATATAAATGGATAGTCATGTAAACAGAGTATATCCATGGTTCAGTTCAGGTCATGTTCATATTGATATGGATTGTATTTTGGTATTCGTGGTTTCATGTTATATTGTAGTTATACTTGAATTGAATTCAAGTCAGATTATATTCAGATTTGACCATGACTCGAACTGAGTCAAACTTTTAAACAGAATTGAAGTCCTAATTATTTTGGAGTTATCGGTAACTGCTGCATATGGACGACCGGATTTCTGTCTTTTTCCAAGACAATTACCGTATGATAACACCATTTTAAGGTTGTCTACCTTAGATAGGCAAGCACCCATATTCTCCGGCTCCCTGAGGCTCAAGAGAACTGGTCCCTCTTAAACCTATATTTACTAGGGTCTTTATTATAATTTAATATAACCTGATGGGGTTTTATGAAAAATAGTTTTGATATATTTTCAAAATACACCTCAAGTATTTATTTATCGTCTTTAGGGTTTTCATAATTGTAATTTTTATAAAATGAAATTTTCTAGTAGATATAACCTAGATTTCATAGTATATGGTATTTTAGTGTAATCTTGGAATGGTATTGAATTGTAAAGGTAGCTTCATGAAATTTGTAATTCCTTTGATTTAGAAAACATGGAATATATATATATAATATTTAAAATAGATATTTTGATAATATTTATATATATCTAATATTTATAAAAAATAGAATTTATTTATTAAATAGAAATCATATTTTTCTTTAAAATTGCATTAAAAATTCTATCGAGATCGAATGCTCCTTGCGGAGGTCTGCATCTCGCTCTACTAGGCCCGAGGACGTGCGATAATCCGCACCATTCCGATCGGGGTTTCCCAAATTGGGTTGCAGAGGCGTATTTGCAAGGAATTAAGTAATACACTTTTAAAGGAAACGGTTTTTGAATGTTTATGATATTTAAATGTAAACTCGTATTTTCCCATAAACTAATGTCCCCAAGAGTTATCGTGCTATATCAAAAATGTGTGCTGTGATGAGATGGGTCATTACCTCGTGAGTTTTCTAAAGGCAATACAAGGGAATATGTTGAATTGTGTTGAAAGTAAAGTATATGGTATTTAACCGTAAAAATGCGATAAAAGTTGCATAATAAATTCTTTTGAAATGAAACTTGTTCTAATGTGTTTTTTAATGATTACTAAACAATCTATTAAAAATTTGTAGGTTTATTATTAAGAAAAATTAGACTTTTAAAGAAAAGAAAATCAGAAGCTGGAATAACTCCGCTTCCGACGAGTTTTGAAAAGGAGAAGTTTTAGAATAGCAAAAAAGGAGGGGAGAGGGGACTTACAGATTTGAATCAAAGAGAAGAGATAGGGAAATACTTTGGGATCGCCAGGAAGTCGTTTCGTCGCCGAATTCTTCTTGAAACTTCACCGGAACCTTGCCCTTTGCTAACTCCACTTGCACAACTTGGGACTTGGAAATTTTTTAAGAGTTTTTGTAATGGAATTCTGAATGAGGAGGGATGAAATGGAGTGTGGTATTTATAGGGAAAATTAGGGTTTAGGGTAATGAAGAATGGAATTAAAACATGCATTAAAAATGAATTAAAGGGAGGAATTATCACTCTCTGAATGTTTTCAGAGTAAACAAATAATATGGGGGTAGTAGGGTAGGCAAAGGGGTTCTGGGGTTAAAAATTGGAGGCATCCCATACGGACATGATCGGCGGTGCCGGCCCCTATGCGCATCTCGTCGGCCAAAACCGGTGGGACGGGGATGGAACGCTTGCCACGTGTTGGTGTCGTTTGGTATAACTCAATGCATATGTTTGATTACTTTATGACTTTTCATTTTACGTGTAGTGCACGTGTAAACTTTTAAGCTTCTAAAAGATTAAAAGAAAAATCAATTAAAAATATATGTGGCTAGGGGGATTTGAATACAGGGGCTACGTCTCAGCAGTGCAAGGTTTTACCAATGAGCTACAAGCTATTTCTTACTGTTCAAAAGCAAATCAAATTTATAACTTGTGCTCAGGCTTAAGTGTTCCTCTTTGTACTTTTGAAAAAATTCTGTACAGAAAGTTTAGGATTGTTACATTAAGCGTAGTTAAGCAATATATTAAAAATGCATAAGAATGACAAGCGATATAAAATAAACATCAACTTTATTTACATTCATCTTTACATACAACTGTTTGAAAATGAAAAAATACAATGATAATAAGCAGTGCCTTAACAATGGCATACATGAAAGTAAGTACAAGGAACTATAAGTCAGGCTGTGTCGCAAGCTGGTCCAAGTCCTCCTGGCTAGGCTCGATCTCCTGAGAGTCATATCCTCCCGACGAACATTCCAAAGAAAGAAATATAAAGAAATGTCATCAGCGAACTAGCGCTCGGTAAATCCAAAAAGAAGAAAGAGAATATAACAAGTAATTGTGAAATGAACAGGTAAGTTGTGTATGAGTGATCACCGGTATTTATAACGTGGTTGTTTGTAACTTGATACAAAAGGTATTCATGTATACGAGAGGAGTCCATCTTACCCCGTGGACTATGGTAACATATGGTACAAGGCCCCGTCATAACCCACGGGACAATGGCACACGAATTTATGTAGGTGTTTTTTAAGTGACCTCTCATGCCACGATATACGTTCCGTACCAATCTACCCTTTTATCCCCGCGTAATGTATTGTATCGATTATAATTATCAGACTTGTCGAAACCATGTATACAAAATGTTCAGGATGTAATCAAGTATTCAAGTAGCCAAGTCAAGTCATAACAATGGTTCGGTCAAGTCAAGTCAAGTATGCATGCTTGATATTGATGTTTGATTTCAAGTATTCATGTTCGTGATCAAGTATTCATATTTGATATTGGATTCAGATTTGAATTGGACTCAGACCGAGTCAGACACTTGTAAACAGATTTAGCTCTTGAATTAGGTTCGGGAGTCATCGGTAACTACTGCATATGGACGACAGGATTTGTGTCTTTTTTCTAAGACAAATACCATTGATAACTCTGTTAAGTTTTCTACCTTAAATAGGCACGCACTCACTTTCTCCGGCTCCCTGGGGCTCAAGAGAATTGATCCCGCTTAAACTTATATTTACTAAAGCCCTTAAATATTGTTTTATATATCTCGAGAGGGTTTTATGAAAAAAATTTAATATAGTTTAAAAGTAAACCTTGAGGTTGATTAGTATTACTTGAGGTTGTCATGAGCATAGATTTTAAGTATTTAGGGTATTTTTAGTGATAATTACTTAGCTTGGAAAGTTCATTGTATTTTACTGTAAAACTTGCCTTTTTGCGATCTTGATGGTATTTTATTGACATTTGTTAATCTTTTCATTTTTGAAAAATATAGGTTTATTATATCTTGAAAATATGGATTTATAATTTTATATAATTTTAATTTTAAAAAAATAATTTTCTTTTATTTAGAAAATTTGTATTTCTTAAAAATCGTATTTGAATCCTTTCAAGATCGAATGCTCCGTGAGGAGGTATGCATCTCGTTCTACTAGCCCAAGAATATGCGATAATCCGCACCATCTATTAGCGGGTCCCCTAAAGAGGGTTGTAGATACGTAATTGCAAAGGATATGAAATACCGCTTTTAAAGAAATCCGGTTTTTAAATTATATGTTATTTTATCGTAATATTATTCTTCGAAACGAAAATACATACAATGAATATCGTGCTATGAAACCAAGTGTGCTTGTGGGGTAGGTCGTTACCCCGTGAAGTTTTTCTAAAGGTATTGTTTTAACAAATACTAAAAGTGATGTTTATAAAGTTCAAGGTATTTTAATGAAAAAGTTCTACTATTGTTATTTCACATGAGAATTTTGATGAAATTTGATTCTAAACATTAGGATTTAAGATTACAAGTGATGTATTAAAATTAGATTGACTAAATTGTAAAGGAAAAGAGTGTTATATGTTTTAGAAAAGAAGATGTCGGTATTAACTCCACTTTTACCGATATAAAACCTGAAGGGAATTTCAATAGGAAGGAGGATATTTGGGAGGGACTTACAGTTTAGGAGTTTCAGGGAGAGGGTTAGGAAAGGAAGAGTGTTGTCATGGCGTCGCGGGAGCTCCGGATGTTGCTTCGATCTTCGCCAAAAGTTCCTTGCTCGCTAACTACTCTTTACTCCACTTGTACTTAGGAAATTTTTGAGAGAATTTTTCTATAATTTTCAGAATGATGCTGAGCCAAAGTAGGGGATGGTATTTATAGTGGAGAATTAGGGTTTTGGAATTAAAATTGTGGATTAAAAAGCATTAAATTTGTTATAAATTGTGAATTGAAAGGTCTCTGTTTGATTGCAGGAAATCATACAGTGCAGGGGAGTTAGGGGTAGGCGAAGAGACAAGTGTGCAGAGCCCGGGGCAATTTGGGCTTCATCTAACCGTCGGTGCCGGTTTGTCATCAAGTTCGACCGGTCGATCTCGATGCATTTGCCTCAAAATTCGTGTCATTTGATCAATACGGTATTTAAACCCTTTTGCACATGTTTGATTTTTCTGAACTTTTCATTTCTCCGTGTGTCTGATAGGAATCGAACACAGGGGCTATGTCACAGCAGTGCAAGGCTTTACCAATGAGCTACAAGTTATTTCTTGCTGTTATTTAACAAAGGTACCTTATAACTCAAACTCAGGCTGTAAAACTCCTTTCTTGTATATTAACAGTGAAATTTCCGTACAAGATTTTAGAGTTGTTACATGAATAGAAAAATATACGAAATACGGATAATAGAGTACAGAATAAGTTGGGTATCAACATTTTTATTAAAGGAAGATAATACGAATGTATATGAATTTTAGGGTCGTTACAAGCTGCCTACAAAGAAAGTCCCAGGGTTGGAAACCACCATAGGACCCTCCGACGATCAAGTAAGTACCGGGGGATATTAGGGCAGAATAGCGGCGTATTGGAATAAGTTCGAGTAATCTGAGTCATCCGGAACAGGGGTTTATATAGCGGTCGTATGGAGTGAGCCGATGCGAGATTCTCGTCTCCGTTATGCCCCTGCGTCACGTTCGCGTTGATGTCGGGATACGCCCATTAATGTCGACATACACTATTGTGGGATGCGGGACGTGGAGCAGTGGAGATCTCGTCGTGGCGAGATACACGAAACCGTTATGGGGACGCTCGGGCTCCGTGCTCCCGGCCGAACAGGGACACTGAGGAATCTTAGATATAGAATAGCTCGGAGATGAGTAAGTGAGCTGAGGAGTCTTGGCTATAGGATAGCTCAGAGATGAGCTATTTGCTGACGGTCTGCCGAAGGGGGAACGTATTCCGGGAAGGCCTTCTAAAAGGTCGGGTGTGTTCCCCTCCGAAAGACGGCCAAGACGACGCGGGGACGTCTTGCCTGAGATTCGAGGCAGATGCTAATTGGTGCTATCCGTCCACCTCTCCAAAGATGCCAAGTTGATTTATGGCACCGTGTATCGAAGGTTTAAACGGATGCGTCCGATGTAGCAGATTTCGTCAGATTCCCCCTCACTTGAGGGTTTTTTTGATTGTGGGGACGCTCTTCCCTGCAGGCGCAAGCCCCTGCAGTTAATTACGCTACCGCATTGCGGCAACAACTTTCTCCTTCTCCAGATGGTCACTTCGTATCGTGTTTGTTTGTTTTGTGTTTGGTTGCCCGTGGATTGTATACAGAGACTGAGTTATGTCGTCGCCCGTAGGGTGTGTACTAGTCCAAATCCGTATTATCTTAGATTTGGGTTTGGGGGTTTGGGTTTAAGGATACGTTAACCTCATTTGAGACTAAGATCAACTTAAACGTTTGTTAAGGATACGTTAGTCTAGTTTTAGACTAAGATCGACTTAACGGGATCGTTTAGATCCGAAAAGAGAGCAATTAGGGGAGCCCTGTTGTTTGGTTTAGTGACATTGCGGTCAATAGGTAGTTTAAGGACATTGCGGTCCAATGTTAGTTTTAGGACATTGCGATCAAGGTTAAGGACATCATAGTCCGAGGATTTAAGGACTCCACAGTCCGACGTTAGTTTTAAGACATCCCGGTCAAGGTTAAGGATGTCATAGTCCGTTGTTAGTTTTAAGACATCCCGGTCAAGGTTAAGGACATCATATTCCGAGGATTTAAGGACTCCACAGTCCGTTGTTAGTTTTAAGACATCCCGGTCAAGGTTAAGGACATCATAGTCCGAGGATTTAAGGACTCCACAGTCCGTTGTTAGTTTTAAGACATCCCGGTCAAGGTTAAGGACACCATAGGCCATGAGTTTAAGGACCCCACAGTCCGTATCAATGTGTGGTTGTCGGGACCCGTCATCTCTTTGAAGACGTTGATGAATTACAACGACAAGTATCAAAGGAGTGAAGAGATGTACCCTTGAACCAAGGTAGATTAAGTGATCTATAGTCCAATTTGGAACCAAAACCAATTAATTATATTATGAGCCCATTAGCTCAGTTGAGTTTGAATTGAGGACTTATGGCCTTCTTGGACTAAGTCCAATCATGGTTAGAATATTGGCCCCTGTTGGTACATTAGACATATTCAATTGCAGGGGAGGCTTTGCCTCTAGAAAATTAGCCAATTGGGCTAAAGCTAGTGTTAAACACTAAAGAACCTCGGTATTGAACATTGGAGATAAACTCTCAAATTAGTGTTAAACACTAAAAGATAATCAGTATTAAACACTGAAAATATAATCCCCCAAATTAGTGTTAAACACTAGCAAACAACAGTGTTGAACACTGGAAATAAAGTTGTCAAATTAGTGTTAAACACTAAAAAAGTTGTGATTCTCAAATTAGTGTTAAACACTAACATATAACAGTGTTAAACACTGGAAATGAAGTTGTCAAATTAGTGTTAAACACTAAAAAAGTTGTGATTATCAAATTAGTGTTAAACATTGACATATAACAGTGTTAAATACTGGCAACAGAATTATCAGATTAGTGTTAAACACTAAAAGAAGGGGGATCACGTGGGAGCACGCGATGGCATCCAAAAGGTGGGGCCAGATCCCCTTCATTTTGTTCTGCAGATAAGTGTTTAACACTTTTAATTCTGACAGCCATCACGTGTGGGCACGTGATGGGGGCTCATGCTCTGGTCTATTGGAATGCTCATTAGGGGTCACGTGGTGACACGTGAGGGCGCCCCAGAGCTTCTTTTCTTTTGCTTTTTTCTTTGTGTGCTTCAGAGGTCACGTGGGGCACGTGAGGCGTTGCCCCAAAGTTCTTTTCTGTGGATCTTTTCAGGGGTCATGTGGTAGCACGTGACTCTGGTTCTTTGCATGTTTTAAAGATCTGTTCATCTTTTAAGAATTAAATTCTTCATAGGGTTAAACCCTAGCAATAACTTTAAAGGAATTAAATTCCTACTTTCTTCTGAAGAATTGTATAGGGTTAAACCGTAATTTCTTTTCTGTAGGAATTAAATTTCTCATATATGTAAAGAATTAAATTCTGTCATAGGGTGAAACCCTAATTTCTTTTTAAGGGGAATTAAATTCCTGTGAGTTTGAGAGAATTAAATTCTCAATTAGGGTAAAACCCTAGTTCTGTCCATTTTGAAGGAATTAAATTCCTATAATTTTGAAGAATTGAATTCTCACATAGGGTTAAACCCTAATTTTATCTTGGAGGAATTAAATTCCTATAATTTTGTGAGAATTAAATTCTCACAACTCAATTCGTCCTCTATATTTTAGATCTGCATGGCAGGATCTCAACTCAATGAGAATTAAATTCTCAATTTATGGGGAGATGTGCACTTTGCAGATCTTCTACCAGAGAAAAAACCAAGTTCTTTTCTTTTTAGAAGAGTTAAACTCCTTTGAGAATTAAATTCTCTTTTTGAAGTCTCTCTTTTCTTACCTAGGCTTTTTCTTTGCAGAGAATCAAATTCTTCCTTCTGAATTTTCAAGATTCCAAGGCTCTATATCTCTCTCTGTCTATCTCTCTTTTCTTTTTAACTCTCTCCCTTGGCACCTATTTATAGGAGAAGGAACAGAATCAATCTGTTTAGTAAATCTTTCAGTGAAAGATTTGATTTGTTTATTGAGAGATTTGATTTATTTTCATCATTGATCCGGGCCTTTAAATTATTAGGTGAATTTTATTCACCGTTGGATTTTAAATCTAAAGATATTCTTTTTTGTTATTTCGGTGAGATTTAGGAGAAATCTTTCCATGTTCAAGATTTTTCCATTGATTGGTGATATTTAATCACCTTCAGATTCTTGATCCAACGGTTTTATATGATTCTTCTCTGTTTTAGAAAGATTTAAATGATCTTATTCAGAATTTAATTCTGTTGAACAGCAGGGCTTTTAAAGCCAGTCACGTACGGCCACGTGTGAGCACGTGACTCCCGGTCACGTGTGAGCACGTGACCCCTTGAATGGGCTTCTCTTCTGCGTTTGCTCTTTGCCGCTGCTTTAAACGTCACGTGCCAACACGTGACCGCTGGTCACGTGCGAGCACGTGATGCTTTCTCTGAAGCTTTTTCCTGATTTTTAATCAGGGAACAGGGTGCAAGCTCGGAGGCGAGGCGCCGTGGAATGTCCCTAATGCATCATATTTATTCCAGCTCCGTAGCCCCCAGAAATCTAGCGGGCTTACGTGAATGACACGTCATCCGCTATGTATCGTGATCTGGGGAATTCCCACTTATGAGCATCATCACCTGCTCCGCGACATCATTCTCATCATCGTCATCATCCTTTTACTACTTTTTATGTTTTAATTGAAACCTAAGAAGAAAAAAACCAATTTTCTTTATTTTTTAATATGAAATTAAATATCCTAAAATAGTCATCATCTTAAATCAAAAAGGAGTTAGTGGGATATTCAAAGAAGAAAGAACAGAAAAAAAAAAAAGAAAAGCTTTTTCCATTTAGTTGAGTTTATAGTAACTTAAAAGTGACAAGTTTATATCAAGTATTGGTTGGGAGCTGTAAATAGCGAAGTCTTGCGGGGCCACTAAGTAAATAACCCAAATCTCTTTCTCAAACAACTCGCTTCTGCGCGTGCCGAATTAATTACTAGATGTGGAAACATTCACAAAGGGAAGGAGAGAGAAATGCAGTCGCTGTACCTCTTGGGCCGGAGCTCCTCCGACTGCGGCGGCGCAGGCGGAGGCGGCGGCGGAGTCGGAGGTATACTTCCACTTCCTTCACGAAGGATCGCATCCTTCGTGAGGGTGTGGGCGCACCCCTACTTCCGGCGCCGGAACCCAAGCTACCGGGCGTCGCCGGTGGCCGCGGCGGCTCAAGGCGGTGAAAAGGACCACTACGCGGTGCTAGGGATCTCGAGGACCGCCTCTTCCTGCGATATCAAGAAGGCGTATCGCCTCCTCGCTCTAAAGGTCCTCTCTCTCTCTCTCTCTCGATATTAATTTGTGATATTTTGCTCGATTTTTGAGATCGATGGGTGCAGCTTAATCTTGCACCATTGATATCATTATCGCCATTTTTGACCTTTTACCCCTCAAAATGGAGCGCAGCTATTAATCAAAGGTTTGATTTTATTTCTTCTAGAGGCCAGCCCCCTTAATTAGGGCCATAATTTTAGACGGAAAAACTACGGTTTAGATAGGAGCTTGAGCAATTGGCATTGTCCAAATTCATTCTCCTTTATAGCGAATGAAGAAGAGGGGAAACCATGGATTTTCAGAGCTATGTGACATTTGGGGTTTGCTTAGTAGGCAAAAACGAGGAGCGAATGAGGACTCCATGTCATATCATTAGATGATATTATACAAAATAAATTCTAGTCTTGGAAGCGTTAGAACTATTTAACTTGTCATGTTTCGTGTTTGTTTTTAACATAAAAGGATGTGTCATTGTTGAGAGATTTTAGACTTTATCGATTTAGTTGAAACTACAAGTTGAGCATTTAGAAGAAATCTGTGAGTGGACAATCCCGGAGAAAGCCTTTATTATTAAAAAAAAAACTAGTGGTTTTCTAGGAAGCATGGAAACTTCTATTTGTTCGTCATGTTCATGTCTGACACGTATCGGGCACCACTCGCACACCTGGCTCAAGACCATGTCCGACATGGTTGGGCCGTGTCTACCTAAATTGGACGTGTTCTACAAATTTATATACGTATGGGGTTGAGAAATAAAAATGTGGAATATGTATGTGGAGAACTTGATACCTTCGAGGATAGAAGAATGTTTAATTTTTTCAAATCTCTCTTTTGAGAGCTAGGAGCAGTAAAGGTCCAATTTGATGCACATGATGAAGCCAGTTTATGAAAGATGGTTTCAATTAAATAGGGTTAATAGGTTGTTTGTTTCACTGTTATAAAATGCGCTTTATGTTGTGCATATGGGTCCAGATAAGTGTTATGTGCTCTCCTGGTGATAAAATTAAGCCGCATGGTCTATTATGTGGGAAAAATTCAAGTTCAAAGCTAAACACGCGTATATGACAGTGTTTTATGTATTGGGAGCACAAATACCGATAAACGAAACATTGTGTGGTTGAATCATGTGCTATATTTGATGTACAAACCATATGCGTTACGCGCTCTCTTGACGCATTAAATTGAGCCGCGCGGCCCATTTTATGTGGTCAAAATTCATTTCCAAAACTAAAAACGCCTATATTATGGTGTCTTACGCAATGGAAGCACATATACAGAATATGAAACATTGTTCAGTTGAAACAGATACTATATTTGACCTACATACCAATTGAAGTACTCCAACAATAGGTGCAATTATTCAGCAAAAACTTAGAGAAAGAGCTTTGCCCTTTATGTTCTTCGAAAAGCTATGTTCTCTAGATGCATTTAGATTTCTATCAGTATAAACTGTTTAATATTGTCCCTTTTTCTTACTGGTTTCCTATCAAGTTTTTTTTTTCCTTCTTGCATTATATTGATTCTTTCATTTCCCCCTCTCTTAGTCTATTTGAAAATCTATAGCCCATATGCGACCCATATTCCGTATATGCATTGTGCGCCATTCAACCACATAGCGGAACATGTCACATTCTTGGTTTCGATTGTTATGGACTGTATTCTTATGCGTTAAACTTTTAGTTTTGTATACGAATTTATTTGTGCTCAAGGAAACTTATGGTTATGTGTATGAGTTATGACCTTTTTTTAATAATAAATTGACCATCAGCCAGCCATCTATTTCATATCATATAAGCAAGAATTCCATCAGACATATAAGTTATAACCTTGATTTTAATTTTATTGTACTTTTAAAGTTCTACTAGTACACGTTTCTTCTCTTCTTTTATTTATTTTGTTCAATACATACATTCACACGCACACATGTGCCTCCACACACAATTGATTATATAGATAATATAGTTGTATTCCCATGTCGTCCTTTTTACAAAGTTGCCGTGTCCCCTGTCGGTGACTTGGTGTCCATGCTTCATAGGTTGTTATGTTAAGCGACTTATTTTAAGTTAACGGCCTCATCTTAAATATGATCCGAAGTTTAGCAATTAGCCTCTGCAAGAGATTAGATGGGTCAAGTAAACTACATGATATGAATGCTAAGATATTTATTTAAATTCAATTTTAAGTGAATTTAGATTTAAAAATGAACTCAGATCGCTGATGAGGAGAAAGAATAATTGACCATGTGTCTAAAATCCCCTAGTCTGTCTCTTGAAAAAGAATCTATCTATACCTGGTGTGTAAACCCTTGTTTGAGTGAATGTTAATCGTTGTAATTCTATAGTTAGTCATATGAAGCATGCTTCAGATCAATTGCCTGAAGACAATAGTAGTTATAAATCTGTGGTTGATGTGAAAAAATCATTGCCATATAGTTATTACTAGCAAGGGCCACAATGCAATGCGCGGGTAGGAAGTTGAAAGTCCAGAATATCAGATTAATCTAGAAGTTTATTGTGATATGATATGTAAGTTGTAATATCGCATATTTGTGAAATTTATATGTAAGAATATATGAGGACTAATCTTGCAAATGCTTCGGCATTTTTCTTTAAGTTTTCAATATTTTCCTTGCTGTAGTACATGAGAATCGTGAAATTTTCAAATATCTAAATCCGTTTTCAATAGTTTTGAAAATATTTGCTTGTAATGCCCACAAAAATTACGAAATTTTCAAAACCCAATTTTTTTGTTTTTCTTCGGCTTTCTATTTTTTTTGTTTGCTATAAACACACGAAAATCACGATATTTTCAAAATATCCCAAGTTTTTTGTTTTCTTAAAATTTTCAATATTTTTGCATGCATGATAATCGAGAAATTTTCAAAACTCTAAAAAACTTCTGTTTTATTTGGTTTTTCCAATATTTTGCTATAGCAAAAAAATCGTGAAATTTTAAAAAGTCGTAATTATTTTCTATTTTATTCAGTGTTTTTATAGTTTGCACGTTATATCACATGAAAATCGAGAAATTTTAAAAAAATCTTAAAATTTTCTTTTTTGTTTAGTTTTTAAATATTTTCTTGCTATAGCATAAAAAAATCACAGTTATGAAAAAATTCAAATTTCTATTTGTTTCGGTTTTTTAATATTTTGCTTGCCATATGGCACCCAAAAACTGCGCAAATTTACCAAAGTTCTAAAGTTTTCTTCTTTTTTTAATTAACGGTATTTTATCTTCCAGCGCATGAAAATTATGAAAATTTCAAAATTTCAATTTTTTTGTCTTTGGATTTTCAATATTTCACATGAAAATCTTGAAATTTTCATAAATCTCAATTTTTTTATTTTTTGTTAATTGTTTGCATGAATAATGCTGAACTACTCTTCTTAATGGAATTTAGAGGTACTCACTCGCGACACAGTCGTATAGGAAGTTAGTTCAACACGACACTTGCAGTTAATCCACGATCAAATATAGAAGAAAGGAGAGTTTCACCTGGACTCATTGGTCAGAACTCCCTCTATATTATAAATTGAATAAGGAGGTAGTTGACATTCACTCTCTAGATGTAGTCATTGTCGTTATAATACTTGGTATGGTAGAAGGGAGATGAGGCAAGCATTTTGATGAAAATGAAGAGGCTTTTATTAATTGCTAAAATAATAGACTTGAGCTGGGTTAGTTGTGGATACATCCTCAAAAGGTCACATCGTTGTAGGGAATGAAGGCCTTGTCCGGGTTCTAACTCATATTGACTTTCAATCAATTCAAGATTCTATACATCTTCTAGGTAATGTTCTTGAAATCTTGTCCTAGTCTTTCTATAGTAGGTAGGATCTGCATGCTTAAGGGCTAGCCCTTCAAATCCTTCCTACAAGATTAAGTCCTCTCCTCTTTCAGCTGAAAAGACCAGCATTGCTTCATTGGGGTTCGATGGAGACAACCTTTACCTAACCAACTACCTAGTGAGCTCTCCCTTGATGCATTACTCACTTGAAAACATAAAATAAGAAGAAACGAGATCCTCCTTCCCCAATCTTCCTTGTTCTCACGACAAAGTCTTTCTTCCTTAACAGAAGAAAGATAGTTTGCCAGTATGAGGATAGCTATTTTCTGTTGATCTTTAGAAAGCTTTCTCGGGAGCTCTTATTATCATGCCAAACTCTTTTCTAAGAAATAGGATAACAGGAGCGCCAAAACAATCGAGTTGTCACACAAGCCATCAATTCTAGCACAAGAAAGTTGCAAAACTTTCAAAAATATCGAACTTTTATGTTATTTCCGATGTTTCAATATTTTGCATGTTATATATAGCCTATAGGACACGAAAATCACGAAATTTTTCAATAGTGTCAATTAATCAGTTTACTTTTGGTTTTCAATATTTTGCATGATATAGCACATGAATATCGCTGAATTTTTAAATACCTTAAAACTTATGTTTTCTTTGATTTCAATATTTTGCATGCCATAGCGCTGGAAAATCTTGAAATTTTTAAATATCTCAAAACTTTTATATTTTCCTCGATTTTTCAACATTTTGCATGCTAATATGCGTAGGGAAGGAAAATCATGAAATTTTTAAGAACCCTCACTTTTTTGTTTTCGTCGGATTTTTAATATTTTGCACACGAAAATCGTGAAATTATAAAAAATTCGTAAAATTTCTATTTTCTTTAAATTATTAATATTTTGTATGCCACAAGTACATTGTGAAATCTTCAAAACTTTCAATTTATTTTGTTCTTTGGTTTTCAAATACTTTGCTTGCTATAACAAAAAAATCCAAAATTTTCAAAAATAAAAAATTCTGTTTTTCGGTTTTGCAACATTTTGCAGCACACGAAAATCACGAAATATTCAAACTCTCAAAAAGAAATTTGTTCTTCGGTTTTGCAACATTTTGCGTGCTATATATGCGCACGAAAATTATGAAATTTACAAAAATCCGAAACTTATCCGTTTTCTTCGGTTTTTTATATTTTGTTTGCTTTGCACACGAAAATTGCAAAATTTTCAAAAGTCACAAAATTTTCATTTTTTCCTTCTAATTTTCAATATTTTGAACACGAAAATCATGATATTTTAAAAAAATCTCTAAATTTTTTGGTTTGTATGGTTTTTTAAAATTTGCTTGCTATAACAAACAAATATCGCGAAATTTTCATAAATCTCAGAAGTTTTTTTCCTCGGCTTTTCAATATTTTGCATGATATAGTACACGAAAATCATGAAATTTTCTAAGATCTCAAAATTTTTCTTTCTACTGGTGTTTCAATATTTTACATAATATGGTACATGAAAATTATGAAATTTTCAAAAAATCATAAAATTTTCATTATTTTTCGGTTTTGTATTATTTTGCTTAAACCATACATGTCGGGTCCCGATCCTTACTCATGGAACAAAGTGCCACGCCAAAGGGCTTGGCCACCTCTTGAATTCGTGGGGGTCACCTCTGGAGCCCGTGGGACTCACTGTAGAACAATGAGGAACTTCGGATACATTCCGAAAGAGGGCAGATCAGTACTATAAATGATACCACTCTTCAATACAGATGAGGTTTTTGAGTGAACTGGAACTACGAAACTTGAAAGCTCTGTAAAGTGTGCTCGGGTTAGGGAAATTCTGGGATGGGTGACCTCCTGGGCAGTGACCTCTGCTTGGGCCCGTTTTGCTCCGAAGGACAAATCCGTGCGGTTTCGACCAGAGCAG
This sequence comes from Agapanthus africanus, assembly GCA_030015575.1. Lineage (NCBI taxonomy): Eukaryota > Viridiplantae > Streptophyta > Magnoliopsida > Asparagales > Amaryllidaceae > Agapanthus > Agapanthus africanus. The sequence continues at coordinate 21,602,930 of CM057345.1, forward strand.
ACAATGTTGTCTGTGTTAAGAGTGGGGCGTGACAATACAAAATTGCGATATTTCAAAAAGTCCCAATATTTTGTTTTCTCAAAATTTTCAATATCCAAAAATCGTGAAATTTTCAAGAACCTCAAATTTTTTTGTTTTCTTCGGTTTTTCAATATTTTGCTTATATCACAAGAAAATTGCAAAATTTTGAAAAACAATTTTTTTATGTTTTCTAAAGTTTTCAATATTTTACATGCTATATAGTACCGGAAAATGACGAAATTTTCCAAAATCTTAATTTTTTCTGTTTCCTATTTTGCATGTTATAGTTTCGTATCGCAACATTTTCAAAAACGTTGAAATTTATTATTTTGAAACTCAATTTTCTTTTTGCTATTTTTCACTGTTTTACATGCACACAAAACCGTTAAATTTTTAGAAAATCTCAAACTATTTTGTTTTCTTTGATTTTTGAATATTTTGCTTGCTAGTACGCGAAAATCACAAAATTTAAGAAAATCCTAAAATTTTCTGTTTTATTTGGTTTTTCAATATTTTGCTTGTTATAGTATATGGATTGCCGTATTTTAAAAAATCTAATAATTTACTTTTTTGGTTTTTTGCTTGATATATCACATGAAAATCGTGAAAATTTTAGAAATCTCCAAATTTTTTGTGTCCTTTGATTTTTTCAATATTTTACATGTTAAACCACACCAAAATCGCGTGATTTTCAAAAATCTCAGAATTTTCAGTTTTCGATATTTTGCTTATTATTTAATACATGAAAATTGTGTAATTTTCAAAGATCTCAAAATATTTTTGTTTTCTTCGATTTTTCAATGTGTTGCTCACATGAACATTGTGAAATTTTCAAAAATCTCAACTTTTTTGAGTTTTACCGTATTTCAATATTTTACATGATATATAGCATACAAATTTTTTGAAAGTTTTAAAATTCCTAAAATTTATAATATTTTGTATGTTCTATACCATTGTTATCTTTTACATGATATACCACTGTCATCTTAGCACAAAAATTCATGAAATTTTTTGAGATAGAAAAAAATCCGTGTTGTCTTCGGTTTTTCAATATTTAGCATGCTATAATGCACAAAAATCGTGAATTTTTTAGAAATCTTAAATTGTTTATGTTTTGTTCTGTTTTTCATAGTTTTGTGTGCTATATGTAGCACATGAAAATTGCGTAACATTAAAAATTTCAAAAAAAATCTGTTTTCTTCGGTTCTTCAATATTTTGCTTGCTATATAGCAAATGAAAATCGCGAGAAATGAAAATCGCGATTTTCAAAGGTTCTAAAATTCTTCAATTTTTTTAGAAGGCTTAATTTGAAGGAAAAAACTACCAAATAGTTTAGCTTGATTACAAGAAACTACCAAATTTTTGTTAAATACACAAAAAACTACCACAAAACTTGCAAAACCTAGTCTTTCAAAAACTACTAAAAACTACCATAAATAAGTTGTCACGTCAGCAATAATTGCAAGAACTACTATAAAACATTCAAAGCTCGGTAGTTTCTTGTAATTTTGAGAGAATTTGGTAGTAACTCATAATCGAGGCAAAGAATTTGGTTGTTTTGTGGAAACAAGCCTTTTTAATATTTTGTATTCTATAGCACACGAAAATCAAGAAATTTTAAAATTTCTCAAAAAGGTTTTTTTTTGGGTTCAATGTTTTGCATGCTATGGCACACTAAAATCTCAAAATTTTCAATATTTGTATGCAATATAAAAATCATAATTTTTTCGTCATATTTTTGCTTGCTATGGTAGCGAAATTTTCAATTTGCTCATAATTTTCTGCTTTCTAACGTTTTTTCAATATTTTGCTTGCTAGTACATGGAAATTGCGAAATCTTATGAAAAACCCAAAATTTTCAATATTTTTATGCCATACGACACAAAAATCTCAAAATTTTCGAAATTCTCGGTTTTTCCAGTGTTGCTTGAGGATGTAGTTGAGATTAGGAGAAAAGGTGATAGAATTTTACTGGTTGGGCTTATTTTAGGTGGAGAGATCCTTAATGTTATTAGTGCTTATGCACCACAGATATGTCTTGATGACGCTAGTAAGCGTCTATTCTGGGAGGATTTAGACGAGGTGGTGCAAATTATACCTAGTGGAGAGAAGTTATTTATTGGTGGTGATCTTAATGGACATGTAGGTGCTAGTCGTAGTGGGTTTGATACTATCTATGGAGGTTTTGGTTTCGGACAAAGGAATGAAGTAGGTGACTCGATTCTAGATTTTGCCTTATCTTATGACTTGATCTTAGCAAACACCTGGTTTAGGAAAAGAGAGTCCCACCTTATCACTTTTAGGAGCGGATCAAGCGCTAGTCAAATAGACTTTTTTTCTGACGAGAAGAATAGATAGAGGTGTTGTATCGACGGTAAGGTAGTGCCAGGTGAGAGTGTAACCACTCAACATAGATTTTTAGTTCTAGATTTTCGATTTAGAAGAGAACCTAGGAAGATTAGACGTAAGGTAGAGCCTAGAATTAAATGGTGGCGATTGAAAGAAGGTAACCAAAAGGCTTTTATAGATCGTGTAGTCCAAGAAGCGGATTGGCAGTCGGAAGATGGTCCAGACAAAATATGGAACAAAATGGCTAGTTGTATCAAAAAGGTAGCTAGAGATCTACTTGGTGAGTCGAGAGGTGGTGCTCCACCATCTAAAGACATCATGGTGGAATGAAGATGTAAAAGCTGCTATTAAAATTAAAAGGGATTCTTATAAAGATTTGAAGAAAAGTAGAGATGTGGAGAGATTTGAGAAGTACAAAATGGCTAAAAAGGAAGTTAAGAAAGCTGTTCGGGAAGCTAAATCTAAGGTCTACAAGGAGGTGTACGAGAAATTAGACACTAAAGAGGCTGCAAATGATATATACCGGATTGCTCGGATGCGGGAAAGGAAGATTAGAGATTTATATGCGGTGAAGTGTGTCAAAAATGAAAATCAGAAGGTTTTAGTTTGAGATGAGGATATCAAGGAAAGATGGAGAGATTATTTTGACAAATTGTTCAATAAGAGCTTTACTAAGAATTTGGATGGACTTGTCATTCAATCTCAAGATATAAACCGTGATTTCATGCGTAAAATAAGACTACTTGAGGTTAAAGAAGTTTTGAACAGAATGAGTTTAAGAAAAGCGGTTGGCCCTGACGGGATTCCTATCGAGATTTGGAGATGCTTAGGAGAAATAGGCGTTAAATGGCTGACAAATCTGTTTAATAAGATTTGGCAGACAAAAAAGATGCCAAATGAATGGAGGAAAAGTATCCTTGTACCTATCTACAAAAACAAGGGTGACATTCAAAGTTGCTCAAACTACCGGGGAATAAAACTTATGTGTCACACCATGAAACTTTGGGAGAGAGTGATTGAACACAGGCTAAGGAAGGATATTAAGATAACAGAAAACCAGTTTGGGTTCATGCCTGAACGATCAACGACATAGGCTATTCATTTGCTTCGTCAACTTGTCGAGCGTTTTCGAGAGAAGAGGAGAGATCTGCATATGATATTTATTGATTTAGAAAAAGCTTACGACAAGATACCTAGAGAGGTATTATTGGGGACAATGATGAAGAAGGGGGTCCCCGTCAAGCATATTGACATAATCAAGGATATGTACGATGGAGTAGTGGCAAATGTCAGAACTTGCAGCGGCATAACGAGTGATTTTTCGATTACTATTGGTTTACATCAAGGATCTGCATTAAGTCCATTCCTGTTTACCATCGTGATGGATGAGCTTATTAGAACTATCCAAGATGAGATACCTTGGTGTATGCTATTCGCTGATGATATTGTTCTAGTAAATGAGACGAAAGCAGAGGTTAATGCCAAATTGGAATTATGGAGGCAAACATTGGAATCTCGGGGATTCAGATTGAGCAGGTCCAAGACAACATATATGCATTGCAAATTTAGTAACCAGAGAAGTCAAAACCATATTGGTATAACATTGGACGGGCAAGAGATATCACTGAGCGACCAGTTTAGATATCTAGGTTCCATCATCCAAAAGAATGGGGAGATCGATAGTGATGTTAATCAAAGGATTCAAGCTGGTTGGTTGAAATGGAGGAGTGCAACAGGGATCTTGTGTGATCGTAACTTTCCGTTAAAATTGAAAGGGAAATTTTCTCAGAGCGCTATTCGGCCTGCCTTATTATATGGTACAGAATGCTGAGCTCCTAAGAAGCATCATACACAGAAGATGCACGTAGCGGAGATGCGCATGCTTCGTTGGATGTGCGGTAACACTAGAAAAGATAAGGTGCGAAATGAGGATATTCGTACAAAAGTTGGTGTCGCACCTGTGGAGGAGAAGATGCGGGAAAACCGGCTAAGATGGTTTGGTCATGTGCGACGCAGACCTATGGAAGCACCGGTCCGATGAATAGATACTCTCGATATGGGCAATGGCAAAAGGGCAAAAGGGAGACCGAAGAAAACATGGATGGAGTTGATACGAAACGATATGGTTGCCAAAGGACTCAATAAAAGTATATTGTTCGATAGGAGTGAGTGGAGGCAGAGAATTCATGTGCTGGACCCGACGTGATTCTTATGTTGGTTCATGTAGCCTACCCCATATGCTTGGGATAAAAGGCTCAGTAGTTGTTGTTGATAAACAAAAATTATGAAATTTTTGAAAATCTCGATTTTTTTTTGTTTTCGTCCATTTTTAATATTTTGCATGCTGTAGTGAACTAAAATTGCATTGTTCTGATCGTTTTTAATTATTTTTTGCTTGCTATATAGCACATGAGAATTGTGAAATTTTCAAATTCTCAAAATTTTGTTTTATTCGGTTTCTTGTTATTTTACTTAATATTGAATAACATTTTCGAAATTATAAATAAAAGGCTATTGTTAGATGGATTTTTTTATACAGCAGAAGTTCATTGATGATCTAAGATTGATTTTTTGCGGTGCAAGTTGTAATTGAAAGAAGACTAAGGGGCTAAGATTAATTTTGCATCCAATGCAAATTTTGCTAGTATTTTGGTGCGTAATAAATATTTCTTCCGAACCTAGAGAAGCCTAAAAAGGGCCAATTGCAAATTTCCATGAAAACCAAGCGGCGGGTTTAAAATTTCCTTGGAATCTTCTGATCTCTGTATGCACAAAGTTGGAGAGACCAAACTCAAATTTCGCTAATATCCGAAGAGGGGGATTTAATTTTCCCGGGAAAACGCCAAAAAAAAAGCTTGATTCTCGGGCATCTTTTATATATGTGTATATGTATAAGAGGATAATGGAGAAAAGGTTCCATATGAGGGAATTTTCTCCTGTGGTGTTGAAAAAATACACCATTGGCGATTTTTTCGACATCTTACATGATAAAGATGATGATGGATGCCGATCGTGGATGGTGCATTTTTTTGACGCCATAGATGGAAACTCCCTCCCATGACACCTTTCCTCCATTAACCTTATATATATATATATATATATATATATATATATATATATATATATATATAATTGAAAGAATAAGGAAGCACAAAGTCCATTTCCATGCATGATGATTGATTTGCTATTCTATGCATAAGATTCGTCTTTCACTGTGTAGGAGCGATCCAAAGACCATGTAATTAGCTAAATTGAAAAAAACCATTTAATTTGCTTCTGTTAGTTGTGTAACGGAAGTTGATTTTCTTTTGTCTTGGCCTCAACATGGGTCAAGTATTGGTAAGATACAGTATTATCTTAAGTTGAAGTTACGTCGACAAGTAATTTTATGTAAGATCCTCATCATGATTCTTGTTGGTCTACTTCTTTGATTACTTGAAGTTACCTAAAAAAGGGGCTAATATTTTGTTTGTTTTAACTTTTATGGATTGTATTCTTGTGTATTGTACATTCAGTTTACACACACACACACAGAGATGGCCGTTTTGGATCTGTGAAATACATGGGGGTACGTGTGTTCCGGGGAAAGGGCGCATTTTTCATACTTACCTCTCTCTCTCTCTCTACACACACACACACATACATGAGGAAAGTGTTTATGAGATGACACCTCATTCTAAGAAATGAGGCGTTGCCTCAAAATTTGACTTTACACCATACTTTTCCATGATCAACACCGTTCTTCTCCATAATGTAGATCATAGATCTACCAAATTTCATATATATATATATATATATATAGTGCTAAAAAAAATTTGGTTGTGGATTAAAGTTATAACCTTGATTATATTATTGTTCTGCCTTTAAAGTTATACAAGTGTCGTGTTTCTTTTCGAAATTTATTATATTAAATATGTAAACAAATAAAATAGCCATCTCCTCGTGTCCTGCCTTTATAGATTGGTTGTGTCCCGTCCATATATGTGCTCATATCCATGCTTCATAGGTCCCCAAAAGCAGAGAAGGGTGAAATTGTCCTGCAACTAAGAAAGTTCGCTCTTAAAAGATGCAATTTTAAAGTCATTAAAGTAATAGGGAGTTAAAAAGTAAATTACACGATATTTATTGAAAGCAACAAAAGTATTGTAGAGATGGGGGGTATTTGAATGTTCATGGTTTACAATAATTTTGTGTCTGCGGTAGCCGGTAGTGCTTTGACATAAAGTTTGATTTACGTATTTATTCAAAACCAGTAGACAAGTAGGCAACTGTGACAGTCATCAAGTAATTATTGAAAAATGAAAAATAATGAATGAAACATTTGCTTGGAGTCTAGACTCTCCTTCATTTAATCACTATTTCTATGATATTGACTTTTATATTAGCATTGGCAAGTTATATGACTTGGATGGTTCTATTTCCAGTTATAATAGTGCTGCAGCTAACGCTATAAACTTATATTTATGACTTTCTTGCAGTATCATCCTGATGTCAGCCGAGATTTACAAGCGGGCGAGGTATTTAAGAGCATCCGGTTGGCATATGAGGTGATTACCCATATTTGCCTGTCTTACTTGTGCTAGAAAATAATTTCGTGTATTAGTTTCACTTCCATCTATGGTATTTATTTTTGACCAAATGTATTCTTCAAGGTCTGCTAGTGCTCTATTTGCTGTTTTTTTTTCTTTCCATATCTATTCCAAGCTAGGATAAAAGAGGTTTGTTTCAGGTGAGTAGCATAACGATTGGATGTCTTATAAGCAAAGCCTAAAGATAAACAGATCTTTATGCTATATGTTCAGCGGTAATTTTTTTCTTGCTACCCAATGATATTTTGTACATGCATCACTTATTTACATGTTATTCATCAAAATTAGAATTTAAGCATCAGTTTCAAAAAAAAATTCCATTCATATCTTTTTTCGAGGATATGTAAGCCATCTATCTTTTTTCAAAAAATTCCTTTTGAATTCGTAACATTATCAGAATTTTCATGCCTTGCCAACTCTCCCATTGGGTCAATCCCTCCCCCTCTCTTTATATATATATATATATATTTATATATATATATATATATATTTATATATATATATATATATATATATATATAGAGAGAGAGAGAGAGAGAGAGAGAGAGTAACGAAGAAAAGATGCCTTAAGAGGCCTTTTCGTTAGGTGGCGTCAAAAAATACACCCTCCGCGAATTTTTCGATGACCGGCATCTATCATCATCATCTTTATCATGTAAGATGTGGATACACCAAATTTCTTGTGGTTCCACCATTTTTCACCGTTGAATTAGCAATGTAAAAAGTTCTATTGTCGGTAAACCGTTGATTTTGCACCCACTAAATCAACGGCGAAAAAGTGATGGAATCACATGAAATTTGGTATAAAGATGATGGGTGCCGTTCGTCGGAAAAAACCATGGAGGGTGTATTTTTTAGATGCCACAGGAGGAAATTCCCTCCTATGGCACCTTTCTTCCATTATATATATAGCAGTACGCAGGGAGCCGGAGCCGGCACTTTTTTGGCCTTATTGTGGAAAATTAGCTTCGGACCATTAGCTTTTAAGAAAATTCGCATTGGCCCTTTGCTAGTTTATCTTGTAGGCCAAGATTCTGTCATGTAGAGTTTTAGACTCCGCCCCCACTTTTAAGGAAAATTTGGATTCTGCCCCTTCTATGTTTATCCATACGTAGCTAAAAGATTGGAAAATTAACTTTTGCCCAAATTTTTGGAAAATTTTATTCGTACCCTTCATAATGAATCTTTTGACCCTTATAAGTTAATCTATCTATACAGAGCTAAAAGACTTGGAATTTCGTTGTATTTTCTCATTTTTTTTATCTTCCCACTTGAAATTGATGAAGTTTACAAGCATTTTTGAAACCGATATATATTTTGGAGCTATGTGAAGTTGCGGTGAACAATAGTAAATTCGCTACAGTCCGCCACATCCCAGCAAGAGTAGACAGTTGAATAATATGTTTTTTTATGGTTATTAGGGTGGTACCTATCGTTAGCGACGTTAGGTATAGGTCATCGCATTCACGAGGATGTAATCAACCTCAAAACCATTTTTGCCTATATTTAGTGTGGATTTTGAAATAAAACAATCTTGACAGTTTCAGCTTACTTTATGCCTTTGTTTTGCGAAAAAACCACCTCTCCTACGGATAAATTACAACTGATAAATATATAGATGGCTTACTTATTACTTTATGTTCATTTTCATGTTAATTATCTTTATTCATGCAAAATATCAATATAGATTGTAGCATATCATCCACCCTTAACTATCATAAATTATCCCGTATTTAATTGACATATTTTTTAAATCATGTGACATTCTTGAATATGACTTATTTACATTCATCATGCAACAAAGAAAATATCAAAAAAAGAATCTTTGCAGCATTTTCTCCGGGCTCGTGCGTTTGCACGGGGGGCACCTTGCTAGTATATTCCACAAGTGCATAGGGAAAAATTATGAACTGAAAATTACCAATCTACACATCTAATTGCATAAACAATAGTATTGTCTGGGTAAAGATAGCCGTGCATGAGAAGTTTCACCCTTCAAATGAATGTTCTAAATTACATGTCAAAAGGTCAATGTCATAATCTTCATCTAAGCTTTATTCTATGGTTTTTTTTCGAAATAGGATGATTAGATATTAAAATTAGTAAAATAATATAATTTAAATTATAATTATGAGAATATGACGGTTTGGATTGGGTACGTGTAGAAGCCGGGTTTCAGAAACCCGCTCTTAATATTTTAAAAAAAATGACAAGTTATGAGAACCCGCCCTACTCACACATTGACCCCCATCTCCCAACCCCGCCATAGAGAACCCGCCCTCCCCGTTGAAGGGAAGAGGGTGGGTTCTGGGAACCGTCCTTTTAAAATTAAAATTTTAAATTTTAATTTAAAAATATTACTAAATTAAAAAATAATTTATTAAATCGGGTTCCAAAAACCGGCAATTCTGGATAAAGCGGGTTTTTTGGAATCTGATTTCGCACAAATATTGGATAAGATTGTTGTTATTGTTACTGACGTGGAGATATTTGTTATTATTGATTATATAGAAGGAATTCAATACTTAGATCATACTATAAATATGAATCTTGTATACACTTCGGTAACAAAATGAATCCATTAAAAGAATTGGGGATAAGTTAATTGTATACTTTTAATTTGGGTGTCTTTTAATTTTGGGATAAGTTAATTGTATAATTTTATTTTGGGTGTCAAAGATGTCCAATTCTTTTAATGGATTCATTTTGTTACCGAAGTGTATACAAGATTCATATTTATAGTATGCTCTATGTATTGAATTTTTTTTATATAAACAGTAATAACACTTATCTCCACGTCAGTAACAATAACAACAATCTTATCCAATATTTGTGCGAAATCGGGTTCCAAGAACCAGCTCTATCCGACATTGCCGGTTTTTGGAACCCGATTTAATAAATTATTTTTTTAATTTAATAATATTTTTATTTTAAATTTTTAAATTTTAATTTTAAGAGGAACCCGCCCTCTTTAGAGGGGGTGGGGGGGGGGGGGGGGCGGGTTCCGAACCCGCCCTTCACCTTTTAAATATTAAGAGCGGGTTTCTGGAACCCGCCTTCTAACCGTACACAATCCAAACCGCTCTATTCTTATAATTATATTATCTTACTAATTTTAACATCTAATCACCCTAATTCGAAAAAAAAACCTTATTCTTTCGAAATGGGGTTGGCTTCATTTAATGGTAGTTTTACAATTGACTGTCACCTAAAATCAACCCTCTCTTTATTAGTGTGAAATTCCTGGTCTTATGAACATATGACTAGCTTTCCGTTAAGCTAAATCAGTTGGTGCTCCCTATGCTTCCAGACCGGAAAAGGTCCAGATTGAGTGAAATGTTGCAGGTCATCAAGCTGCTAATTATTTTGAGAGCAGGCATTGCTCTGCTCTCAAATTTTAAGATATGCTATTGTTTTTTGAAAGATAAATTCTTGCTCCCTGTTCTCAACCGCCATTTTCCTTAATAGGTGCTCTCTGACGAGGTTGCAAGGGCACGTTACGACATATCGCTCAAGTTTCCAGAATCCAGAACCAATCCACGAGGCCGAAGATGGGCCCACAACCCCGATCTATCCGAAGAGACAATCGACAGATGGGCCAAACTAAGGCGACAGATGCACTATGCAAGGCAAAACAAAGAAAAACAAACCTCATGGTTCTATCAAGGAAACTCGAATCAAAACCACTCAGGTTACGAGCGAGGCTCCTTCAGTGAGGTCCTCCGCTTCGCCTTCGTCACTCTTTTCTTCATGCAAATGGTCGGTCACCGAGCGTCCCTTGCTCTCTGTGGGGCCGTTGCTTTGCTTGACCAAAATTTAGATATTGGATATAAAATGGGATATATTGTTGCTTGGATTTTTGGAGGTAGAGGGGGCGTTTTGCTTGCGTTGTGCATTTATTTCGCGAGTTGGCTTTGTGGGAAGAAGAGTAGCAGCCTTGTGGCTTTGGTAGTGTTAGCAATGTGGGTTGGGGCGAATATTGCGAGGTTTGCTACGATTCCTCAAGGCGCGGTGCTCACGCTGTTGTATATGTCGATAAAGCTTCATGTTGATTCTAAGTAATATAGGAAGAAAAAAAATCATTGCTGTGTATATATTGTGACAAGGCTTGTATATATTTGTGATCATGCCATCCAAGGTGTTCAGAAGAGATTTGTCATTGTTCTATCAACATTTTTCCCCCCTTCAAATTTTTGTCTATTTGTGGGGAAATTGCAACTGATATTTTTCTAAGCATTCACCAATCCGCTTATGTTCTTGCGAGCGTTTTAGGACCACGATTCAGTGATCTCTCGTTTTGAAGAGGAAAGCATTAGAGTTGAGCTATTATCCTTTGGTATGATGCACTTGTTGGCTTCTTTTGATGAAGAGTGTTAGCATCTGTTGTAGTAGTGGTGTGGTAGTAGTAAGAGGGCTGTAACCAAGATTTATATATACAAGACAAGGCAAGAAAGTTATTCAAGGAATACAAGGGAATACAAGTATCTTTAGGTTTGGATGCTCTTGTATGTGGAAGAAAGAAGAAGAACTTGGAAAGGTACAATTTTCCAAATTGATGGAGACTCTCGCCTTCATGAACTTTATAAACCTTTTGACTAAAGAAGAATTCCTTTCTAAGGAGATTAGTTGTGAAATGATTACCACTTAGCAAAAGGATGATTTAGTGATCCACTAACAAAGTCTTGCCTCTGAAAGTAGAACTCTCTTGGTACATGTGCTCTATCTCTTCGATCGCCTCATCAATCACCCAAAATAAGCCACCCCTTTCTTTCTTACCCCACCAATTATTACCCTAAATAATAAAATGCTTTTCATAATACTATAATCAATATGTACATATAGTTAACTAAATTAATGTTTGTGAACATAGTTTTAAACAATTTTTTTGTAAGAATTCAATAAGAATATAGAACACAAAACAAAGCTTTTATGACTTTAGTATTCCATACCCACTTTTGGAGAACCCTAATTTGGTTCTTAAATGTACCATAATTTAGTTTTTAGAATTTAAGTTACAGACTTCACGATACCACAATTTCCGTAGAGGAAGTGCAAAACACTTCAACCTATCAAATTTCAGGAGATTATCTCTATTAGATTTTTGCTCGTACGATGCACATGTTTATATATTAGGGAATCGTGCATGAAAATTTAAGAGTAATGTCAACTCTAAACAATTTTATTTCGATGATCGGCATTATTCATATTGATCTTCATGACCAAAAGCATATGTGGAAACAAACATAATTTGTGACCCTTGATTTGGTATCGGAAAATATTCTATTATTAGTAATAATAATTTGTGACCCTTTGATAGAAGTGTAAAAAGTCTCAAACACAGCTTTTTAAACCTGTATGTGTTAGAATATGTGGAAACAAACATATTGGATTAATAAAGGGATTGCTATATTATCGACTATCTCAATGATTAGGAGAAAATTTCTCTCATATCTCAATGACCCTTACATTTCTCATAGTTAGATGCAAATTTTGATTACCTAAAATGGAAATAGAGTGGACCCCTTGAGTTTAGGTATAAAAAAATTATATTAGATTTAAAGGAGATTCTCTCTCTCTCTCTCTCTCTCTCTGTGTGTGTGTCTGTGTGTGTGTGTAACATGGGCCATTTTCTATTGGGAATCAAAATCATACATGGGCCACTTTTAACTAGAAAATGTGATACATGCAACATGACAGTGACACTATTCAATGACAATTTCATGGATCTCTTTATATTAAAAAGCGTTGCAGCCTATATATATATATATATATATATATATAACTATAGAATTTTGGGGTGTGTTTTGTCCTCTAGCGCAAATTGCTCAAGGACCCCATTTCTTTCATGACTGCAGAAAGGCCTCCAAATTTCCACTCATATTGCGTCCTCTTCTGGGAAAATTACAACAAGGCCCCCATTTTCCCCATAATTGCTCAAATTTCAATCCAGATTTCTTCTTCCACCGGGAAAATTATAGAAAAGACCTCAATTTTTTCCATAATTGCAAAACGTCCCTTCATAATCTTCAAAAATGTAGAAAAATCTTCGAAAAAATCTTCCAAAAATCTGGGGGAAAATCTTGACAATCTGGGAAAAAAACTTGAGAACCATGGGAAAATTCTTGAGCATCTGGGAAAACACTTCAAAAAATCACGTAAAATATTTTTAAAAAATTCTATAGCTTTTTCTCAGGCCCCGTGCATACGCACGGGTCCCTCGGTAGTTGGATTTCATTAACAAAAGGCATGTGGCCCCCATCTCTTTTAATAAACTTGTGGACCCCTCAAATGACAATTTTGTGCGTGCAAGATTGTTGAATCTTGAACCAATGCCAGCACATGAACATTATCTTAATCATGTGACATGGAAAAAAGGGCATTGAATGATTTGGAATCATTCATGCAATCTCTATTTAGAAGCGCATCAAGCAATTTAATTCTTCATTTCCTATTTTTGCAAAGTAATTTTATTGGCCATAAGCTGAGATGGAGGATGCAATTTAAATTTTTAAGTAGTGTATATCGTGTCCATCTTTTATCCAATGAGAATCCATATAACCTATATAGATGCTATCATCCTAATAGAAAAACTATTTTTCTTTTAAAGAACGCCGTTAAATTTTTTCCGGAATTTTAGAGCACATCATGTCCATGCAAATTTTAGAGAACAATAAATCTTTCTCCGAATTTTACAGAGAGCATCATTGAAGTTCGAAAAATACAAATATCACCATTGGATCTTTATACAATTTCTCTATAGTGTTCTATGTAAACTTTTATTCTCTTTTTCAAAGTTTCATTTGCTTCAAGGAGTCTATCAAGTTTAATGGTATCCTATATTATAATAAACAGAGAACTTATTGCATTCCATGTAATTTACCCAAAAAGATAAGTATGTCACTTCTCTGTACCTAGATATTTTGTAGCATTGCTTGTTCAAGGCAACCACATATTAATGGAAAAAGGTTTGATCGACTATGATTTGTATCTTAGTCTCATTAATATGTTAAATACATGAATACATAAGATTTCAGATATTATGTTGAATTTTCCATAAGGCCATATAGAAATTAAGCAGCAGTAGCAACCAATATAAGATTTTGAATGTTGTAACAAATGGAAAAATGTCTCTTTATACTATCATGGCTTCTTCAATATACACATGGAAATCTACAATTCAAGGTTCGTATATCATTTTTTTAATCTAAAATTACTTCACAAAAAAATTTAAACATCCCACTGCATCAACTGGAAGAGACTTGGTTCTTGTAAGAGAATTTGATATAAGACCTCCAATTGCATAGAAATTCTTTGCACTGAAAATCTCAGGACTCCCCTCTTTGTTCTCCTCGCGGTCTCGAGCTTTTCGATCATCTGAAGGTTTATATATCTGAAGAAGAGCACTCTCAGATTGCACTCTCCGGTCTAAAACCCCTATATTGCAAATTCGGAGACGGTTGCAAAACTTTTCTCCGATTTTAACGATCCCTTGGTTCTTTACGGTACTTAGCCTTGACCCATCTCAGCTCCTCACCGATCTCATCCTACTACAATCAACTGTCAAATTTTTCTCTGAAAATCCCATAGATTCTGACATACTATGTTCACTAGCATTCGTTTGCACTATCCCGTAACATTCATTTTCGAATTCTTCGTCTGATTGACTGTTAGAGATCCAAGGTGCCTCTAAGCCCTCAACTTGATACGTTATCTCTTCAAATCGCCCGTGCATCGATGCACACTCGAGGTTCGAGCAATGAACCGATTGGATATCACAAAATTGCCCTGGGTTTTTTTTAAAGGTATTCGAGAAGTGAACCGTGTGATGATGCATTAGAAACACAATTTCCACATAAGCCCTTCGGATGATTTCTTAGAGTTTCCCATTCAGGAACTAAGGAAGATACTTCGTTATCGATCATTTCAGCTATTTTAGTAACTTCGTAGTCGGTTATATCGAGCTCTGATACCATTTCGGTTGCCACGCTTAATGCAGTATCGGTTTCAGTGTCAAAGGGGAAGTAGATGTTTCGTACACAGCCTGCAAAATAAATATATGCATCGTTGTTTTTAATTTAAATAAATCATCACTTAATACGCGCACAGTAGGAATTGAACCTAGATTGCTCGGACACTATGTGAAATGTCCCTTCCACAGCACCAAAACTCCGAAGTTGTGATGAGGGTCGAGGGAAAATATTTTATATTCTAACAAACTAAATATGAAAAAGAGGGCAAAAGGGCATGTTATTCGACGGTATACTGATACACGAGCAAGAGTGAGGGAAGTGTCATGCAATTTAGCATATGATGAATCTAAAAGTTCACTCTATTACCATCTTTATCGGTGATCCCAAGTCTGAGAAAGAGTCCTCCATCTTCTTTCCTTCTTCCTTTGATCATGATATCTACATTTGCGATCGTCTCATCCTCATGGCTATCGAAGAGGTTCATTCCATTCTCCGTTTCACTTTGGTGTTGAATATCATTAGAGAAGTCATTCACATAACCATTGTTATTCAATAGATCAAGAGAAGGTTGCCTATATACAGTCTCCGTCTCACTAACATTGAAATCACTAGAAACCGGGCTAAAATCATCGATTTGGAGAAATGGGTCCTTTAGAAGCTCCTTTGCCGGGAGTCTCATAGATGCTGTGGCCAAGCATTTCTCTACAAATAGCCTCACCTCAGGATCTTGAACTCGATATAAAGCTTCGGGTTTAGTCCCCTGTATAACGAAACTGATCACTTGGTATGCTTATAGAATATGAATTTAAAGTAAAGACCTCGCTCGATTGTAAAGATAGATAGAATGAATCGAGGGTAAATAAATATATATTAATCATGAGGTTTACCGATCCAACTGCTACACCAAAACTCCGAAATTATGGCGCAAGTTAAATATTTTTATATTCTACCAAGTTCATTCTGGAATCATAGATTTTGGGTTCTTACCGAAACAACTTTCTTGTAGATTTGAGCAGGGTGGGTGCATTCGCTGTAAGGATACTCGAAGGTGACCATTTCCAAAACACACATCCCGAATGAGTAAATATCGACCAATTCATTGTACTCCTCATCATAGACCTCAGGAGCCATGAATTCGGGTGTCCCTGTAAAATTACAATTATTTATAATACACATGCCTTAGCAAGTAGGGTAATCATACTAAAATACCATAAACATTCACCATTTTTTAATTATATACTATTAACTTAGTAAATTATATTTAGTACCTTGTGGACTCCCCTAATTGTTGCACTAAAATACCATCATTATTTTTCCGAAACCGCAAGTTTAGTAGTCGCCTGTCCTTCATGTGACCAATATATCGTGTTCGTTTTTTAAGTAAATTTCACTTTCATCTCTCTCCCCTAATTCTTCTCATTTGGCTCATGACCCTTGAAGCAACTAAGGTAAATATGTGTATTATGTAAACTGTGGTTTCATAAAGTTAGCAAAAGCTAACTCCAAAATGCAAGCTTTGGTTCGTTTTGCAACTATTTTGGAGTTGAGATAACTGCAGTTTTTAGTCCTAAACTACGGTTATCTCAACTCCAATCTGATCAAAGTTTACTAAACTCCAATTTTGGAGTTTGGGGCTTGCACAAATCATAGTTTGCATGTCTCCTACCTCCACCATGGTTATCCTGACTCTGTATCCAAATAGGGCCTAATTGTTTTGAAAAGAGAAAAATTTAAGTGCGTTGTCTTAATGGCTAATCTTCGTTATATTAGGATAACACGTAATCATACCTATCTAATCAATTCAAATTACCAATCCCGATAACATTAATTAGAATAGAAATCTATTAATGTTGTTATTTTTTGAATAATTTGGATGTGACTTGGAATAAAAAAGATGTATGTGAGCTCACCTACACAATGTGCAGCATGGGATTTGCGAAGGATCTCAGCGAGGCCGAGATCACCGATCTTGACCTCCCCTTGGTTGCCATTGATGAAGATGTTGTCACATTTGAGATCTCTATGAATCACAGGAGGATCATGACTATGAAGATACAAAAGCCCATTCAATATTTGCCTACACCAGTTCTTCACTGCTCTAATATTCACTCTCCTATTCCTTTGCCTATACCTATCTCAATAATTCAATAAATAAATGAGAGAATGAGAGAATAATATATATATATATATATATATATAGAACAAAATAAAAAAGGATCAATGCAAGAGCTTACTGTCTTAGAGTGCCAGAGGTGAACATCTCAGAAACAAAATTGATGCTTCTCTTGGATATATCAACCCAAGATGTGTAAAATTTCATGATGTTCTTGTGATTGAGGGTTTTGAGTAGGTGAATCTCACAATAGAGCCTTTCTAAATCCTCAGGGCTCTGCAAGAAATCATAAAGCTTCGCTTGGTTCCAAGCCACCTCAATCCCTTCATACTCATCAAAAGCTCTAAAACTAAACAGAACAAAAAAAATACGCATATGATAAAATATTTATGAAGCTAATTAACAAGAAAAACTCTTTTATATTGTAGCATACACTATTTTTGAAGCACCCTTGCCAAGAATTTCATTGTACTGTCATAAAGAAAGCAAAATTTAATTAGCCAACATTAGCAACACCCATTAACCAAAATAGAGAGATTAATGAAGGGAATTAATTGTAGGAGGGGAAACTGATTACTCTGCCATATCTGCCAGTGGGATCAACTTCAACAAACTCATGGTAATTTTGCTCCTGATTCATTCTATTTAAATCGCCATGTGATATAAATGACACTTGTGTTTTGTGGTGGTCATGAATTATGAGGGAGGAGAGAGAGAGAGAGAGAGAGAGAGTGAAGAAGGTGGGGGGTGGGGGTGCAAGTTAATAGAGCTTTGGGGGTTTCACTCAAGAGACAAAAGTTGTACAACTCATGATATCCACAATAGAGAGACGCCATCGATCATCAGTACAAAGGACATCTCTCTCTCTCTCATGTAAGCAGAAGGGATGCTATCGGAATTCTTATCCGATATTTATCAAATACAGATATTGATGTTCATTTCCGGTATCATTCGTATCTGCCAACGATATAACTGGATATGGATATGATAACACAAATATTCCTTTAGTGTCTTTATCCGATTTTTTATATTATGTATGCATATAATTTTACGATATATATATATATATATATATATATATATATATATGGATTATCTTAAATACATATTGTTGTTGTTTTTTTATAAATATTTCTTTTATGAATAAAAGATTAATTATAAAGAAATCTCTCTATCTCTCTAGCTACATTTTAAATTCCAATTATTATTATCATTCCTGTTATTTTGTATGGACTTAAGAGATACTTGCATATGGCAAGAAACAATCAATCAAATTCGGTTAGATGAGTTATTATTTTTATATTGATGCAAATTAAGATGTTCGATTAGCTGGATATATATGAAGAACAGCTTTTGATTTCCATTGTTTTGGTGGCAGCTACTCTGTTTTGTTGCTGTTTCTTTGTATCCTTTCATCTGTTGCTCTTCATTAGTGCAGTGGATTGAGGGCTCGGTCGACCCGAAGAGAACGAGAAGGAAAGCTTATCTTTCTACGAGGGCTGATATGAGTCATATGATTCAAGGCACGCATAACAATTAACAAATACGGGATATAATATTAATATGTTTAGTGATTTTCAAAAAAATATGGTAAATCCTATTATTTCATCTTTTTGGAAGCGACGCCTTCGGGAATCGAACCAATGACCTCTCATTTGTACCGTTTCAAATATGCCCAATTGGTAATTTTCCTGTTTGTCACAAATATTATTTTCTATGTTTGTACATGGCACCCAGATTTGTATGTGCATAAATTATCTACTTATTTAATAAAGAAAAGAAGCTCATTCCATTCTTTACCAATTCCAGTTTCATGATATCGGAGCTTATCTTGGTTACTCCAGCCATTATCATATGAGAGTTTTAGCTTATGAAATCTTTTCTGCATGTCAAAACTCAAAACTCTTAGTTACCACTTATGTAAGATTCCAAGATCTCACCAATTATGATTACATACATAATAAAACAAAAAATACAACAAAAAAAAAAAGAATTTTGTGTCAAGAAAACTCCATGCATGGTCAAATATGGAGACCGTGAGAAAGCAAAACTTCAGGACGTGGATCTGGTCAAAGACTCGATTTGAAGCTTTTTTGTCAAAACCGGATGGTCAACTTAAGAAAATAACCAATTTTTAAAGATATATTTATTTTCTTAAGTTGACCGTCCGTGTTTTACACCATGATAGACGGTGAATAACCAGATTTGACAAAAAATAATTCAAATCCAGCTTTGACCAGGTCCGTGTCCGAAACTCAGCTGCTTAATTAATGCTTATCGAGTCATCTTGTGAAAGCTAGTCATTACCAATTTGTCTTGGATGAAAGTTGTAAAAGCTTGAAAGAGAAAAATTGCACTTCTTAGACATGCAAAATCATTTTCAAACACTTCTATTAAAAAAATAGTATTACTTCTATGACCGTACCACATCCAAATGACATAGAACCATGTAAGATTGAATCAAAGCGCTTATTATTAAGTGCTTAAGCCGTCTAATTAAACCGTTTAGGATTGAATCAGAACGGTCTAACACCGTTTACATCTAGACAGCCATCGGCCATCTAAACCGCTTTTTAAAACACTGGGCACATGCAATGTGTTATAAGATTTTTAATGAAACTCTGTCAGACAAATATAAACATATAAATAGAGAAACTGCTTGATTTTATGGACGCCAGCTCTTTTACCAAGTAGCATCTTATTTTGCTTTGCATCATCAACTTCCCTCATCCTTTCCATCATCAACTTAATTACCTCATGCATGCCTAATTGTAATATCATATAAAACTAGCTAGCAAGGGCCTCGGCGCAACACGAGGATTGTACGAAGTCCAAAGCCAATAAAGTTCATGTTAATTTAAAAGTTTATCGTTATATAATTTGTAAGTTGTAATATTTTATATGTATAACTTCATATGCAAAATATATGAAATATTAACTTGCAAATACACGGCATTTTTCTTCAGCTTTTCAATATTTCTCTGATTATGAAAATCGCAAAAAATTTAAAAATCTCAAAAAAAAATTTGTATTCTCCAAATTTTTAAAATTTAACACGCACACACGAATATGGTGAAATTTTAAAAATCTCAAAATTTCCGTTTTTTCGGATTTTCTAATTTTCCATGATATAACACATGAAAATCACAAAATTCTCAAAAATTTCCGTTTTATTTTTTCCCCAAATACTGCATATACATATAGCGCATGAAAACGATGAAAATTTCAAAAATCTTAATTTTTTTTTGTTTTTTCCGGTTTTTTAATATTTTACATGCTAGCAAATGATAATCGCGAAAATAAAAAAAAATTCAAAAATTATTTGTCTTCTCCAAATGTACAATATTTTGTATGCTCCCACATGAAAATTACGTAATATTCCGATATCTCAAACACGTCTGTTTTTTTATTTATCAATATTTTGCTTGCTATAGCACATGAAAATCGTGAAATTTTCAAAAATCTCAGAATTTTTAATTTTCTCCGATTTTTCAATATTTTGCATGTAGTACATGAATATTGCGAAATTTTCAAAAATCTCAAAATTTTATTTTCTCCTTATTTTTAACAGAAAATCACAGTATCTTCAAAATCCTGAAATTTTCAATATTTTATATGCTATATAGCACATGAGAATCTTGAATTTTTAAAAAGTTTAAAAATTATCTGTTTTATTCTAAGTTACAATATTTTGCACGTTGCACGCTCTACACGAAATACAAACTTTCAAAAACCTTGATATTTTTGGTTTATCTGATTTTTCAATATTTTGTTTGGTGTACATAAAAACCGTGAACTTTTCAAAAATATCAAAATTTTATGTTTCCGTTCGTTTTTCAATATTTTGTTTCTTAGAGCATATGAATCGCTAAATATTAAAAAATCTCAAAAAAATCATTTGATTTTACAATTTTTTTATATGCTATTATAGCCAAGAAAATTATTAATTTTCAAAAATCTTTAAAAAAATGAAAATTATTTATTTTCAAAAATCTTTTAAAAAATCTTATTACATAGAGCATGAAAATTAAAATATTTTCAAAATTCACAAAATTTTCGGTTTTCTTCAGTTTTGTAACATTTTTCTATTATAACAAACGAAAATCACTATCATAAAAATATGCTTTCTTTCTTTTTTTTCATTATTTTGCATGCTATATAAGCACGCAAATCATTAATTTCAAATTTTCAAAATTTTCTGTTTCGGTTTTTCAGTATTTTACTTGATCGTATTTTGAGAACATTTGAGTATTAAGAAGACAAAAAAAACTATATAAAGTAAAACAAGAAAATGTTGCTAGTTGCTACTAGGAATTTTGAAAATTGATGGATTTAAAAATATCTCAAATTCAAAATTTGGGTCCGAGAAACAAATTTCCCTATTAATGATTAATTCTGACGTGACTTAATAAATGCAACATGACCAGTGTCTCTCAACATAAGAAATTTGATAGCAGCAACATTTAACAAATTATATGAAGGAAATAATAATTGAGACGAAAAGATTCTACATACAAAATTTCGACCAAGGGTCGAGTAATGTGTACGTATCACTGAAGAATTTGCATGCTTTTTCCCCCTCAGAGAAAACCAACTCGGCGATCTAGTTCTTCTGCTTCCTTGTTCGCCGCTTGAACAGATTTATACCACAGAAAAGCCTTCAGAAAGGAAAAAAGGGTTAAGAACCAATAATACAAATGCTATTTTATTTGCAAGTGGAGAATCCAAAATGAAAAACCAACTTACCGACGTGGGTATTCCAGTGAAAGCAAAGAATCCAAGCACAGGTGCATAAAACGCGCTGTCTGCGTTTAAGACGCCAAAAACAGAATTTTGATTCACATACTCGAATGCTGAGCCTATCTGCGGGAAGAAATATGCTCTCAACTTTTCGGCGCATGCAATAAAAATATGTCACGGCAGTTTGTTTCTTTAAGAACACAAATTTTCAATTTTCAAGTTGGAAATTTCCGGCCAATATTTGTGTCGATACCAACAGAAAAGAAACATCCTTTTGGCATAGGCCGAAGGATAAGGGCCGACGAATGAAATAAAGGGCACAATTTGAGGCATGAAGGTTGTAATAGTACCAAGGACTCCATCCGGAAATGAATGAGCCTCTTGCTTAAGTCTGTATATGCCTTGAAATCGCTCACATTTAAACATGTGCATGAAGAGTAAAGCACAGGATGATGAAGCCTATAAACGATAGTAGCACAAAAGAAAATTCGAAGAAGACATGTGTTGATCTAATCTGACTTATTTAAAGGTGCTAATCATGTAAAAATAACTTGAGCAAACCTTCTAAATGTAATTTTATTACTTATATTGAAAAAGAATAAAAATACGTAAGTTTCTTAAGTTGCATTTTTTTTACAAATTAGAGTTGTGGTTATGTTTAGGATATTATGATTTTATACGATACTGCCAGTAAACAGGCATAAAAGGCCATCTTAAATGCGCTGTTAGTTGTATTTAGGATATTAATATTGTAATCCGTATTTTGTAGGACTACTCATCATCATCTAAGTCTTTTCCCATTCAAATGGGTCCGCCTATGAAACTACAAAGTTTTACAACCGACTGTCAATCATCTCAAATAAGTGTCATATTCCTGATTCACAAAACTATGACAAGAGAGAGGATTATCATAATCCTCGATGACTAGTCAGCATGCTCTAAATTCTCATAGACTATGAAGAAGTCTTACCAAAAAAGAAATGATATATTTGCTATATGGAACTATGTTCCGCTCTAAACCATAAATATAGCCAAAAACGAAATGGAACATATTCTATAATCCAAAATTTCATATGACTACTATGCAAAAATAAAAATTAATAGAAATATTTTCCTACAATATCTGGTAATTTCCAATTTTGCATATTATTGATGAAATTATTCAAAATAAATAAATAAATTACCTACTTCCTTCGTTGGACGATGCTTTTTGCAAATATTGACTCAATTTGAACAAAAGCCTGTGATGATATAATTGAACCGAAATAGGCAGCCGCTAAGACTTTGCATTATAACAGCTGATATATGACAATATAAGGGATATAAAGAAAAGACTGAATTGCACAAATGTATACATCAACTTTCACGTTTTTTGCGATTGATACCATAACCTAATTTAATTACAAACAAGTACCATGCACTATCACCCCCAATGGCAACTAAATACAATCAACTTTTCTTCCGGCTGCAAACGTTATATTAAATTGCCACGTCATCAATATTTGACTTGTTTTCCCATTTTACCATTATGTTTTGAGTCAACCCGTGAAATTTTGAGGGGTATAATGGTCTATTAAGGCACAAAAGTTTAACGTCGTATGGTAGTTATGTCAAAAAAAAGTTCATGATACTTATCTCTAATTATTAAAGTTCATGGTATCAATCCCCAAAAACGTGAAAGTTGATGGATACATTTGTGCAATTTAGCCTAAAAAATTACCGCGGCTATAGCTGTAATGGCCGATGCTAACAAAAACGCATAAACGGTATCTCAAAAATCGACTGAGTATTGTTCCTGTTACCTGAGTCCCGATCCCAAGGAGGAGGTTCTTCAGAATCAGGTCTAGCCCAAGAAGGCATCTTTTCATCCGATTTGCTTGATTTTGTCGAGCCTTCGGTTGCAGCGCGCACAATTTGCCTTCGCCTGATATGATACCGAATACTCTTACAGAAAGCAAATGAATACAAGCTATGCTTCTTCAATGATGGAAGGAAGTTTGTAGTCAAAGATGCAGTCACAGCCATCGAATTCTTCGCTAATTTGAACTGAAAAATATACAGGCAAAAGCTAATTGAAAAGCGCAGCCATATTGCTTCAAGGGTAAATATCACAAAAACTCCATAGCTATGGGTGATTTCCAGATAAATACCGTAAACTTTACAAATTGTAAATAAATGATATACAACAAACCAACCGTAGATAAATAGGAAAATATAGCTGTCAGGAGAATAGAAGGCATAAGCTTATAAGGCTATGTTCGTGATCGCATAACTTGTGCATTGTGAAAAATCAACATACATAAACAATCTCTAAAATATTATACACAACTAAGTCCAAATATGATTCAAAGAATTCTCCCAAAGCTCACGAACAACAGAATTTGACCTTCTTATGCACCACCATGACAGAACCGAAACTTCCTAACACATAAGAAGTCATGAGAGCACTTTTTTTGGAAAAGTGTTTCCAGGACAAAAAATATTTATGTCCATTTATATGAAACTGAAAATAACAACACTTCATATGTTGAAAGATGTTTCACAATATGATGTGAAAAAGGATCGACAACAGAAAAAGTATCACCTAATATAAGTTAATAAGTATATTCTATTGGTTTCCTTAATTGTACAACTGGCTTACAAAAATAGCCAGATACACATGATCGTTGATTCTCTCCAAATTCGTAAAGCAATGGAATGCTGGAAGTGAGAACTTTGGACAAATATCTCCTAGATTATAGCAAAAATGTTTTCTGTCTCAAAAGCGTTTCACAACAGGCTACGGATTTTTGCTTTGTGCACCAGGCCACCAACAGTAAAGCCCTTTATAGTTTGCATCACATACAAAGAAGTCTGCATTTAATTATACATTCTTATGCACCGTTTGAAAGCTTCATGATCAAGTAGCTAATAATACCTATTTCATTCGACTTTTTTGCAATGATTGAAAATTTCTAAACCTTCTACAAGTTAGCATCACGATTAATAAATCATCAATGTGTTCCAATTGATTATTAAATTCCTGTACCGCCGAAAGATGTTTTAACTCCTACATTGATTGTATAATAACAATTTCAATTGTAAACATGTTTCATACCTTCTACTCAACTAAGGTACTTGAGTAAAAAGCGATCATACAAACATGCAAAATAAGACAACGGTATTCCAGCTGCTAATACTAACACATTGAAGAAGCCCACCAAGTAGAATTTAGCCTACCCAAAAGTAACAATAGTTACCTCATTCAATAAATGTTTTTTTCCCCTTGGTGTTTGGCATTCTTATCTTTTTTAATTTAATTTGTTAGCACCCTAGATAAATGGGTTATTTTTTATTTAGCAGACCAACTTCTTTAATATTTTTAAAAACCGCACCGACTTATTTGTATTTTCAAAAGCACACCATCTTTTTTTAAATTAAACCAAATAGACATTCTAGTTGACTTCCATCCACTTCTCATCCAAATTAGGTTAGAATTATGTCAAATGTAGCCGTCGAGGGATTCAGAGACAGATATACCCCCTCAACGGTCATCACAAGAGGTTTGAAGGGATTGGGTCTTCTTCTTTCTCCTCGATAGAACTTATTTTTAAAAACTTGAGTGAGTGAGATGAATGATTTGGGTGTAGGGATTTGAGTGAGAAGTGATCTAACCCAAATATGTTAACTCGCATTCTTAACTCACGCACATTAGCAGCAGCATATATAACTGAATACGTATTTAAGTTAATGGCAGAGAAGTTGGTGCATGTTTTAAAGAAGTTGGTGTGCGAAATCAAATAAACCCAAGATAAATTCACAACATAATCACCTGTGTGAAAAGCTAGCATTTGAGGTGGACTGACCTTGGATACGAAAAGTACAAGAATCAGGATACTATGATAAAACCGGCGCATAGGATACACCTTGATCAAATCCGACATAACTGGATTGCTCTTATGCATTCCCTTTGGATAACCATTGGATTGCTGCACCGATTTTCATCAATGCAGCAAGCCCGACAAAATTGCACTCCCTCCTCTGATACATCCCAATCCACCGACGAGCTCATTGATGCTAAACGCATCTTCTCTTGAGCTAGATAGTAAAGATAGCGACGATCTCGCTTCATCGTATCTCAATACCCACTATACTAAGAAATATTAATCTACTCCTAAGATAACCTATCTAATTTGCAAGAAAGGAAGACCAAATTATGTCTGCATTCATATAAGGAGTGGGGTTAGGGAATTTTACTGAAAATCAAAGAACAAGACAAAGGATGTGATCTTCTGGATGAAAACCAGGTGAGATTCTGCTTTTAATAGACGGAATATTAGTTTTCACAATAATGTTATCATGAATAATCTTATATAAGAGGCATTTCGTATGTTAAACTGGCATCACTGCGGATGCAATATTTGTGCCCTATAATGTCAATATAGGGTATGAATTCGCATGTTGTTCATGAATTTACAGGATTTTCTCATTTAACGCATTCAATGTTCGGTAGGAGCCAATTAAGACTGCAATATTTACATTGAGATATATATTTTTGGAAAAATAATGCAAGGTCTATTCACTAATAGAACCATTTAAAAACAATGAATGACACAGCTCTGTGGATCCTTCACCAATACAATCACCACCGAAGGCTTTTTGTTTTATTTTTAGGGTCGAGTTCACGATTCCTATCTTCCTCAGTTAAGAAGGGGATATCCTAAATCTCGCTATAGGTTGATAAATTTAACCCTCTAGCATGTGCATATACATTTTAGATGAGAAAATGTTGGTTATTTCCTTCGTAAATGTAAAGGTTTGTAAATTACAAACAAGAAAGGGAAACATGTTGTTACCAACAAACATGAACTTCATTATCATTGTTGTAAAAACAAAGCTTTAAAAAGCCAATAAATCGGCGCTTATATATTATCAGCTAGCCAACGATAAATGGGCTAATGGCCACATAATTACCCTATTGGAAATATACGAGCGGATGATCATCTAATCAGGGATATATACAATGGCATGACCTTATCTAGTATCCAATAAATCACTCTATCTTTTGAATATATCCCTGATTAGATGGTCATCCGCCCACATATTTCCAATAGGCCAATTATGAGGCGATTAGCCCATTTATCGTCGGCTAGCAGATAATACATAAGCATCGATTTATTGGTTTTTTAAAAATTTGATTTTACAACACTGGTAATAGCAATAAAGTATATGTTTGCTAGTAACATCATGTTTCCTTTTCTTATTTGTAATCTAAAGACCTTTGCATTTACGAAGGAAATAGCTAACACCTTCTCATCTAAAGTGTAATACAAGCATGCTAGAGGGTTACATTTATCAACATATAGCGAGATTTAGGATATCCCCTTCTTAACCGAGGAAGATAAGGAATCGTGTAATCGACCCTAAAAATAAAACAAAAAGACTAGGGTGGTGACTGTATTGGTGAAGGGTCCACATAGGCGTTCCATTCAAAGTTTTTTAATGGTTATATTCGTGAATACCTTGGATTATTTTTCCAAAAATATATATCTCAATGTAACTATTGCAGCGTTAATTGGCTCCTACTGAATATTCATTGTATGTGTTAAATGGGAAAATCTTGTGAATTCATGCACAACTTGTGAATTCATACCCTATATTGACATTATAGGGCACAAAATATTACATCCGTGATGATGGGTGTTTAACATACCAAATTTCTCTTATGCAAGATTATGCATGATACTTTTATTGTGAAAACTAATATTCCATCTATTAAAAGCAGAATCTAACCTGGTTTTCATTCAGAAGATCACATCCTCTGCCTTGTTCATTGATTCCAGTATCCAGCAATCTCTTCTTTGGTCAGTGACTTGTTCATCGCTTCCTATTAAAGACAAATTTCAATTCATTTTCAGTTTACGAACCCATTCATATAGGAACTGGGGTTAGGGAATTTTACAAAATAACCCTTCAAGCATTGCATATTGCACTTCAGCCCTTCATCTAATTATGTTTGCATCAACCTCATATGCCAGAGTAACATTCAAAAGAATAAAAAACACAGTGGAAACTCAATAAATGTAAATGAATTTGCTTCATGGTCACACATCCAGATTAGTCACAGCTGTATAACTAAAACAATATAAAACATAAATATTACTGCCTGTTTAGAAAATGAGAACAATACATGATTAAGCTAAACTACTCACAAAGAATCCCAAAATTTTTATAACAAGATGAGAATGCAAAATATTGCCCATACCCAAAAAATAGTAACCGCTATTAAACTAACCTAAAATACAGAGAAAGAAATAATATAACAGGGGGAAAATAGGGAGGAAGAAGAGAAATTACCCTTTCTTTCTTCAACACAGGATAGCGCCCCCCCCGCCCCCCCCCCCCCCCCCCCAACCCCACCCCGCGGGAGATTTTCTTTAATTCTTTAATTTTGAACAATGACAAAAAAAATTAATGGGTTTGGGTGGGAATCGGGTCTACATTTTTGAGAGGTGCCGGAAGTAGAGAGATGGGTGCCAAAAGACAAATATAGGCCCCGCCTTTAAGAAAATATCTCCTTCAAAGACCCATTTATTTACCGCTCAAGAAAATAACTTGGATTCATAGCAGGGATGTAAACAATACGTATAATCCGAGATGACTCAGTGTTTGTATTCGAGTTCTATCAGATATAGATAATTATTTTCATTTCCGACGACTATCCAATCCGTATCCACATCCGTAAATAGCCACCGGGCCTACATCCGTTCTGTATCCGTATTCGATATCCAAAGTAGTATTTTTTCGGTTTATTGAGTATACTGTTTTTTCTAATATTCATTTCAATCCGTATCAGTATCCATCTTTTACCGAAAAAGTATAGTAATTTCATTGCCGATAACCAGCATATTTTTTTGGCACTGGCCCATAAGCTCTAATCTATGCATATAACACACACACAAACACAACCATTTATACATCACACGCAAGTATACAACACATACAGACACACCCGTGCACACATCACACACAAGAACACAGTACACACGCACCTTGGGATTCGAACCTCACACTCTTCTCAAAAAGGGAAACGTATACCAACCGTGCTATTGCTCATTGGTACAACCAACATATCTGTATTCGGGGCAAATTCATGGGAATCCTCGATACATGTGTGTTTGTGTGTTATGTATTGTATACATAAGTTAGGCTTAGTGCAGGTGCCAAAAAAAACAAATGAAAGAAAAATAAATTCTGTATTCGAATATGTCTGCAATTTATCCATGCTGGCAACATGCACGTGCTATGCATGTCATGTGTGTGATGGGGGAAATCACGACATGTTATGATTTTTGTATGCTTTCTTGATGGTCATTAGTCAAGAATTTTTTATTAATTTCTTTCATTTCCCAAAGAGAAATATTTTGTACTCCTTCTGTCCCTTTTTACTTGTCATTTTTGAGAAATGCACACCGATTAAGAAAACCATTATCACTTTTTTAATATCAGCAATTAATCTATTGCCAAGTCACCACTAATTAAAAAAATTATATCTTTCCAACCTTCAACTATTAAGGAAACCATTATTCCTTTTTTAATATCATTAATTAATTTTCTAGGTTGTTTTTTTGTATTGTATCATTTATTTATATCTTTTATCATTACCGATTTTCTCGATATTCAAAAAACGTCAAGTGAAGTGGGACACTTTTTCTGTCAAAAATGACGAGCAAAAAGAGATGAAGGGAGTATTGAAATTGTTGAAATGTATAAAGGTAACTGCACGTATATGAAAGAATGACATCGTATGCTTTTGCTCTAGAATACTCATATAGACATTTCTCCATTTTTTGCATTTTTTAATAAAAATACGAGAAATTTTTTATGCTGCCCCTTTGATTTTAAGTTATAATAATAGAGATTGAAGTTTCTATGCATCCGTCTACAATTGCCCACATCCGAATCGGTACATTCCTCTCATTTCAATCAACAAACAAACACTCGCTGGCATCAAGAGAGAAAGACACATCTATTTTTTTGGGATAAATTGTCAAAATCCCCTAACCACTTTTTTTAGCTGTCAAAAACCCCTGATCTCGAATCAGTAGTCAAAAAACCCCTAGAAAATTTTCATGCAATATCTGCATGGTAGCATGCTATATCTAACCAATTTATACAAGCTATTTAGATGCCGCATGAAACCGTTTAAATATCATAGACAATACTTAAATATCGTTGGCTGCTGCTTAAACATTGCGGGAAACTATATATTACAGGAAACTACTAGGTTTTTCGACAACTAAAGACTTTTTATGGGGTTTTGACCACGTTTCGAGGCTGGGGGGGTTTCACATTCGAAAAAGATGCTCGGTTTTTTTGACAATTTACCCTTTTTGCCCTTTTGTTTTTCCTTTCTTTTTTGTTTTTAACAAGACAAAAGGAGAAAGACCCGTGTTTAATTAAATAAATTTTTTAACAAGATTAAACCCTAGAAATTTATATTTGGAAGATTTGATTTTTAACAGCGATCAATCGCCATGGCTGAGACTCAGCAGCAGCAGCAGACGGTGCTGATCACCAACGACGACGGGATCGATGCTCCTGGCCTCCGCCATCTCGTCCATCTCCTCGTCTCCTCCAACCGCTACCGCATCCTCGTCAGCGCTCCGGCGACGTCAGTACTCGATCCCTCGTCTTGTTTCTAATTTGATTGCGAGCTCAGATTATTACCCTAATTGTTCTGTTTCCATTGATGATGGTTGCTAGGTTTAATTTACTGGCCTAGTTCTTTGATGTTGGATCTGTTGTTAAAAAGATCGAGCATGAAAGCGCCGCCTTTGAAAACCATGGAGATATTTCTGCAATTAACTTCATTTTAACTAGGAAGAATATGGTTATCATCATCTAAAAGCCTTTTCCCATCCAAATGGGGTCAAATAAGTGTTATATTGTGCAGAAAACTACGAAAAGGGACAGGATTGTCATTGTCCTAGGTGACCACCTCGCAATGTTAGGGATGTAAACGGATTGGATACGGATCGGATATAGGCATTACCATATCTGTATCCGGCACCTATTTGCGGATGCGAATACGGATACACATAGATATCGTTAAAAATAATTTACTATCCGTATCCGTTACAAATCGAATACTGTTACGGATCGGATATTGTAAGAACCATATCTGCCAAAATCGGATTCGGATACTATTTGAATAAATATAAAAAGCCATGATTCTTAACTACAATTAATAAAATATTTAAATACGTTAACCAATTTTTTTTAGATTCAAACACTCATATCAAGCCCACAAGTCTCAATAGTTTCAAATTAGAG
The DNA here is from genome assembly GCA_030015575.1 of Agapanthus africanus. Lineage (NCBI taxonomy): Eukaryota > Viridiplantae > Streptophyta > Magnoliopsida > Asparagales > Amaryllidaceae > Agapanthus > Agapanthus africanus. The sequence goes on from CM057345.1 coordinate 21,634,028, forward strand.
GTTTTTTCATGTAACATCAAATCCATAGACCATCCTTAAGTCTAGCAATAACTAATAGTAATTAGTAGTTGGATAGTGGGTATCATTAGTTCGGATGTTCAGATCCGGATCCAGATAGGAAATTTGTATCCGAGCAGGATCAAGTCGGATCCGGATTCGAACCCGGATACTAACAAAATCTGTTATGATATGGATTTTTAGTATCCATATCCACAAGTTGTTAGATGCGGAAAATGATCCGGATCGGATTATTCGGGTCCGTTTACATCCCTAGCTCGCATCCTTCACATTCTCATAGACCATGCCGAAGTGATGATATATTTGCTATATGGAATTATTATGTTCGACTCTAAGGCATGAATATAGCCAAGAGCGAAATGGATAATCAAATAAGTAGAGTTTGTGTATTAATTGTGCTATTGTGCATTTGATGTTTTTTCCCCTGTATATAGTTATGTTCATTGGTTATTGGAACATACATGGTTTCTAAGGGACTAATCATGATAAAAAAAAATATTTTTAATTGATATGATTTGCAGTGACCAGTCGGGCGTCGGCCATGCGATCAGTTGGCGTCATGCTCTCTCTGCCAAACGTGTTGAAATTGAAGGGGCTACTGCTTTTGCAGTTTCAGGTTTGGTTTATTCTTCAAATGTATGCTTGCATCTATTATTTGCTGCAATGGATTTTTTTAGGCCAGGTTGCTTGACCCCATAATCTGAACTCGATGTTACTTCATTAGTCTGTTTGTTTTAGGTTTCATAAAGATATGCTTATCAATGAGCCAAAACTTTTAATTTTGGGCATGGAACTACCCTTTACTTTGAATAACCTATTTATGTCTGCTTCAACAAATCTTAAGTTATTCGTTAGTAATAAGTTGGCATGCTTAGCTGAGCCTCTCTGTTTATATTTCATTATGAACTTTCATGGGAATTAGAACACAATTTTAGCAGCCTATTTTTTATTTTTCAGATAGCCCGCTCTATATAGTAAATCTGGCATTTTAGCAGTTTTTGGCGGGCTATGTTGCAATAGCTTACCTTGCCTTAACTTTGAGCATGACATCTTCACATTGGATCCTTCTGTTGTAATTTACAGGGACTCCTGCAGACTCTGCATCTTTAGGAATCTCTGGAGAACTCTTTGATGGCACAATTCCTGATCTGGTATTCTCGAGACTCGTTTCTAAATAAAAATGTTTAATGCTGATGAGAATTTAGTTTGGTTCTTATGTACTTCTGCTGAACATGTTTGAGGTTCTTTGAAACTTACTCATTAGTTCTTCTACATTATACAGGTAATCAGTGGCATCAATATCGGTAGCAACTGTGGATATCACATGTCAGTATCATCCATTGCACATCTTATTTAATATTCATTGTGCATCTTTCTGTTAGCATTTATAGTATTAGTAGATCAACTTTAGAGTCCCAAGGAAAAAAGATTATTTTCTGTGTCATTTAAATTTCATGTAAAATTTTAGTAGGTTTGGTCTTATTCTAAGAATTAGTTTTGAAGATCACAAAACAGTTTTGTCTGATTTTATTTTTCATTTAAATCTGTGAAACTTACAAAACTGCATCTTCTTTTCGTTTGGCACATTGTTTCTACAAAGATTATGTTATATATCTTGATTTTTCTACAATAAAAGCAATTCACTGTTACATGACATTTTCCTCTATATAAAATCGCCTTTGGTCCTTCATCAATGAGATATACACTCATATCATTTCCTTTCTTTGTGAATCGAGCATGACTCACACATGCACTGGTTAGGTGTAGAGCAGTAGAGCTATTCAGCCTTACATCGCGTAGTCGTTCTCCCCCATCTCCATTGTATTTTTCTCCTTTATTTTCTTATTGGTGTGTATAGCAAGCCATTGTATATGCAAGAAGGGAGAAGCCATGTTGTCCTTGTTTCTAATCTATACTTTTCGAGCTGCTTCTTTCTTTAAATTTATTGTATAACATTTTCAATGTGGCTTCGAGATACAGACGTCCGAACTTTAGTTTCGGAACTTCTTTTAGTTTCGGAACTTTAGTGACATCTGTAATTCTTTCCTTACAGTGTTTACTCTGGCACTGTAGCTGCTGCTCGAGAGGCTTTCTTATATGGAGTTCCATCTATAGCTTTGTCACATAACTGGTGAGTTAATATTCTGTCTTCACTGGGGTTAAACAATTAATGGCAATTATATTTAAAGGAAAGGGTTAAACTTGGAAAGATGAATTCTCTGGTTTGACGAACTATTAATTTTATTATCATGATCATCATGGTAGTCCTAAAGGCACATGGTTAGGGATGGTTAAAAGAGATTTATTGAGATGTCAATTTAATTGAGGAGATGCTTCTTAATGGAGCTAATTGGAAGAAAATAACTCATTTACGCAAACCCAAAAGTTTGGTATAAAAGCTTGCTGTCGTTATCGCCGTTGCCACCATGACCGACAAAGCTAAGTAGTTTAAAAATTAGGACTGAAAATAGGAAAAAGATGATATTTGTTAAAACTATCCTACATTTAAATAAACCTATTTCAGTTTTTTTCTCTTTATTATTTATCTTTATCTTTCATTTCTTTTCTTTTGAGGTTTTGGTTGTTTCCACTTATAAACCAGTAAAAGGTTTAATGTTATCACTGAAAGTTGATTTTGGTTGGGAGTTCATCATCATGATATTTTGTTTTCCCGGTCTTCTCTCTTCCTTAAATCTTATTCTCCTTCTGTTGGAATAACAACTAACACCATATCAGCATGAACAAGATAGCCTTGGAAATTTGCTTGATCAAAATGGATCATCTTGGGTTTTACCTAATTTGTTTGTCTTTTAATTTGTTAGGATGTGTAGCTAATAATATATCTATTTTTTTTGGGTGGGGTGGGGTGTTAAAAGAACTCGTTTACCTTTAACTTTTGGGATATTAGGGTTAGAGACTTGCTTTGATCAGTTGTTATTATATCTATATTTATATTTCTAGATAAGGTTAGGCAATTGACATTTGATTATTTCCATCAATTAGTTGTCGTTACCAATGGAGTGGAAGTGGTGTATCTTTCTTACCAGTCTGTTTTGATGATAGAACTGAATTTAGTTTAAGTATCACCTATTGAATTGAGAGCATGATTTTCTGCAATTCTTCTTTACTATATTTGTCAAAATTTACTCTTTTCCAAACTCAGACCTCTACTACATTCTTTTGCCACATGTCTCCTCTACTAATTTACTTTTTCCCGGAACCCTAAACACCTTTTATTCTTCTCCATACCATTTCTTGTAATGTTACATTTCCTTCCGCTGGGGATCAAATTAACCCCTACAGAAATCTTATAAATTATAACTATTTTAAGCATAATAAAAATCCTTCAAATTCCCCTATCAATTATAACCTATGTCAGGTTACATTCGAAGTCCATTTGGTGCTTGATATCCCTTGGCTGTTTTTCCTGTTTGTATGCCAACGCAAACCTATGTCATATGGGGAAGAAAAGAAGAGATGTGTCTGTCTTTAAAGGCCTCTACAACTGCTGAAGATCCAGAGTTACAGTCACTTGGTGTTATCATGCTATAATATCGTTTGTTAGCGTAAACTATATTTGCTTGGGAGGCGACAACGCCACCAGCTGCACTAAAATTTGTTAAGAAATTTGTATCATGTAATTATCAAGCACTCAATGACTTTTCAATATCTGTGTGCTTAATGCATCACTATAAAACATACAGGGTCAGAGGTAAAAGCAATCATGATGACATCAAACTAGCTGCAGAGGTTTGCATACCCATTATACATGCAGTATTGACTGAGCTCAAGAACAAGACTTTTCCTGAAGGTTCTTTTTTAAATATAGACGTGCCAACAGATGTTGTTCACCATAAGGTAATCTTGGAATCTATAATGTATCGAAATAAAAGTACTTTGCATCATTTTCTTAAAATATTTAAGTTTTAGTTTATGCCATTCTGCAGTAAAATAGTATAATAATCTGTCAACAATCACCTGTCCGTTTTTGTATATGTACTTGGAGCTGACATCTGTAAAAAAATTTGTCTGAGAAAATAAGAGTCGATAAAATAAATATATGGTAAACTAGCAGGAACCCCTCATTCTTTTTCCCAAATAGCAGGGAACCCCCCTTAGTTTAAGAAACCTGCACTTTTCCTCGTGAAGTTGTTATTTCCATTAATCATTCCCATAATGCCTATGAACTTCTATCATTTTTATGCAGTTGTTTCATTAACTGCTCATAATTAACTTAATATTTCGATCGAGAGGTATTTTGGGAATAAAAAATATTTGAAATGGAAAATGTCAGCGGTGGTTAAAACAAAGGGGGCAATGTGCAGTTTTTTCAAACCGAGGATGGTTTCCTGCCAGATAGGCCAAAATGAAGGGGCTTCCAGCAATTTAGGCAAGACAAATAATTATTGAAGAATTGTATACCATGTTATACCATCAATTAAGAATTTTATTCTACGGATATTATGACAGCAGTTTTCACTTCTCATGCATCAATCGGATGTTCCAAACCAATCTTTCATGTACCTTTTGCTTTTCTGGTGTTCTCTTGTAGGGTTTTAAGGTGACAAAACAAGGAAAATCTATGATCAGAGTTGGTTGGAAGCAGACAAACACTGATGCAATAGGGGTAGAGAGCTATCAAACAGCAAATATGAATGTAGACCCTGTCACTGATACGGCAAGCGGTGCATTCCCAACTCCGCCGCAAGATGAGCTTCTGTTCAAGAGAGTGGTAAAACTAATTATCTTATTGTTCCGTTCATGTTTTTGTTTTGTTCCTTTTTATTTATACTATTCATATTACTTTTTGAATGGTGTGAGAATTTTCCCTCATTGGCATCTCACCTTATAGATACACAAAAGCTTCAAGGTGAAGGTTCCAACTTTAAAATCCACGTAATATGTTGTGATCTACTAGAATGCACTGACTATTCTCCAAAGAGCAATTGTTTTTGAATTGATTTGTTTATACGTTGATTACTATAGTAACTCCATTTGCATTGTCCTCAAGTCTTGTTCTTCCACTCCCTGTTCCAAACAAGATTTTTGGTATAAAGTAGTTATAACGAACTCAACAGCTTATCTTAACTAAAAGCTGCAGGCATGCTGCCATGCAAGAGATCTAGCTGCTGTTCTATTGTAAGTAGCAAAGGCCCCTGCGCAATGTGCGGGTATTAAGTCCAAAATCAAGAAAAAAAACATATTAATTTACTAGTTTATTGTATATGATTTGTAAGTTGTAGTATCTCATTTTTATGAACTTCGTATGTAAACTATATGAAAGGTTAACTTGCAAATACTTCAGGATTTTTCTTTGCTATAACATATGAAAATCGCGAAATATTAAGAAATCTCAAAAATTTCTTTGTTTTTCGGTTTTTCAATATTTTGGTTGTTAGAGCACACAACAAGCACAAAATGTAGAAACCCCCCCCCCCCCCAAAAAAAATTCGTTCAAACTTTCAGCATTTTGCATGCAATAGCACACGTGTACGTTGAAATTTCGATTTCCAATATTTTGTTTAGCACAAGAAAATCATGGATTTTTAAAAAAATAAAATGGTTTTGCTTAGCATACGAAATCGCGAAATTTTCAAAAATCTTAAAAAATTTCAATTCTTTTTTATTTTTCAATATTTTGCATGCTATAGTAGCAGACAAAAATCATGAAAATTTCAAAATTTCAAAATTTTCAATGCTTTTCGGTTTAATATTTTGCTTGTTATAAGCACACGAAAATAGCGATATATTTAAGAATCCCAAAAAATTTTGTTCACCTCAAATTTTCAATATTTTGCACGAGGACACGCAAATCGCGATATTTTAAAAAATTTATTTTCTTCAGAATTTAAATATTTTGCATGCTATCACACAAAAATCGCGAAATTTTCAAAAATCTGAATATGTTCTTTTTTCTTCGCTTTTTCAGTATTTCTTTGCTCTACCACATAAAGATCACGAACTTTTCACAGAGAGCAAATTTTTTTGCTTTCTTCTTTTTTAATATCACATGAAAATTGCTAAATTTTAAGAAATCGCATAATTTTTTTTGTTTTCTTCGGTTTTACAATTTTTTGTGCACACGAAAAAATTATGGAATTTTCAAAAATCTCAGACTTTCTGTTTTCTTCGGTTTTTTATTATTTTGCTTGCTATATAGAGCATGAATATTGCAATATTTTTAAAAATCTCAAAGTTTTCAATTTCTTTGGTTTTTCTATATTTTACTTTTGTAGAACTTCTAAGGTATCAAGGAGACAAAAAGCTATGTGAAGTGAAAAATGAAAAGATCGTTGATTGTTACTCAAGTCAAAACCTAATGGAACAAAGAAATCCGGTCCGAGTGACTGAGACTTCTGGGTGATTGGGAACCCCTACCAACACATGAAAATCACGAAATTTTAAAAATTCCATTTTTTGTTCTTTTTTCAAATTTTCAATATTTCGCACTGAAGCATACGAAAATCGCGAAATTTTTAAATATCTCTCAATTTTTTGTTTTTTCAATATTTTACTTGTTTATAGCATACGAAAATAACAAAATCTTCGGAAATCGTAAGAATTTTCTTATTTCTTTGGTTTTTAAAATATTTTTTGTTTGCTATCATGCGAAAATTTCAATATTTTATGTTTTCTTCCTATATTTTACATGCTATAGCATAAGAAAAGTGCAAAATTTCCCCCCTCCCTCCCGTATTCTCAATATTATGAGTGCACAAAAATCATGAAATTTTCAAAAATCTCAAAGTTTATGTTTCTTTCAAAATTTTACATGCCATAAGATGCAAAAAATTTCAAAAATATCAAAATTTTCTATTTTCTTTGGGGTTTTTTTTGCAATACCAAACAAAATCATGAAATTTTTAACTCAATTTTATGGTTTTTTCGATTTTTAAATATTTTGCATGCTATACCACACAAAAATCATAAAAATTTTCAGTATTTTATCGGCATAACTAAGTAGTGAGAGAAAAAATAGAAAAAGATTTTAAAGGAGATCAATCAAAAATTTTCCATAATTGGATAAAAGTGAAGGGTCCCGGCAGCGCCCCGGCCGTCGAAACGCGGCCAAAATGCGGAACAAAAATTTCTAAAACCGGCGCTACCGCTACCCGAATCCCGGATCGTCCTTAAACCCTAAACTAGCAAACTAACTAAGAGTTAGAATCGTTATACCGAGTTGATCCAAGTCCTTCGGTCTTCATTCCAAACTCCTTGCGGTTCTTTGACGCAATTTGGTTGCCGGTCTTCCTCCATCTCCGATGATCCACCTGAGGGAAATGGCGCAAGCTCCAGCTTCGTCGAACGAAGCAACCGACGCTCCGAAGTCGCTAGCAACGGAGAGTGGGGGTGCATAAAAGTGTCACTACAATTTTCTCTCAAACCATGAGCTCAATAAGAAACTCAAGAAGAAGATGAAGGAGGTGAAAGCTTTTGCATGAACAAGGGAAAAATGGTTAAGTTTCTTTTTGGAGCATGAGAGAGTGAGGCGGCTAATAATGAACCATGAAAAATCACCCAATGAAAATGAACCCCCTTCCCACAATATGTGGCCGGCCCCCTCTCTCTCTCTCCTCCACAAAAAAATCATCACCATTTCCTTTTTTTTTTAAACAATAAACAAATGCAACCATGCCTTAAAACCATGTTCATGCCATGCTTTGACTCACCTTTTTCCACCTCATTTCTTAATTGAATTTCTAAAAGAAAATCAATAAAAAAAGGTGGCATCTTCTAGAAGCTATTTCGTATAAAATACGGAATACTTCCCGGTACATGTACCGAAATACATATACGCGTATTCGTACCAAAATACGAATAGCCGAGAGAGAAAACGAATAGTGAACAATAATACTAGAATACGTATATACAAATACATATATAAATTATTAAATCAAAACCTGATTTAATAAACTGGCTTAATCTTAAGCCGCTAGTATTATCAACCGTCCAATTAAAGTCTGCGCAGCAAGTGCACATATTTAATCAGACATCTGTATGTATCAACATACTTCATGTATACCATATTGCCTGAACCGTGAAAACCCTCTGTGTGGGACTCTAAAGACTCGTCAATACGCTGGCAGTGGGTTTAACCACAAGCACGTCAGCGGTACTAGCTGTACGTAACGGCTACCCAGGTATTGAGCGAAAGGGAGGCCGGCGAGTAAACTCATCCTGAACCCCTACTGAGCCTGTCAGTGACAATATCCGTACAGTCCGGTCTGTTCGTCTAAGAGTATCGCATATCGAGTCTAGGGGGTGGATAAAGTCAGACCCCTAACAACGCGATATTTAGTGTCGGCATGCAACCCATCACCTCCTGAGAAACTATCGATCCTGGATCGATAATCCTCGTCTACCATGGCCATGGATTTGTGGTGATGGCCACCCGTACACAATGCGACATCAACCCCCAATACCGGGAGAGATGAATCCCCGACGATCCGATCACTGCCTCCATGTGGCTTGGGACTGTACCCAACTAAAACCTGTTTGCACGACTCCTTTGAGCCGTGGTAGGGTAGTAATCAAAGCACAGTGGGAACTCACACGAGACAAATGACGATCTCAGGTCGACAGACTAACATGTACACATGTCACCTGGGAACCGCTATCTGACAATATGTATAATACCAACTAGCAGGTTCCCGGCGAGTCCGTCCAGTGTACTCATAACCCAATGAGCACCTATATACTATCTTAGGTGAACAAACTAACACCAATGGCTTGTGAGACCTGGCCACCGTCCCTCGTCGGGGTCTCGATCAGTATACACTAGTCTACACTGGAGTATCGATACCCGGTCTCGATACTCCTACGACTAGGGACATTTAAGGATGTGCTTATAAACCCCAGCTCCCACATATATGATCGCCATCATAATGCTAGCAGTCAAGTAAGAATCCTATGGGCTCTATCAACATGTGCATGATGATAAAGACAAACCAGATAACATACTATCATCTTGAGTAAGACTGTTTTATCAGTATAGGTTCTCACCCAATCATCATAATCACAAGTCCGCGACTATGATAATTGCCTTGAGGGCACAATAGCCAACAATAAGATTGATAAATATTGAGTAGGGGGCCAATAAATTTATTTTCTATGACTTAAATATAGCAAGAGAATAAAATAGGTGTTAGAGTAGTCTAAATAATAAATTTTCCTCTAAAGTCCAAGCTTGATAAGGGAATATTCCAATGAATATTCTCTCCTTGTTTTATATCTATTATTATATGTATAGATAGATTGGACCGGTTTATAAATTGTTCTGCATAATAGAAATGGAAAAGAAAGTTTCTCAAATGGGGCATTCTGTGTTTATTGCAGTATTGTCTTGTCATAAAATGATGCATTTCTTGCCTCAACCTTGTAATGGTATGACAATGACATTCATATTTCAGTTTTCACAACTTCCACATACTGCAGCAATTACCATGACAACTTTACCCACAAACCTTTCATTCCAATTTCACACATATATTTTATATATGGAAACACATATCTCGTTCTCTTTGCATGTGCCTTGCAATCATAAGTGTGTTCAGATTTGTGTATCATCATATTCATCTTATGCTTCTTTGTCATTTTCTATTTCATTTTCAGTAGAGATTTTCGTTGCAGCAGAGAATGACTGTTGTTTTGTTTCACTTTAATCAGATTAAAGATTATTACCGTGGAGAAGAAGGGGAAGCGGAGGATGTAGATTATATAGCGCTCACTGAAGGATATGTCAGATTCTTTTCCGAGTACCCATTTTTAGTCCCCCCTCCCAAAGGGTGTAATGACATTAAATCATGGTTGTATTGCAGATAACGGTCACACCTCTATGCGCCCTTTCTCATACAGAAGTAGATGCGGTGCCTTATTTTAAAAGTTGGCTGACTCGTATGGCTGATTCATCATAATCTTCTTCCATGCAAACAGTGAGTTTTATGTTCTGAATTTTTAAAATTCCATTAGTTTATTGCATCTCAATTTCTGTTTATTTCTATTTGTTTGGAGTTGGAGTTCATATAAAGTTATTATAAAATTAGGCATCCCTAGAACTTAAACCAGCGAAAATTACTAAAATTACCTCCATGTCAGTAACCTGAAACTTCATGTCAGTAACCTGAAGACATTTTTTATCTGTTCTGTTTAATGAAGGGGAACATCACTTATATAATTTTGGCCTTTTTAGAGATTTTGGGGGTATATTTAGTTGAAATCTTTAAAGAGCTATAATAGCTTTAGATCGACAATTGTGATATCCTCCTTTATTTCCACACTTCATTCCCATCATCATATGTACTCAAATCTTCTTAGATAACTTCTCTTATTCTATCGTCCGTGAAGCAATCTCTCTATATTTTTTCATGAATTAGTCATTTTTGTCTCCTTTTGTAGTAAGTTACTCTTATTTCTTTTCTTTCTTTTCCTCCTTTTTTTTGGTTTTTCTTTTTTGAATAAAACGGTTTATAGAAACACCATGCTTCATTAACGAGGATATACTGAAACAAGTCCACATCCACAACAAATTCAAGCTACAAAGTGGTTTACTTTTCTTACTCTCGATTTGCACATATTTCTTACCTTTTCAGCATATTTAAGTTGAAAAATAAGTCATGGGTTGTCTTATAGTCCTCCAGGAAATTTTCATACAATTCAGGGTGTATTTTACAATATATGGTACTCCTGAAAACTGCTTTTAACCACCACGCATTAATTCTATATATGAGCTGAATCCTCAATCTCGCTATCTTTTTTAATGTATTTGTGGTTTCAGTTGGAATGCTTTTCTACTAATTCTAAATGCTTTAAATTATAAATCTTTTAGGAGTCGTCTGTTCTCCTTCTGATCAACTACTGTAATATCATTGATGGCAACAATCGCCTAAAAATCTCAAAACTAAACATTGCAAAGATCAGAGGCGGAGCCAGAAAATTCTTTGAGTGGGGAACAAACTAGGGCAAACCTAGCACATGTAATAATGTACAAGTTTCTTCCATTAGTCATTTTCATAATGAAGATTGGAATAAAATTAACCAGGTTATGTGTTAAGGCATGCAGTATGTTCAAATCCTTCACTTAGGGCCAGGACATGAATTTTTCTCAATATCGAGACATGAAGATGTAGCGACTAGCAATTGGTTCAGATATTACATCCTTTGTATTATTTACTGTAGAGTGCAGATTCTAAGTTTCTCTTGTATATATTTCTCAGGAGTGAAGAAAAATAAGTGCAAATGATGCAAGGACACCATGCAACAATTGGCATTTCCTTCTATGATTGAGGTCAAATGTTGGTGATATTCTTCCTTTAGCATTTTTTGTTTTAAAGAAAGAACATTCGTAGATTGCTCCATTGGTAATTCTACTACAAATTCCCTGATTATTTGTGTTTATGTTATAATTATTGATGCGGAGTGAGCGTCGATATGATCTCCATGGAAAATGTACCTTGTTGATATTTACCGAACAAATTATAACACCTTGCTATTTTATTGAGAATAAGCGTTCTACTTGTTGTGCTGTGATGGTTTTTTCCCTGCTTTTAGTGCTTGCTTTTGGATTCTCTCTGCCATCAGCTTTTCAAAAATAAGAAGTAATCTAGGTTTAAGTTCTTCGAAACAAAGAAGAGAGAAATGTGTTTTGTTTGGCCATTCTATAACAAATCCATCACTTTTTGGGCTCTCTTATACTATTTTCCTTTAGATAATTTCGAAGTCGTTTTTGTCAAATTTTCTATATATAGATCGTTGCTTTATACCCGATCTCAATTTTTATGAGAGAGGACTTAAATGACAATGGCAATGATGCAACGCAACAGTGAGTTGATATCATGAGATCACCTACATTTTAAATTTCCATGCTGCTGAGAATATAAAACGTTATATTATGGGAGGATTACACATCACTCTGCATGCGTCATATCTAAACTAATTTCCATGCTGCTGTCACCATTTTTATTTATTTACTTGAAGGAAAAGCAGGACGGTCGTATATAAACTAATTTCCATGCTACTGTAACCGTTTTTATTTGTTCACTTGAAGAAAAAGCATGAAAAGAAGCCCTACTCTAAAAATTGATGCTGTAAATATACTTGTATCGTGGAATCACAAAGTATCGGCATGGTACCCATTTCAACCTTACTTTTTGAAGTTTTACGTCCACTTCCGTTACTTTCATGACTTAACCTGGTTAATTTGATTATTATTATACCAACCTAATACCCAAAATTGCTATAAAAAAACCCCAGTCTATATGATATATAAAAATCCATATGAGAAAATATTTCACTTCTCTAGCTTGGACGTGGTTGGAAAAATTGTTATTTAGCCTCTATTTAATTCTCTTGTTATATTTGCGTCATTAAATTTTTTTATTGGCTCCTTACTCAATTTTATTATTCTTTTATTTGATATAGTTAGATTTATATAGTGGAAAAATTCTAGTCAGCGCTCTTCTTTAAAATCACTTTCTAATTTTTTCTCTCGCTATTTAGGTTAACTGGCAAAATATTGAAAAATTCATGATTTTTGTGTGCTACAACATGCAAAAATATTGAAAAATCGAAAAAGGGAAAATTTTTAATGTTAATTTCATGATTTTCGTTTGGTATTATAAAAAATATATAGAAAAACGAAAGAAAACATAATAATTTGACATTTCTGAAAAATTCATTATTTTTATATGCTATAGCATGCAATATATTAGAATTTTGAAGGAAACATAAAAATTTAGGATTTTTGAAAATTTCGTAATTTTCATGCTATATAGTATGCATAATATATTTTAAAAAAGAAAGAAACTATTTTTTTTGTTGAGATTTTTGAAATTTTCGTAGGCTACATGTAAATAGTGTTGTTAAATTAGCTAAACGAGCCGAGTTTTAGATTGTTCGTCTAAGCTCATTTATTTAAACGATCTCAAAAACTTGTTCAAGCACGGCTCGTTTATTTGTCGAACGAGATTTCATCCAGTCTCGAACTTTATCAAGCTTCTTTAATATCTATAAAATAGCTACAAATAATTTTAAAATACGTCAAAAAATTTCTTAGTGTTCAATATTATTTTTGACAAATTGAGTAGTGAGAAATATTGTTGTTAATACTAAATAATCTGACTAGTTCTTTTTTAAAACCTCATTGAAATCTAGATTTTTAGATAATGCAGTATAAAAATACTTGACTAAATATTCATGACAATTTGAATTTCAAGTTAATATTGACGAGTTAATAGATATCATTTGAATAAGATTAAGTAACTATTTTATTATTACCGCTAAATATTAATTAAACCATTAGCTATTCGAGCCTATATAAACCCTAGAAGAACCGAGTCAGAACACGAGCTGATGATGCTCGATAACGGTAATTCCTTAGATCATGACACGTGGCAGATGACGTATCCCAGAGCATGCAAGGAAGGACCTACAGTGGCCGACCAGACCACTCCTATGCCCGTCCTACCGACCAACGCTGGCTCACTTCCGAGCCCCCTGCACAACTGGCATCCTCGGCCTCACAGCTCGTTTCTGGGCTACCACAGAACCAAGATACCTCGGCTCTCCCGCTCGTCCGCGAGCTCTCCCGCCGAGGTCATCTTCCTCGGTCTCATCGACCGACCAACGACACCGCTCACAGGCGCAACCGTCATCCCGCGAATCTCGTCATGCACGAGATATCCGCCCGCCACATCCCACGTTCCATGCCATCACGATCCCCCATTAACGAGCATGTCTCGCCATTAATGGGAGATCCCGCTCATCACGCGGGCGTGACGTCGGGAGCGTAACTGCCGACGTGATTCTCGCGCCTGCCTTGCCTGCTGCCCCCGCTATATAAACCCCTTCTTCGGACGGTTCAAGTAAGCCATTTTTACTCCATTAAGCCGTTACTCTGCTCGGATCTCTAGTCTAACTTGACCGTCGAAGGGTCCTCGGTGGTACAACCACCCCGGGACTTCCTTGCAGGTAGCTCGGCAACCACAACCTCAAACCCATTGAGATCCACACGCTTCAGGAGCGACAGCCTCCAGATCCAATCTCATCCACCCATCGCCGCCATCAACAGATCAACGGAAGGCAACATCTTGGCAAGATCCGGGTCGCGTCAGCTGGCGCCATCTGTGGGAAACCTTGATTCCACAAAAACAAAATTTCATCTTCCAATCTTACTCTAATGGCGAGCGATCATCACGACGATCCCAGCACCAGCCGCCGCCTCCCCCTCAACGGAGGCACGGAAGAACCTCCTCCGCCGAACGCCATCAACGCCCTTGCCGGCCGAATAGACCAACTAGCGTCTGTCGTGGAGGCGCACATCCGTGTCCAAACGGCAGGGCAAGTTCCCCAGGTCGCCGCTCCTCCGCCTCGAGACCGGGACCCCTACAGAGGGAGAGAAGACTCTGCTCGCGTCGGTTCAGCCGACCACCGCCCCGTTACCTCCCACTGCCCCTCCGGCGCTAGGGGTTGTTTACTCCAATCAGAGCAAAACTCTGTTCAAATTCCAAGGCGGGAAAAGAAGCAACGCTTCTGTTTCCCCCAATCAGAGCAAAGCTCTGTTTTTGAAAATTAAAATTCAAAAATTGAAGCAAGGCTTCAAATTCCTTGCGCTGCGCGCAACGCGCCACGTGTCAAAACTGATACGTCAGCGCAGCGCCCAAGGCAGCGCGCCCAATCAGAGCAAGACTCTATTTAAAAACAAAATTAAAAGAAGCAACGCTTCAGATGCGCTGCGCTCTGCGCTGCGCGACACGTGTCAGCGCAGTTGCGCTGCGCGACACGTGTCGGGGCCTTTATGTAGTGCCCTTGCCGGCCGGATAGACCGACTAGCGTCTGTCGTGGAGGCGCACATCCGTGTCCAAACGGCAGGGCAAGTTCCCCAGGTCGCCGCTCCTCCGCCTCGAGACCGGGACCCCTACAGAGGGAGAGAAGACTCTGCTCGCGTCGGTTCAGCCGACCACCGCCCCGTTACCTCCCACAGCCCCTCCGGCGCTAGGGGTTATTTACCCCAATCAGAGCAAATCTCTGTTCAAATTCCAAGACGGGAAAAGAAGCAACGCTTCTGTTTCCCCCAATCAGAGCAAAGCTCTGTTTTTGAAAATTAAAGTGAAAATTAAAATTCAAAAATTGAAGCAACGCTTCAAATTCATTGCGCTGCGCGCAACGTGTCAAAACTGATACGTCAGCGCAGCGTCCAAGGCAGCGCGCCCAATCAGAGCAAGGCTCTATTTAAAAACAAAATTAAAAGAAGCAACGCTTCAGATGCGCTGCGCTCTGCGCTGCGCTCTGCGCTGCGCGACACGTGTCAGCGCAGTTGCGCTGCGCCTTACGCTGCGACACGTGTCAGCGCAGTTGCGCTGCGCCTTACGCTGCGCGACACGTGTCAGCGCAGTTGTGCTGCGCTCTGCGCTGCGCGACACGTGTCAAGCGCTGGTGCATCTGCGCCAAACAGAATTAAAATTCTAGTAAAATCTTTCTTTTCTTATTAAAACTAGAAGATTGTCTTCTGTAAAACAGAAGCCCTTGGATCAAAGATCCAACGGTGGGGAAAATTCCCCAAATCACTCAGAGAATGATCTCTTTAACAAATTTAACAAATTAATGGGCACTATATAAAGGCACCTAGACCCCAATTCAAAAGAGATGATGAACAACACAGAGAATAGAGAGACAGAAACTCAGAAACAGAGAGAGAACTCAAAAGAATTTTGAGAAGAAATTCAGAAAGAAAAAAGAAGGTAAAATCTTTTAAAAAGAAGAACTTCTTCTGAATAGGTCATTGATCTAAGAACAAGATCAAGGATCTTCAATAAAAAAAAAAATAACAAAGGCATTGCCTTTTTTATGAACCATCGGTTCTGGAATCTTAAAAATTCTTTTCTTGAATCCAAAATTGGATCAAGATATTAAATTGGTGCCTTGCACTTGTAAATCTATATTGTTGCGCTCCTGGGTTGGCGCAAGCCACCAGAGAGCGCCACGTGTCAGCACCAGAATAACTTGCGCTATGCGTTTTTAAGATAGAGCATTGCTCTCTGAAATTGGCACAACTCACCAGAGCGCGCCACGTGTCAGCAGCGCAACAGCGCAGTGCACTGGCGCAGAGCACTGCGCTTGCGCTCACCCGAGCGTGACACGTGTCACCTCCACATGCGCTTGCGCTCAATAATCGGCGCAAAGCGCCTGACAGGCCACATGGCCACTGTCAGTTTGATTAATGCACTGCATTATTTACAAAAGGGCCAAGCCCAATTTAAAAAAAAGGCCTAACAGGCCTAATAAAATGCAATGCATTATTTTAAAAAGGGCAGAGCCCAAACAAAAACAGATGCTGTGCATCATTTAAAAGAGACAGAGCCCAAATCAAAAAGGCCTAGCAGGCCAAAAGAAAATGCAGTGCATTATTAAACAGGGACAAAGCCCTAGCACAGGCCTAATAGGCCAAAGATAAAAACGTTGAATATTCTCAACTGGACTTAGCCCAATCATGGCCGTAAGTCCTCAAATTAAATTGACTGAGCACGGCTGCTCCCTTAAATCAATTTACATCCGGTTTAAGGGTACATCTCTGAACTCCTCTGACACCTATCGTTGTAATCCTTCAACGACGTCAGAGAGGTGACGGGTCCCGACAACCACATATTAATACGGACTGTGGGGTCCTTAAACCCATGGACTTATGCGTCCTTAAACTAATGGACTAATGCGTCCTTAAACACACCCATACGGACTGTGGGGTCCTTAAACCCATGGACTTATGCGTCCTTAAACTAATGGACTAATGCGTCCTTAAACACACCCATACGGACTGTGGGGTCCTTAAACCCATGGACTTATGCGTCCCTAAACTAATGGACTAATGCGTCCTTAAACACATTCATATGGACTATGGGGTCCTTAAACCCATGGACTAATGCGTCCTTAAACTAACATCCGTCCCTAAAACGGGAACGATGGACCCCCACGTCCCTAAACTGGAACATGGACCCCTATGTCCCTAAACTGGAACATGGACCACCATGTCCCTAAACTGGCAATGGACCGCAATGTCCTTAAACTACTTACGGATCACTACGTCCCTAAATTGGAACAATAGAGCCCCCAAATGCTCTTTTGTCGGATCTAAACGATCCCGTTTAAGTTGATCTTAGCCTCAAATATGGCTAACGTATTCTTAAACATTCAAACAGACTTTAGTCCCAAATTGGACTATAAAACCCCCAATCAACTTTGGTTCAAGGATACATCTCCGAACTCCTCTGACACCTGTCGTTGTAATCCTTCAACGTCGTCAGAGAGGTGACGGGTCCCGACGGCCATATATTAAATGGACCACTACGTCCCTAAACTGGAACAATAGAGCCCCTAAATGCTCTTTCCGTTAAGTTGATCTTAGTCTCGAATCAGACTAACGTATCCTTAACGAACGTTTAAGTTGATCTTAGCCTCAATATGGCTAACGTATCCTTAAACTAAAACACCAAACCCAAATCTAAGTAAATACGGATTTGGACTAATCCACGCCCTACGGGCGACGACATAACTTAGTCTCCGTATACAATCCACGGGCATCCACAAACAAAACAAACGCACACGACACGAAGTGAAATTCTGGAGAAGGAGAAAGTTGTTACCACGATGCGGTAGCGTAATTAACTGCACGGGCTTGCGCCTGCAGGGAAGAGCGTCCCCACAATCAAAAACCCCTCAAGCGAGGGGGAATCTGACGAAGTCTGCTACATCGGCCGCATCCGTCTAAATCTCCGATACACGGTGCCATAAATCAACTTGGAATCTTCGGAGAGGTAGACGGATAAAACCAAATAGCATCTGCCCCGAATCTCAGGCGAGACGTCCTCACGTCGTCTTGGCCGTCTTTCGGAGGGGACAGGGGTCAAAGCCCTCACCAAGAGGCAGCCGAGTGGCTACCCTGCTCGGCTATCCCTGGCTGGTAGCTCCCTACCTCATAACGCCAGGGATCAAAGCCCTCACCAAGAGGCAGCCGAGCGGCTATCCTGCTCGACTATCCCTAGCTGGTAGCTCCCTATCCCACAACGCCACGGATCAAAGCCCTCGCCAAGAGGCAACTGAGAAGCTTCACCGCTCGGTCAATCCTTAGCAGGCCTCCCATGGCCCCTCCAGCGCTAAGGATCAAAACCCTCACCAAGAGGCAGCCGAGTGGCTACCCTGCTCGGCTATCCCTGGCTGGTAGCTCCCTACCCCCACAACACCGGGGATCAAAGCCCTCGCCAAGAGGCAACCGAGCAGCTTCACTGCTCGGTCAATCCTTAGCAGGCCTCCTATGGCTCCTCCGGCGCTAAGGATCAAAGCCCTCACCAAGAGGCAGCCGAGCGGCTACCTTGTTTGGCTATCCCTGGATGGTAGCTCCCTACCCCACAACACCAGGGATCTAAGCCCTCACCAAGAGGCAGCCGAGCGGCTACCCTGCTTGGCTATCCCTGGCTGGTAGCTCCCCTACTCCATAATGCCAAGGATCAAAGCCCTCACCAAGAGGCAGCCGAGCGGCTACCCCGCTCAGCTATCCCTGGCTGGTAACTCCCTACCTCACAACGCCAGGGATTAAAGCCCTCACCAAGAGTCAGCCGAGCGGCTACCCTGCTTGGCTATCCCTGGCTGGTAGCTTCCCTACCCCACAACTTCATGGATCAAAGCCCTCGCCAAGAGGCACCGGGCAGCAACCCTGCTCGGCCATCCTTAAAGACAAAAAGCCCTCGCCAAGAGGCACCGGGCAGTAACCCTGCTCGGCCATCCTTAGTAGGCCACTTACGGCCCCTCCCGCGCTAAGAATGAAAAGACCTCGAAAGAGGCAACCAGGCCCGCCCATGCTCGGTTATCCCTGGCTGGTAGCTCCCTACCCCAACAAACCAGGGATCAAAGCCCTCGCCAAGAGGCAACCGAGCCCGCCCTTGCTCGATTATCCCTGGCTGGTAGCTCCCTACCCCAACAAACCAGGGATCAAAGCCCTTACCAAGAGGCACCGGGCAGTAACCCTGCTCGGCCCGTCCTTAAGGATCAAAGCTCTCGCAAGAGGCAATCGGACCCGCCCTTGCTCGGTTATCCCTGGCTGGTAGCTCCCTACCCCAACACACCAAGGATCAAAGCCCTCGCCAAGAGGCATCGGGTAGCAACCCTGCTCGGCCTCGTCCTTACTAGGCCCCTTACGGCCCCTCCCGCGCTAAGGATCGAAGCCCTCATCAAGAGGCAGCCGAGCGGCTACCCTGCTCGGTTATCCCCGGCCGGTAGCTCCCTACCCCACGACGCCAGGGATCAAAAGCCCTCGCCAAGAGGCACCGGGCAGTAACCCTGCTTGGCCCGTCCTTAGTAGGCCGCTTACGGCCCCTCCCGCGCTAAGGATCAAAGCCCTCACTAGGAGGCCACCGAGCAGCTACCATGCTCGGCGCATCCCCAGCGAGCAACCTCCTGCCCATTCGACGCTGAGGATCTGAAGCCCTCATCGTGAGGCCACCGAGTCCCTTCCTGCTCGGTGCATCCCCAGCGGGCATCCTCCTGCCCATCAGACACTGAGAATCTGAAGCCCTCATCGTGAGGCCTCCGAGTCCCTTCCTGCTCGGCGCATCCCCAGCGGGCATCCTCGTGCCCATCAGACGCTGAGGATCTGAAGCCCTCATCGTGAGGCCGCCGAGTCCGCACATCCCCAGCGGGCATCCTCCTGCCCATCAGACGCTAAGGATCTGAAGCTCTCATCGTGAGGCCGCCGAGTTCCTTCCTGCTCGGCGCATCCCCAGCGGGCAACCTCCTGCCCATCCGATGCTGAGGATCTGAAGCCCTCATCGTGAGGCCGCCGAGTCCCTTTCTGCTCGGCGCATCCCCAGCGGGCATCCTTCTGCCCATCAGACGCTGAGGATCTGAAGCCCTCATCGTGAGGCCGCCGAGTCTCTTCCTGCTCGGCGCATCCCGAGCGGGCATCCTCCTGCCCATCAGACGCTGATGATCTGAAGCCCTCATCGTGAGGCCGCCGAGTCCCTTCCTGCTCGGCGCATCCCCAACGGGTATCCTCCTGCCCATCAGACGCTGAGGATCTGAAGCCCTCATTGCGAGGCCACCGAGCAGCTATCCTGCTCGGCGCATCCCCAGTGGGCAACCTCCTGCCCATCCGACGCTGAGGATCTGCAGTCCTCATCGCAAGGCCGCCGAGTCCCTTCCTGCTCGGCGTATCCCCAGCGGGCATCCTCCTGCCCATTAGACGCTGAGGATCTGAAGCCCTCATCGTGAGGCCACCGAGTTCCTTCCTGCTCGACGCATCCCCAGCGGGTATCCTCCTGCCCATCAACACGGTGGGTCCAAAGCCCTCCTCGCGAGGCCGCTGAGTAGCTTCCTGCTTGGCGCATCCGCAGCGGGTAGCTTTCTACCCTACAAAGACACGGATCCAAGACCCGCCGAATAAACTCATACTCAACGCGCGATCAGCGCCTCAACTCCGGAAAAGGGAGGATACCGACCTTCCCACACTCGTCCTTCGTTTGACTTATACTCGATGCGCGACAACAAGAACGCCGTGTCGTCCCCGAACAATCCACCACGAGGAATTACCATCGCCAAGCCGCATAGAAAGAACCAAGCAGTCCACTCTCGACCCGACCCACGAATAGATCGGAATGAGAGTGGGGGGCTAATGATGATGCTCGATAACGGTAATTCCTTAGATCATGACACGTGGCAGATGACGTGTCCCAGAGCATGCAAGGAAGGACCTACAGTGGCCGACCAGACCACTCCTATGCCCATCCTACCGACCAACGCTGGCTCACTTCCGAGTCCCCTGCACAACTGGCCTCCTCGGCCTCACAGCTCGTCTCCGGGCTACCACAGAACCAAGATACCTCGGCTTTCCCGCTCGTCCGCGAGCTCTCCCGCCGAGGTCATCTTCCTCGGTCTCATCGACCGACCAACGACACTGCTCACAGGCGCAACCGCCATCCCGTGAATCTCGCCATGCGCGAGATATCCGCCGGCCACATCCCACGTTCCACGCCATCACGATCCCCTATTAACGAGCCTGTCTCGCCATTAATAGGAGATCCCGCTCATCATGCGGGCGTGACGTCGGGAACGTAACTGCCGGCGTGATTCTCGCACCTGCCTTACCTGCTGCCACCGCTATATAAACCCCTTCTTCAAACGGTTCAAATAAGCCATTTTTACTCCACTAAGCCGTTACTCTGCTCGGATCTCTAGTCTAACTTAACTGTCAGAGGGTCCTCGGTGGTACAACCACCCCGGGACTTTCTTGCAGGTAGCTCGGCAACCATAACCTCAAACCCATTGAGATCCACACGCTTCAGGAGCGACAGCCTCCAGATCCAATCTCATCTCGCCGCCATCAGCAGATCAACGGAATGCAACATCTTGGCGCGATCCGGGTCGCGTCACGAGCTGAGTTCGAACTGGTAGTCTTTATGTTCGTTCATTTTATCGAGGTTTACTTAATATTCAAGCTTGGCTTGTTTAACTATCAAATGAGCTTTAATGAGCTTTTATCGAGCATATTCGAGCCGAGCCGAGCTTTTTAACTGTTCTACATGCAAAATATAAGAAAACAGAAATTTTTGAAAATTTCATGATTTTCTTATATTATAGCAAACAAAAAAAAGCGAAGAAAATAGAAATTTTTTGAGGTTTTTGCGATTTTTGTATGCTATAATAAGCAAAATATTGGAAAGCCAAAAAAAACATAAATTTTTCAGATTTTGGAAAATTTCACAATTTTTGTGTGCTACAGCGTGCAAAATATTGAAAATCTGAAGAAAACAAAATTTAAAACATTTTTAAAAATTTCGTAATTTTCGTGTGTTGCTTTTCGTGTGTTTGCTGGGTTACCCAGGGTTTCTAGTCACCCATAGTTTCGGTCATTCGGGTTTTGTTCTTAGTAGCTATCGACGATATTTTTTTATTTCTCATAGCTTTTTGTCTTCTTAATATTTGGAAATTCTCAAAAAATATGAGAAAGTATAATATTGAAAAACCGAAGAAACTAGAAAATTCTTAAATTTTTGAAATTTCTTGATTTTTGTGTGCAATGCAGCATGAAAATTAATTAAAAAACAAAGAAAACTGATTTTTAGATGTTTTAAAATTTTGTAATTTTCATGTTCTATATCATTCAAAATATTAAAAAATTGAACCTTTACAGAATGTTTTAAGATTTCTGAAAATTTTGGGATTTTTGAAAATATTGCAATTTTCGTGTTCTATATAGCAAGAAAAATAAAAAAAATCGAATCTCAAAGAAAATTTTGAGATTTTTTATGATTAGATATTTTTGAAAAAGATTGAAAAATGAAAGAAAATAGAACAATTTGATATGTTTGAAAAGTTCAAAATCTTTGTGGGCCATAGGGAGCAAAATATTGAATAAAAAAGAAAATATTGAGATTTTGAAAATTTTGGTAAGCTATATAACATTCAAAATATTGAAAATTTGAAGCAAAAAATTGTATTTTTAAAAAATCCGCGATTTTCGTGTGCTATATAATATGCAAAACATTGAAAATTTGAAGAGAAAGGAAAATTTTGAGATATTGAAAATTTTTACCATTTTCGCGTAATATTGAGAAATTGAAAAACTGAAATTCTTTAAGATTTTGGGAAATTGCACGAGTTCCCCGAGTTATGACATGCAAAATATTGAATTTCACGATTTTCGAGAGTTATGACATGCAAAATATTGAATCGAAAAAAACCAAAAGATTTTTAGATTTTGAAAATTTTGCGATTTTCTTGTGCTAGCATGGAAAACCGAAGAAAACAGAAAAATTTGAGATCTTTTAAAATTACGTAATTTTCGTATGGCAGCATACAAAATATTGTAAACTTATAGAAAACAAATAATTTAGGATTTAAATTTCACACTATCATATGCTATATAGCATGCATAAAATTAAAAACAGAAGAAAAACAAAAAAAATCGAGATTTTTTTGTTTTTCGTGCGCTACAACATGCATAATATTGAAGAAAAAAAGACAACATAAAATTTTGAAATTTTTGAAATTTTTTTGATTTTCGTGTGCTATAACTTAGAAAATATTAAGAACCAAAAAAACAAAAAAAAAATATTTTTTAAAATTTTGTGATTTTTTTTTGCTATAGCAAGCAAATACTGGGAAAAAAACAAAAATTTTGCGATTTTTGATTTTTCGGTATATTCATTTGCTACATGCAAAATCGTGATAATCCGAAGAAAATATTTTTTTTTGTGTTTTTTGTCCATTCCTCGATTCACATGTGTTATATCAAGCAAAATATTAAAAATGAAGAAAATAGAAGATTTTGAGATTTTGAAAATTTTATGATTTTCATATACTATAACATTCATAACATTGAAAAAAGAAAGAAAACAAAAAAGTTTTAGATATTCGTGTGATATATTATGGATAATATTGATGGGTTTCCCTTGCGTCTAGTCTAGGGTTTGGTAGCATCACTCATGCCACTTTAAAATTTAGAGAGGTGCAAAATAAACAAACCAAGAATCTTTACTAGAATTATTAGGGTAACAAAGTTTGTATCACATACAAACAACTATCTACCACATAGAGTTTAGGATTACAACCTTTATAGTCTGTTCCTTCGCTTCATAAGCTCGGTGTTGAGGTCTTTTCGCTGCGATCATCAAGAACTCCGACTCTAGAGAGGCTCCATGAGGTGAATGAGATATCTTGCTTATAGTCTTTATGATCTAAGATAATCTACCTTGAAGAATCTCAAACCCAAGCTCATGCTTCTCTAATGAAGTATTAGTGAAGTGAACACCCTAATCTAACTGGCTAGAATAGATGAGGATGATGAAGTAGGAATTATGCTCTCTTTTGTTTTCAATTTCTCACACTTAATCATCACAAAATAAAAGGCCGGTGAAGTTTTTTCAAGAGGAAGAAGAAGAAGAAGAAAACCTTTTGTGATGAATAATGAATTATTGTTATGGTTACAATTGCAACCTAGGGTTAAGCATGGCATGCTTAACCCTTGTAGAGAATAAACCATGGATAGAGGTTTGTGTTGGGTTAACAAATATCTTTCCAAAATATCAAAGAAAGATGACAAAAGTCAAACTTTCATGAAGCTTCTTGAAAGCTCATCCAAAAGCTTAACCCTAATCCAAACCCTAACTTGGTTTAAACTCAAAACCCTTGTTGCATTTGTAACCCTAATATGTTACAATATTATATATCACATATATAATATATAATGTAACAAAAGAAAATAATACAATTAACATATATCGCATATACATCAATGTATTATCAAGTGAGAAAAAGAATCAATAAAGCGAGCTTATATTAGTTAATGTAACGTAATATATCACATATATAATTATACATTAAATTATCGAATCAACACTTGATCCGATAATCCGGCTATATAACATATAACCGACTAATATAACAAGTACCAATTCATCGAATCAACACTTGATCCGATGACCCGGCTATATCACATATACCCGGCCGATATCACATATCGCGAAAATAGAATACGGTATCTCATATCGTATTATTCTCGGTCCCGCACATATCATATATGTGCTCCTACTCCGTTTTGCCTGAGCCAGGAAACCTCTGTGTAGGACTCTAAAGAATCATCAATACGCCGGCAGTAGGTGATGATCATATCAAACACCCACAAGCTGCAAGCGGTCAGCTAAACGTAACAGCCACCCAGGTATTAAGCGATCAGAAGATCAACAAGCAAACCTGTACATTCTCCTGTGAATCCAATCAGTAACACTACCGTACAGTCCGGTCTCTTCGTCTCATATGTCGCATATCAAGTTTAGGGGTGGTAAACGTCAGACCCCAGTAACTGATAAGTCGTGTCGATGTGAGGCTCATAACAGGTCGAGAAACTACTGATAACTCTTACCAGTAGCACTCCATATCAGTCCTGGCCAGGGACTTCTAGTTATAGCCAATCGAACACAGCACAACATCAACTCCTTATACCGGGAGAGATGAAACCCCTCCTATCGCTCATTGCCTCCATGTGATTCGGGACTGTACCCAAAAGCCACCGTTTTGCACACCCTCTTGGACATGGTAAGGTGGAAATCAAAGCACAGTGGGAATCACACAAGACTCTATGCCGATCTCGGGTCTACAGACTAACCTGTACCAGTGTCACCGGAGAACTGCTATCTGACGATAGGTATAATATCATCTAGGAGTTCTCGGCGAGTCCGTTCAGTGTACCCACTCTCCACTGAGCACCCGTACACCATCTTTGATGTCAAACACCGATGGATATGGGATCATCCATCGCCCATCATATGGGTCAAGATGCATATACGCTAGTCTACTCTGGTGTATCGATGCCCTGTCTCGATACACCCTCGACTAGGAACAGTTATAGGATGTACTCGTTGACTACCCTGGCCCCACTAGTATGATCTCATCATATTCCTAGTAGTCAAGTACATATCCCAAGGGCTTTATCAACATGTGAGAGTAAGACAGTAAACCAATACAAGTCAACATGTTAAGACAAAGTGAAACCAGATAGCATACTATCATATCGAGCAAGAAAGTCCTCTCTCTATATATCCAAGCATCCACTATAATATACATCATATGTACAACAATGGCCTCTAGGGCATATATATAGCTAACAATCTCCCACTTGCACTAAGGCCATCTGTTGTAGTATCTCATACCCAACATCCCGAAGAGTCTCTCAAATTGTATTTGGGGAATGACCCTCGTGAGTGGATCCGCAGTGTTGTCCTTCGTGTCAACTCTCCTGACCACGATCTCGCGGCGATCAACTATCTCCCGGATCAGGTGATACCACCTCAGAATATGTCTGGACTTCTGATGGAACCTGGGTTCCTTGGCCAAAACCATAGCTCCATTGTTATCACAATACAAAGGTATTGGATGCTCAATGGACGGAACCACACCAAGTTCAGTGATGAACTTCTTCATCCAGACAGCCTCTTTGGCAGTATCGTTGGCAGCGATGTATTCAGCCTCCATCGTCGAGTCTGCCACAGTTTCTTGCTTGGATCTCTTCCAACAAACCGCCCTTCCATTTAGGGTAAAGACAAATCCCGAGTGCGACTTAGAGTCGTCCTTATCACTTTGGAAGCTCGAATCGGTAAGACTTCACTTGGAGTTCTCCGTTACCATACACCAAGAACATCCCCTTAGTCCTTCTCAAGTACTTGAGAATGTTCTTCACAGCTGTCCAGTGACTCTCTACTGGATCTGCTTGATACCTACTCACTACACTTAGTGAGTATGCTACATCGGGTCTGGTACATAGTATCACGTACATGATAGAGCCTACTGCCGAAGCATATGGTATCCCTTGCATGCGAGCTCTCTCCAAATCAGTCTTGGGAGACATCTCTTTGGAGAGAGTGAGTCCAGAGATCGTGGGTTGGTTCCCATGTTTGGATTCTTCCATACTAAACCTCTTTAGTATGGTGTCAATGTACCTGGATTGGGATAATCCCAGTATCCATTTAGATCTATCTCTATAGATCTTGATTCCCAAAATGCAGGAGGCATCACCTAGATCTTTCATTGAGAATCGATGTGATAAGAAGAGCTTGACCGAGTGCAGCATAGGAAAATCATTTTCTATCAAGAGTATGTCATCCATGTACAATACGAGGAAGACGACCTTACTCTCTGCAACCTTCTTGTATATACAAGGTTCATCTACGTTCTTGATGAAGTCAAACTCTTTGACTACAACATCAAAACAGATGTTCCAACTTCGCGATACCTGCTTTAACCTGTAGATGGATTTAAGCAGGTTGCACACCTTTCCGCTGCTCCCACTATCTACGAAGCCCTCTGGCTGAGTCATGTACACGCACTCCTCTAAATCACCATTTAGAAAGGCGGTCTTAATATTCATTTTCTAGATTTCGTAGTCATGGTATGCATCAATGGCAAGTAAGACCCGGATGGACTTAAGCATAGCCACTGGAGAAAAGGTTTCGTTATAATCCATATCTGGTCGTTGATGAAAACCCTTTGCAACAAGTCTAGCTTTGAAAGTTTCCACTTTTCCATCTACACCAAGTTTCTTCTTAAAGATCCACTTGCTCCCAATGGGTTTTACCCCTTCAAGAGCAACTTCCAAAGTCCATACTTTGTTGGTGTACATGGATTCCATCTTAGATTGCATTGCATCCAGCCACTTCACAGAGTCCCCACTCGTGATGGCCTGCTTGAAGCTAGTTGGGTCATCATCTTCCATGATGCAATCCTCGCTCCCACCATCTATGAGAAAGCCGTAGTATCTCTCAGGTGGGAGAGGAACCCTACTAGATCGGCGGAGAGGCTGGGGTTCGTCGGGAACTATCAAATCCTCTGGTTCCACTAAATCTTCAGTTGTAGTTTGTGATGCTGTAACTTCTTCCAGCTCTACCGCTTCGCCACTAATTTCTTTTACAAGAAATTCCTTTTCTATAAAGGTGGCGTATTGAGAAATAAACACTTTTTGTTCCTCAGCGTGGTAGAAAATATATCCTTGGGAATTCTTAGGATATCCCATAAACTTGCAAAGAACTGATCGTCCCTCGAGTTTGTCCGGATTTTGCCTTTTGACATAGGCCGGACAACCCCATATCTTAACTCGTTTAAGATATGGTCTCTTCCCACTCCATATTTCATATGGTGTGGTAGGTACAGATTTAGACGGAACTTGATTCAATAGGTATACAACTGTCTCAAGCGCATAACCCCAAAAGAAAATAGGTAACTCAGCGGTGCTCATCATAGAGCGCACCACATCTAATAAGGTGTGATTCCTCCGCTCCGATACACCATTGTGCTGTGGTGTATAGGGAGGAGTAAGCTGAGAGAGAATCCCATTCTCTTTAAGATAGTCCAGAAAATCATTGCTCAAGTATTCTCATCCTCGATCAGATCGAAGGATCTTAATACTTTTGCCCGTTTGGTTCTCTACTTCGTTTTTATATTCTCTGAATTTCTCAAAAGCTTCAGACTTTTGTTTCAACAGGAACACATGTCCGTATCTTGAGAGATCGTCAGTGATGTAATTAAGTATGATGAACCGTTCCTGGCATGTGTAGACATAGGATCACATACATCACTATGTATCAGTCCCAAGAGTTCCGTAACTCTTTCTCCGTGTCCACTAAATAGAGTTTTGGTCATTTTGCCTTTGAGACATGACTGGCATGTGTCATAAGATGATAATTCAAACGGATTCAAATATCCATCATTATGTAACTTAGCTAGTCGTGTCGCATTGATATGACCTATTATACAATGCCACAAGAAGGATTCGTTCATTTCTGAACTCTTCCTCTTGTGTGTGTTCTGTACATTAAGGACTGTAGTTTGGTTCAGAACGTATATGCCATTATTTAACGAGCCTGATCCAATCAACTTTTGATTCAGGAAGATGTTCATAACATTATCCTGTACTACAAAATTATACTCTTCTTTACTCAATAAAGAAACTGATATAAGATTGCATATCAGGGTCGGAATGTAATATCATTCGTTCAGAATCAATGTATTACCATTTGGCAACACAAGGTGATATTCGCCAACTGCTTTGGTTGCAACATTTGCACCATTCCCTACTCTTATGGAATGATCACCCTCTCCCAGTTCTCTACCTTTACGTAGCCCATGTAACATATTACATATATGGGATCCAGATCCAATATCTAATACCCAGGACGTAGAATGAACTGAGAAACAGTTCTCGATAACAAACACACCCGAAAAAGATGCATCATCATGCTTGTTCTTCGTTTGGGCGGCGTGAGAATCTAGATATTCTCCTATTCCCTGCCCTGTCTTATAACAATTATAAGAAAGAACGGGACTAACGTTCCCCTGCTCAGTATAATAAGTGGGTTCGGTCAATACATCCATATTATTATCTTGATTAAGGCCTGACATGGTCGCTACCTGGAGAGAGAGAGAAGAAAACACTTTGGCGTATGTTCTTGCAAGATTAGATTGGTTATTATCTTATCTAATCAGGATGGCTCCCACTGATTTTTATCAAATCTTCCTTAAAACGCTAAAAGGTAAGACTAGCCGGGATTAATTACACCTTACAAGTTCGCCAATTTTTCGGCCAGGCTAGTGTTGGTACTTTGAGGGAGGTTCCCCGTACTTTTGTACGGACCTGATTAGAATAAACCTTGTTTTCCCATAGGCATAATCCCGTTAACACCTTTCTAGACACCTACTTGATCGGCTAATTGTCATGTGTAAAACTCTCTCAGGAGTAACTCTTACTCGCAGTGGGTATCGGGATCCAACTATCTCATAGGAGGTATGCAATCTCATTGCAAATTTCAACATTTGAAATTCCCGATAATACTTTTGCCCCTAGCAACTTTTGACCTTAACATAGTCAACAAATCATAATTGCTAGCCAAGTTCAACCCGTCTGTTTCCCCCAATCAGTGCAAAGCTCTGTTTGAATTTCAAAAATTCAAAATTTGAAGGAACGCTTCAAATTTCTTGCGCTGCGCGCAATGCGCCACGTGTCAAAAGCTAATACGTCAGCGTAGCGCCCAAGGCAGCGCGCCCAATCAGAGCAAGGCTCTATTTAAAACAAAATTAAAGGAAGCAACGCTTCAGTTGCGCAAGCGCCGCGCTGCGCGACACGTGTCAGCGCAGTTGCGCAAGCGCCGCGCCGCGCGACACGTGTCAGCGCAAGCGCAGTTGCGCTGCGCCGTGCGCTGCGCGACACGTGTCAGCGCAGTTGCGTTGCGCCGTGCGCTGCGCGACACGTGTCACGCGCTGGGGCGTTTGCGCCAAACATAATTAAAATTCTAGTAAGATCCTTCTGTTCTTGTTAAAACAAGAAAATTGCCTTCTGTAAAACAGAAGCTCTTAGATCAAAGATCCAACGGTGGGGAAAATTCCCCAAATCACTCAGGGAATGATCTCTTTAACAAACTTAACAAATCTATGAGCACTATATAAAGACCCCTAGACCCCAATTCAAAATCATGAACATTGGGAGAGATCAAGAATTTCAAAGCAGAGAGAACTCTGAAGAAAGTTCAAGAAAAAGGTAAAAACCTTCATAAAATAGAAGAATTTCTTCTAATAGATCATTGATCTAAGAACAAGATCAATGATCTTCAATAAAAAAACAAATAATAACAGTGCCTTGCAATTTTTTTTTATGAACCACTGGTTCTTTGAAAACAAGAAAAACTTGTTTTCTCTGATCTAAAATTGATCAAAATATAAAACAGTGCCCTGCACTTGCAAAATTGGTACTGTTGCGCTCTTAGGTTGGCGCAAGCCACCAAAGAGCGCCACTTGTCAGCCCCAGAACAACTTGCGCTATGCGCTTTTAAAATAGAGCATTGCTCTCTGAAATTGGTGCAACTCATCAGAGCGCGCCGCGTGTCAGCAGCGCAACAGCGCAGCGCACTGACACAGCGCACTACGCTTGCGCTCACCAAAGTGTGACACGTGTCACCCCCACAAGCGCTTGCGCTCATTTATTGGCGCAAAGCGCCTGACAGGCCACATGGCCACTGTCAGATAATTGATGCACTGCATCATTAAAAAAATGGCTGAGCCCAATTAAAAAGGCCTAACAGGCCTAGTAAATACTATGCATTATTTTCAAAAAAAAGGGCAGAGCCCAAATAAAAACAGATGCAATGCATTATTCTTTTTTTAAAGGAGCAGAGCCCAAGCAAGGGTCTGTCAGACCAGAACAGATGCTGTGCATCATTTAAAAGAGGCAGAGCCCAAATAAAGGTCCAACAGAGACCAAGATTAATACTATGCATTATTAAACATGGGCAAAGCCCTAACACAGGTCTAATAGGCCAAAAATAAGAAATAACGTTGAATATTCTCAACTGGACTTAGCCCAATCATAGCCGTAAGTTCTCAAACTAAATTGACTGAGCAAGACTGCTCTCCTAACTCAATTTACATCCGGTTCGAGGGTACATCTCCGAACTCCTCTGACCCCTATCGTTGTAATCCTTCAACGACGTCAGAGAGGTGACGGGTCCCGACGACCACACATCGACACGGACTGTGGGGTCCTTAAACCCACGGACTTATGCGTCCTTAAACTACCAATGAACCACCATGTCCCTAAACTGGAATATGGACCCCCATGTCCCTAAACTGGAATATGGACCCCCATGTCCCTAAACTGGCAATGGACCGCAATGTCCTTAAACTACCTATGGACCACTATGTCCCTAAACTGGAACAATAGAGCCCCCAAATGCTCTTTTGTCGGATCCAAACGATCCCGTTAAGTTGATCTTAGTCTCAAATCAGACTAACGTATCCTTAACGAACGTTTAAGTTGATCTTAGCCTAAATATGGCTAACGTATCCTTAAACTAAAACACCAAACCCAAATCTAAGTAAATACGGATTTGAACTACTCCACGTCTTACGGGCGACGGCATAACTTAGTCCCCGTATACAATCCACGGGCAACCACAAACAAAACAAACACACACGACACGAAGTGAAATTCTGGAGAAGGAGAAAGTTGTTACCGCGACGCGGTAGCGTAATTAACTGCAGGGGCTTACGCCTGCAGGGAAGAGCATCCCCACAATCAAAAACCCCTCAAACGAGGGGGAATCTGACAAAGTCTGCTACATCGGCCGCATCCGTCAAAACCTCCGATACGCGGTGCCATAAATCAATTTGGCATCTTCGGAGAGGTAGACGGATAAAACCATATAGCATCTGCCCGGAATCTCAGGCAAGGCGTCCCTGCGTCGTCACGGCCGCCATTCGGAGGGGAACAGATTCTGGCATGCCCGGTGGGACCTTTTCCTCTTTCCACTCCACACTTCGTGTGTCGTTTTCGCGAACGAATCGCGGTTTGTTAATGGTTGCCTTTGGATTTCAAGTTACTAAGATTTGGTCTTTTCCCTGGCGCAGAAATCAAGCATCAATGGCCTCAAATTGCTCGAACTGCTCAAAGTGCCAATGCAACCGACGCTCCACCTCACCTGGAGGTGTAGCATATGGGCCTCAAGCGGCCTCCGTCCTTACTATGCCCGTGGAGCAAGTGACTCAGGCTACCACCGGCCTGTTCTTCGGAACCATGATCCCTCCAGCAAGCTTCACCATCCCTGTGCCCGCACCGGAAGCTTCAAGAAAGTCGGTCTTCGATCGACTTGCTACTCCCACGGCCCCTCTCAATGGGTCGTCCAATTCTTCAGTCTTCACCAGGCTGAGCTCGAGCACCAAAGGGCCTATCAAGAAGCCCATAACACCTGAGGCGGTCATCCTAAAGAAGACGGCTGCTTCTGAAGTCGCCAAGGCGGCTTCTCCTGTCAAAGAGTCAGTCTTTGCAAGGCTGACTATTCCTACTCCCGCTCAGAAATCTGCTTTTGACCGCTTGGACACAACTCCTCAACGGACGTCAGTTTTCAAGAGGCTAACACCGGCAACAGTCCCTCGCCTGAACAGGGGGCAAGAAGAAGTCGTCTCTATCGCTAAACCAATACCGACAGCTCGTCACGCCCGACGACGCCACTGGCGCCAGATAAGGAAGACTGGGGGCAACTCCCCCTCTGGGATAACTCCGCCAGCTCCGACGGTGGAAGTTAATGTTGCTGTTCCAACTGGGAACAGCTTTGAGCTGCTGAACAGGGTACGCAGGAATTCGCCAATTGCGGTGCTCAAAAGATCTCCTCCACCGGTAGAGACCGCCGTGGAAGCAGAAAAGCCGGAGCAGTCTCCTCAATCGCTGTCCTCCAGGATCTACAAGACATGGCGACGAGTCCGAGAATCTGTGATTGATCCTAATTTCTCTCGCCAACACAAGAAGTCGA
This sequence comes from Agapanthus africanus, assembly GCA_030015575.1. NCBI lineage: Eukaryota > Viridiplantae > Streptophyta > Magnoliopsida > Asparagales > Amaryllidaceae > Agapanthus > Agapanthus africanus. The sequence goes on from CM057345.1 coordinate 21,666,868, forward strand.
AAGGTCGACAGGAAGAAAATCCCCCTGTCAAGCAACGAAAGGCGATGACCACTTGGGTGCCCGAAGCAACGGCCCCCTCAACTTCAACGGCCTACAAGAGAAGAAGGCCGGAGAAAGTCCCCACGCCTACGGCGAATATCAAAGGTGGTGAACCCAAACGCCCTAAGTCTAGGGGTATCGTAGTTCATACCGTCTACATGGAGTCTGGTAAAGAGGATAGCCGTGCATCTACAGGTCATCGACCGCTTACACGGTCAGTGACCAAAGCTCAGGAGCAACAGCAAAAGCTCCATGAGATGATGAACGCGATGGCCGCACTCACTGGGCCAAAACAAAGCCCTGAAACGTCCTCGGACGAACGCCAGGAGCAAGAAACTGACGCCGAATTCCTTCGTCGGATATTGGAGAAGAAGGATAAAGAGGCTGCTGAAGAAGCAGCCAACATAAAGCGTATAGCCCTCCTGTTCCAAGACATGGTGGGGATGATGATCCAACAAGATCCTCCGGCCGAAGATCCCCCGATCGTCCTTGAAGACGATAGGGGAGAAACGTCGAATCCTCCACCAGCTCTGTCAATAGCTAAGGAGGAGACAATCTCCAAAGCTGACTTGGACGAGTATATAGCCCAACAAATACGGGTTCATCATGCGATTGAAGCAGCCGGTCAGGTCGTAAAAACAGGACGACCATATCCGAGCTGGTACGACCAGATCAAGTACCCGCCGGGCTACACAATTCCTAAGTTCTATGTCTATAAGGGGACGGGCAATCCCCACCAGCATGTTTCCCAGTTCAGGGCACTCTGCGGCAACACCGGCGGTGATGACAAACTATTGCTTCGCCAGTTCGTCGGCAGCTTGTCAGATACAGCGTTCGAGTGGTACTCTGAGCTCCCGAATGACTCTATCAAGACCTTCGCGGAGATGGAGCTGTTGTTTACCCAGCATTTTGCAAGCGCCAGTGAACGCACCCCGATGACGGCACTGATTAATGCCAGGGTGAAGCCAGGTGAGACATGGGTCCAATATGCTATACGGTGGCGGAATTTATGGTCGAAATGCGAGCAACGCATTGAAGAAGCTCCTGTAGTGGGTATGTTTGTGGGAACCCTTGATCTACAAGCAACCATCTCGCAATTTATGATGTTCTTCAAGCCGACTACCTTCCAGGCCCTGATCGACAAGCTAGCGCAAATGGATCAGATGGGCCATAGACCTCCTCTTCTAAAGCCCAAACTCCCGAAATGATAAGGGGAAGGGAAAAGCAATCGTTGTCGCTAATGCTCAACAACAACCGAGCAACTCGAAGCCGGTTGTTCGTCAAAATAATATGCGTCCGCACGTACCCCTTGAGGAGAGACTAGGACGTCCTTACTCGTTTCCCCGAGATAAAACGAGAAGATTATTCGAGCTGGCGTTGCGCAACCGACTCATAAACCTGCCGGATCCAAAACGTCCGTCGCAACCAAATGATTTCAATGAGCCCAACTACTGTCCCGATCACCGAGTACTGGGTCATCCGATTGAAGATTGCTACGTCTTCAAAAATTGGCTTGAAGATCAGTACCAACAGGGCAACTTCACTTTATCCGACAGATGGAAGGTAAATCCGCCGCAACCTCACGCCTCTAAAAGGATGAATATGCCGGGGGCAACGTGCTCTCTCGTCGAAGAAGCCCCATGGGAGGTTGTGCTGTCAGCCAAGACAAAGAGGATGCTGAACGATCTTCAAACATGCCCAGCGATCAAGTGGAAGAACCCGTTGGAACCGCAGGTCATTGAGGGGATGTTGAAGCCGCGTCCAACTCCAAAGACCGATGGTGGTGGCCCAAGCACTCGCAATCAGCCGTCAAAATCTTCGAAGAAGAAGAAGAAGAAATCCAAGAAGCCTGTGAAGCCTGGCGACAAGCGCACGGACTTACAAAAACAAATTCACGCGCTGGAGGAATATAACCAGAAAGCACGGACTCCCATTACACTCCAAGAGTTCCTCAAACATGTCTTTCAAGAGGAAGATGAGGAGGAAAGTTCATTGGATGAGTCTGAGGAATACGTGGCGAGCTACCATATGATCTCTCATTCGTTGACGGACGATGAGGAGACTCCTTGCACTGAAAAGCTGGGGGCAGATCCTGAACCAAAAATTCTGGGGCCATCGGATGAATTAATTGACGCATTCCTCAACGAAGCTCTGTTGAAAAGTAAAGCTGATCGGGAACGCGAGACGGCTATATTTGAAAGGGCCAAGCGCCAGCGACTTGACGAAAGGGCTGAGACACTTCCGCTGGAGCAAAATACATCCACTACGGACAAAAGCAAATTCAAGACGAGGAAAAAGTTTGCTAAGGCCATATCAATGGGCATGAAGCTACCATCCTCCGAAGAAAACATTACCGGTGAAGTGGAAATGCACCCCTCCTACTGCTTGTATCATCGGAAGATTTCGCACCCCACTGAAGAGTGCAAAGCTTTCGATAGATGGTGGCAAGGATATGTTGCTCATCGACAGCATTTTAAACGGGAGAAGCGCAAAACTCGTCGGGAGCGGAAAAATATGACCGAAGGGTTTAACAGAACTACCGGCGATTGTCGCATGGTTAACGCCGGGGGATCACAAGTGCTTACATTCGGGAGCGATTCCGACGAGGAGCTGGCTCTTAGTCCCCTCTTTAAAGAGTCCACCTCGGGAAAAGAAGAAGAGCCGAGGGCCTGCGAAAATATCCGGCTGCGTAATCGCACGCTACCTGAAAAGAATCTCGGACTCTCAAATTAAAAAGATAAAGGGAAAGAAAAGGTCTCTGAAGATATCTCCCTAGATGACCAAGTCATAGAAGAGCTAACTGCCAAGGACTCGCCAAAGAGAAATAAGGTGGATTACAACGTCTTAGCGCATCTGAGGAAGCTACCCTCGCAGCTCAGCATTCTTGACGCCCTTTTACTATCAAAAGAGGCGAGAGATTCATTAATCAAGGCACTACAGGAGCCGGAACAATTCCAAGCTTTCCTGGCCGAAGAAAAAATGAAGGATGAATTGGAGGAAGTGCACACGGCCGATGTCACTTTTGGCAATGAAGACTTCCTCCTTGGGACGTGCGAACATAATCGCCCCCTCTATGTCTCAGGATACTGCCACGATATAAAGATAGGCAAAATCCTGGTCGACAATGGATCCTCCGTTAATCTTCTCAATGTGCGGGTGTTAAAAGAAATCTGCATGAGCGTCCAGCACCTTGCTCGGGACAAGATCACCATCTCCGGGTTCGACTCCCAGTCATCAAGAACTCTTGGGTCTGTGATACTGACGCTACGCTTTAGGCTACTTGTCACGGACATTAAGTTCCACGTCATAGACGCCAAGACATGCTACAACGCTCTGCTCGGCCGACCATGGTTACACGAGTACAACATCATCCCTTCTACGCAACATCAGTGTATGAAGTATTTTAAGGATGGTCTCGAGTATACCGTGACGGGAGAACTGAACCCGTTCTCTGTGAACGAGGTCCGCAAATATGAAGATGCCAAATACTTTTTACCGGATTTCGAAGACACGAAGAGGTGTCATAAACCGGAGAACAAAGCTAATGCCACCATCCCTGTCTTCGGCAGTGATACCGAGGAGGAAGAGGAGATGATTTATTCGGGTCCACCCCAACACAATAAGCCAGGACCATTCGCTCCTACGTTAATCTTTGGTAGCGACTCGGAGGATGAGGTCCATGCTGTATTCTCTGCTCGACCTTCAATACAAACGTCCGCTGACGAAGAGCAAAGTCTACAAGTCGCCATGGTTCCACTTAAACACTATAAAGAACTGGATGCACTTGATATCTACAGTGTAGAAGAGCTGCGAACGTTCTATGTCCCTCCCAGGCGAAGAGGTGAAAAAGCAATTCTATTCTACCGCTCTGAAGAAACCAAAGTGGAGAAAGAAATCTGGCACAGTATGGATCCTACGCTTGACAGGCTTCAGCCCATCCGTCTGCCCAGATATTATACAGAAGGCTTGAAAAGGCTATTGAAGCGCCAGGGGATATCCTTTAAACAGACCGCTCGAAAAGCCAAATTCTATGACAGGGTCTGGGACGTTCCCGGGACTCAGCACAAGTTGCTTAATGGGAGAATGGAAACAATCGGGCTTGGATACATCCGGTCAAAGAAACGAGAGCTACTCCATGGTTGCTACGTCGTGCATGACTTCGATGAAGAAACGGATGCTTAATGGGAGGACGTTAATCCTGAACCAGTAAAAGTGCCGGATACAAATGTGCCCAGTCCATCGTTCGAAGAACAAATGGACAAGCTTATAAGGGAAGCTGGTCAAAAAGTCCGAGACGACCATAACCGCGAAATGGCCATCTACGAGAAAGCCAAAACGTAACGCCTCCTCCAATAAGCCGTGAATGATGAAAGTGCCACTCCCTGTCAACCTGTTGTAAAAAAGGCTCGACGCAGAGGCAGAAACAAGCCGAGAGGCGAAAAAGGCGCTCAAAAGCAACAAAGCGGAACTAAGAAGCCACGCAAGCGGAAATCGAGCGGTTTCGATCTATCCCTCATAAGGAAAATGGGTCGAGCGTACTCTTTTCCTCGAGACAAGACAAAGAAAATACTTGACCTCGCTCTAAAACATCAGATGCTTACACTGCCGGATTCTAAACACCCCGAACAAGCAAGCGAAATCTCTCACCCAGACTATTGCCCTTATCACTGAGTGATAGGGCACCCCCTCGAAGACTGCTTCACCTTCAAGAATTGGGTCGAAGATCAGTATCAGCTTGGCAAGTTCGCTCTGTCTGACAACTGGAGGGTAGCGCCACCACAGAAGCACGAACCCAAAGCAACGAAAGAAGAACCAGTTCCACATTGGGCTTGGAAACGAATTCGTACTTGTCACATGATAACAATATCAAAAGAAGAGCCCGAGAACATGGATGACCTTCCCTGGTGTTTCGAAAACAGCAACGATGATGGAATCTCAGGATTTCCACCAGCGCCAAAAGAGCTGGAAGATGGAATCCATACCACTGCAGATAACCTCAAGAAAATTGAGTTGGGGACGGCGAATGACCCGCGACCGACATTCGTCAGCGAGCTGCTATCTGAAGAAAGGGTGGCTGCGTTAAAAGACTTGCTTGTACAGCATAGAGATTGCTTCGCATGGAACTATTCCGAAATGCCGGGACTAGATCCAGAAATTGCTGTGCACAAATTGGCAATATCCCCGGACATCAAGCCGGTCAAGCAGGCACCAAGAAGAATGCGGCTCGAGCTTGAGATGAGCATCAATGCTGAGGTCAAGAAGCTGATCGACTCTGGCTTCATCCAGGAAGTTCAATACCCTGAATGGATCGCCAACATCGTCCCGGTGATGAAGAAAAATGGGACAGTGCGCATATGCGTGGACTTCCGGGATCTCAATAAAGCCTGCCCGAAGGATGATTTCCCAGTGCCAGTCACCGAACTGATGATAGACAATACGTCCACTCATGAGGTTTTCTCCTTCATGGACGGCTCATCAGGGTATAATCAGATAAAGATGCATCCCGAAGACCAGAAGCACACCGCCTTTAGGACTCCTTTGGGTATATTCTGCTACAAGGTGATGCCCTTCGGTCTAAAGAACGCCGGTGCCACCTATCAGAGGGCCATGACGAAGATCTTCGATGACCTTATACACGAAATCGTCGAATGCTATATCGGCGATCTCGTGGTTAAAAGCAAATCATACGAGGAACATCTCGAGCATCTGAAGACCGTATTTCAACGCCTTCGACAATACAACTTGAAGATGAACCCTCTTAAGTGTGCATTCGGAGTTTCTTCAGGCAAATTCCTGGGATTCATCGTCCGACACCGAGGTATTGAGATAGATCCGTCAAAGATCAAGGCGATCATGGAAATGCCTTCGCCAAGGACTCTCAAACAGCTGCGGTCTCTCCAAGAGAAGCTCGCGTATATACGGCGATTTATAGCCAACCTTTCAGGCAAGTGCCGTCCTTACAGCCACCTGATGAAGAAGGGAACCCCGTTCGTCTGGGACCAAAAATGCCAAAGCGCGCTAGACGAGATCAAGCAATACCTGCAGAACCCGCCAGTGTTGGCTGCTCCGGTCAAGGGAAAGCCCCTCATTCTTTATACAACCTCCCTCGAAGGTTCCTTAGGCGCATTATGGGCGCAAGAGAACGACCAAGGGAAGGAAAGAGCACTCTACTACTTAAGTCGAGTTCTACTGGGGGCAGAAAGCAACTACTCCCCCATTGAAAAACACTGCCTGGCGTTGATCTTCACGATAACAAAGCTCAGACACTATGCGTTGGCGCATGAGGTCCGTCTCATTTCGAAGGTGGACCCTCTTAAATATTTAATGTCAAAGGCCATATTGACGGGGCGACTCGCTAAATGGGCCCTGCTCTTGATGGAGTTCTCGATAACGTATCAACCTCTCAAGGCAGTGAAAGGCCAGGCCATCGCCGACTTCCTCGCTGAACATCCGATACCCGCCGATTCTCCTTTAAATTGCGATCTTCCAGACGAACATGCGTTTGACGCAATCGACGGTGGTGATACCCGATGGGAGCTTTATTTCGATGGAGCATCTTCCGTGAAGAAGCGCAAACAAAATACCCCTATAATCAAATCGAGGGCAGGACTTATCTTTGTAACTCCACAAGGAGGGATAATACGCTTTGCTTTCTCCCTAACAGAGCTGAGGACAAACAACGAAGCCGAATACGAAGCTTTGATAGCAGGCCTCGAGATCGCCATTGACATGGGAATTGAAAACCTCCTCATATACGGAGACTCCCAACTGGTCGTTAGTCAAGTAAACGGCGACTACCAAACATGCAAGCCAGAGCTGGTGAAGTACGGCGAGAAGATGCAGCAACTGTTGACCCAAATCCCTTCCTATACTTTAGAAAACATACCGCGCGCGGAAAACAGCAAAACGGACGCGTTGGCCAAGCTCGCTAAGGAACTGGCTAATGAGAACCTCGATGACGTAAGAATCGTGGTACAAAGCCGTCGGGCGCTTGCCCCAGCAGAAATATCTCCAGAATCATCCGAAGAGAAGGAAGTGACTGAGCAAATGACCCTGCAAATAAAAGACCGGGAAAAGGCCGAGGATTGGAGAGAAGTCTTTATAGACTACTTCAAATACCGTCGAACGTCCGAAGATGCGTCCTCAAGACATCAGCTTATGAAACGAGCTCTATTTTTCGCTTCGTCAATGATACTCTGTATAAGAGGTCATTTGATTCTCTGTGGTTGAGATGTCTGGGACCTGACGAAGCGAAAAGAGTCGTTCAGGAAGTTCACGACGGACTCTGCGGTTCTCACCAAGCAGGCCCAAAGATGAAGTTGAAGATCAAACGGATGGGATACTACTGGCCCACGATAATTCAGGACTGCCTCGAATATGCGAAGCAATGCCACTCATGCCAAATTCATGGGGACTTCATCCATCAACACCCAAATCCTCTACACCCGACAATGGCTAGCTGGCCATTCGAAATGTGGAACTGACATAGTCGGCCCCATCGAACCAGTATCGTCCAGGGGACATCGTTTCATCCTGGCGACGACTGACTACTTCTCCAAATGGGCAGAAGCAGTACCGTTGAGGGAAGTGAAAATGGAGAATATCCTTCATTTCTTCAAGACGCACGTCATATATCGGTTTGGAACTCCGCGACGGATCATCTCCGATAATGGGCCGGCTTATAGAAGCCACAAGCTCAGTCGCTTCGCGCAACAACACAATATAGACTGGAGATATTCCTCGGTTTATAATCCGCGAGCTAACGGTCTGGCCGAGGCCTTCAACAAGACCTTGACAAAGATCATGAAGAAGACGGTGTCCCGAAATAAGAAGGACTGGAACGAGAGACTGCAAGAAGCTCTCTGGGCGTATCGAACTACGTTCAAGACAACCACGAACACAACGCCATATGCGTTGGTATTCGGTACAGAAGCAGTACCCCCCCTCGAGATAGAGTTACCCTCTCTACGAGTGGCGGTCCACTACGAGCTGACGGACGAAGAAAATGCTCACCTTCGGCTTGAGGAGCTTGATGCCCTTGATGAAACCCGGCTCATAGCGCAACAAAATCTGGAGGCCTATAAAGCAAAGATGACGCGCTCATATGAAAGATTGACCCGGCCGAGGACATTCCGCCAAGGCGAACTCGTGCTAGTGGTCAAAAGGCCTATGATCCCCAATCGCGCCAAGCGGGGAAAATTCGAGCCAAACTATGAAGGCCCGTACATCATAGACAAGGTCTACCAGGGTGGAGCCTATCTACTCATGGATATGCATGGTGAAAGGCCTTACAGGCCAATAAATGGTCGATTCCTAAAAAGATACTACGCTTAGCGAGTTACTGCCTAGGTCAATGATAGATGACGACGACTATGTCCGCTCGCTATCTTCCTAAGCTCAAACTTTATAAGCAGTAGCCAGCCTTCTCCTGGACGACCGAAACGTCCTTAAACTAATGGCGGACCGAAACGTCCTTAAACTAATGGCGGACCGAAACGTCTTTAAACTACTACCGCAGCATCCTTAGGCTGACGAAATAAAATATATATATATATATATAAATATAAAAAAATATAATAAACGGTATGTCTATAAGCAAAATGGGCACGGATGAAAACCCGAAAGGGCTCCGTGAGTAAAAACAACAGGGCTACCGGCGAGTGTTCGTGAAAACCCGAAAGGGCGCGACCTCATAAAAAAAAAAGAGAATAAAAAAGAATAAAAAAACTGTATGTCCATAAGCAAAAAGGGCACAGATGAAAACCCGAAAGGGCTCCGTGAGTAAAAACAGCAGGACTACCGGCGAGTGTTTGTGAAAACTTGAAAGGGCACAATCTCGTTAAAAGGCACTTACAGGTCCTCTCGACCTTGTAAGGAGAAACCACCCGCGCGAGATCCTTACGACTCACAAGGGAGCAACACACTTAGGGATCCCCACGATTCCTAAGGAGAAAATACACTTGCGAGATCCTCACGACTCGTAAGGAGAACTCTCTTATGGGACCCTCACGGCTCATAAGATTTGAAAGTCTTAAGTTACAGAGACCTAAACATGTGCTTAAGCAACCCCCACAACCTTCGATATTGCCCTATAAGTGGCTCAATACTGACCTTTGTATACAATCCACGGGCGCGAATAAACATTTCCATAACCAAGTCCCATCCGTGAATGGGGATATGTACACATGATAAACAACCCTTATAAGTCATCTCGACTTACAAGAAGAAAACCCTCTTGTAGGATCCTTACGACTTACAGAGGAACATACGCTTAGCAATCCTTACGATTCCTAAGGAGAAAATACACCTACAAGATCCTCACGACTTGTAGGGAGAAATACCTTTGTGAGACCCTTACGGCTCATGAAGTTAAAAGCTTTAGTCGACAGGACCTTAACCCTGTTCGCTAAGCCATCTTTGTTCGACATCGACAGAGGCAAATGATGATTCGCTCCTGGCAACATCCCAGTTGTAGCGATGCTGATGCCGAAATCGGTGTCTAATTTCAGGTTTGCAATAAAAAGCAACAAGTAAAAACGTATGCATATAAAACAGCTGAAATGATGGGCAACTCGCAATAAAAAGCAGCGAGTAAAAATAAAATAAATAGCCGAAATGATTGGGCAACTCGCAATAAAAAGCAACGAGTAAAAATAAAATAAAATAGCCGAAATGATTGGGCAACTCGCAATAAAAAGCAGCGAGTAAAAATAAAATAAATAGCCGAAATGATTGGGCACCGCGAGAAATAGCCGAAATGATTGGGCACCGCGAGAAATAGCCGAAATGATTGGGCAATCGCGACCTTCGCGATATAAAGGCTGAAATGATAGAGCATCGCGGAAATAAAACAAAAAAAAATGAATGAAACTTTTGCCCTACAGTTGAGATCACATCGATCTTGTAAGTGCACGGCGGCGCCTCGGCCGTCAATCCGACGGCCAAATGCGGAAGCGGTGATAAACTTTAATTTTTGCAAACTAGCAAACCGGCACCACCGCGCACTAAACACCCGGATCGAACCATTAACTAGTCCTAGTTAACTACAAGAAGGGGAAGAGAGATATACCGACTGATCCGAGTCCTCCGGTCTTCTCGTCGTCGTCCCGATCTCCCGCGGAATCTCCAGTCGTCGCCTCCTTGCCGGAAGGGCACCACATCGCCTGCATCTTTTACGGGCTCCAGCCTCTATACCGAGGCAACTCGGGCATGAAGCTGGCAAGTCGACATGCCCAAGATTTGCTGTAGAATGTGTAGGGTTGTGTCTCATTTGGGGTTTTTGTTGTCTTTGTAGATGGAGGAATGAGGTTATGAAAAATGGTGCTTTCATTTTTCATGCAAGGAAATTGAGATGAAGAAAAATGCCACAAGCTCAAAAATGAAACTCTCTCTCTCTCTACCAATTGTGGCCGGCCCCCCCTTTTTCATCTCAAAATGGTGGAGCAAAAAACCAATACAAGAAGGGAGGTGAAGGTAGTAAAAGGTGAAGGGGTGACCACAACCAAACATCATGATAACAATGTCATCTCCTAATCTAATCAACTCTAATCACCATTAAAGAAAAAGAAAAGTTGGAAAAAGAATATAATGATGATGGTCATATCATAATCTCACAAATGCAAGAAAACCCCTCCACAAATGTTATTTGCAAACTTGCAAATAACCCCCTCCATCGGAAAAGTCCGGCCGAGAAAGAACAAAGGAAAACCGGCAGGAACGGAATGCAAACTGGCAACTCCAGAAAACTGGTCCCGTAATAAATTACAGGAAAACCCCGATACTGTGCATACACACCCGCATCTGTATTCCGTCCGGATACAAATGTAATGAGACAAAAAACTACACTAGGATCCGGCTTATACCAAAGCCGGCTAGTAAAATCCGTCCGATCCTGATCCGTGCAATACCGCACGTATCTGATCGAACCCTGCCATATATCCATACGGCCTCTACAGCGTTTCGCCCGAAACCTGAGTAACTGAGTGTGGTGGACTCTAAAGACTCGTCAATACTATGGCTGTGGATTTAACCACTAGCACGTCAGAGGTATTAGCCATACGTGACGGGCCACCAGCTATTGACCAAAAGGGACGTCGATGAGCAAACTCATCCTGACACCCTATTGAGCCTGTCAGTGACAATATCCGTACAGTCCGGTCCGTTCGTCTATGAGCATCGCATGGCGGGCCTAGGGGGTTGGTAAAAGTCAGACCCCCAAAAGCGGTACAAGTCGTGTCGGAGTGTAGCCCAGAACACCCTGAGATACTACTGGAATACCTACCAGCAAATCTCCTGCCTTGGCCAAGGACTTCATGTAATGGCTCTCCTAGACACAGCGTGACCTCACCCCCAATACCGGGAGAGACGAACCCCTGAAGATCCGCTCACTGCCTCCATGTGGCTCGGAACTGTACCCAACCAAAACCTGTTTGCACGACTCCTTTGAGCGTGGTAGGGTAGTAATCAAAGTACAGTGGGAACTCACACGAGACAAATGACGATCCTCAGATCGATGAACTAACCTGTATACATGTCACCAGGGAACTGCTATCTGACGTCAGGTATAAGACCAACTAGCATGTTCCCGGCGAGTCCTGTCCGGTGTACTCATAACCCAATGAGCACCTGTATACATCTTAGGTGAACCAACTGACACCAGTGGCTTGTGAGACCGGCCACCGCCCCTCGTCGGGGTCTCGACTGTATACACTAGTCTACTCTGGAGAATCGATGCCCTGTCTCGAAACTCCCACGACTAGGGACCTTTTAAGGATGTGCTTATAGACTACCAGCTCCCACTTATATGATCGCCCTCATACTGCTGGTGGTCAAGCAAGAATCCTAGGGGCTCTATCAACGTGTAATAGTGACCTGTCAGGTCACCTAAAGCAGTGCACGATGATAAAGGTAAACCAGATAGCATACTATCATCTCGAGTAAGACTGTCTTACCGGGATAGGTCCTCCCTCAATCATTGCAATCACGTGCCTGTGATCCAATAATTGACTCTGAGGGCACTATCTCCAACAGATCCCTGTATACAATCCAAGGGCACAAACAAAGAGGGAACCATACCTTTCCAACAGGCTCCACCAAAAAGCTAAGCCAAATCTCGACGGTTCACCAACAGCCTAGGGACAACCGCGACATTCGTCTCAATACAGCAGACGCAGTGCCAGCAAACGTAGCGAAGATCAAATTCCTAGCTTCGAGGTCTTGACGGTAACTTATATAAAACCTGAAAGACCACCACAAATCCTTCGACTTAGGGAAACAAGTGTCCTTAACAAAGAAAATCTTGATTCGCGTCGACTCACAGAGAAACCAGTGTCTCCGCGGGAAATTCTCGATTCGTTTCAACACCAGGAAAACAAGTGTCCTTGGCAAACTCCTTAACTCAGGGAAACTAGCGTCCTTGATGAGAGCCTCCTGATTCGCGTCGGCTCGCAGAGAAACCAGTGTCTCCGCGGGAAATTCCCGATTTGTCTCAACCCCGAAGAAACCAGTGTCTTCGGCAAAATCCTTCGACTCAGGAAAACAAGTGTCCTTGACGAAGAAAATCCTGATTCGCGTCGACTCGCAGAGAAACCAGTGTCTTCGCGGGAAATTCTCGATTCGTTTCAACACCAGGGAAACAAGTGTCCTTAGCAAATTCCTCAACTCAGGGAAACTAGCGTCCTTGATGAGAGCCCCCTGATTCGCGTCAGCTCGCAGAGAAACCAGTGTCTCCGCGGGAAATTCCCGATTCGTCTCAACCCCGAAGAAACCAGTGTCTTCGGCAAAATCCTTCGACTCAGGGAAACAAGTGTCCTTGACGAAGAAAATCCTGATTCGCGTCGACTCGCAGAGAAACCAGTGTCTCCGCGGGAAATTCTCGATTATTTCAACACCAGGGAAACAAGTGTCCTTGGCAAACTCCTCAACTCAGGGAAATTAGCGTCCTTGATGAGAGCCTCCTGATTCGCGTCGGCTCGCAGAGAAACCAGTGTCCCCGCGGGAAATTCCCGATTCGTCTCAACCCCGAAGAAACCAGTGTCTTTGGCAAAATCCTTCGACTCAGGGAAACAAGTGTCCTTGACAAAGAAAATCCCGATTCGCGTCGACTCGCAGAGAAACCAGTGTCTCCGCGGGAAATTCTCGATTCGTTTCAACACCAGGGAAACAAGTGTCCTTGGCAAATTCCTCAACTCAGGGAAACTAACGTCCTTAATGAGAGCCTCCTGATTTGCGTCGGCTCGCAAAGAAACCAGTGTCTCCGCGGGAAATTCTCGATTCGTTTCAACACCAGGGAAACAAGTGTCCTTGGCAAATTCCTCAACTCAGGGAAACTAGCGTCCTTGATGAGAGCCTCCTGATTCGCATCGGTTCGCAAAGAAACCAGTGTCTCCGCGGGAAATTCCTGATTCGTCTCAACTTGCAAGATAAAGCCTCAGGCAGCAGGGATTAAAAAAACTTGTTTCCTGAGCGATGGGACCCTGCAAGTCAGTCTAAAACGGCCTCTTGCATACTATTCATGGGTCTCACTCTCCAAAGTCGAATTTCGACAAGGAGGGAAACAACCGCTTACGGGTCCTCTCGACTCGTAAGAGGGAAAATTCTCTTATAGGATCCTTACAACTTATAAGAGAAAACACACTTAGGAATCCTCACGATTCCTAAGGAGAAAATCCACCTACGAGATCCTCTCGATCCGTAAGGAGAAAAGTCTCTATGAGACCCTCACGGCTCATAGAGTTGAAAAGTCTTAGGCAGCAGATCTGAACCTGCGGCCTAAGCCATCGCTATCTCTTAGAGAAATCTAGATGCTTACTCTATTATCTGTCAATTGTGTTTATCAAGACAGTATGCTGATAATAAGAGAAGGGAGAAAGGAAAGAAATAGTACAAGACATTGCAAAGAAAAATGTGTATCTTTATTTATTAATTTAATCAAGTACAAGGTGAAGCATACAAAAGAATAAAGAATGGATACATCTTATTTGAAAAAGAAAATTTTTACAAATACATTGATACAAAGGCAGCTACTGGAAAGGAAGCGTCTTAAATAACTCTATCAGTTGTTCGCACACTTCCTTCCACGCCTTTTTCTGAACGGCCACCACTGCCAGTTCTGCCTCCACCTGAGCCCTTTGCTGCAAGAGAGATGCAAGCTGCTCCCCAACGGCCTGCTGAGCTGCTTCGCGGCCTTGGGCATTATGCTCGGCAGCGTCAAGTTTCTGCTTCAAGTTCAGTCCATTTGAGATACGCTCCAGATGGCCCTCGAAGACAGCCTTCACCTCGGCAGCGTTCGCCTCAACTTCAGCACGTAGGCGAGCAGTTTCGCTTGAAGACTCCTGACACTCCTTCAGCCTTAAAGCTGCTTCTTGTTCCAAATGGCGGAAATGAGAAGTGCTTTGCTCGAGCCATGCTGCCCGTTGAGTACTCACGGCCAAAACCTCAGGGACAGGACGCATCAACTCCAGCTGATGCAGGCGAGCCTCGATCTCCCTGCAGTGATTAACCCAAGACGCAACGATGCCCTCGTCATGGAAATTTACGAGTATCACCAGCATCGGGTTAACCGCAGTAGCGAAATCTACAACAGACGTAGGAGTCTCGACGTCGAGTTCCTCGATGTAGTCGCTCAACATGCGCAGACTGTTCGCGGCGCCTTTCGAGGATGGGCGTATCAGGAAAGGGCCTGCCGGCATTGTGATGCGAGGCTCGAAGGGCACCGAGATCGGAACGACAGCTAAAAAAAAAACAAGATGCGATTAGATGACACTTTAAGAAAGACAAAAAAAAGAAAGGGTCATCAATGCAATAGTTTGCTATACCAGCTGCAGCAGGTGGCAAGGCCGGAAGGGCCGGTGGCGCGGCCGATCGTTCACCCCTTCCTTCGATTTGTAGCACTGCAGCCAGGATGAGAAGAAGTTAGAAATAATTCCATCACTGAAAAAGAAGGATATCAGTCGGAAACTATACTCACCAGCGCCACCAGAATGAGAAGCGAGTTCAGATGGGAAGGAGAAGTGTGGGAGCAACACCTGATAAAGATGGTCAAAAAATACTCCTGAAAAGACACAACAGTACGACTTTAGTACATAAACTATGCGCCTGAAAGATAAGACTAATAAGTTGCGAACCCATACCTTCCAACATCTTCGATGGTACGAGAGAAGGCTGAGAGATGACCACCGCCAAGGCAGTAGTTGACGGCGCTCCCTCGAGCAATGGAGCATCGGCACTGGCCGCACCTGCGTTAAAAAAACAAGGGTAAACCTGTCAGGAAAGATTGCAAGATAGAAAAAGGGGGACGGTAATCCGAAATTTACTTGATGAGCCTCCAGCCGAGACGGAGGCGTCTTCCTCCTCCGTCGACATAAGTCCACCACCCGTGGCCTCATCCCCAGACTCCACGGGGGCTGTCGTCGTGCTCGCGAGGCCAGGAGATGGCGAAGGGCCATAGGCGGGGAGAGCAATGATCGGAGCATTGCCAGACTCTTGAGAAAGAGCGGTCGGCTTATCCCCAGGAATCATGTCCACCTCACCCGCTACTCCCTCGGGCTCAGCATTCGCGGCTGTCTCATCCACCGTCGCCACGGGGTCATCGGTCTCAGGTGCTCCGTCCGCTGCTACCTCGGGCTCGGCATCGGCCACCTGCTCAGGCATAGTGGACGTGACCATTTCGTCAGCCACTAGCTCGGACCCGGCAATCCCGGTTGTGTCGTCCGCCATCGGCTTGGTTTCGACCAATACCTCTTCCTCTGGCCCCTCAGGTTCGATGGTCTCCGCCTCCCCCTCGGTTGGACTTGGCCCTGCAGGACAGAATATATAAGAACCGACAGCTTTATAATTCTTACAACAAAATTCTGAAAGAAATATTACCTGAGGTGGACTTATCGTTAGCCTCCCTATTGGCGCGCACCGCCTGTCTGTGAGCTGTAGACAAGGCGACCGGGGGCTCATCTGAGGGAGTATCAGCACTAGGGATGGTGCTTGGGCCCGCTCCAATGGCCAAAGCAGCCCTGCGTGCCTTCGCTTCGTGCCTCAACCGCTTCCTCTCCTCCCGGGCCTTCGCGATGGACCTTTTTGACGCTTCCTTCATCAAGGTGTCGTCGTCCTCGTTTAGAGTTGCCTCCAGAGCCTTCAAGGCATCTCTCATCGGCTCTTCAAGTCGGGTCTCTCGCGGTAGCCCCGAGGAGGCAGAAACATCAGCGGCTGGCCCGGGAAGAGTCTCCGCGTCACCTGGCGGGATCGGCATTGTGGTTCCTGTGATAAAAAAGGGGAGATTAGATCGACCATAACACAAGGAGAATAAAGACTTGATGAATCGAAATGTACCAAGGCCTAAGGACGCTCTAAGTCGTTCCTCCTCTTGGAAAGTCTTGAGGGAAGCGGCAATGGCTTCTTCAGTGGTGATGCCTGTTTGAAGAAAAGAAAGGAAAAACGTTAGTCAAAGGCAATAATAAAGATATGATGCAATAAAAAATGCGACTAGTGATTACCTGATTGCGCAAGCTTAGCTAGCCACGCTTCGCGCCTCACCAACCGCTCTGAAGCTACGATCGCAGCCTCCAAGTTCGTGTCATCCGGCGGCATGACTAAGCCCCTGTTGGTCCCGTACTCACCCAGGCCCTCGCTATAGGGAGCGTGGGGTTCCTGACCGAACGCAACGTCAGCTGCGAAGAGCGACTTCTTTTTCTTCTTTTGCCCACCAGCCCTGGGTGCACCCGGGATCGACTTGCGCTTTGCAGGCACCTTGGGGCGGCGGGTCCCGATGTCCGCACCCACACCAGACTCCGGCGAGGCTACAACTACTGTCTCCACTGGAGCACAGGGCGCTGGTGGTGCATCCGCAGTATCGGGAAGTGGCAATCCGCGTGGAGGACTCTGCACACGCGGTGGTCCGGCTCTAGCATCTTTCAGAGGGGGAACTACCGGGGTCCTCGGCACTAAAGGAACTTTGCGGTCGCTACCTAGAGGCACACCCTTACGGTCGACCAGTAATCGCTTTTCTTCCTTTATAACGGCTCCCGTCGAATGATTGTACCATTCTATATATACCTTGAGGAGTCGTGGGGCACAAGTCGGCTCACTGATAAAAAAATGAGAACCTGTGTTCAGACACATGAAGTGATGCAGCGCGTTCTCCATCCCTTCTTCAGTAGCAGCAGGTTCCGATAGGAAAGCCTCCAATGGTACCCCTTGATTGTAGCTCAGTTGTTGGGTGAAACGATGCGGGTTGTATCTTATGAAAATCGCCGCACCGTTCTGCCTGAACACCAGGAAGCCCGGTCTGATAGAATATAGATGGAGGGTTTCCCGGGCCGTCAAAACTGAGGTCCCATCTTTGAAAGTGTCTTGCAATGGCCGCACTGCAGTGGTAGATGCCTTTCCAATAGTCAGCACTTTGTCAATGAAAGACACCCCGTCTCCAACGGTGTGGGGGCGAAGGAGCAAACCCCTGGCATTCCGTGGCGATGGAGTCACAATTGAGGCGCCAATCAGCTGTATGATTCGAGGGAAGCTGCACCTGTCGTAAAACGAGGGCCTTTTGTGCATGCCGAAGACGCCCGATGTGTGTAGCTCGAGCCATGATACGAAGTAGTGCATCGGGAAGATCACGTGCAGTACCCCAGGCTCATTAGCATCCGCTGCTTGACTAAGGCCGTGATACAGGTGTGCTAAGTCGGCGATCCCAATAGCCACTTTTACCCCAATGGTCATCCGGTGAGCTGGGTAAAAGACAGAGGGCCGCATATAGCGAGAATGCATTGGGAGCGCAAACCAACTCAGCCATAGCCCAAGAAATCCTAAGAAGAAGGCCTCCTCGTCCATCCCGGGGGCTGCAACTTCCGCAAAAGACACAGTCGGGGAGTTAGGAAGGAAAAAACCCTTTTGGTCTATTTCCTTCGCCGGCAGGTTATCCAAACCTAGACCGAAAGGGTCATCAAGTGTGGCAAACTTGGCAGCTTCTGCCGAAAGGACGTTTGGGTGAAGGAACCGAGCGATGAAATCTTCGAAGCTAACTCCGCGACTCTCACGTTCGATGAAAAGGGCCTGATAGATGTTCAACACTTTGATCAAACTTGGGAATTAATGTTGAACAGCATTCTCCGGAGTGAGGCCCCTTACTGTCGGCTTAGCACCGAAGACATACTCGTCTGTAGGAAGCAACTCCTCATAGTGCTCCTCTATAACCTGTAAGCCGGAGACCTCTGTGAATTCCTCCAAAGAAATCGACACTTCCCGGTCCATTGCGAGGAAAGTGTGAGTAGGAATGTTCCACTGCTCCAAAAAGGCCTTGAACCACCAGGTGGGAAGCGTGGGATATTGGAAGAGGGAGACGTAAACCGCAGTGTACAACCCTAATCTTATCAACTGCGACTTCTTCGCCGACAGAATGTAGCGATGCCATGGCAGATAGCCGATCGGGTGGCGGGGGATCAGACCTATATTATATGATTGCCCCCAAGGCCGTGCCTCGCCTTGACAAATACGGCGTCCCAGGATATCCAAAACCATAGGACGCTGAACCGGAGTTGCATCTATAGCAGGATAAAGAAAGCCCTTCGAAGTCCAATCAACCATCTCCACGGCATACTGCACCGGGGGTGGGCTGGCATAGTGGATCGCCGTAATAGGCTCCGACGGCACTGCGCACGAAAAACTCCGTCGACCCATGATAATCTGGTTATACCACGACCCCCAAAGGTGGAGACTCTTATATTCCGGGTCGTGGTCCCTGATCATAGTTAGGACTTCGCAGTCCACTGGGGCTTGGGGAAACCCTTCCTCCGAACGAACAAATGGGAATGAAGTATCGAAAGACATAGTCACTGTAAGGGAAAAAAATTAGCCGTTAGTGTTGTAATTCCAACGCTTGGCGTTCAAATTTTTTTAATTAATTAATTAAATTAAAAATTAATTAAAATTAAATTAAAATTAATTACACCACACTGCAGTGCAGTGGGTAGGAGACCAAAGGGGGACCCATAAAATCTGGATGACAATGCATCAGTTAATAAGACAACCCCATCATTGGATGAGATTGTCAGTTAATCCCCAAGAGAATATTCTCATTAATAATAAAAAAATCCCTAGAGATAAGGAGAAAATCTCCTCTTTCATAGCAAAGCTCTGTCACAGAGTGACACTTGTCAAACTCTGGTCTCAGGGAAATAAAATTCCTTAAAAAAGCCTAGCTCTGTAATAATAATAGAAAAATCCATCAAAGAAAAAATCAATTAATTCTTAAAAAAATTAAAGTTCTGGGATCTTAAAAATCCATATAAAAAAAACTCTTAAGAGTTCATCATCAGAAGATCAAAAGATCTATGTTTGTTCCATGAGCAAAGCTCTGTTCATGGGTTAAAAACCCTAAAACAAGATCTCTTTAGATCTATGGATTCATGAGAGCATGGTTCTGTTGGTGAAACCCCAAAGGGGTTTTCTTTAGATCAAAGATCTATGAGAGCAAGGCTCTGTTGGTTAAGATTGATTTAAATAAATTTAAATTAATTTTACCTAAAGTTTTTCTAAAAAAGTTCTGACTTTGGAAATGAGAGCAAGGCTCTGAAGTTCTTGGAAACAAGAGCAAAGCTCTGAAAATTCAAATTCTTGAAGATGGTGAACATCTGTTGAGGACCAAGGGTCCTATTTATAGGCGCTTGCGCCCCTTCAAATCCTTAATTGATCCAACGGATAGGATCTTGCCATCGCTGCACCCACGTGTGTGCCACGTGAGCGCAACGGTGGGAGGGGTATTTGTTTCCCCCAATCAGAGCAAAACTCTGTTTGAATTTCAAAAATTCAAAATTTGAAGCAACGCTTCAAATTCCTTGCGCTACGCGCCACGTGTCAAAAACTGATACGTCAGCGCAGCGCCCAAGGCAGCGTGCCCAATCAGAGCAAGCCTCTATTTAAAACAAAATTAAAGGAAGTAACGCTTCAGTTGCGCAAGCGCTGCGCTGCGCGACACGTGTCAGCGCAAACGCAGTTGCGCAAACGCTGCGCTGCGCGACACGTGTCAGCGCAGATGCGCTGCGCTGTGCGCTGCGCGACACGTGTCACGCGCTGGGGCGTTTGCGCCAAACAGAATTAAAATTCTAGTAAGATCCTTCTGTTCTTATTAAAACAAGAAGATTGCCTTCTGTAAAACAGAAGCCCTTGGATCAAAGATCCAACGGTGGGGAAAATTCCCCAAATCACTCAGGGAATGATCTCTTTAACAAACTTAACAAATCTATGAGCACTATATAAAGACCCCTAGACCCCAATTCAAAATCATGAACATTGGGAGAGATCAAGAATTTCAAAGCAGAGAGAACTCTGAAGAAAGTTCAAGAAAAAGGTAAAAACCTTCATAAAATAGAAGAATTTCTTCTAATAGATCATTGATCTAAGAACAAGATCAATGATCTTCAATAAAAAACAAATAATAACAGTGCCTTGCACTTTTTTTTTATGAACCACTGGTTCTTTGAAAACAAGAAAAACTTGTTTTCTCTGATCTAAAATTGATCAAAATTGTCACGCCCCGCTTCCCAAAGTACGCTAAAGTGGGCACGTGACATAGCCAACCATGCTACCTGTGGGTAGGAAAAATCCTTCCACAGTCACATTACGGCTGTGGAGATATCAAGAACAGGAAAGTAAACTAACTACCTAGTACATGTCCATAAACCAGAGTAAAAGAATCAAGAGATAACAATACGCGGAAGCCAAAAGATACAATAAATGAAACACCTGGAGTGAAACTACGTACCGACAGGAACCTCACCGCTCGTCTAACAGCGGCAAAACTCCTAATCAGTCTGCAGCAAGGTAGAAGAATCTGGGCCATGCAAAACCCAGACGTCAGCGCGTCAAGTCATCAAGTAATAACATAGTAAATAGGCAATGCGAATATAAACATGAATAAAGCAAGGGTAACAATAATATAAATCAGAGCAGTACAGGGTAGTGTGCAGTGGGTAAACTGGATTGTTCTATCAGGTTCTCTGTTCTAAAGTCTTTGAAACCAAATTGATGAATCATCGATGTAACTCAATAGTATCCCGTACATACCCGGGACCACGGCCACAATATTCTCGGCTGCAGCCGAGACATGCCGCTAGGCACAAAACAGGAATGTGTACACTCGATAGTATCCCGTACATACCTGGGACCACGGCCACAATATTCTCGGCCGAAACCGAGACATGCCGCTAGGCACAAAACAGGAATGTGTACACTCAGGACAGGTAGTGAACTGTCGAGTTACAAGTCAGGCTTCACCTTTGATTTCCCCATACCCCCAAGTTATATGTGTATGTCAAGTCAGGTATCCAGTAATCAAGAAACTAATGCCAACACAGGATCAGGTAAACAGGTTTGTCTGGATAAACAACAGGAACGGTCCATGAGGACTACATGTTATGTTTGTTGGCATTAGACACAAGATCAGGTAACAGGTAAAGCCATGGTACATCAGGTCAAGCCAGGTAATGTATAAAGGTGTCATGTCATGTCAAGAGTGTACGGTACCATGTCATGTCAAGTAGGAAGTGTAAAAGGTCATGTCAGAAAGCACAAGATGTCATGTGGGTGCTCATAATCAAACTAACATAAGCATGTGTATAACTAAACAAGCATGAGTACTATCAGAATAATAAACTGGAACATGCAATATGACATGCAAATAGATATAATTTCAAGGATATGGATGCACAGTTATCGATTAGGGTTACATTTATAGTTCCAATATTAATTAGGATGCAATTTATTAAACATGGAGTGTTAATATCACATTATTATGTAGTAATGTGATCTATGGATGCAATTATATGTATCTTAAATGCGATGGATGCAAACGGATATCCGAAAAGTTATAAAACTATAAAATGGTAATGTGGGATGTACAACTAAGCAATATGTGATATAAATATTGATGTAATAATATTAATATGGATAGTATATTCAAAGCGATTAATAACTATAAAAGTGGTATTGATTAACCATGCACAAGAAAGTTCCGTTCAGAAATTCAGCGTCACCCTAATTTATAAAATAGCTTAAAAATAACAAACGCTCTCCAAAAGGGACGTGTCTTATACCAAAACAAAGATAATTCAATAAGGTTTTCATTTTTATAAGTATAAGAATCTCAGGTTGTCCCTACAAAAAGTTATGAACATTCGAAATAGAAAGTTTGCTGCTGGAATTTCCCTGGACAGCAGTTTGGAGACATTTTCATTTGCATTTTATGTTATTTAAAAAATTTATTTTGCAAGTAAATATTTCATAGAGTTATAGTATTCTGAGTTAGCTTCGTAAAGAACTAAAGAACGTATTCTAATGATTTTTCTATGATTTATAATGAATTTTATAAGGTAAGGTGTACAGTAAATTTCAGATTTGTCGTATCCGCTTTTTCAACGACGTTTCATGTGTAAACTATAATATTTTCAAATATATAATATTATAAAATGCAGATTATAAGCTAATTAAAGATAATAATAAGAAATATTACGACGATATATATTTTAATTGATATGGATGCAGTATAATGTACTCTAGTATGTCACAAGATAAGTTTTCATGATCTAGATTTAATATGATATAAACGGATGCAAACGGAATATCGAAACATTATAAAATTAAACATGGGGCATTAGATTTAAACTATAGGTATGGTATTTATTTAAATAGATATAAAATGAATTATATAGCATGTAGCAAGATTAACTTGCCTCGATGGGTCGCGAATCGGGAAAACGGAACGTTAATCGTCGGCGGGGAAAACTCGCGACGGGCGCACGGTTCACGGAATGAACCCAAACGACGAACAAAGGAACCACACGGGTCGGGGTACCTCGCTGGAACGTCTTGAATCGTCACCGGCACGACGGAATTCCGGAAACAAAAGAACAGTTAAAAAAAATGAGAAACGAGACATGAAGTAAGAAGAGAAAGAATGATAAAGAGAAGTACGGGAGAATATATGAGAGAGAGAGAGAAAATGTGGAGAGATAGAGAGAGAGAGAAGTGGGGCCCACGGGGTTAAAAGGGAGGTTGCGATTGGCTGAGAGAATAAATTTAGAAGGATATAAAAGATTGTAAAAATATTATATGGTTAATTAAATTATATATGATGGTTTAAATATATTAAAATCTGGGATTTTGGTGCAAACTAAAACATTTCCAAATCGCGTCCGGGTCGGGTCCAAAAATTTGAAATTGAAATAATAGAATTTTAGGCGGGATCCAAAATTTAAAATGAAGTGTTTTATGATCAAAAAGCATACCCCCAAAACGGACACACGTACGTGCACGTAGCCGTCCAAACTAGTCCGTTTCACTGAACGGGACGAGAACACGATGCACGGACGCTACAACAGGGTTAGGGGTGTCGAGCAGGCCAAGATGAATATTTTTAATTTTATTTTAGATGCCAAAAATTATTATATGCAGAAATTAATTTCCAGGTAGAATTTACAATAATTAACCATCAAGCAAGATAAATGAAATAAGTGCCACACTACGTTCGAACGGTAACTGAAATTAGTAGGATTGGGCTCGGGTGTTACAAAAATATAAAACAGTGCCCTGCACTTGCAAAATTGGCACTGTTGTGCTCTTAGATTGGCGCAAGCCACCAGAGAGCGCCACGTGTCAGCCCCAGAACAACTTGCGCTATACGCTTTTAAAATAGAGCATTACTCTCTGAAATTGGTGCAACTCATCATAGCGTGCCACGTGTCAGCAGCGTAACAGCGCAACGCACTGACACGGCGCACTGCGCTAACTGCGCTTGCGCTCACCAGAGTGTGACACGTGTCACCCCCACAAGTGCTTGCGCTCATTTATTGGCGCAAAGCGCCTGACAGGCCACATGGCCACTGTCAAATAATTGATGTACTGCATCATTAAAAAAAAAGGTTGAGCCCAATTAAAAAGGCCTAACAGGCATAGTAAATGCTATGCATTATTTTCAAAAAAAAGGGCAGAGCCCAAATAAAAACAGATGCAATGCATCATTCTTTTTTTAAAGAAGCAGAGCCCAAGCAAGGGTCTGTCAGACCAGAACAGATGCTGTGCATCATTTAAAAGGGGCAGAGCCCAAATAAAGGTCCAACAGAGACCAAGATTAATGCTATGCATTATTAAACATGGGCAAAGCCCTAGCACAGGTCTAATAGGCCAAAAATAAGAAATAACGTTGAATATTCTCAACTGGACTTAACCCAATCATGGCCGTAAGTCGTCAAACTAAATTGACTGAGCAAGACTGCTCTCCTAACTCAATTTACATCCGGTTCGAGGGTACATCTCCGAACTCCTCTGACCTCTATCGTTGTAATCCTTCAACGATGTCAGAGAGGTGACGGGTCCCAACGACCACACATCGACACGAACTGTGGGGTCCTTAAACCCACAGACTTATGCGTTCTTAAACTACCAATGGACCACCATGTCCCTAAACTGGAATATGGACCCCCATGTCCCTAAACTGGCAATGGACCGCAATGTCCTTAAACTACCTATGGACCACTATGTCCCTAAACTGGAACAATGGAGCCCCCAAATGCTCTTTTGTCGGATCCAAACGATCCCGTTAAGTTGATCTTAGTCTCAAATCAGACTAACGTATCCTTAACGAACGTTTAAGTTGATCTTAGCCTAAATATGGCTAACGTATCCTTAAACTAAAACACCAAACCCAAATCTAAGTAAATACGGATTTGGACTACTCCACGTCCTACGGGCGACGGCATAACTTAGTCCCCGTATACAATTCGCGGGCAACCATAAACAAAACAAACACACACGACACAAAATGAAATTCTGAAGAAGGAGAAAGTTGTTACGGCGACGCGGTAGCGTAATTAACTGCAGGGGATTGCGCCTGCAGGGAAGAGCGTCCCTACAATCAAAAACCCCTCAAACGAGGGGGAATCTGACAAAGTCTGCTACATCGGCCGCATCCGTCTAAACCTCCGATACACGGTGCCATAAATCAACTTGGCATCTTCGGAGAGGTAGACGGATAAAACCATATAGCATCTGCCCGGAATCTCAGGCAAGGCGTCCCCGCGTCGTCACGGCCGCCATTTGGAGGGGAACACCGTCATTTCCCGATTGAATTAAACCCATCTGCACGACCCTTAACATAGTCAACAAAGTCGTACAACTACCCTAATCCAATCAAATCTCATGTTTTAGCAGATAAGCACTAATTAGCTACCGCACACTATGCCTTAATATAGTCAACAAACGTAGCACGAATACTAAGTAGTACTTATCTGAAATGACGGAGGGCTACGCAGGTTTTTATGAAAACCATGAGCGTAATGAACTTGATATCGTTGTAGAAACAGGTGATTTTGAAAAGAAGTGTTTTTGAGGCTTTTCTAGTTTTGCTAAAGAGGTCACTCCCGGTGAAGGGATCTCGGCTTTTTCCTTATCGAATAAGGTGCGGGATATTTCACAAATACCGCTGTGCAAAGCAAGAACTATAGAAGCAATTAAAAACAAAACCGTGAGTTTGTAGCATCTGCCAGTTTTGCTAAAGAGGTCACTCTCGGTGAAGGGATCTCGGCTCTTTCCTCATCGAATAAGGTGCAAGGTATATCACATATACCACTATGCAAAGCAAAAACTGTAGCTACCCTTTTTGAAAATTTGATTCTATAACATCTTTTAGGTTTCTTTTCTTTTATTAATCTCATTAATAAATCCCATCATTTATGCTTCCTAAGCATCACAGAAGAAACGAAAATACAACGTACGCTTATGCCATCCGCATTCGCCACAATATTCCGTTATGCACCGTTAGGTTACTTAACTAACGGCATACCGGGACGGGACTAGCGCGGGTGTAAAACATAAGCAACGTTTATTATATATCATATATACAATAATAAAGCATTCGTCTCACGTATATAATATGATCACATCACAGTATATCAGCAGCAGAAGAAACATATGAAATATTGGATATATTAGGAGGTTCGTGTTTTATTTCGAGCCTGTATAAAACACGGATTCCACGGTCGCGATGAATAGCCATACCTACATCCCTAGACCCCTACGAGAGCGGCAAGTAACTTTGCCAATTCTAGGGTTAGGAGACCCGGTCTCGACTTCTCGAGATGGCCTCCCACTGGACCTTAGAACCCGGTTACTTGTGCTCCCCTCCTTGGGTCTATCCTAATGCGGAAAAGTAAATAATATACAATGGTGACATCATCCTCAACCTTAAAGTGCCCCAATAAAAGAATATTACATACAATGAATATTACATGAATGAAAATAAAAACCCTCGTCTCACATAAAACCCCGGGTTATTCAGAACACGGCGATCCAATATAACATGTCACAGCAACACATAATATCACATATCATCAACGTAAGCAAGTATGCGTATCCCGATTGTCGTTGATGTATAGCAACGAAGTCGGCAATACACCACATACTACACTTACGGTCGCAGAAAAGAAAAGTGAAAAACTACAACATTTGGAATCCAAAAACATCTTAGACATCGTAAACCCGAAATATCACATATTACGGATTTCATGCCTAACTATATGAATTCCATATATTGTATCACATTCACAGAATATCATGATGATGTTTAACGTTTCGATCGAATCAACATACACTCACAAATTACCCCCGTGAGCTCAACACTTGAGCAAAGTCAAAACACTCAAAAACCGTGCCATAGTGTCTATGGACCAGCCGTAGAAGGTGTTAACCAATGCCTCACCTATGACACCACGGAACTACGGCAAACCTTAAGGTTCGATCGCGGTTCCGTGGGTATAGAAGGTTAGTATAGTCTTCTAGAGGGTCCATAGGAATACTTGCACGATTTTACGAATACAATCAACTTCGGAAAATTACAACACTTAGAAATTTCAGCGGGGTACAAAATGTGGTGTTCGAAGTTCGATCGAACTGCTAAATATAGTCAAGGTTATCAATACAGAGTTAAATAATACGACTACGAAACACTACGAATTAGCCCCAGGTCAAAACAATCATCACATGAAAATTGGGCTAAGCAAACAATACTAGAAACCCCAAAATGAAGACACCAGAGCACAGGAGAAATATGAGGAGCAGAGGAGGCAGGGGGGCCGGCCAGGCCGGAAAACCTAGCTTGGTGCTCGGCCAAAATCCGAGCACCATCCCCCGTATTTCACCCATGCTCATAGTTTGTCCCATATTACATTCTGCACCTGTTTGAAAAAATTTTAAAGGACTTTTTAGAAAATTTACAGAGAGCAAAATGAGGGTTCCATAATACCGTATTTCGGAGTCGATTTCGTTTTCGTATTTGTTTTAACACCGTGTCTAAAATTCTAGTTTGGCTCTGATACCTCTGATGGGTTTCCCTTGCACCTTGTCTAAGGATTGGTAGTATCACTCATGTCACTTTAAAATTTAGAGAGGTGCAAAGCAAACAAACCAAGAATCTTTACTAGAATTATTAGGGTAACAAAGTTTGTATCACATACAAACAACTATCTATCACATAGAGTTTAGGATTACAACCTTTGTAGTCCGTTCCTTCGCTTCATAAGCTCCGTGTTGAGGTCTCTTCGCTGCGATCATTAAGAACTCTGACTCTCGAGAGGCTCCATGAGATGAATGAGGCATCTTGCTTGTAGTCTTCATGATCTAAGATGATCTACCTTGAAGAATCTCAAATCCAAGCTCACACTTCTCTAATGAAGTATTAGTGAAGTGAACACCCTAATCTAAGTGGCTAAATAGATGAGGATGATGAAGTAGGAATTATGCTCTCTTTTGTTTTCAATTTCTCACACTTAATCATCACAAAATAAAAAGCTAGTGAAGCTTTTTCAAGAGGAAGAAGAAGAAGAAAACCTTTTGTGATGAATAATGAATTATTGTTATGGTTACAATTGCAGGCTAGGGTTAAGCATGACATGCTTAACCCTTGTAGAGAATAAACCATGGGTAGAGGTTTGGGTTGGGTTAACAAATATCTTTCCAAAATATCAAAAAAAGATGACAAAAGTCAAACCTTCATGAAGCTTCTTAAAAGCTCATCCAAAAGCTTAACCTTAATCCAAATTCTAACTTGGTTTAAACTCAAAACCCTTGTTGCATTTGTAACCCTAACATGTTACAATATTATATATCACATATATAATATATAATGTAACAAAAGAAAATAATACAATTAACATATATCGCATATACATCAATGTATTATCAAGTAAGAAAAAGAATCAATAAAGCGAGTTTATATTAGTTAATGCAACATAATATATCATATATATAATTATACATTAAATTATCGAATCAACACTTGATCCGATAATCCGACTATATAACATATAACCGACTAATATAACAAGTACCAATTCATCGAATCAACACTTGATCCGATGACCCGGCTATATCACAATACCCGGCCGATATCACATATCGCGAAAATAGAATACGGTATCTCATATCGTATTATTCTCGGTCCCGCACATATCACATATGTACTCTTACTCCGTTTTACCTGAGCCAGGAAACTTCTGTGTAGGACTCTAAAGAATCGTCAATACGCCTGCAGTAGGTGATGATCATATCAAACACCCACAAGCTACAAGCGGTCAGCTAAACGTAACAGCCACCCAGGTATTGAGCGATCAGAAGATCAACAAGCAAGCCTGTACATTCTCCTGTGAATCCAATCAGTAACACTACCGTACAGTCCGGTCTCTTCGTCTCATATGTTGCATATCAAGTCTAGGGGTGGTAAACGTCAGACCCCAGTAACCGATAAGTCGTGTCAATGTGAGGCTCATAACAGGTCGAGAAACTATTGATAACTCTTACCAGTAGCACTCCATATCAGCCCTGACCAGGGACTTCCAGTTATAGCCAATCGAACACAGCACAATATCAACTCCCTATACCGGGAGAGACGAAACCCCTCCTATCGCTCATTCCTTCATGTGATTCGGGATTGTACCCAAAAGCCACCGTTTTGCACGCCCTCTTGGACGTGGTACGGTGGAAATCAAAGCACAGTGGGAATCACACAAGACTCTATGACGATCTCGGGTCTACAGACTAACCTGTACCAGTGTCACCGGAGAACTGCTATCTGACGATAGGTATAATACCATCTAGGAGTTCTCGGCGAGTCCGTTCAGTGTACCTAGTCTCCACTGAGCACCTGTACACCATCTTTAATGTCAAACACCGATAGATATGGGATCATCCATCGCCCATCATATGGGTCAAGATGCGTATACGCTAGTCTACTCTGGTGTATCGATGCCCTGTCTCGATACACCCTCGACTAGGAACAGTTATAGGATGTACTCGTTGACTACCATGTCCCCACTAGTATGATCTCATCATATTCTTAGTAGTCAAGTACATATCCCAAGGACTTTATCAACATGTGAGAGTAAGACAGTAAACCAATACAAGTCAACATGTTAAGACAAAGTGAAACCAGATAGCATACTATCATATCGAGCAAGAAAGTCCTCTCTATATATATCCAAGCATCCACTATAATATACATCATATGTACAACAATGACCTCTAGGGCATATATATAACTAACAAATATTGAAAAACTGAAGAAAAAAATGTTTTAAATTCGTGATTTTCTTGTGTATAATAGGCAAAATATTAGAAAACCGAAGAAGATATATATTTTGAGATTTTTTAAATTCCAACATATTCATGTGCTATAATATCATGCAGAATGTTGAAAATTTGAATAAAACAACAAATTTGAGAATTTTTGTTTATTTCACGATTGTCATATGCATAATATTGAAAAAAAAAGAATAATATTTTTTTGGATTTTCGTGTGCTATTCATAGGAAATATTGAACAACCCAAAAATTAAATTTTTTTAAATTCATGATTTTCTCATGTTATATGGCAAGAACAATATTGAAAAACTAAGAAAAACAATAATAACTCAGTTGGTACCAATTTACTTTCTAATGTGAAAGTTCGCAAGTTTGATTCCTGAAGGGGTTTTGATTCCAAAAAAATACAATGAAATTTTTTAAATTTCTCCATACTCATATGCTATACAGTATGCAAAATATTGAAAATTTGAAGTAAAAACAGAAAAAATTGGGATTTTTGTATGCTTCGTGATTGTCATGTGCTATATCATAGAAAATTTTTAAAAACAAAGAAAATAGAATATTTTGAGATTTTTGAGATTCATGATTTTCTTATGTTATGGCATGCATAATATTAAAAAAAAGAAAACAAATTTTTTTTGAGATTTTAAATTTTTTATGATTTTCTTATGCTATGTTGTGGAAAATATTGAAAAACGAGAAAATAATTTTTTTAAAATTCGTGATTTTCTTGTGCTATGCGTGCTAAATATTGGAAAAGCGAAGAAAACAAATTTTTGAGATATTTAAACTTTCACAATATTCATGTGCTATATAGCTTGTAAAAATATTCAGAAAACAAAAGGTTTTGGTATCTTTGTACACTTCGTGATTGGCATGTGCTATATAACATGCCAAATGTTAAAAAAAGAATAAATTAAAAAATATTGAGATTTTTGAAATTAATTTTCGTGTGTGCAAAATATTGAAAAAGCGAAGAAAATATAAAATTTCGTGATTTTCCTATGCTATATTACCAAGAAAACGAAAAATATTTTGAAAAAATTTTCATTATTTTCTTATGTTATATAGCATGAAAAATATAAGAAAACCACATAAAACATAAGTTTTTGGATTATGAAAATTTCGCCATATTGGTATGCTATACCGTGCAAAATATTATGAATTTGAAGAAACAAAAAAAGGACTTTGTACATCCTGAGATTCTCGTGTCTCGTAGCAAGCAAAAAATTGAAAAACCAAAGAAAAATAAAAGTTTGAGATTTTTAAAAATTTTGCTATTTTTAAATGCGATAGTTGGCTTGTCAATGGGTCGGGTCTAGACCCGGACTCGATCCAGACCCGCTGCAAAAAATAGTGTGTGGAATCGATTCCAGGTCCGTTAACCAGACCCGATGCCGATCCATTAAAAGCTTTAATTAACGGATCGGGTCTTGATAAGCTTCATTTGGACCTGCTAAATCCTATTCCTTTACTTAATTAAATGTCATATAATATTTAACAGACTAAATCATATTGAAGAGATATATTTAGTTGACTTAATCAAATCAATAAAATATTTAATTTACTATAAATAATTTTAACACCAAATTTCCATTCCCTTTCTTTAAGATTTCTCCTTAGCTGATTCTTGCTTGTTTAACTCTTTTAATTATGAAAACCATTTAAAGCGATATGGATAAATGGGTTAGACTCGGTCAGTAATGGATTTGGATATGGATCCATTTAGTTTAAACTTATTGGATAAATGGAAGTATCTGGATCCATTAAATATAAATGGATATGGATATAGAACGTGTCAGTCCGGATCCGACTTGACCCATTAACATGCCTATGCTATAGTAAGAATTTGTTTCTTAAAATGTACTGAAGAAAATGCCGCAGTATCTGCAAAGTAATCATTCATATATTTTACATATGAAATTCATAAATATGAGATATTACAACTTATAAATCTTATAACAATAAACTTTTAAATTAATATGATTTTTCTTGGACTTTGGACTTCGTACTTGGGGACCCTTCCTTATACTTATTAAATACAAATATTTTAAGTTCATACATATTATAATTGAAATATTTTCTTAAAAATACCAGTTTTACATTTTCTCTAGGCATAAGCATTTTAACCTTATTATTTTATCTATTCAAGTATAACATTATTTATTAAATCATAACACAAATTATCAAACCATAACATTGTTAATCAAATTATAACATTATTTATAATAATATAACTTTTATCAAATCATAACATATGATTTATTTGCAATACATATAGAAATATGTATATAAATCAAGTTTTGGTTTTAAAAATTATTCAATAACACACTTTTGGATTTTTCCATAAAATTGTAACTTCTTGGGTTTAAAAATAAATCAGCTTAAGAAACAAAGGCTGGAAACAATTTTTCCTTATTATATAATATTTTTTTAATAAAATAGTTTCATGTTTTTGAGTATTCTCTATGTTAGTTTTATTTTTTTATATC
This sequence comes from Agapanthus africanus, assembly GCA_030015575.1. Classification (NCBI taxonomy): domain Eukaryota; kingdom Viridiplantae; phylum Streptophyta; class Magnoliopsida; order Asparagales; family Amaryllidaceae; genus Agapanthus; species Agapanthus africanus. The sequence continues at coordinate 21,699,014 of CM057345.1, forward strand.
ATTAATAATTAATAAGGTGTGATAATTTAATATGGAAATATGAAGCTCATGCTAATTTAGTGAAAATTTAGCATCTCTGCTATTATAACCATAAAACTTAGGTTCTCAATTTTAAATTCCAATTGGACTAATAATCACCCGTTGAGTGACACGTAACATTCTTATAATTAAAAAGAGAGAGAAAAATTACAAAAAAGATATAAAATTGATTTAATATAATAATTATTTAACTAATAAAAACTACTTTTAGATCATGAATTAAAACTAGCTTTAGATGATGGATTAATTTTCTTAATTTTTACCGAGACGTGTTTTGCTTAATTTTCTTCTTTACAATACAAATTATATATAAACGTGCTCGCATGTGCAATACACTAGTATTATTTATACTCCAACATTCATAATTATGGTTCATATATACTTGAAACAACATGTGTCAACATCCATAATTATCTTTCATACTTGAAACAATATCTTTTCGACTACATCATATTATTGGTGTTTAAATCAAACACACGCAATTCTATTTATCATCCAACTTCTTAGAGCAACAGCTACATAAAATTAAACACCACATGACGCTCTAATTACATCCAGCTTGGCAACCCTTTAAATTAGCTACCGGTATCAATGGCTAACATGGAATATTTCGCAAAATTTTTAGTTAGGGATATATTTTTATATGCTGACATGCTTCCGCACGATTGAAGTGTGTAACGATCCCAAAACCCATTTTCTCTTTTCTTTATAGTAAGATAATATTTTTTAAATTTGGTGTATATTCATTTCTATTTGAATATATGTATGAATATTTCTTGTATCCTATTCGTTGAGATACTGTAATGCCATCCTACAGATCTTAAGTTCCAAAGTCTAGCCTTCCCAAATTATTTATTTTTTTATTTTAATTATTTTGCATTATAAATTTTTTTTTCTAAAAAGAAGACGTTTGTATAGTTTATGTAGATCTTAATTTTCATTGATTACCATTTTTTTCTCTTTTAAGTTTCTGATTTGATTTTTCATTACTAGTTTTGCTGTTGTTTACATATAGTAAAATAATCAGTGGTTACTAGCATGTTTGTGATTGCAAATTCACAAATCACAAGTTTAGAGGATATTTTATTGGTTACGGTTATAGGCTACAAGTGGTATATTAGCCGATTCATAAATATAAACATATGATTGTTTAGGTGTATATTCAAACCAGCAAATTCACAAATCACAAGTTTAGGTGTATATTCATTTCTATTTGAATACATGTATGAATATTTTTTGTATCCTATTCGTTGAGATACTGTAATGCCATCCTACAGATCTTAAGTTCCAAAGTCTAGACTTTCCAAATTATTTATTTTTTTATTTTAATTATTTTGCATTATAAATTCTTTTTTCTAAAAAGAAGACATTTGTATAGTTTATGTAGGTCTTAATTTTCATTGATTACTATTTTTTTCTCTTTAAGTTTCTGATTTGATTTTTCATTACTGGTTTTGCTGTTGTTTACATATAGTAAAATAATCAGTGGTTACTGGCATGTTTGTGATTGCAAATTCACAAGTCACAAGTTTAGAGGATATTTTATTGGTTACGGTTATAGGCTACAAGTGGTATATTAGCCGATTCATAAATATAAACATATGATTGTTATTCATTATATTATTTATATTATTATTTTAAAAAAAAAAATCTTCTCTTAGTTAAAATATAAATTTATTTGTTGTTTTAATTTATTAGTTTATTGTTCTAATGTATTGTATTTTAGAAGAAGAGAGTTTTTCTTTTAATTAAACATAAAATTTAATTGTTTGTTAGTTTGAAATATTTGTTTTGAATGTTTTGCTTTTAGGGGATTGACAAGATTTTAATAAATCTTAATCCTTTACCCTTTTTTTCTTTTCTGCCATAACTTAAAAGGAAAGAAAAAATATCGTGACTCCAAAGATTCTTCTCTCTTGCCCTTTTTATTATTTCCGATCTGAAGCCCGACGACGAGAGAATCGTACGAATGGAGTGGAAGACTCACCCTCTCGTCTCGATCTAATCGAGGCATTTTTCGTCTGTCAAGAAACGATCTTAAGTCCGTTCTTCTTTTTCCCATCGTTCTTTATCGTCAAAGTTCAATTTTTTATTTTAATAATTATTTTATTCAATGACGAGTTTATAAGAATTTATTTATATTAGGAGTTACGATTATTACACTAATTCTAGGAAAGTATCAAACATATAGTATCGTAACCTTATATGTCATATTAAGTTCAATAGAAAGTTGAAATCTTTAATCATGGTCAGCTTTGATTTGTATATTTTATTTATTTGGGGATGCGGAGTGTGACAAAGTGTTCCTTTTATGGGTTGAGGAGCTTTTTCATGACTGCGTTTTTTTTAATATGTTCTTTAGATACACGTTCGGTGGAATTCATAGCAGGCTGTTCGTATACCAACTTAAATTCTCTGTTGGTATATTAAGACTCTAAAGCGAGGACGAGAGAGCCGAGAGAAATATTGTTATACTCCAAGTGTCTCCATAGACATGGGCTTTTGAGCAACAAAATTTTCTTTAAAAGAAATCTATTTAAATACTCGCACATGGGGATTCGAACATGAGTTGCTTTGAAGCAATGATAAGAGCTAAAAGACATTTGTTCAAATTCTAATAAGCTTCACTTGGTTTCATTAAAATAAATAAAAAGCTAGATGCAGTAAATCAAACATTAGTCATTGAGTATCAATAACAAAAGAGAAAACAAAATCATTAGATGTCATGCATCAGGCAATTTCAGGACTAATGAAAAAACCAATGTTATATGTTAAATAATGTAATAGTTTGTACACATGCTTCATGTTCTGCAATAAAACTAATCACCTTCTATTCTCAACTAAGCAGCAGCAATTTGTGACTAAAACACTTAAAGTGAAATACCTGCAACCCCTCAACAATCCAGAAATAGACAAACCACCAGTTATAAATAAATAAATAAATCAAAATGGCATCAAGATATTTATATTTTAAAAAAACACAAAAAAAAACACATCCTTATACTAAATCTTGCGGAATGTTATATTCTTGTATTTATGTACTCTACCTATGTACAGTATAAGACCACTTTCACCATCAAAACATATTTCGGCCTTAGGTTTTCCACTGCAAGGATGCATTTGCTCATGATTGATCACACTCATTCATCAAAATGAGGGATACACAACTCATACGTATAAATACTCGTATATGTACATCGAAAACCTCGTAAGATTTACTATTTATAGTTATGGCTCAAGAAACTCCTGCTCATGGCTTCGGAGGTGGCAATGCCGGCGGGTGAGACTCGACGAGGATCGACCAAAGCACGTGCACATCTTCATATTGGCACGACTTCACATCCTCGTATAGGATATATATCCCTCTACCTACATTATTGCAAACAAATCATCGATTAGTAGAAAATACTAGTGCATGCACATAGACTCTCTAATAGCTGTATTAGCAAATTCAAGTATTAAAACTTCAATTAATATCAAAATTCATATACCCAAACAAAAAAACAAATACATCCAAATATTTGAGATAAAACATGAACATACTCTTTTTCGAGGTAGAATGCATGCGAACCCAAAGCTTCTTCAATGGGGAGAAGAGAGAGTGAAGCCAACCCATCTTATTTCATTGTGAGATGAATGGGGAGAGAAGGAAAATTAAGGATTTCAAATAAAATAGGGTGTTTGCTTTAGTCTTGGGTGAAGTCTATTTCACTTTTCTTTTTGCTAAATTTCTACTTCCTTGCTACCCAATCATCACCATTCCCTTATAGCGTATTTGGTACCTGGTCCTTTTCCAATTTTCACACTTCTACCAAAATCTCGCATACCCACTCACCCACTCACCCTTCACTTGCTATTCATAGTACATCAAATAGACCCTAGAACAAGGCATACACATCATTAGGCAAAGAATTCAAACTAAATATTCTGCATGCTTTCATGATAATATAAGTTAAATGACTGGGAACACAATCTTTACTATTAAGATTCTTTTCATTCAATAATAATGGAAATATGGTTGGTAGCAGGATCAATCAAATATGTGTTGCATAAGCACTTGTTATAACATCACTATTGATGGTTAGTAAAATATATTTCAGACATTTATCTTTTAGGAGATAGAAATGGACAAGCCTCTATTGTCAGTTAAAATATCTTGTTTTGTCTCTTTGAGAGTGAGGATCAAGTAGCATAATCTTTTATCATATTGTCCTAATTTGTCATTATCTTTATAGGGTGTTTGCTAAGCATGGTCTATTATAAGATAGTATTAGTTGATGGTGTTTTTCTTCTAGGTTTCCTGTTAATTCATTAAACCAACTTGAAGTTAAATGAGGCTATTGGACATCAATGGTATCGGAGTGCGCAAAGGCTACCAAAAGATTTTTTTTTCGGGGGTTTGGGGGGGGGGGGGGGGGGGGATGTTCCTAAGATGTAATTGAGGAAAAAAACCATATTTCAAAAGTGAGGATGAATCAATCTTTAAGTTTACTTCCTTTCTTAAACCCCACCCCATCGGCAGGGTTAACTCTAAACAACTCAACCGATTGTTTAATTTAAAATCTAATTTTTTATGCGTTGTTATAGTAGAATTTGAGCGTTATGGTCGATGAACAGGAGGGGTGTTTGCGCTAATAAATCACCTTAGGTGTATAAGTGTCATAGTCGGTAAACTGGGTGATTGCGCAATTAACCCTTAAAGTTATAGGTAGACTGGAAGTAATTACCATTAATTAAATACTACCTATAACTTATATTTGATCTTAAGACATCAAATCAGACAAGAAATAAGAAGGTAGTGCATTATGGTTGGTTAAAATTAAGAAAAGTTTCTATCAAAATATGAAAAAATCTGGTCCCAAAGCAACTCAGCAGTAATTCTGTCTCTTCATTCCTTCTACATGCCGAATACTATTTTGCAAGGTCCGAGAACTCGGTTTCGGTCTCTCATAACTTTATTAGTTTCGCTTGGTTTCGGTGGTAATACAACATATATAACTGTAGATATATTAAATACTTAAATTTATACTTGTATATTACAAGACAATGATCCTAGTATTTAATATAGGGTTTGGGTTCATTTTTTTGCGGTTTTCTAACAACGAAGGCCTACAATGATCACAATGAAAGTAAAAATGATATAAAAAATAAGTTTTTAAAGGTTTTGGCTGAAACAATAATGTATGGTTGGTTTCGTATCGGTCTCGGTTGGGTTCGTATCGGTCTCCACCGAAACCGATACGAAACCACCACGTATGAATGGTTTCGGTCGAAACCTCGAACCTTACTATTTTGATTTTTCTATGAATATCATTTCATCCATAATTTTTGGCATTGGATTCTCATGACTGTTAAGACCCCTAATATTACATCATTAAGTATTTCCGAAACATGCTCTGTCATAATTATTCATCTTGCACTAATTTTCTTTTTACCCTCATAAAATCATTTGTGATTCCTTGCATAAGAACTTGAGGAATCAGGAATTAACATGAAAATATGCAGATACTTATTTAGTTCACTCTGTATCGGGAAAGTTATCAACGACCTACAAAAAGTTTGTAGCTCTCTAAGCTTTTACTCTATCGCTCTCTTCTCCTCTTTGTCGCAACCCATTTAATACATCTGTTATTGGAATTTTGACTGCCAGAATAATATATATTTATCATCTAATATATGTAGTCGCAACAATTATCAAGTGACCCTAACATTTCGTCAATAAGGGTTAACGAAGTAAAAGTTAATAGTGCTCTTTAAAAATAAAAAATGTCACAGCCTAGGTTGTTCTGAACCAATGAAAGATAGCAAGTTCTGGATGTCTAGAAACTGGCAAAGAACTTTCATATCCCACGATATAGATATAGGTCATATCGACAGTCAAGCTATTGGCCAAATATATTTTCCTAGACTAGGAAAGAGACTAGAAAAGGAACGACTTCAGATTCCCGAATAAAAAGATTAGGATAAAGGCTTGTGTTTTCGTTGTTGTTAGGGATTGTATTAATTCTAAGGCATAGATAAACCAATAGACCCTTAACCACATTCGGGGATTTTTTTTGTGTCTATTTTTAGTTTAATGATAGTTTGATTTTCTTTGACAGGTGTGCAACTTAGTTTAGGGTCAAAATGAAAATCTGCTTGAATCTTCCTGAATGTGATGATCTAGTTTGGTTAAAGATTTCTACAAGTGCAACTTACATGAGAATGACAATTGTACTATGTATAAGATAATGGTAATGACCTTTTATTACTTAGGATCAATTGTTCATCATAGTGAGGTTAACAAGGATGATTTCTATAATCTCCTGTAGTTAACCCGACCAGCACTTATGCCCCCTCATGTTATTTATTAGCACAAACACCTCGTCTGGTCATCGCCCAACATTCTGAAAAACACCCCTCAAATTCTGCTCTACAACTCAACTGATTGTCTAAAATTCTACTCTAAGCAATTCAAAGTGTTCTCAATTTATTAAAAATGTAAACCTAAAATATGACGCATCTGATGGCATTCATCATATGTCTTTTCTACTTGTGGATACAATTTCTCGAGGCACTCATAAGATTTAAAATAGAAAAAGGAATGACGAGAGATATATAGTTGGACATGCATGCACTAAGTCCACAGATAACTTGGTTGATCACGGTATGCAGCCATTCGAATCATTTTTACTCTACACCTCCAAAACTGGCTATACTTAATGGGTTACTATGTAATATTGATATTTGGTATCAACGTTCGGAGCATGTTTACCGATAAATTATCACAAAACTCTCACCATTGGACTCGCATGATAAAAATCATAAAATATCTTTTAACAAGTTGTCATTAAGGAAACAATCATCCTAAAAAATCTTCAATCTTTTTGGTCTGTATATGAGCATTTCTATGACATTAAGTAATCTAAGAAACCACAATAAGGCCATGAAGAATAAACACTAGAATGGTTGAGAAAAGTCAAAACACACATAATTTGCAGGGCAATATAACAATGAAGTGCATCATATTAACTATATTACATAAGTGGCATTGTATAGCTAGCACAATAAAAGGCTCAATGGTCACCATCTATTAGAAATAAAGACATCCAAAAGCAACAGATTATAAACAACCCAGCTAGATCGCAGTCTGATTCTCTGGGTTTGGATTTCCTGCGCGGATAAGAATCAGTGCAGGGAAATTGGATGGTCTGAGTCGTGTGACTGGGGGGCATGGGATTTGTGAGTTCTGATTTTTTGTAGGCTGTATCATGTTGTAATCAGCCTCAATCTCATCATTAAAAAGAAAATTAGGAAAGATGTGAAGGTATTTCATACAAATTAACCCGATTGTCTATATATATATATATATATATATATATATATATATATATATATATATAAACTAACAGGCTAACAGCATATAGCATGTAAGGATAATTTGGTGAGAAAACCCAGCTTAAACCCAAAGTTTTAAGGAGTTTACTATAATATAACAACTTAAGGTAATTTAGTTTTAAAAAAAGCGATAGGTAACGGTAGTTTAGTGTAAATAGTCTATAGATTACTATGAATGTATCAAAGCATATGAACTATTAGTATCGCTATGCGTGATACAAAGATAGCACAATGCAGGTTTACAGGAGGATGTAACCCAAAAAATTAAAAAAGACGACAAAAGCATATGTAGCTTGGTGATTAGTGAGTAGAAATGAGAGCTAAAAGTGACTTTGTAAAACTCGGTTTGGGCCCACAGCAAATGGGCCCACACATGGATGCACATGAGCTTTTAATATAGTGGGACTCCAAAAGACGCTAGCCTTATGGAGGTCTATCTCATCTTATATCTTATACCCATATGCATTTCATAATTTTCTCGATGTGACACTGTGTTAACCACATTCTCAACATACTTGGACACGACGCAAACCAAAGACCATTCATGTCTCATCTCTACTTACAAACCACCATACTACATATGTTTTTGTGGCGGAAACCGACTGAAAAAAATATATAGACATTATTTTCATTTATTGTAATTTGTGTGTATATTATATAATAATAATATCAGGCTTGGTTGGCATAAAGAAAACAAAATTAACTTTTTGATGCAAGTTTTTACATTGTTGCGCTCTATCTCATCATGATTTTAAAGATGAAGTGTGGTACAAGAAAGCGAGGGTATAAATTCATCTAACCTGTGAAATTATTTCACTGCTCCACATCGCATGTTGAATGATAACCTTACATAAACTACAACATATTTCTTAAAAGCCTTATCCTCATTGAAGCTCCTGTAACACAAAACACAACTAGAAAACCAATTAGAAATGGGGGCTAACAATATGAGAGAGCGAAAAGACGAAGAGAAAACACAACTAACCAATAATTCCCAATATTCAACGCTTGATAAAACTCAAGCTTCATCTCCTCTCTCTTTATGTCAAGTACACAACTTAAACTTCACCAAACATTCAACTGAATGCACAAAGCATGTAACTGCATTTAAATGGTGACTATATATATAGAGCAAAAATGAAGAAGACTAACATAACGAGCATTCATTCCTTAGAAACAACACAGTGCTCCTAATCAATTCCAACATATCAATTATCAAGAATGTAATAAGGTAAAACAAATGGGAAACTCTCTCACATTGTTTAAAGGAAAAAGAAAATCAGTACTCACTATGAACACACCTAATCATTTTTCCAAGCATACAAAACTAACGAGAAACCTTCACCTGGCAATTGATTTTCCTTCGATTCTTGCATCAATAATTTCTCCTTCGACGACCAAGAATTAAACATGAACACCGCATTCCCAATATTACCACCAAAAAGCCAATTATAAACATCCCAAAACACCTCCACCGAAACGCCATCAACCGAAATAGTCTGGTTCCCTCTAAACTTCCAGCAAAGCCTCTTCACTTGCAAAACCCTCTTCTTATCGATGTGAATCTCAAGCATAGGATCTTTAAGCCCAACCGTTTCGCATTCGATGGCAACATCATGAATTTCCCCGTTGTCGCAAAACCGAGCCTTTGTACAATAAACCTTCTTCCCATAAATATGCTCCCTTTTTGCAATATACACTGCACTGGAGAGAGAAAGGCTTGCATTGCTCTTTCTTTGTGCTTCTTTCGTCAAATCGCCGAGTAATAAAACTATCTCATGATCAAATAAAACGGCGATATAGAAATTTTCCAATGGTTCAGGCCCAGAGCCAAACTTAGCACCAGAAAGATCCCAAAAGATTTCCATCTTTGTAGTGTTTGCCTCTATACTCTTTGATCCTTTCCATTTAGAGAACATCGAAGGCTTTGTATCTAATTTGAAAAGGGATTTGTTTGAAGAATCTTCGATTCCGATGCTAAGGCATTGACTCATAAGGTGTTTGCTCCAAGTGATTGAGATCACATAAGAGTACTGCCCTGATTGAGCTTGATAAAGGCAAGCCACAAGATTTTGAGTAGATTTTGCGGCATTTGATGATGAATCTGCAACCTGAACACCACTTTCGCCGAAACAAGAAGGGAAATCCCTCATCTTGATATATCCAAAAGCTACAAGATTCAATCTTTTCCACAGAAAATGACCCAAATGATTAGGTGGATGAAAAAGATAGGATCTTTCTCATCCAAAGCAAGGGTTTTTCACAATCTCCACAACATCTTCGAACAAACCCATCTTTCTTTCTCAAATCTAAGAAAGCCCAAATCTTTTTACAGGAAAAAGACCAAGAAATGAAACTAGATATCAAAGATGCCTAATTTCATAATGTTTTACAACACAAGGACAAATTCGAGGAATGTGGGCAGTAAAACGATGAGGAGGAGGAGAAGAAGAAAATGGAAACAGGGCTATAAAAAAGCAAACAAAAGAAGCACTCATCTCACTGTCAGGGCTGTTTCAAAGCCAACGCATTAGAGCGTTTCAGTTACAAAAGAGAAGGAGAAGGAGATGAAAAAGAAATGGAGAAGAGAGCTGGCAAAAGAATAAATAATTGTCATAAGAATAAATAATTTTAAAAACATAATTCCAACCTCACATTTATTACAAATTGAGAATTAGACAATTCAAAGGCTCGCATCAATAACAAGCCTTGAACAATAAGACAAGCCGGTACGAACATCGGATGCGGTTAATACTCTGCTTGACTGGAGAAATGAACTAAATCCACCTTCAAATCACCAGCTGTCTCTAAACCTAACGAACATTTCAAAGAAATATCCGTCAGGGGCTGGGCTCATGTAAGTCTCTCATCCCCTTCTACTCTCCCCGTCGCGTTCTTCTCTCACCTGATCCTCTTAAGGTTAAGAATCTTTGTATATCTCTTTTTACAGGTCTTAAAAGAAACCGATACTTACTCCTTGTTTAGGTTTTATCTCTGTTTTTTGTCTTTTTCGATTCCTTCTATTTGAGTTTTTAAAACAATTTCTTATAAGTTGTGCTTATTATTATTATCATGTTGATTCTCATCTTATGTTATCGCTTGTTGTCATGCTCATTAATTCACCCTTGTCTATTTCCTAGCTAATCATAACCCGCACGTCATCGATACTAAAATTAAACGATTTTTGTTTTTATCTCGATTATGTTTAATGGCGTAAGTTGCAACTCCACTTGTTCTAATATTATTTTGAAAACTACATGTAACCCACCACATCACTAATAGTTCTTTTTATTAATAATAAACTTAAAAGAATATTAAACCGAGATTAATAACGACATTAGAAATACTTTAAAAATAATATAATTTTCTTCTTTATCTTAAACTGCCACCTATTTACCAAGTCTTACACTTATCTACCTATATAATTCATCCCACCTTAAAGCTAAATTTTAAATTAATATTTAAAAATAAAATGACTTTTCTACTAGTATCTATTTGTACCAGTTTATATGTGTGAAATAAAATAAGATTTTCATGAAACCGTTGTAAACTAGTTTTCGCACATATATTATAACTAGATTAGCATATTCCCTGGCGTACCTTGATAACATATATATATGTGTTTATAAAAGTGTGGCGGATTTAATTAGTTTTTATAAAGATTAATATTATAGGTTTTGTTTTGATTTAGGTTATACAAATTGTACTAAATTAAAAGTATTAAAACATAGATCATTATATATATATATATATGTATATATATATATATATATATAAAAGTTCACACCTAATTTTTAAAAGATGAAAGATCACTATATATATTCTAAAGATATTTTAGTAATCATTTTGAAAATAATTTTGAAAGTAGGGAGTATGTAATTTATCCCAATTGTATCATATAGAATTAGATAAAGAGATTACGGACGCCATGTTTTGATATCCATAAACATGTTAAACATTTTAATTATTATTTATTTATATAATAATACCTTGCACATCTCTTTGGGTCGCCACCCTTGCCACGGTATTCTTTCTTTAACTATCCTCATCCATCCCGTCTACCTTTTTATTAAAATTACGATCCTTGATACTGTATTCACTGTATTCATGTATAAATATCCTCGCACATCCCGCCTACCTTTTATTTTAATACTCGAATGCAAGTTACCATGTTTATACTTTAAATACATGCTACCCTACTTGTTATATATATCATGTTATATATATATATATATATATATATATATATATCAAATCAGTTAGTTATTACATGGAGGAGACATGCGGCTATGATTGTTACAAACTTAGTTTCATGTTCATGATATGTCATGCATTTTGATGAGATTTTCATGTTAGCAAAATCAGAGCTAAATATTAATAAAACCTATATAGGGTTTGGGATAGTTTAGTAAAGGTCATGAACAAGATTTCGGGAGCCCCCTTACATGTTGTTGGGCTTCCGTGGGACTAACGGAATGCTAACCCCTGACATGCTGTCAACCCCCCTCCTCCCGGCTGTCTAAAAAAACCTGCAATATCTAATTAGCTGCATATCTGTGTGCTTTCTTGCAATGTATGCATCTAACTAATATAGCTGTAGGGGATGGCTAATTTATCCCACCTATTATCTCAAAAATTTATATAGCTGTAGTTGCAGGAAACTATGCTAATATTGCAACTATTGGGTTCTTTTGGGGAATTGGAATATCTGCAATCTCTCTATGCTATTTTTCCTGTTTTGCTCGGATCTCAGCTACACATCAAGATCAGAAAAACACCAAATCATGAGGCCCATCTCTTTTACCCACTTCCCGGCTATTGGATTCAATAGTTCCTACCAGTAGAGAAGAAAAATAAGACACACTCGGGATCTGTTTTGGGCCGCGGAAAAGTTTGTCAGGGAATTTTGATAAGAATTTTTGGGCCAGGATTTTTTGACAGTGGAAAAGTTTCTCAGGGAGTTTTGGGAAATTCTTCATCGTCATCATCATCATCAAAGTTGTGCATTAATTAAGAAACAAGCAAAAGGTTAAAGAAACAACAAAGGATCCATCATTCATGGTGTTGTCAAACTTTAACATCTGTACTTAGTAAAGATACAATGTTGAGTCTCTTCATCATCAATGTATGGTAACTGCTTAGCAGTTTTTATTACTATTTATTTGTTTTTTGGATCTCGGGACATTGATAACTACAGGTACATCCGGCATTAAATGAGCAAGGACCAAGGCCCTTTTTGCGTTGGATTATCTTTTTTTCACAAGTGATTAAAAATCACATCGAGATGGCCCCAAGTAGTTAGTGTGTTTGGATCTCTCTTTTACCGTTCAATAAGTGATTATTTTATCATGGGTATCACCATGACTAGCTTAAAAATGACATCTTTTCCCCCTTAAAATTAAGGTAGGAATTCCCAGCTTATTTCATAAGTGATTATGAAATAGTAGAGTTGATCAAATAATATACCATAATAACTCTTGTCTTTTCATCCAAATTTTAAGATGACAGTAATGAAACGTCCTTTTGGTCATTTTATCCTCAATAATCGTTATAAAATGAAATTACTTAATAATAATACAACTCTTAGTATGTGAATTAAAATATGAATGATATAAACAAATCATTCTTTTCATGTGAAAAGTGAATCATGCTAAAGGTAAAATAATCATCCTTTGAGAATGACTTTTGGTTATTAATAAGAAAGAGAGTGATATCTCGCGCGGCTTCGCATCACATGGATTCAACCCGTTTATTTATTTATTTGCTTCATTTTTTTTAGCTTGCATTAGATATTGAAGAAAGTCAAGACAAATACTAATAAATTTTAAATGAGTTTAATATATAGACTAAACAATTATTGTGAGAATGGAGAGCATTATCCAAAAGGTATTCAAATACTGAGTAGATAATTGTTGCCTTGAGTCCTGTCGTGATGTTCGTTGATTGGGATTTTTATTGATCGTGTGGTAAGGAAACGAGAGAGGAAAGAGATGATCGGACATAAGTTTTTCAGCTGATCTTTTTAATCTCTTATGATGAGATCAAATTCCTGAAGTAAAAGTATCAAACGTATTAGTTTCGCTTTTGCATCCCTTTTTTCAAAAAGGTGCCTAAAAGCGGAATGGTTCATGTAAACCGTGACTGGTGAACCAATGAGATAGGACCTGAATTTTTCAAGAGCGAAGACAGCATCTCAAATTCCTTTCTAATGCAATTTAGTTGTGCATCATTCCCGTCCTACTCATGTAATAAATCATGTGTGGCTTTTACCGACAGTTCATTATGGACTTTAACAAACTTGCTAGACCTTAGACAAATCTTTTGACCAAGTACACCTCTTTCACCTACACTTCTAATTGTCTCTCTTCCTTTGAAAGAAAAAAAAAAGGAAAGTCTGTATCTCAAATACCGATAAATCATTAACTATAACAAAAGGCTATATATTTGAAATAGACAAATTATACCTATCTAACATAGTTATTCTAGACCAATTTTAAGTTCTTAGTCAATCCAATTTTTGAAATAAAAAAACAACATGATCAAACACAGCATAAAGTTAATTTCACTAAACTTCCTCAGATAATTTCATTTAAAGCCCTTTTTATTTATATACTAGAACAGCTTATCATATTACAATTAAATATCACAAGCATCTAGAGTCTTCAATTTAATACCATTCTCAGTGTGAACGACAGAAATCTGGAAATTTGACAAAAACACGAATATCCCATCAACTTTTAAAAACTATCAGAAATATCCATCCAAATTTAATGTTGATATAAACAGACAACAAATACCCCATGAAGATATGTTTCTCCTACAACCATCAAAAGAATCCACTTCCATGTGCCATGTTGGTGCTTACAATCATATTATTGGTTTCTTTTGTAGTTGGGATCATTGTAGAAACTTTGGCAACCATATTGCAGAAACTTTGGAAACCATCTATTCGAAGCCATGCTCCACTGAATCCTCGCATAAAGAATTTTGTAATCTGCTTCGGACCTCCGTTCAATCTCACCCTAACAATCCAGGCAAATAACCACAAACTGAAAGTTCTATGCTTATCAATTTCTTCATCGTTGCTAATGGCATTCATGAATTTGATGATAACCCACTTTATGCAAAGAAACACTCTGGTACCTATGCACGCCCGAAAAAGAAAAAAAAGAATGAGAAAGGAGGAAAAAACATTACAGAAATGTCAATAAGAGAATCTGTCACATTCCAAACCCTGAAGTGTTCTGAGCAGGAAAACAAGAACAAGCACAATGATGAGCGAGTTTATTTCATGGCTGGACCCTCTAGCCTAGATAAACAGAAACTGCAAACAAAGATCTAACTTCCAAGTTCCTAACAATTTCACTTCACATTCAGGAAGGCAAATTGGATAGATAGCTCTTTTTGCTTTAGACGAAATACAACAATTCAATAGTTCCAAGTTTTGCACATTATACCAATGACTAAAGAGGTATTGTACAAATGAAAATTAGGTGCAGTAACATTTCACTTTTCGATTGAAAGGACCGCCTTTGCTATTGCTGGAGTTCAAAATTTTGCAAGCAGACAGTATATAAACTTAACAGGAATCTCAAAATATCATGCTCTAATATAATATAGTTTGTTTCTAAGAGCATTTTAATCTGATACTAACTTGTAAATTCGGTTATCACATTTGATGCACAATTGGACAAACAGAATATATCTTAATACAAAGAAAGCAATATTTTTTTGGTCGCAAAAAAGGGAAAAGGCAAGGGCCACAGATGCAGCATATGTAACATAACATATTACGAAAATGCACTATACAAATTAATGGATTCATGTGGAAAATTACAGGACTTCAATGGTTTTGAAGGAAACAAACATGAACTGTATAGGATGCACAGTGTTGTAAAACAAGGTAAAAACTGGCCGGTTAACCGGAACTTTATGCTGCCATCTAGCAACCACATTGAATAGACTTATACAGACAAATGGATGGATAATTAGAGTTATGCAGAATATGTGGGAGACTTACCATTTAACGGGCACATATAAGATTTGCAAAGGCTCTGCTCTGTCTTATTTTCTCCGTATTGATATTTTTCCTCTAACTTATCTGAATTTTTAGGATTTTTCTATGCATATATAAATGTGTTTTTTTTTCGGGGGGAAGAAAATGTGGATATGAATGTGTATGTAAATATTATATTTCATTTCTACATAATTTCATGTAATCCGATGTGATGTATAATCTGTTTATGCTATGCGTGGGCTGATCGAATTGAGGACAGATGTGTTTTACAACACTGAGGAAGCACCAAGTTTCAGCAGAAAGACAAATCAGTATCCAAAAGAAAAGAGATGGAACTTAGAATTCACTAGGATCATTAGGCTTCAGCAGGTGAACAAAGCCGCTAGAAGGAAGAAGTTAAGATGATATCCTAGTTAACCTAACCGCCTAATTCTAGTTACATAGGCTTTGAACTAACACTAATTGAGTTCATGATAGACATTGTAATGAACTTTTTTGCGCAAACTACAGAATATTTAGAGGTATATTTGGTATAGGCTTATTTTCAGTAACTTCCAAAAAGCATACCTGTTTTACGCTAAGCTAACAAAAACTTAATAAATTATAACTATCTACCGAAAACATTAAGATAATACTACTTGTTTTTCAAGAGCCTACCATAACATTGTTTTAAAAGTTTCGTCGATGTCATTATGTTAGTTTAGTACAGTACAGATATAATTCACTAAATAGCAGGTACTGATAGTATGAAACTTTTTTTGTGATTTCTTGTAATTTCAAAGTTTTCGGCAGTATAAAGAAAAACGAGTATAATTTTTGGTAGTTTAAAGAAATTAAGCCTTTTATAATGGAAAAATAGAATTTATCCAGAACAGGAACATGGAATTAAGCCAACATTTACACGCAAGGGACTGACCTTACAATTTCTTCCGAATTTCAAAAGCTTTATCTAGAATCTTGAACCCAGATCCTCACTGTTCTGTCATTGTCGAGGCCAGCAGATGCAATTTTGTTCTCAATAGGGTGGCACGAGACTGATATCACACTGTCAGTGTGGCCTTCCAATCTCTGGACCATGTTTTTGTTCTGCAGATCCCACAAATACACGCAGTTATCCTCTGATCCGCTGACGATGTATTTACCGTTTGTCACAGAAAATGTAGATGTAATGCAGTATTCTTTGTTCACATGCCCGACATACTTTTTTGCTATCTTCCCCTGCCCAAAACTCCATAGTTTCTGCAATGAAAGATTACTATATGTGTCATGTCGTAACGACCGCAAAATCCATGTACTCCTTTATAGTAAAATCCTTTCTTTTGAAACTCGGTTTATATTCATTTATATTTGAATTTTTGGAAAAGCATTACTTGTATCCTATTGGCTGAAAAGCTTCATTGCTATTCGACAGGTCATAGGTTCGAATCCCGACTAAATTATTTTAATTTTATTTTAAAATTTAAATATTTTGTCATATATCATTATTTCAATTAGTTAATAGTATATGGTTGATACATTAACATTAATGATATTTTTTAGTAATTTTTGATATGTTCTTTATTCAACCAATAGAATTAATTGTTGTTGAGTTGTTATATATATATATATATATATATAAAGTTAAAAAATATCTATACTAAATCTGATAACAATATAATTATATGAATTGTGGTTGTAATATATAAGTTATCATTTTCTGAGATAGTTTATATTTTTTTTAGATGTTGGTGGGTTATTAAAACTAAGTCATTACAGATATTTGCAAATCAGTTATTATTACATTTTTTATTAGTATCACATGGGTGTTAGTTTATTTATTATTTATAATTTGTATAATCATATAATACTTTATAATTGTTTTTTTATTATTTTGATTGTGGGAAGATACTACGGGATTTCCAGATATTGCCCAATCCTTTTGTTTTCAAAAATAAAAATCTCCTCCGTTTTTTTTATAAATCCAAGCTTCTTTCTTTTCTTTTTTCTCCTTCCTATAAAACCTTGCCGTCCAAATTTCATCACCACCCTCGCTGCTCCAAATTTCATCGAAAGCACGTCAGATCGTGAAGTTTCATTCCCTTTTCTACCTCATAGTCTCGGTTCTTCAAAACGAGGCTACTTTCTCCTCTTTTCACTCGTACTAATACAAGTGGGTACTGTAAGTCTCCCTTTTCTTCTCTTCCCACTCTCTCATGCCGCGTGAAAACTTTTACCAAGTCATGATTATCCCAAATCTAAAAGCTTCTTTTTATCAAGATTCATAATGCATATTAATAATATTTCATGTGAACATTTATGTTGATTCCCATATTAATCTTATTATGACTATTATTTGATTCTAAATTATTGATAGGTATTGATAATTAAAACACATTCATCACTTGCGTATAAGGAATCCAGTTTCAATGTGTACATTTATATATATATTATTAGTAGTAATATATAATTTATGTTAAAGAGATATTTATTATACAATAAATAGGTTTCAACATATTTGCATTATATTATAATTCATTAATGTCATGGTTATTATACTAATCATTTGAATGTAGTATGGCTGTTTAATTAAACAGTAGTATAGTTTTTTGTTCAGTGGAGTATAATTTATAAGCATAATTTTTTGTTATTAAATGCACGTTAGTATAATTGTTTAATTAATCGTACGGAAGATGATTTGAATAATAAAACGACATAATTATTAGTTATATCAAATTGTTATAAACTCTAAAATATTTTATAACTAATAATATATTGATATAGAAATAAAAATAATTGCAATAAACAATTAAAATAATATGATTGTATTGAAACTCTATCCGGTTTTAGCAACTTGATTTAGAGATCAAGTTGCAAAATAGCAAGTCTCCTCTTTTTTTCATGTCAATCTTAATCATCAAAGTTTAAAATTTTAAATCTTTTTACCATATATATATATATATATATATATATTTATATTAAAGTATGAACTTTGGCCATGCATTCTCCGACATTTCATATTTTTAATATATACATATTTTAGTAAACATCACGTTATTAATAGGATGTTAAGTTATATAGTGTTAATACAATATAATATATTTATGTACCTAAGTAATGAACTGAACATGACCTTTATATACTAATCTGTTATTCTTTATATATTTATTTATTCTATGTATTTAATGATTAATACTTGTATTTAGACAGTGATAATTAACTAAATAAACTAACATATTATAATATATGGCTGTCTACTGCAAGTCAATGCATATATTTTTTAAATATCTATAATACTATATTCTGATACAACAAAATATGTATGAAACTGTTATTTAAGAATCTGCTTATATATAACTATTATATTTATTACTACTTTAGTTTATTTTGATTTGATTTCGATCCTTTATATATATCAGAGCCATGATCGGCTAATTTTTTTTCCTGGAGTTATGAATAATTAACCAAAGTTTATATGAGGTTCATCTAAGTTATGTAATCTTAAAAAGTTATATAGATCATGTAAGTCCTTAAAGCAATTAAGCCCTTGCAACCCACATTACGGGATCCGTTCCGGTCTAGCAGAGCAAGAGGTGCATCCTTTCATGAGGCACAATCTTGATAAGAAAAAGTGGATAAAGTGATCTATATAATCTGTTGGTACTCTTGTTTTATTTATTTCTTTTCTATCTATGGAACGACACCAAAGTCGCGTTAGGAGTTACATATTTGCCGGGAAGGCATTGAAATGGTAGCCTGTAAACCGTTGACAGTCGTATAAATAGAAAATGTTTTTAATAAACCAAGAGTACTTATCAACAAGAAGATTATATATAGTAGTTGAATTTCATTTTGCTCTAGCTATTTTATTCAGAACTCTAGATAGAATTATTTAGGAGTATATCCTCTGCAGTTTCTACTAAATTGGCTTGAAATAAGAGCAAATATGTTAAAAACTCTAACTTGATACAGTATCCCTCAGATGATGAACAACTTAATAGATGGACCATTCCTAATGTTCAACCAAAAAAGATCTACAATATTGGGACGTTTGATTTCACGTCCAGACTTTCCATTAAGAGTTTGGAAAAAAAAACTTTCTGTTAATTGCACCTTTCTGAAGAGGATGTTTTCAGATTTGAGAAAAACTACAAGTTCCTTCATATAGAGCTTATTCAAGTGGCTTTTAAGCTTTTGACCTTACAAGGTCTCAATACTTCAATTCTTACCTCCTTAAGAGATGCAAAATGTCTCGATTGGATACCTTCTCTAATGGAAATTATGCAAACTAGTCTATGCGATGGAACAATTTATTTTTATGTTTATCCTAAGTTAACTGTCTTTAACCGACCCAAATATACTTGAGGCAGTTACTTTAAATTTAAAGAAACGGATATAATTTCATGAAAGAATCAGAAACTATTTCGATAGTTTATAGAATCAATTTCAAGGTTTTAAACACAAAGACGCCAAAGATTAAAGCCAAGACTGAAAGTGGTAAAACCACTTTAACAGAGACAAATTTACTGTTTTCTGGTATTGCGACAAATAGAGTCATTAAATGGGAAGAAATAGACTTTCATGAATCATGGATTTTAACCTCCGCTATTCCCCCTAAATCTATTATAGGCACTGAAGTTGATCGGATAATACAAACTGACGACGGGAAAATAGAAATAAAATTCGGTTTGAATCAAGTTACTAGAATAGCTAGTAATACTTCTATACCTAGTACTTCTTCACTTGATCAAGGAAGATCATATTCCTCTCGACGACAGTCTGAAAGAGAGGTTCGAGGTAATAATATTTCTGACATGTCAATTCCTCATCCAATTTATGAGAAGGACAATAAGACTTCTCTTACCTCATAAGAGATGAGTTTTCACATGTAAAATCTTTATATGTGTCTTACACTCAACAGTGCTTTAAGGATATTCCTTAATAAGAAATTTATGAAAAATAAGCATATTGCTTTTAGAAATTGGTTTGCAAAATTATTTTCTAAAGAACAATATTCTTATAAAGATGAGTTTTATAAACATCTTGAGAAAAAACAAGCACTTATATACTATATGGATTGGTTCCTAGAATATTTTATCAAGGAACAAAATAGCAAGATTAATATTCTTGAAGAACATTACAAGCAATGGTCTACTGCAAGTGGAAAAATAGTAAGATCTGTATGTCGAACCATTGAGATTATCAGGAGTGTCGACCTCTAATTTAGAGGCAACGGCTTTTATAAAGCCTTCGGTTGAAGAAAGGATGGAGAATACGCTTAAAGAACTTCTGAAAGTCTTTACTAATATTTATATCCAAGTTTTGGGTCAACAATTAACAAGGGTCGAATATGTCTTAGAAAGCCTGATTATTAAACTACATGCGCTTGCTATAGTAGTGACGCCTACTATAATTAAACCAGTAATACTAGCTATGTTCCTATTAAACCTGCTGCTGATATATCCGTATTTAAATTATTCAAAGATAAAAGCATATCTTCAGAGATAATAGTGGCTCTTGAAAATAAGTTTAGCGAAGCTAGACTTAATACTCTTAATGGTAATCCTTTTGAAATTTCAGATGAAGTGGAAACAGGTCAAGAATCTCAGATTAATATGTCTGAAGTTCAGAATGCTTTTGAAGAAGCAGATATTAATGTTATAAAACATCCAAAAAGAGCACTTGATAAGCATTATTATAAAAGACCAACTCCTATGGATGTTCTCTATGAGGAAAATGAAACTGCTATACAAAATTCCTTTTTAGGAAAGACCATTTATGAATGGAATATAGACGGATTGGCTGATAAACAAATTCATGATACCTTACATCGTATGATGATGTAAGCTACTGTTACTAAACAACATGTACTACAGATGCTGATATAGCAAGATTTATCTCTTGCGGATTCACAAGAATTTTAAAAGGCTGGTGAGATTATTGTTTAACCCCCACACAAAAAGCTGAGATTTTTAGCGCTCTCAAGTTTCAGATGCGGTATATACTTTGATTCTTACAATTCTCGACCATTTTACAGGGATGTAAACAATCAAGCTGAGAAAGTTATGACTTTTATATAAAACCTGATGTCCTGATTTAACTCATTTTAGATGGTATAAGGATACCTTTTAAACCGGGATTATGAAGTTAGAAGATGCGAATAACCCTTATTGGAAAGCTAAATTTGTTGATGGATTACCTAATCTTTTTGCAGAGAAGGTTCGCAAGAATTTGAGAAGTAATAATGAATGTATTATTCCTTACAATATCTACACTTATGCTCGCTTAATAAGCACCTGTGTTCAAGAAAGTTTAACTTTATGTAATGACATAAAGTTAAAAAAATCAATTAAAAAACCAGAGATTCACTGGCAGAAAAGAATTGGGTGAATTTTGTAGCCAATTCGCTATGGATGCTCCTCTAGAAAAGAAAAGGGAGAGAAAGAGAGAAGAAAAAAGAATTTAATTCTATTCATTTTTATAAAAGGAAAAAGAAATATCCTCTGAAAAAACTTAGCGAAGGAAAGCCTAATAAAAGACAATTAGATTAGTCTAAATCAAAATTTCTGCCACTAGTTATAAATGTGGTAAAGTTGATCATTTTGCCAACAAATATTATACAAAAAAAAAGATCAATGAAATTAAAGAAGGATTGCGAAAATCTTTATACAAGATAATAATTAAATCCTCAGTATCAGAAGAACTTGATTCATACTCAATATCTTCATCTAGTGATGATGAGCCTAAATGCTCTACTACATGCTTCAATAAATGTTGTAACAAAAATGAAAATTATTGGAAAGCCATTGTCAATATGAGTGGCCTTAGCATCAATGTCATTAATAAAGAAGACAAAAGGGTTATTCTGAAACTTCTTGAAAATAATGATATTCAGCAAGAAGTGAAAACTAAGCCGATTGAAGTTCTTCTGAAAGAAGACGGTGAGAACTCTCCTGTTCCAGAGAATGTTTATAGACTCTTTGAAGTCTTTAAGCAGCAACGACAAAAGGAAACTAAACCTGTTACGCTACAAGAATTACAGAAAAAGGTTAATAACCTCAAAATAGAGATTACAGAATTAAAAACTCAAAATGGAATCATTCTTTCTACTCTCTAACATTGAGAGCAATAACTTATTAAAAAGTGAATCGTCATCCTTTAATAAAGAAGAATCATCTGATCAAGAAAAGGGAATATCTGAACAAGTTCTTCAAACCCTTTTTGATCAATTTCTTCAAACCATTGATTTGGTTTTGACCCAAAAAAAGGTATATAGGGGTCACTTTGACCAGTAATAATGATCTGATTAGACCAAATCTAATTGCACTTGTATCCAGTGGTGCAGATCTTAACTGTGTATTAAAGAAAGAATTATCCCTATTAAATATTGTGAGCGAACTATTCAAACTTTGAGTACGGCTAATAATAGTTTCTTAACGGCCCCTTATAAGGTGTCGAACGTAAACATTTGCAATGATGACATTTGTTTGTCTTCTCCTTTTATAATTATAAAGGAGGTTTCCAGCATATCATCTTAGGTACCGCTTTCCTAAGTAAGAATATGCCCATTGAGAAAATAAATTCTCAAGGTATCTTTACCAATTATAATGGTAAATCAGTAAAGTTTCAGTTTATAACCGATCTTATGGTTAAAATTTTTAATGAGATAAAAGATATTTACCTAAAACAAAATCAAATTAATTTTACCAAAGAAGAAATATCTTCAATACAAATTCATAGACAACTTCAAATCTAATCCTACCAAACAGAAGATAGAAAAGATTGAAGAAGAGTTTATAACTCAAACTTGCAGTGATCTTCATAATGCTTTCTGGAAAAAGAAGAAACACATAGTAGCACTTCCTTATATTAAAGGTTTTGATGAGAATAATATTCTCACTAAAGCCAGACCTTGTCAAATAAATCAAGAATATCCGGACTTATGTAAAAAAAAAAATTAAAGGTCTTATAGAAAATCCTAGTCCCAATGGAATTGTACAGCATTCTATGTTAATGATGCGGCACAAAAGAAATGAGGAGTTTCTCATCTTGTTATAAACTATAACCCCTTAATAAGGTGCTAAAATGGATAAGATATTATCTCCCTAATAAAATAGATTTACTAAATAGAATTAGCAATGTAAAAATCTTTTTAAAATTTGATTTGAAATCAGGGTACTGGCAGATTCAGATTGCAGAATCTGATAAATACAAAACTGCATTTACAGTTCCCTTTGGGCATTTCGAACGCAATGTCATGCCATTTGGTTTGAAAAATGCTCTTTCTGAGTTCCAAAATATTATGAACTCTATTTTCAATCCATACACAGAATTTATACTTTCTTGCATAGATGATATCTTAATATTCTCTGATAATATAGATCTACATTTGAACACTTTTAAACATATTGCTATCAAAAATGGGTTAGTCATATTAGCTCCCAAAATGAGGTTGTTTCAAACAACAATAAGATTCCTTGGTCATAATATTGACAATGGTACCATTATACTTATTGATCGAAGTATTGAATTTGTTTCAAAATTTCTTAATACTAAGCAGCTACAAAGATTTTTGGGCGCTTTAAATAATAAGCAGATTATCATAAAGATCAAGCTACTGATTCTGCAATTCTATATAGCAGACTGAAGAAAAATCCTTCTTCGACTTCTGAGCACACTAAAGCGGTTCGGAAGATTAAGCAGAGAGGTAAAAATCTACCTTGCTTACATATTGTTGATCTTACTTGGCAAAAAGTTGTTGAAACAAATGGCACTAATATTGGATACAGTGGTATCCTTAAATAAGTTGATCTTACTAATAAAAAGGAAATTCTGATACGTTATACATCAGGAAAATGGAATTCTGCACAATTTAATTATTCCACTCTAAAACAGGAAATGCTTTCTATCATAAAATGCATTTATAAATTCCAAGATGATTTGCTAAATCAAAAATTCTTACTACGAATAGACTCTAGTGCTGCAAAATCTGTTCTTACGAAAAATATTAAAAATCTAGCTTCCAAACAGATTTTTGCCAGATGGCAAGCAGAACTTTATATTTTTGAATTTGACATTGAATATATTAAAGGCGCCGTCTTCCTGATTTTCTGACCAGGAAATTTCTTCAAGATTCCAATGCATAGGTATGGAAGGGACTTTAGCCCCAGTTGAGGCCCAGGAAAGGACAGAGGAAGAGGGAGGAATAATATCTTCTCCTTTGGAAGTTCATCTTCAAATTGGATTATAATTCAGAAGGCAAAGCCAATATTAATGGCTAATACTGACACAATGTCACGGGCGTCATATGCCCCATCTGGATGGAGGACTCCACACAAAACAGCAAAAAAATGTGTTAATAACACCGAAAGTAAAAAAAAAGAATTGCATCGAAATCGATGAATCATCTAGCTCTGAAAAAATTTCAGAGAACATAAGAACATTCAAAGAAATAGCTCTTGGTATGGAAGAAAGCTATATTCAGAAAAATAATTCTCAAATAATAATTTGTCCTGAAGGGGATGGCATCCCAAAAATGAATGACACATGGTTATTAAAAGAAATATATATTGAGAATAACTCATATGCTTCTACAGAAGGGAAATCCCGACAAGTAAGGGAAGCCTTGTTACTGGTTTCAAATTTTATTGAGATAAAACATTTTTATATAATAAGAAACGAGGGTGAGAAATAATAAACTCCAGCAAAATCATCATAAATTTTTTTTATAAACCCCATGAATGGGCGTTGCATCCTAATAGGAGCAGATCTTTCATAATGGCTGAGACCCGGTACAATTGCAATTATTGGGACTATATTAAGACCTTTAATAATTTCTTATATTATGATAACCCGGGCCGAAAACATTCATGATTTATAAAACTGTCCTAAAGTAATAAAATCAGGGATACCAAATAAGTTTTTATTATGGTGGACAAAATTTGGAGCAGAATTGAAAATACTACCATCTGTAATACAGGAATTATTCATTCCGTGGATCGAATCGCATCCGGTATTCCATAATACAGAAGAATATATGTTCAGAGGAGAGAGTACACTCCATTATTTACAGAGAACGGTGTTCCCTATATATTCAAGTGGACCTTATCCACTGAATTCAATGAACACAATATTCAATTACTCACCAGAAAATTTCTAATAAAATGGTGGACATGAATAAAGGAGGAAGAAAAAATAGCTGAAATTAGAGCAGCTATTAAAAATAATAATATCCTAGATAAAAGGATTAACGAGAAACCGACTACAAATAATCCATTACAGGTGATAAAACGTTCCTTCCAGAGGAAGTTTCCGAATATTTCAGAAGAAGACCTTATGAAGAAATGTTTGGAACATATGAAAAGACAATTTGAACAAACTTTTAACAAATGTGATAATATCTCAATTTTATCTGCCAAGTCAACTAGGTCTGTTAAAATAAAGAAGAAAAATGAATTCTTTCAAGAAGCCCAAAAAGACGAAAACGTGGAAACGGCCGAACAAATTTGGATCAACATGATGGGCCGAGATAGGAGCAAAAGGCCAACATAAATAAAAGGGCCCAAAAGAATGTAAAAAAAGAAAAATAAATTTAGCCCAACCGACTGCAAAAACGCTAGCACACGACTTAAGTAGGACCATGTCCTCAATTATTTAGAAGAAGACGAAGGAATCTACTTTAATAAAGGAAAATTTTCCATCACCTTTAATAAAGGAAAAGGGAATAATAATTCCCACTGATTAAGACATCAATAATTGAGAAGAACTCAGAAGGCCTTCTCTTTCTATAAAAGAAGAGGCAGAGTTTCAGTTCAAGGCACGCTCAAAAAACCTCTCCTTATATTGTATCTCTTATCTAAGCTTGGTGTAATAGTTTTCTTATAAATAAAGAAGTTTGATCGTTTGCTTACTCGCTTGGTTGATTTGTAAGTACTATACAATTTTATTTTACAGTTAATTTATTTTGACTTGATTTCGATCCTTTATAAATATATTTGGTATCAGAGCCATGATTGGCTAAATTTGTTTCTTCCTAAAATTATGAATAATTAACCAGAGTTTATATGAGGTTCATCTAAGCTATATAATCTTAAGAAGTTATATAGACCATGTAAGTCCTTAAAGCAATTAAGCCGCCCTAACCCTCGTTAGGGGGTCCATTTTGGCCTAGCCGAGCAAGAGGTGCAGCCTTTCATGAGGCACAATCTTGATAAGTGGATAAAGTGATCTATATAATCTGTTGATACTCTTGTTTTATTTATTTCTTTTCTATCTATGAAACGACACCAAAGTCGCGTTAGGAGTTCCATGTTTGCCGGGAAGGCGTTTGAAATAGTAGCCTGTAAACCGTTGACAGTCGTGTAAATAGAAAAGGTTTTTAATAAACAAAGAGTACTTAACGAGAAGATTATATATAGTAGTTGAATTTCATTTTGCTCTAGTTATTTTATTCGGAACTCTAGCTACAATTATTTGCTAAAATTACATAGCTTAGATAAACCTCATATAAACTCTGGTTAATTATTCATAACTCCAGGAAGAAACAAATTTAACCAATCATGGCTCTGAAACTAGATATATTTATAAAGGAGCGAAATCAAATCAAAATAAACTAACTGTAATGTAAAATAGCAGAGTACTTATAATGCAACCAAATGAGTAAGCAAACGATCAAGCTTCTTTATTTATAAGAAAACTATTACGCTAAACTTAGATAAGAGATACAATATAAGTGAGGTTTTTTTTAGCATGCTTTGAACTGAGGCTCCGCCTCTTCTTTTATAGAAAGGGAAGGCTTTCTGGGTTCTTCTTCTTAATTATTGATGTCTTCATCAGTGGGAATTATTATTTCCTTTCCCTTTATTTAAGGTGATGAGAACTTTTCCTTTATTAAAGTAGATTTTGTAACACACTAGCTCGATCGTAAGTTTTTTTCTTTTCTTTTGAATTATTGGGTTTTGTTATATTATTATTATTATTTTAAGTTGGAGTTTAAAACTTTCTACTTAAGATAGAACATATTATTATGATTGGTTTAAGTTTGTTATAGTTGTGTTTTTCCAAATTTGTTAAATAAGTATATTATTAGTATTTATGTTTGTTTATTATTTGATTAATATCTTAAATTTCCATACATACAATATTTATTTATCTAACATTAGTTTCGTACCTAAATAGATAATATTAGTATGGTTGTTTTAACAAAAGATATTTAGTATTTAAGCTTATTTGATAATTTATTAATATCTTATTTTAATTTGTATGTAATATATTTTCAAATACTAGATATGTAAACAAATATATTATGGTTATCTATATTAGTTAAGTATATGATATTTAACTTTTAAAGTTTTCTTTTGTTAAATCTAATAATATCTTATTTGAGGTTAATAGAGGAAAGGTTCCATAGGAGGGGATTTCCTCCTATGGAGTCGGAAAAATGCACCCTCCGTAATTTTTTTCAACGATCGGCATACATCACATCCATCTTTATCATCTAAGATGTGGGTACACCAAATTTCATATGATTCTACAGCTTTTTTCACCGTTGTATTAGTGGGTTAAAAATTAACGGTTTACCGATAATAGAACTTTTTACATTGCTAAATCAACGGTGAAAAAGTAGTGGAATCACATGAAATTTGGCGTACCTACATCTTAGATGATAACGATGATGATGGATGCCGATCGTCGAAAAAAATGATTGAGGTTGTATTTTTTCGACGCCATAGGAGGAAATCCCCTCTTATGGCCTCTTTTCTCCATTATTCTCATCTTATTTATATTCTAGTACAATGTTTTGTCCACCATAATATATTATTAATAATCTTTTAATTTTTAAATTCTATTTTAAATCTTTCAACTTAAACTATTGGAGATTATGAGAATTATTTTTCTAAACTTATATATATTTTCTTATATTCTCTCTCCAAATATATTTTAACTTCCCAAACAAATCTATACATATTTTAATCATACACACTTAAACTAATCTATATACATCATATCTATTGAAAACCCTATATATATAAATATTTCCCATTATCCTATATAATAACAAACCCTACACCTATTTTAACTATATAGATACACACACCAAACAATCTTTACAAACTCCGACATAATTTAATCTTTTTAACAGTATTTGGATCTCTCTTCAAATATATCTCTCATCAATATTTTATTCTCCTAATTTATAACAATTTTACATATATTCATTATTATCATCTCTCTTCTTCTCATATAAATCAACCTTCTCTTTCTTTTCCATTACAATATTTTCTTCTTCAAAATTAACCAAACCATCAAAACTTGGAGTTGTGCTTCGTGTCGTCGTGTTTATCCGTCTCTGAGGCAAGTACTCTTACTCCTTTACTTTTAGTCGATACAGTATCAGCGAATCTCTCAACTATTGCCGATAAATAATATTATCATATAAATTATGTATACAACTATTTGTATCCACACTTTATGTATATATAATCTTTGTTCATATTAATATATTACATTCTTAATGTGTTATTATTGTTTTATATAAAACTATGTGATCATATTTACTTAACTAATATATAATGTAAATTTAAACTCATATTGCTTGTATGTGCTATTAATTATTCATACACACGTATATAATTGTCTACTGTGTTTTTTTTATTGTAACTATCATATAGCATAAATAAGTTTGTATATAGAAATATATAATTATACATTTAGATATACAATATGAAGTGTAGTTATAAATAATATGTTGATACAGTAGATAAATTATTAATATATTTAGTTAGAATAGTTGTGGATAGCATAAGTTATAGCATACATAGATTATTAGTACATATTAATGAGTCATATATAATACACTAAAACAGTATGATATATTTTATGTATATAGGTGTACATCATTAGTAATTATTAACACAACACACGGAGTATTACAGATAATGATATTTATATATTAAGTAGGAGTATATATATACAGATATTATAAATATAACAATACAGGTCTCAGTTTTAGTTAATTCAAATAGTTATATAATATATTATAATAATGCATTCTTATTTAATTACAAATAAATTTTGTTAAACGCCATAGCTATAGGAATTGTTCGATTAGAATCGAACCCTCTTTAAAATGATGTTGCGTAAATAACCTTGTTAAATATAGATGCTATGACATGTTTATTGTTGTCATTGATGTGCACGAGAACACTTTTTAACATGCTTTATATATGCGAGTCCGTTATTGATTGACGTGTACGAAAACACCTTGACATGACATGCTTGTTCATGACTATTGTTTCCTTATTTAAAAATGATCTCTAATTAGAATGTTGAACTACATGTCATGACACAACCTATACTGTTTATAAGTTTCCTTTCTATACAATTAACATGATATTACAAGTTCCAGTCTACTCAGCATTCTTAATTAATGATTCAGTTATTATCATATTAGATATGAATACGCGGGTGTTGGCTAGTTTGAGTGTGCGTTCATACAACAGAGGAGTCCCACGCCGACAGCTCGTACCGGGCTATATCAGTCGCTTGTTATTACAGCTTGTACCGGGCTATATTGCTCGCATGTTATTGAAGACCGTACCGGGCTATATCGGTCGCGTGTTATTACAGCTCGTACCGGGCTATATCGGTCGCTTGTTCCTACAGCTCGTATCGGGCTATATACGGTCGCTTGTTCATTGCATAGTTGGGCCCGTATTTCCTTGTCCCTGGAGCCCTACCCTTGGGTTGGAAATACTCCTGCAGAGGTTGATACACACTCGAACTCACGATAGGATAGATTACCCTTTTAGTGACCAAGTAGGATATGACTTGACCGACTTGACCTATTTACTTGCTTCATATTAGTGCCATATCTATATCTACATGTACACACGGGCTTCACTACACTCATAAATTCATGCTATCACACACACTGTTACAATTGAATATTTGTTAAGATGTTCTGACATTCCTGGGACTTGTCATCTCAAATTTAGAGACCGATTCACAGGCAGAGCAGGATCAGAATGACTATCAGGAGTTTGGCAAAGATTAGTAGTATTTATAGGTTTATTTCTATTTTATTTCAGTTAATGTTAGAATGTGCGCACTCGCGGGACGTCAGGAGTGGTGAATCTTTATTTTGGATTATGTATTTCGTTATTCGGATCTTTATCTTTCATGGATATTTTATTGGATCTATCATCTTATGATTCCATTTTTGATATTACTCGTTATTCTGGCAGCATGATTTTAGTATTATATCTTGGATATTATCGAACATGTTTAGCTAGAGCCTTAAGTGTGACTATGGCAAGGCAATTTCCCCTTGTCTGGAAGCACTGGCGGTTTCGGTCCATATTTCCATATTCTAAGAATTGAGGCGTTACAGATTCCTTCATCTTCTTCTGAATAATTGAAGACGTGGATCCCACTAAAGTCATGTCCTGGCGTTTCTGCAGTCGGTTGTTTCAGTGGATAATTATATCTTATTTTTTAAGCCCCTTCTTATCATGCCGGGCTAAATTTATTATTCTTTTTTTAATTATTCTTTTGGGCCTTTTTATTTATACTGGCCAATTGCCCTTATCTCGATCCATCACGTCGATCCAAATTTGTCCGGTCGTTTCCAGGTCTTCGTCTTCTTAGGCTTCTTAGAAGAATTCATTTTCTCTTTCATTTCAACAGACCTAGTTGACTTGGCAGATGAAACTGAGATATTATCACAGCTGTCAAAAGTTTAATCAAATTATCTTTTCATGTGTTCCAAACATTTCATAAGGTCATATTCTGAAATATTTGGAAACGTTCTCTAGAAGGAACGTTTTAACCTCTGTAATGGGTTATCTGTAACCAGTTCCTCGTTAATCCTTTTATCCAGGATATTATTTTTAATAGCTGTTTTAATTTCAGCTATTTTTTCTTCCTCTTTTATTCATGTCCACCATTTTATTAAAAATTTTCTGATGAGTACTAGAATATTGTGTTCATTGAATTCAATGGCTAAGGTCCACTTGAATATACAGGGAACACCATTCTCTGTAAAATAATGGAGTGTACTCTCCTCTTCTCTGAACATATATTCTTCTACATTATGGAATACTGGATGCGATTTGATCCATGGAATGAATAACTCCTGTATTACGGATGGTAGCATCTTCAATTCTGCTCCAAATTTTATCCACCATAATAAAAACCAATTTGGTATCCATGGCTTTATTACTTCAGGACAAATTTTTATAAACCGCGAATGTTTTCGGCCCGGGTTCTCATGATATAAAAAGTTATTAAAGGCCTGAATATAATCCCAATAATTGCAACTATACTGAGCCTCAGCCATTATAAAATATCTGCTCCTGTTAGGATGCAACGCCTATTCATGGGATTTATAAACTTATTTTATGATGACTTTGCTGATGTTTATTATACTTCCACCCTCTTTTCCTATTCGGTAAAAATATTTTATCTCAATAAAATTTGAAACCAGTAACAAAGCTTCCATTACTTGTCGGGATTTCCTTTCTGTAGAAGCATATGAGTTATTCTCAATATATTTTTCTTTTAATGATCATGGATCATTCATTTTAAGGATGTCGTCACCTTCAAGACAAATTGTTGTTTTAGAATTATTTTTCTGAATATAGCTTTCTTCAAAACCAAGAGCCATCTTTTTGAATGTTGGTATGTTCTCTGAAATATTTTCAAAGCTAGATGATTCATCGATTTTGATGAAATTCTGTTTCTTACTTTCGGTGTTATTATTAACACCTTTTTTTACTGTTTTGTGTAGAGTCCTCCACTCAAATTGGGCATATGACGCCAGTGTCATTGTATCGGTATTAGCCATTATTAGCTTTGGCTTCTGCATTGTAAGCCAACTTGAAGATGAACTTACAAAGAGCGAGATATTATTCCTCCATCTTCCTCTGCCCCTTCCTAGGCCTCAACCGGGGCTAAAGCCCCTTCCATAGCTATGCATTGGAATCTTGAAGAAATTTCCTAGTTAGAAAATCAGGAAGACGATTATTAGTGCCTTTAATATATTCAATGTCAAATTCAAAAATAGAAAGTTCTGCTTGCCATCTGGAAAAATTCTGTTTGGAAGCTAGATTTTTAATATATTTCGTGAGGACAGATTTTGCAGCACTACAGTCTATTCGTAGTAAGAATTTTTGATTTAGCAAATCATCTTGGAATTTATAAATGTATTTTATGACAGAAAGCATTTCCTTTTTTAGAGTGGAATAATTAAATTGTGCAGAATTCCACTTTCCTGATGTATAACGTATCAGAATTTTCTTTTTATTACTAGGATCAACTTGTTTAAGAAAACCGCCGTATCCAATATTAGATGCATCTGTTTCAACAACTTTTTGCCAAGTAGAATTAGCAATATGTAAGCAGGGTAGATTTTTAACTCTCTGCTTAATCTTCTGAACTGCTTTAGTGTGCTCAGAAGTCTAAGAAGAAGGATTCTTCAGTCTGCAATATATAATTGCTATTTATAATAATCTGCTAAATAATTTAACGCGCCCAAAAATCTTTGTAGCTGCTTAGTATCAGTAATTATATCAGGAAATTTTGAAGCAAATTCAATGCTTCGATCAATAGGTATAATGGTACGATCGTCAATATTATAACCTAGGAATCTTATTGTTGTTTGAAACTTCATTTTGGGGGCCAATATGATTAACCCATTTTTGATAGCAAGATATTTTAAAATGTTCAAATGCTTAAAATGCCGAACTATATTATCAGAGCATATTAAGATATCATTTATGTAAGAGTATAAATTCTGTGTATAGATCGAAAATAAAGTTCATAATATTTTGGAATTCAGAAGAAACATTTTTCAAACCAAATGGCATGACATTCCATTCGAAATGCCCAAAAGGATCTGTAAAGACAGTTTTGTATTTATCAGATTCTGCAACCTGAATCTGCCAGTATCCTGATTTCAAATCAAATTTTGAAAATATTTTAGTATTGCTAATTCTATTTAGTAAATCTCTTTTATTAGGAAGAGGACACCTTATCCATTTTAGCATCTTATTAAAGAGCTTATAGTTTATAACAAGGCGAGAAACTTCTCGTTTCTTTTCTGCCGCATTATTAACATAAAATGATGGGCAACTTCATTGGGAGTAGAATTTTCTATAAGACCTTGAATTTCTTTTTTACATAATTCTTGATATTCTTAATTCATTTGACAAGGTCTGGTTTTAGTAGGAATATTATCCTCATCAAAATATTTAATATAAGGGTTACCATGTGCTTCTTCCTTTCCCAGAAAGCATAAGGAAGATCACTGCAAATTTAAATTATAAACTCTCTTTCAATCTTTTCTATCCTCTGTTTAGTAGGATTAGATTAAAACCGTCTATTAATTTGTTTGAAGATTTTTTTTGATAAAATTAATTATATTTTCTTTTAGGTAAATATATTTTATCTAATTAAGAATTTTAACCATGGGATCAATTATAACCTGAATGATTTATCTTTATAATTGGTAAAAATACCTTGAGAATCTATTTTCTCAATGAACATAATCTTAGGAAAGGGGTTTCTAAAATGATATGCTGTGAAATCTTCTGTACAATTATAAAAGGAGAAGGTAAACAAATGTCATCATTGCAAATGTTTACGTTCGACAGCTTATAAGGGATCGTTAAGACACTATTATCAGCCGTACTCAAAGTTTGAGTATTTCGCTCACAATATTTAATAGGGATAATTCTTTCTTTAATGCAGTTAAGATCTGCACCACTATCCACAAGTGCAATTATATTGGGTATAACCAGATCATTATTAATGATCAAAGTGATCCTATATACCATTTTTTGGTCAAAACCAAATCAATGGTTTGAAGAAATTTATCTGAAAGAGTTTGAAGAACTTGTTCAGATATTCCCTTTTCTTCATCAAATGATTCTTCTTTATTAAAGAATGATTATTCACTTTTTAATAAGTTATTGCTCTTAATAATGCTTCTATAGCTAGTACTTCTTCACTTGATCAAGAAAGATCATATTCCAGATCGAACTCTCGACGACAATCTGAAAGAGAGGTTCGAGGTTTAATATTTCTGACATATCAATTCCTCATCCAATTTACGAGAAGGATAATAAAACTTCTCCTAGTTCATCAGAGATGAGTTTTTACATGTAAAATCTTTATATGGATGTTACACCCAACAGTGTTTTAAGGATATTACTTAATAAGGAATTTATGAAAAATATGCATGTTGCCCTAGAAAGCCTGATTAATAAACTACAGGCGCTTATAATAGTAGAGACGCCCACTATAATTAAGCCAGCTAGTAATACTAGTTATGTTCCTATTAAACATGCTGATAATATATCTGGATTTAAATTATCCAAAGATAAAAACATATCTTCAGAAATAATAGCGGTTCTTGAAAATAAGTGTAGCGAAGCTAGACTTAATACTCTTAATGGTAATCCTTCTAAAATTTCAGATGAAGTGGAATCAGATCAAGAATCTCATATTAATATGCCTGAAGTTCAGAATGCTTTTGAAGAAGCAGATATTAATGTTATAAAATATCCAAAAAGAGCTATATATAAGCATTATTACAAGAGACCAACTCTTATGGATGTCCTCTATGAGGAAAATGAAGCTGTTATACAGAATTTCTTTTCAGGAAATACCATTTATGAATGGAATATTGACGGATTGGCTGACAAACAAATCCATGATACAATACATCGTATGATGATGTATGTTACTGTTACTAAACAACATGATAATACAGATGCTGATATAGCAAGATTTATCTCTTGTGGCTTCACGGGGATTTTAAAAGGTTGGTGGGATCATTGTTTAACCCCCACACAAAAGGCTAAAATTTTTAGCGTTGTTAAACTTGAGAATAATGCTCAAGTTTTGAGTTTTCACATGTAAAATCTTTATATGAATCTTACACCTAACGGTGCTTTAAGAATATTCCTTAATAAAGAGCTTATGAAAAATAAGCATATTGCTTTTAGAAATTGGTTTGCAAAATCATTTTCTAAAAAACAACAATATTCTTATAAAGATGAGTTTTATAAACATGTTGAGAAAAAACAAGCTCTTATATATTTTGTGGATTGGTTCCTAGAATATTTTATCAAAGAACAAAATAGCAAGATTAATATTCTTGAAAAACATTACAAACAATGGTTTACTGCAAGTGGGAAAATAGTAAAATCTATATATCCACCCGCTAAACCATTGAGATTATCAGGGATGTCGACCTCTAATTTAGAGGCAACGGCTTTTATAAAGTCTTCAGTTGAAGAAAGATGTCTTACTTTAACTCATTTTAGATGATATAAAGATGCTCATAGACTCTCTGAAGTCTTTAAGCGGCAATAGCAAAGATAAAGTAAGCTCGTTACGCTACAAGAATTACATAAAGAGGTCAATAACCTCAAAATAGAAATTAAAGAATTGTATCTTTATACCATCTAAAATGAGTTGAAGTATAACATCTGATGGTACAAAGATACCTTTTTATCCAAGGTTAAGCAGTTAGAGGATATAAACAACCCTCATTGGAAAGCTAAATTTGTTGATGGATTACGCAATCTCTTTGCAGTGAAGGTTCGCAAGAAATTGAGAAGTAATAATGAAGGTGTTATTCCTTACAATACCTACACTTATGGTTGCTTAATAAGCACATGTATTCAAGAAGGTTTAACTTTATGTAATGACATAAATTAAAAAATCAATTAAAGGACAAGAGATTGACTGACAGAAAAGAATTGGATGAATTTTGTAGCCAATTCGCTATGGATGCTCCTTAAGAACAGAAAAAGGGGGAGAAAGAGAGAAAAGAAAAGAAAATTTAATTCTATTCCTTTTTATAAAAGGACAAGGAAATATCATCCTCCGAAAAAACTTAGAAAAGGAAAGCCTAATAAAAGACGATTTGATATGTATAAATCAAAGACTTCTGCAACTTGTTATAAATGTGATAAAGTTAGTCATTTTGCCAATAAATATAATACAAAAAAGATCAATGAAATTGAGGATGAAAGATTGTGAAAATCTTTATACAAGATAATGACTAAATCCTCAGAATCAGAAGAATCTGATTCATACTCAATATCTTCTTCATCTAGTGATGATGAGCCTCAATGCTCTACTAAATGTTCTAATAAATGTTGTAATATTAACAAAAATGAAAATTATTGGAAAACCATTGTCGATATGGATGGCCTTAGTATCAATATCATTAATAGAGATGACAAAATAGTGATTCTGAAACTTCTTGAAAATAATGATATTCAGCAAGAACTGAAAACTAAACTGATTGAAGTTCTTCTGAAAGAAGACAAAAAGAAATCTCATGTTCCAGAGAATGTTTATAGACTCTCTGAAATCTTTAAGTGGCAACAACAAAGGGAAAGTCTGTTACGCTACAAGTAAACATCACGTTATTAATAGGAAGTTAGGTTATATAGTGTTAATACAATATAATATATTTATGTATCTAAGTAATGAACTGAACATGAATTTTATACACTAATCTGTTATTCTTTATATATTTATTTATTATGTGTATTTAATGATTAATAATTGTATTTAGACAGTGATAATTAACTAAATAAACTAACATATTATAATAGATGACTGTCTACTGCAAGTCAATGTATATATTTTTTAAAATATCTATAATACTATGTTCTACTAAAACCAATTATTATCATCCGTAATATAAACATAATTTTTTTAACTATTTTGTAAATATGAAATGAACTATACTTAATTTGATAACTTAATATCTAGAAATAGTATTGGCCCTGCTATAATTAACTATGTATTTATTCAGCTAGTATTACAACAATCACAATAAATCTTCTCAATTAAATTTACTAAAATGTTTAAACATTACTAATATATTTTAATATACTTATAACTACAGTATTACTAGAACAAATAATAAACCACTTGTAATTTAATAAGAAAACGCATACACACATCTAATGAACTGTAACACAATTTCTATCCTTTAAATAACTTATACAGGAAATGCAAAATTTGTTACATAAAATAATGCAACGCAACTGTGCAACCACATGAACACGACTAACTATCTACCATACAACATATGATAATTATGCAGCTATGTTATAAAATAATGCAGTTATGTGACCTTAACTTACTTTAATTCATACTCTAACTGTACAATTATGCCAACTAATATATACAACTATACTATACATTTCACTTAACACATTATGAGTTCGATCAAGTGAATCTCAGGAGTCTCGGTACTAATTCATGAATGAGCTCGTATTTTCTTGCCCCTGAATGACAGCCTTGGGTTTGTGAATACTCCTGCGGTGGTCGACACTCACACTCGAGCTGACATTAGGAGTCTCATTACTAACTTATGAATTGGCACGTGTTTACTTGCTCTAGGATGATAGCCGTAAGTCTGTGCATACTACTGCGGTGGTTGATACTTACTCATACTAGCGTTAGATTATACTATCTTGATCTGAACTCCTCAGGAGTACTATTCCTAACTTATGAATAGGCTCATGTTTCCCCATCCCTAGATGATAGCCTTGGATCTGTGAATACTCCTGCGAAACCGGCGTTAGATTATACTATCTTGACATGAACCTGATATGAACCACTTGAATACTTGAAACTCTTGAATCTCGTGAATCTAATGAATATCTAGAATATTGTGAACATGACATGTATAATAGACACTATTTATTGGATATATATATATATATATATATATATATATATATATTAAGGATGGGGTCGCTCGAATACTGGGGTATTTATGTGTAACAAGAGATCATATCTTGTTCCTCATGGTACTGGAGAAAAACGGTACATTACATTATATATAAATCTTGAATCTCGTGAATCTCGTGTTGTTCCGTGGCATTACGGAATATCCTAGTTACATAATAAAACTCCCACAAATCGAGCTTATACTTATAATTAATAACACTAAAATATCGAATATCGTAATACTCTAGTTACTTTGCACTGATTAACACATGCTATTTATTTGACATGCACACTGCCGTTTGTTGTTCACAGTTATTCTTATACATAATATTATGCATACCATGTTTTGTTTTCAAATACCGTTTTTATATAAAATGAGGACTTACCGAACTTTAGTTCGCTGACGGCATTCCTGTTTTCTGTTTTCTTCTCTGGGAATGTCGTCAGACGACAGTGGGGCAAGAGAAGATGCTAGGTACGAGATAGAACCGACAGAAGACTTCAACTATCCATCTTCACAAGCCGATCACTAGTATCGCAGATGCCTTTTGTTCAAAGCTATTCTTTTATTCCTAGTTCGGTTATTTTTTTTTGGCCTGTAATAAATGTTTTTGGATATTGTTATTATTTTTAAATTCTTATATTTAGTATCTTTCTGCTATCTAGTTATGCTTAGCGTATTCATATCGAGAATGAGTGCTTCTCAGTGTGAATACATTGTGAGCCTCATCCGCTCTCGCTTCTCGTCTTTTGGAAAGCGGGACATGACACATGTTATTAAGATACCACAACATGATCAAGATATTTTCAAGAATATCATGGGTAATTATTTTGAACGATAATTTAAGGGCTAAATTACGCTAAAGTGCCTTTGAAAAGAGTGTTTTCCATTTTAACTACCTTATGGTGTTGTTTTAATCATAGTAAGCTCCCTTCAAGTATATGGAACCCTTAAAACCAAAGTTTAAGGAAGTTTACTGAAATAAAAAAACGTTAAGGTAGTTTAGCAACCACACTGATAGTTAAAGGTAGTTTTGGTGTAATTTAGCCTAATTCAAATGAAAATGGATCATCCATATGAATCATTTGGTAAATTTAAACATGGTGATAAACACAATTATCAGAACAATTGAAGGAAATACACAAAAAATATTTGTTAGACATATTTACCACTGAGACACCTAAAACAGAAGCCACTTGCCTCAGCAGTGTATCTGAGACAGGATTCAAACATATTGCCATGGATCAAAATTGGCTGCTTTGAACGGTGTACGGAAACTGGCCACCCTTCTCCGCAAAAATTCTGATAAGTCGAACGAGGGTCATCGCTTCTATAAAGTTTTCATAGTACGTAATAAACACGCAAAAACATTACTATTACAAATATTCAGACATATAGCACATTTTTCTTTCCGCAACTCTAATACACTTTACCATAATCAGAAGTCTTGAAACTCCTATATTACCTCAACCCTACGCACCCCCGAAGCTTGCCCTTCAACACTTCTATTTTTCT
Source organism: Agapanthus africanus (assembly GCA_030015575.1). NCBI lineage: Eukaryota > Viridiplantae > Streptophyta > Magnoliopsida > Asparagales > Amaryllidaceae > Agapanthus > Agapanthus africanus. The sequence continues at coordinate 21,738,703 of CM057345.1, forward strand.
TGTTCAGATTACACATAATTCTTCATTAAATTGTTTCCTCGGTTTTCAGCTCTTTAACACAAGCCTCCTCTGGTGTTTATCTTTGCACCCCGGAGTTGACGGAGAAGTCTATAAGAAATTCTTTACGGGTCAGTTTCTAACGCCTAGAGAGATGACTTTCTACGACTCCCATTTATGAATGCTTAACTACAGATTTTCTCCGTTCCTCGCTATAAACTGAACTTTAAAACTCATATATACCTAACATCTTAGGCCTGCTTAAAAACTGAACCTGAATGGTGTTTCCTCACTTTCTAATGCCTAAGAAAATCTTTAGGGGTCATCCATTCTAAAAGTACTACTCCTACTTATGCATGCTTAACTACAGAGTTCTCCGTTCCTCGCTAAAAACTGAACTTGAAAACTCATATATACCGGAAATCTGTGGAGCGGCGAAACAATCTATAAACTAATTAATAGCTCATTCACTTCATTGGACCTAATAAGCATCTTTAGGGTTGTAACACTTCAAACCAATAAAAATTGATGATCATGAAGCAACAAAATAATCAAATAAGGGCTAGTTTGGCAAAACGGTTTCTAGAACCCCAGTTTCGTTTAAAACTAACATGAAACCGTAGTTCGTCTGCCTAGAAACCAAGATTCAAAAAAACAAGGTTGCACTTAAGTTGAGATGTGGTTTGGCATAGGTTCAAGCTTCAACTTACTGGAAACTTTGCAAACCTATTAGATGTAGAAGTGAATAGAGTCATTGGGAAAGAAGCTAGCCGTTCAAGGTATTTAACAGAAAAGGAAAGAATAAAGTTGTTGGAAAGAAGATAACCGCTCAGGGAATTGATGGGTATGGGTGAAGACTTTATCGGAGGCGTTAACTAAGAGCATGATAGGAAAATAACATTCTAACTTTAATAGAAAATAAAATATATTCAGTATTTTACAATAGACAAGTGAATGGGATATTTTTTAGAGAGAAAATCTTATGATTTGAAGGTAGTTTAACAATATGAAGATTTCTAGGGGTATATCAGAATACGCAAGATTTAAACAGGGTTTTATAGAAGGCCTTAAAGAAAATAGACAAAAGGGGGTCGATGTCAATTTGACACTTCCTGGAGAGCAACTGCCACCTCTCTAAAACATCGTATGAGGATATCATATACCCATTTCATCTTTGTCAAACCTTTATCTTCAAGCTATAAGCTCTACAAAATGGCCAAGGTCTTTGCTATCGCTACACAGAAGATCGAGGACAACCTTGTCGAGGACAACCTTGCCTATCAAGACAGCCATATTAGTGTTTCCACTGTAAGCTTAAGCATGCAATCTTACCGTTCCGCTCCAAAAACAATAACAATGAGCTTCAGGCCTCATATAACCTAAACCAGTAAAAATCGACCACTGCACTTGCAGGAAGGTTGGTATTAAGTTAGATTTAATTTCTAATTGCACTTCGCGAATTGTGCATAGAAAAAGTTTGCTACTATGACTTCAAGAAATTTTTGAGCATAACATTTGGGACCAAAAAACAACGAGTTTGACTTTAGGAGTGACATTGATAATTAAACATAAATAAATTTTTGAGAGGGCCGTTCTCTAATTATTTATTAAAAATATATCTTTTTAATATGTAAATAATCTACTTTATTAATTTCAAATTGAAACGGTTGATATCAAGAGTTACATATGGTTATTTCGAACTAATTGCAGAGTCTTTTTTCAAAAATCAATTTTAATTGGGATAAATAATTATTTAGGATATGATGGAAGAAAACTACACATTAATTTGCTATTACAAGAATATAAATAGATAGATTACATTTATAGTTATTGATTATGAATACATATATATATACACACATTATAATTTATTAATATAAATAGATTATTTAAACTAAATTAAGAGTGAGCATAACACAAGACGAGAAAAGTGATAGATTTGATTTTAGGAGCATCATAGTTAGAAAAAACATAAGTAAATTTCACAGTGATATATTCTCTAATTATTTATTAACTAGATATCTTTTTTAAAAATTGTAATAAAATATTTGCTTACTCTTTATATATAAATAATAAGAAAATTAATAAATAAAGTCTCAACTAACTCAATTTATATTTTAATATACTCTACAAGAGTTTGATTTTGAATTTTAAATTGGAACGGTGATAGGTTACACATAATTATTTCTAATTGACCATATTTTTTTAAAAATGATTTTAGTTGAGATAAAGAATTAATTGAGATATGACAGGAGCAAATATTTTACTAATTTGATTTAAGGAGTAGTATAGGCATATATAGATAGATTAACTAATCTCATCTAAGTGTATCTCTCATATCTTATAATGTTATGCACATGGAATTTCCTTACATCTCTTGTTTCTCTTACAAGATCAAAATTATAAATAATCCATAAGTTTTATATGAATTTTGTGTCATAAAATCATTTTATTATAAAAATTAAATTATTGTTAATCATCGAATTAACTAGTGTTGTAAAATGCAGGATGTTACTTAGGGTGAAACCGAATTGGGTTGGGCATGTTTCACAATTTTTAGACCCAACCCAAATTTAATACGTAAACCCAATGCCCGTCTATAAACCGGCAGGTTTACAAATCGCAAATTCGGGTTTTGGACGTGTTTGGACGGTATTTGGGTTGAGGCAGGCGGCTCGGTTTTTGCAGGTTTTGCACGCTTGGCCCATTATATATAATTGAAAAAACAAAATTATAAAATTTGAGGTGAGCTCTAACAAATATGTTCAAAACTTATTTCTTGACAAAACTATATTCAATTATATATTATATATTTAGAAATTAAACTTAAAAATTACACGAACTAAATATCATAAACAAATTACAATATGTAAGTTACAATATTTAGAATTAAATGTCTATAATATATATCGAGTCGGATTGGATATTGAAAGCAGATTTGGGTTGGATTGAGTTTACGGTTTGAGCAAACATGCTTTTTTGCTAAAACCATATCGGATCCGAAAATTTTGTATCTAACCGTCGACACGCCCGATCGGGTTTGGGCAGTATAGTGTATCGAAATAAATGGGAATATTGGGCACGATCAGACTCAGGCCAAACCTGACCCGACTTTCATCACGAGATGTTACAAGTTTATAAATGGCAAAAAACAAAACTGGTTACATATGTTCAAAACAAAATCAGGTATCATGATTGATTTTGAATGTTCGTCGTTTATTTCCCAGATGAAGATTGCATGTTTTGTGTAGAGTGACAATTTAAGATTTTGTGAGGTTTAAAATTGAATATGATCTAGGATTTAGGAATATCTTGGTATTGGGCGAAACGAAACGAAACACGGTATGATGATAGCTTTTATGTTTTTCTACAAGTTCATAATTAAAACGGCTAAAGTTCACTAAACCCCTGATTCGTTTGGTCATATCTCAAGAAACCACACAAAAGTTTGATTGACGCAGAAAATCCCCCAAAACAACGGTGACACGTCATCACTGTTAGTGCCACGCCGCCGCCATGTCATCCAACAGCCACATCAGCAAAGAATATATAAAATTCCCTAAATTATCGTTATCTTCCTTCTCCACCTTAACCCTAACTAATTTACCAAAAACCCTAACCCTAGCATGCCGCCTTCGTCGCCACCATCGCCTTCGCCACTGCCGCCGATTCTCCACATCACCTCCACCCCTCTCCTCCCCACCACCTCATGCCCCCTCCCCTCGGCTCCCCTCCAACCCCACCTCCTTCAACCTTAAGACCACCACCATACCCACTTCCGTCGACCTCAACACCACCACCACCAAACCAACCTCCTTCGATCTCACCACCACCACGAACCCCACCTCACCCACCTCCTTCTACCTGAACACCACCATCAAACCCGCCTTCTTCGGCCTCAACACCACCACCATCAAACCCGTCTCCTTCAACCTCAAAACCACCACCATAACCACCTCCTTCGACCTAAAAAAACACCACCACCACCAAACCCGCCTTCTTCGGCCTCAACACCGCCACCATCAAACCCATCTCCTTCAATCCCAAAACCACCACCAAACCCATCATGCTCACCTCCTTCGACCACCCTCCTGCCTCTCCTCACCGCCGCCTCCTTGTGCCCACATCGCATCCTCAGACCACCCCTCCTCTTCCCAATTCTGAGCAAAATTTTTGATATTAATTAATCTAGTAATAAAACTAATATCAATAATTAATAATTTAATTAACTCTGTTTAATTAAAAGGGCAAAATAGTCATTTTAAAGCCTATTTAACACCATTTGCTAGTCACTGTTATGTTTGGGGTTTCTGCGCCAATCAAACTTTTTAGGGGTTTTCTGGGATATGGCCAAACAAATTGGGGGTTTAGTGAACTTTAGCTTAATTAAAACCTATAACCATAATCGAACTTACAAGACACTCGATGTGATGCAGGAGCATCCTGCCGAGATGCACGAGCATGCGACCCATGCCTAGACCGAGTACTTGAGTAGGAGTCTAGGCCTAGACCGAGTAGAAGCCGAATAGAATAGATTTGCGAGAATATTTTGCCCAACAGAGATATGATTGAAGATTCGGTTGAGATTTGAAAGATTCGTTGCAATTTAAATTGTTATTTGTTTAGATTAGGTTAGATTTAATCAATATCTTTTTTATACTTATAGCTAAAATTTATTTCTTTAGGGCTAAGATTTCTAATCTACTATTTAAAGAGATGAAAACTATTGAATTAAGGGAGTTGATTTGATTATTGAATAAAGGCTGCGACTTTTGTATTTAAGGAGAGGGTTATTATAGGGTTTTGGCTTGTGGGTTCTCTTGAGAGGGAGTAGAACTTGCTGAGCATCCTGTCTTCGCAGATCGATCCTCATCACCATACATGTTTGAAACATTTCCCAAATTTGATTCAAACTAACGAAAGATACTGTGTGTGCGTCATAAACCATGAATCGAATCTTCAGTCAATACGTCTTTGAGAAGGGGAAAACATTCCAAAGAAAATATACCAGAGTGCTATCCAGCATCGCGATGAGCACAAACTTCCCATTGGGCGAGAACTTGGCAAAGGAGACCCCGGGGACAGGGACCTTATCCTCGACATATGTCTTCAAGCACTCCCCCGTGGCTGAGTTCCAGATCCTACAGCTCCCATCATGGCTCCCCGACACAATAATCGACCCGTCCCTAATGAAATGCACCGACGTGACAGGCGCCTCGTGGCCGGTGATGGTCCGGACGCATTTCCCGCTGTTCAGGAGGTCCCAGATCTTGATTGTCTCATCGAAGGAGCCGGAGACAAGGAGGTTGGACTCGGAGTTGAAGTTGCAGCAGAAGACGAAGTCCTGGTGGCCGCGGAGGGTGAGGAGGCACTCGAAGGGCGGGGTTCGTACAGCCCAGATGCGGAGGGAGCGGTCGTCGGAGGCGGATGCCACGTAGGCGGAGTTGAACGACCAGGAGAGGTCGGAGACGCCGGAGGAGTGACCGGAGAGGGTGGCTATGGGGGCGGAGAAGCCGGAGGCGGCGGAGTAGAGGATTAGAGTTTTGTCCAGCGACGCCGAGGCCAGCAGCTGCCCGTCGTTTGAGAACTTCACGCACGACACCGCGCGGTTGTGATCGGCCAGCGTCCGCTGCAGCCGGTACGGAAGGAACGGCGGCGGGGCATCCCCGGCGACGGAGGGCGGCGGCTGCGGAGCATGACCGGACATTTTTGGGGGATTTTGAAGCGACTAGGGTTTGATCAGAATAGAAATGGGGTTTTTTGGATTCTGAGATCATGTTAAATTGCAGTAAAACCCTCGTTTTCTTAAGATTGGCAGAAATTTTTTTAAGAGATAAGGTACCTGCGTAACCCACGTGTACACCATGTTCCGAAAGTGTTGAATAGTTGCCCCTTTCCCACCTGCAGTCAAATTCGAAACCCGTCTTCTTCACCACCGGAGCGAAGTGCATCATCTAAGCTATTGATCATGGATAACACCACCGGAGCGAAGCGTACCATCTAAGCTATTGATCATGGATAACAGTAACAATATATTTAATTTAAACCTTTATCAATAGATATAAAAATATATGAAGTGGAATTATGAACCAAAAAGGTTTTAAAATAATAATATTTATATTCTTTGCCTATTGCTATTCAAAAGAAAATGTTGCTGTCTGGTTTTGAGATTATGCATTGAATAATTATATATATATATATATATATATATATATATATATAGTTAGAATTTTTATAAGATATGAACCAAATATAATTAATTTAGAAACTAGAAATTAAGTTTTTCTCTTAGATGTATAACAAAAGTACATAATTAAATCGTGGTGTATGGCATTGAACATATTAACGAGGGATTTAAGATTAAAAAATATAAAAAAAACAAACTTCTAATTTTTTGGAAGAAACATAATTCAAAAAAATTTATCCTCCGCTGCTCTTTATTTCCTTCACTATTCTCCTTTGGGGTTGTCGTTTTGGGGTTCCAGGGGTTCCCACTTCCCACCGTTTTTATCCCAAAAAAAGAGTAATACTTTTGCAACCGGACGGTGGAATTCACATAGGCCTTCAAGGCTCTTATTGGCTACAAGATGAGGATGAGGTATGGCATACAAGTATCTAGTTAGTGGATAGCATGGCGCATCTTGTATCCAATGAGAGACTTGGTGGTCTATCTGGATTGCATCGCACCGGTAAGAAAAGTATTACTAAAAAAACATGCCAAAGAAGACGCCGTCTGTTTCAAGAACGTGTGGCCCACGTTCTTGAAGAGGTTTGAAAAAGCTCAGTTTGAAACAAGGGCATGAAGATAAAATTATCTTTATTATTATTATAATCAGAACACGTGTCATTTTCTCATTTTCAAAGAAAATTCAGAAAAAGAAATAAAATTTATGAACCATTTTACAGCTACCCTGGCATTTCCTTTAGGCACGTTGCAAGTAATAATAAGGGTAAATTGTTGAAAAACTTTCGGTCCAACTAAAACCTGTCAAAAAGTCCCTTATATTTTCTAAATTAGGAAGAAGGGCTCAATTCTTAAAAATCTTGGTCTAAACACACCTTAGCCCAATATCAAGTAAAACCTGGGTATTATATTTTTGTGGGTAAACGAAAATACCCCCTATTTCAAAATTCTCGCTCTCTCTTTCTCTCTCGCTTGCTCGCTCGCTCGAACTCAGAGAACCCACGCCTTTCTTCATCGCCGCCTTAATCGTCGTCCCCACCGTCGTTGCAACCTCGCCTCCCTAAGTTGACACCTAAACTCCCTACCCCAATTCGCCTCTTGTCGTTGAAAACCCTAACCTTAGAGCTCCCCATCTGTCCTCTCGTCGGCCCCAAGTCGACATCAAAACTTCGGACCTTCGTCGTCTTCTCATCGGCCTCCTAGAGCCCCTCAGTTCTCTGTCACAAGAACAACTTCATCACCACTACTCCCTGCAGAATGTCTCCTAAATTGAATGATAAGGCGACTAAATCCATATTGGCCGAGGAATTGGCGGAAAAGGTGTGGGATAAATCAGTGGCTCCAGAATTGGAGAAAACGACATCGGGTAAATCGACAGCGGCCGATGAATCGATAAGGGCCGAGGAAAAAAATAAGTAAAATCGATACCCTTTTTGTTAATCTTACATTGCAATTCGAAGTTGTTTCTTTTCAAAAAATTTGTGAATCTCTTGTCGATGCTTGATTTTTGGGTTTGTAAAATTGGATATTACGGCGAATTGTTTAGATGATGCATGAAAATGAAAATGAGAACTTGGTTGTATTATAAGTAAAATTGCTTAAATTCTCGTCTTTATCATGCTATTTGTTGTTATTAGGATATTATAGGCAAATGATTCGATGTTACAGTCAAGTGCTTGGATGATGTAGGAAAATGAGTACTTGCCTGTTAATATCTATAAAGTTTCCTGTAACGTCTATAATGTTTCCTGTAACATCTATCAAGATTGCATGTAACATCTACCAAACCTATCTATATGTTACACGCAACTACTTACAAATTACAGGCAACTTCATAGACGTTACAGGCAAGTGCTTGTTTTCATTTGTTGTTGGCAAAATAATACGGGCAAATTATTTGCCCGTAACGTCTAAGCGGTTGTCTGTAACTTCTATAAAAATTGCCTGTAACATCTGAGCAGTTGTATGTAACTTGTAAGCAGTTGCATGTAATTTCTAAGCAGTTGTGTGTAACTTGTAAGAATTTGCATGTAACTTGTAAACCGTCGCCTATAATTTTTAGTTTAAAGAATTGATGGCTATGATTTAATATTTAAATTTGGTTTTCCGTAGAAGAAAGTATAGAGATACGCCCGCCATTCAGACGTATGTCGATGTCGCTCGCCACAGCAGCTTCATTGAGAGGTTGAAGACACGCATTCACTCGCAGCTCATACGGAGGTTAAATAAAACTCTGTTCCGCTATTATATGAAACTGCCAACTTTGATTCAAGATAGGCATACCTTATGTAAGCTTATCTCTTGCTATGATCGAGAAACCAAAGAGTTCTCTTTTGGAGGCACCGCGTATAAATTATTGTTGATTGGGTTAGCGAGCACATCGACTTGCCGAAGGCTGCCAAAGATATCGAGACTAACCGTAATATCATCCAGTTTCGAAAGAAGTGTTTTATCGTAGAGAAGAGTGAAAGGACGTACATCAGAATATTGGAGGCTGCTTTGGAGCGGACTGTGAAAGATAGAACTCTAAAAGTGATGGACGATTTCGTGTCTTTGTTGGTTCTTTATTAGATTTCTTTATTTTGGATACCCCTCACGTCCTCGACTGTCTCTAGAGATGCTTTTCTATATGTTGAGCTGTCGGTAGTGCCAAGTGTGAACTGCACCAAAACAGCGCACGAGATGATAATGCACGGTGTCATGACTAAGCTTAGCTCGAATACTAGCTCTGTACAATTACTCGGATATCAGATCCTTCTCACCGTAAGTATATGCAAAGTATTATAGAGATTATAATATATCTGTACGCAAAATATAAACTATATAAATTAATATTGTCGGTAAATTTGTTTTGATTATTTAATATTAATAATGCGGATGTGATGTATGTTTGTTTACGGCTATAGTTTTATACCATCACAGGTTTGAGGCAACCGACACATATAGACGCAAACAAACCGGCCCTATGTGGGTGAGAATTTAATACATCTTTGAAGATGTCGGGATTGGAGAAGGTAATGAAGAGAAAGAGGCCTATTTTTATGCCGAAGGGGAACATGCATGCGTCGAAACATTTCGTTGATCCTTCGCCTTCAAAGTGCAAGAGAAGAGCAGTGCAAAAGAAGAGCAGTGGAGATGATGACGCAATAATTGCATCGGTAAGTTGTATATTCTCTATTTACATTAAAATGGTATCTTTTGTATATATAGGTATTTGCCTGTAACTTCTAAACAGTTACCTGTAATTTCTAATAAGTTGTATGTAACCTATATATCAATTACCTGTAACTTCTAATAAATTGCTTATAATCTTTAATAACTTGATTATAACATATTGTGGTCTTCATGTAACACCCTAGCGCTGTTATACTATATTTTAATTGGGGCATTTCAAATCTTGCGACTGATTCTTTGATTATTATTTCTTTTGGGTGCGAATATTGCATTTGGTAACTGTGGTTAGTATCCGATCCAACCCGCATGTTCGAAATCCATCATGGTTCAAGATTATATCAAATATTTGACAGTACAGAGAATCCACGCACATCTAGATTCTATACACACACATAATATATTTTGTATCCGCATATCTTTTAATAATACAAATAAAAACCAAATAATATATTTTGATATCTAGCATGACATGTTATCGTACCCCATATCATGTGGTTGCATCCATACATCATGTTCATGTTCTAATTGTTAAAACAGACACGTTTGGATCGCTGTGTATATTTACATAGATCCATACTTGGAGGTATGCATTTTTATTGACAGAACACCGCATTATGATTTAAACTTGTACGTATATTCTCCATATTTAAAACTAGAATTTTAGAAGCGACCCGGGTAATATTCGGAGTAATCTGGTATTAACTGTAAAATCCCAATAAAATATATTATAATATTTCTTATAACCTACAATATACTATATTATTAATAATATATATAATATTAACTAATATATTAATCTCTCTATTCCCTCTGTCTCTCTCTCTCTCTATCGTCATTTTCTCTCTCTATACCCTGTATAATAACCTAATATTATATTTAACCTAACCTCACCCCCCTCTCTCTTCCCTCTTTCTTTCTTTCTTCCTGTCGTGACAAAAAACCTCACCCGCTCCAGAAACCCTTGCCAAACCTTCGCTGCAGACCTCACTTCATGCTCGCCCTCAACTCCTCGCCCTCATCACCTCTGTCACCACCTCCAAGACCTCCACCTCCACCTCCTTTCCCTCCACTCCCGAGTACCCCTGCAGCAACCCCACGATACCAACCCAAAAAACCTCATACCTCGCTGGAGACCTCGCCGTCGTCACCCACCATCACCCCCGTCTTCACCTCCTCATCGCCCTCTCCTCTCTCGACAACCTAGACCACCACCAACCCACGACATCCCGACCTTGATCACCAACCCAAGAAACCACAGCCACCTTATCGACGCAGCCCATCGTTGTCGGCCATCATCGCCGTCATCTTGCCTCTGTCCTCGTCACCCTAAAACCCAACACCAACAACCATCCACTCTTCTTCTTTATTTCTTTCTTTGCTTGATTCTCCGATTGGCTCGCCGGAATTGTGTGCGTCGCCGACGACCCAGCCACTGTCGTCGTCCAGCCCAGTCGCCACGTCACGTAACTGCTCAGCCAGATCCAGTCCTGCGCGTGTAAGTTTGCATCGCGATGTTATTCCGATATCAGACGGGGCATCCGTATCTCGACGTGAGATCCGATCAGGCAAGTTTTAGACTTGCAACATGCTATGCTATTATATTGATAATTATATAAATAAGAATAGTGCAGTGTTTTATTATTTCGCAAATATTACAGATTTACAGTTTTACGGTATCGGTCTGTATCCATACTGATAATAGCATATCTAGTTGCATGCCGGAACATCACGATATCATTATCTACTATACGAGTACAATATGTTATCTAGTTTGCATCATATATGCTAATGGACGTATAATGGTTATTAAAGATAGATACATATGCATCATGGTATCAGTTGTATTTACCGTGTTCCGATATTGATTACAGTTTCGCATTGGGTATCTATTTGATTAATATGCATTACATGATATGTTCACGACACACTACCACTTGTTACTTGGATCTTATTGCTAATGCCAATAATCCTGATTTGTTGTCTTGACGGACGTGATTTGTTATCTGCATAGACAAAGCCTGTACCTGCTTGATCCTGTGTTGGCATTAGATTTATATCGTAAATACCTTAAACACAAATCTGGGGGGAAAGAGGAAATCAAGAATATAACCCAAACGTAACCCTAGAGAATATTATTATTGTTTGTCGTGGTTACGGGCGTTATGGAATAATCATTATTGTTTGCCGTGTTTCCGGACGTTACGGAATAATCCTTATTGTTTGTCGTGTTTCTGGACGTTACGAGATAAATCATTGTTTGCTGTGTTTCCGGACGTTACGGAATAAATCATTGTTTACCGTGTTTCCGGGCGTTACGGAATAAATTTTATTACCGTGGTCTCGTGGGGAATGAACGGGATATATATTGTTGAGTTACGATGAAGATTACATTAATTGATTTCAAAGACTTATAGAATTCATAACCTAGAAACACAGATTTAGGATGCACATCACACAACCATACATACACAGCTCACAATTTGTATCTGTGTTATTTATTTATATTCTTGTTTAATCATAGCATCATATGCTGGTTATTACTATTGTTTTGATGTTATGACGCACTGACGTCTGGATTTTGCATGGCCCAATTCCTCTATCTTTATCACAGCAGATCAAAAGTATTTTAGCAATCAAACCGAGCAATGAGGAATTGAACGTGTATTGTTAGAGATGTTTAGTTTATGTATTTCCATAGTTTTGTTTATTGATGTGAGTCCATATTGGGACATGATTCAGATATTGTTTATTGGATTTTGATTCATTTCCGCTATATGCATTTCTTGATTTTATCTACTGTGGCAAATGGACATGTGTTAGCTAGATTATATATTTTACTATTTTTGATATCTTACAGAGAGTCGTAATGTGACTGTGGAGGGATGATTTCTAAGCACATGTAGTATGGTTGGCTCTGACACGTGCCGTGTTTACGTATCTTGGGAAGCGAGACGTGACACTTCATTAGTGCAAATTCTGGAGAAACAATTTGTTGAGAAGCCGGATAAGAAAGACAATTTGAAGGGCATGTCCTTTGAAGCACAAGCGATGTATTGGAAGAATATTTGTGTGAAAAATGAGTTGCATTATACAATGTTCCTTTTCAATCAGCAAGCAGCATTGGAGACAGCGAAAGCCGAAATTCAACGTCTGCGTTGCATACTCTATGGGTTGGGATGCCAAGAGTTTTTTGATTCTGCGCCAGTGAAGGGCAAGGAAGTGGACGAGACAGAGGAGGAGGAGAGTGCCAAAACGGATGAGGCAGAGGAAGAAATGGAAGAGAGTGAGGATGAGGACAAAATTAGCGAGTCTGATAATGGTTTCGTTGACTGTTTACCTATTATTGTATCCCGGCGGTTGCTCGAATTGAGGGGGAAGTAGTTGCGGCTGTTTCTAATGAGGGAAATTTTTTTGTTGCAGTTGAGGAGCCTATTATTGAGAGTGCTGGTGATGTGTTACAGTCTTCCACGATCACCCTTGTACCGACAGCCAGGATGAAAATGGTCGCTTTTAAGTCCACCACTAAGGGTCTCGAGAGACGCGTGTGTTGGGGTCAAAATTTACACCCCAGTTAACCAAGTCAAAGTCAAGGTCAACCCCAAGTAAGTGAGCCCAAGCCTAGGTCAAGTGGACCCATGCCCAAGTCGAGCCATGCGGCCAGCCTCTCCCATTCAATATGAAAATTATGTACAAAAATAATTTTGATGTAATTTTCATGCATGAATGTAAGAAAAATGGGCATAAAGCCAAAGTTTTATAAAGTCCATGGCTTATGTGCAAAAGAAATGAGCATATGAGGCATGGGATGGGCAGAATGTCATTTTGTAAAGCCCAAGAGGCTAGGCAACATGATGATGAAATGAAAAAGATAATTCATTCTCCCCAAAATTAGGGTTTCTGTACCTCCTTCTCCTTACTTAAGGTTCTAAACCTTCTTTCATTTTTTTGAATTAAATCAAGAGTTCCACTCTCCCTTTTCTAAAAAAAATAGTTTTCACCACAAACCCCTTGAACGGGAACGTGGCTCTTCTATCAAATCTCCAAAAGAGAAGGTTTTTAAAATCTCACCATCTTTTCTCCAAGATCCAGCAATAAAGAGGAGTAAGAAGGAGACCCACCTCCAAAAATCCTACTTTGGGGAAAATCCAGGGCTCAAGGAAGAAGAAAGGGGTCTCCTTTCATCAGCTCCAAAAATATCTTAGGAGTTTAACTGTTGGGACCCGGTTCTTGTTCACGGAGTAAAGTACCACACGGAACAAAGTGCCACGCCAATTGTCATACCGAGAGGGTGGGGGCCACCTCTTGAATCTGTGGGGGCCATCTTTAGAGTCCGTGGGACCCACTTTAGAATAATGGGGAATTTTCGGAACACATTCCGAAAGATGATCGGACTGCATTATAAATATAATGATACCACTCTCAATTACAGAGGCACCATTTAAGTGAACAGGAACTACAGGAGCTTGAGAACTCTGTAATTAAGCGTGCTCGGGCCAGGGAAGTCTTGGGATGGGTGACCTCCTGGGAAGTGGCCCCTTGTCGGGTCCAATTCGCTCTAAAGGGAAAAATCGTGTGGTTTCGGCCAGAGCGGACAATACCATCTGTACTGGGACGTGGGGCGTTACATTTATGGTGGCCTATTCACCGGAGCAAAGTGCCACACAGAACAAAGTGCCACGCCAATTGTTATACTAAGAGGGCGGGGGCCACCTCTAGAGCCCGTGGGACCCACTTTAGAACAATGGGGAATCTTCGGAACACATTCCGAGAAAGGACCGGACGGCATTATAAATATAATGATACCACCCTCAATTACAGAGGTTCCTTTTAAGTGAACCGGAACTACAGGAGTTTTGAGAACTCCGTAGTTAAGCGTGCTCGGACTAGGGAAGTCTTGGGATGGGTGACCTCCTGGGAAGTGGCCCCTGGTCGGGTCCGGTTCACTCTAAAAGGAAAAACTGTATGGTTTCGGGCAGAGCAGACAATACCATCTGTACTGGGGTGTGGAACGTTACATTAAGTCCACAAAATTATATACAACTCCCGGTGCAGAGGCTAAAGTCCCTTTGTCCTCTTTGTCAGGAGTTCAACTTCAAAAGTCAATCGGGAGTACAACTCCCAGTGTTAGGGGCTAAGCCCCTTTTCCTTCTGACGCCAAGCACGTGGGGCGTTGGTGCCCACGTGCCAGGCGTGGGGTGTTGGCCCTAGCACCCGCGTGCTAGACACGTGAGGCGCTGGCACTCACGTGTCCTTTGGACGCTATTTTTCCTTTTTTATATATACACACATTCCACAACACCGCCCCCTGTTAGAAAAAAATTCTAACGGGGCGCTGCTCCGTACCCCAAAAGGGGGCTACTAGCCCCTTTGACCCCCAGCCCGCTATCCGGATAGCGGGACCCCCGTAAACTCTGTGAGGCCCCCGATGCTATCCGGATAGCGGGACCCCGTAAACTCTGTGAGGCCCCTGATATATTCAAAACCCCTCAAGACACACATACACACACTGCACATTGAGTTCGCATGTCCAGTTTGACCCGTCAATCGAAGGTTCTTTTGCTCCAAAGGCGAGGGGTAATTAACGGTAGCTTAGTCCGCGGCTACCGGAGATTCGGATCCCCACAATCAATAAACCCCAGGTTACTCTAAGACAGGGGGAATCTGTAATGCGCCTGACAAGCACGCGTATATTCCCATCTCAATGGGGTGACGAAAAATACCCTACAGCATGAAGAATAAACGGGGCCGAAAGCCATCCAGGTATCTAAATGAGGACAACCACGTGACTGCGAAAATTTCGAAAATATGGGTCGCGGGGAAAAAATGAACATGGGGACTGCGAAGGCCCAAACCGTGATTGAAATTTCCAGCGCCAACAGCACCATCGACAAGGCACGTGTGTTCACCGCGGCCGAGGCATTGACCAATTTAAATAAGATCTTGGGCTATTACAGGGAGATACGTCCTAGAAATGTAGAAGATTCTAAGTCTCTAGGTAAGAAACAGTTGTAAAATGATCATAACCGTGTCATTTGTTGCTTGTAATATTGTGACCCTATTATGTATCAGTACTACCCATGTAAACTATAATTTTTATTTGTGGAAATTGTCTGAATATTGTGTGCAATATCCTTTAGTGTTTTAATTGAAACTCTTTTCATTGTCTACGGGCATGCGGGCGAAGGTATACAGGGATGTGACATTTGTCGCTTATCCCATAATAGAGCACATCGATGAGGTCGAGAAGGTGCATATGGATGCCATTGACGCTTTTTTGAAAGATCATATTTCGTCGAAGGCAACCGCGTTTCGATATCTCGCTTCAAACTTTTGGATTTCTTAACCGGACAGCAAGTGGGAGATAAGGTACGTTTTAGAGATTACAGGCAAGTGCTTAGAAATTACAGGCAACTTATTAGAAGTTACAGGCAATTGTTATGGATTGTTTACCCCGAATAAGAGAGCAAGACTCTGTTCAAAATTTGAACTGAGGCAGCGCCTCACGTGCAAAGCATAAGAGCGTCAGCGCCCAGAGTTAAAAACTCTGAGACAACGCCTCACGTGCAAAGCACGAGAGCGCCAGCGCCCAGAGTTAAAAACTCTGAGGTAGCGCCTCACGTGCAAAGCACGAGAGCGCCGACGCTAGAACTAAAAGTTCTCCACCCTTAGATCAAACATCCAATGAAGATGATAAATCATCAAATTACAAAATTAAATTCTGTTGAGGAAATATTTCTTGAATCTTCCTAAACAAGAAAGATTAATCTCTGTAAATCAGAGCATCGTTGGATCAAACATCCAATGGTGATTAAAAATAACCAAGATATAAAATAAGTTCTGTAGGGGAAAATATTTTCCCAATCTTTTTAAAAAAACAAGAAAAATCTCTTCTGTAAAACAGAAGGCATAGGATCAAAGATCCAACGGTGGATAAAATCCCCAAATTAATTGGAGATCTCTCAATGAGAGATTTGCTTAACTGAATCAACAAATCAGGCTCGACTATATAAAAGACCCAAGATTTCAAGTCTTGTACAGAAGAACCCCCATAAGCTTCAAGTTCAAAAAAAAGAAGAGCAAGCAAAAAGAGCTTTAAGAGAAAAGAAAGAAGAAGAACTTTCTTCAAAGTAAAGAGAGATCATAGTATCTCATCTGCATATTCAAGGGCTTAACCCTTATAAAAGAAGAACATAGTTCTTTCCCTGGATCTGAGATCCATGAGACAAATCTCCCACAAATGAAAATTTAATTCTCGCAGTGATGAATTTGTTCTTAGGGATTGAAGATCCAGGGAAGGACAAAGAATTGAATTCTTCAGAAGAATGCACAAAGAAGGAAACAACGCTGAGCGCCTCACGTGCCCCTCACGTGGGCGCTGCTAATAAAATGAAGAGTGCTCTGCACTCAGTGGTTGGCGCCCAACACCAAGCGCTCCATGTGTCCCTCACGTGGACGCAAATAAAATGAAGAGTGCTCTGCACTCAATGGTTGGTGCCCAGCACCAAGCGCCCCACGTGCCCCTCACGTGGGTGCTAATAAAATAAATAGTGCTCTGCACTCAGTGGTTGGCGCCCAGCACCCTACGTGCCCCTCACATAGGCGCTATTTAACATAAAGCGCTGTATAAATAGAGCCCGATACCATAAAAAGTGTTTAACACTCTATAAAAAAAACAAAGGAATGGGATGAAAGTCAGAGCCCATATCAATACTCAGCATTGTTGCATGTAAAAGGTACCGAGCCCAAACAAATGTTTAACACTTTATACTAACTGGACTGAGTCCAAATTGACCAAAAGTCCCTAATTCAGATCAACCGAGCCCATGTGCTCACATTCTTTCTAAATTGGTCTTATTCCCAGACCCAACTACAGATCTCCCAACTGATATTGGTTCAAGGGTACATCTCCCCACACCTTTAATATATGTCGTTGTATTTCTTCAACGTCTTCAGAGAGGTGGTGCGTCCCGACAACCAACAATAATGGACCGTAACGTTCTTAAACTAACAATGGACCGCAACGTCCTTAAACTAGCCGGGGACCGCAACGTCCCTAAACTAAACTCTATGGACTATAATGTCTTTAAACCAACTATGGACCGCAACGTCCCTAAACTAAACTTTATGGACTATGATGTCCTTAAACCAACTATGGACCGTAACGTCCTTAAACTAAAATGACAGAGTCCAAACGCTCTTTCATTAGATCAAAAATGATCCTAAACCCTCGTTAAGTAGATCTTAGTCCAATATCGGATTAACGTATTCTTAATAAATATTTAAGTTGATCTTAATCTCAAACGAGGTTAACGATCCTTAAATCAAACCAAACCTAAATCTAAGAAAATGCGGATTTGGACTAATCCACGCCCTATGGGCGACAACATAAATTAGTCTCCGTATACAATCCACGGGCAACCAAAAATAAAACAAACACATACGACACGAAGTGAACTTCTGGAGCAGGAGAAAGTGGTTACCGCGATGCGGTAACGTAATTAAGTACAGGGGCTTGCGTCTGCAGGGAAGAGCGTCCCCACAATCAAAAACCCCTCGCAAATGAAGGGGAATCTGACGAAGTCTTCTACAACGGCCGCATCCGTCCAGACCTCCGATACACGGTGCCATAAATCAACTTGGCATCTTCGGAGAGGTGGACGGATAAAACCAAATAGCATCTGCCCCCAAATGCAGGCTAGACGTTTGTCTTTCCCGACTTTCGGCGGTGAACAGGTTCTGGCACGCCCGGTGGGACCTTTTCCTCTTTCCACTCCACACTTCGTGGGTTGTGTTCGCGAACGAATCACGGTTTAATGTGGTTGCCCCTGGATTCGAGATACTAAGATTTGGTGTCTTGCTCCATGCAGAAGTGAAGATGACATTGATGGCTTCCAACTGCACCAAATGCAACAGCAACTTCCACTGCGTCCCTGTTGGAGGAGTGACTTATGGTCCCTAAGTGGCCTCCATCTTCGTAATGCCGGTGGAACAGGTGACACAAGCCACCATTGGATTATTCTTCGGGACCATGCTCCCGCCAATGAGCTTCAACACTCCAGTGCCGTCATAGGAAGCTCTAAAGAAGTCGGTATTTGATCGGCTTACAACTACCACGACCTCTCTCAACGGGTCGTCCAAGTCCAACGCCTCGGTCTTTAACAGACTGGGCCAAAGCTCAAGTAGGCCTGTAAAGAAGCTTGCAATACCCGAGGTAGTTATGCCGAAACGGATAGCCATTCCAGCTCCGGTAAACGAAGTCATCAAAGGGGTTTCTCCTGCTAAGGGATCGGTCTTCGCAAGACTGGCTGTTCCGACTCCTGCTACGGGTCAGGCCGTTACAAGCGCTTCCCCTACTCGAAAATCAGTCTTCGACAGGATAGACGTTCCCTCTCAACAGACGCCAGTCTTCGACAGGTTGGCACCAAAAGCAGCCTATCATTAAAGCAAGGAGCATGACAAGGTCACTCCTACAACTGAGGTGATCCCGTCCGCAGGACATACTCGACATCGCCACTGGCGCCGAGTAAGGAAAGCTGGGGTCAGTTCCCCTTCTGGACTTACCCCACCAGCTCCAATGATGGAAGTTGATACTGCTGTTCCAACTGGGAACAGCTTTGAGCCGCTCAGGAGGGTGCGCAAGAACTCTCCAACTGCCGTGTTAAAAAGACCTCCTCCACCTGCTGAAAATGTTACAAAGGCGAAGCCGGAGCAGCCCCTCAGCGGCTGTCCTCCAAAATCCGCAAGGTCTGGCGAAGAGTCCAAGACTCTGTAATCGACAAAGACTACTCCCGCCGACAGAAGAAAATGAAGGTTCGGCAAGAGGAGGACCATCCCGCTGCCATGCTACCGAAGGTGTCATCTGCAGGGGTGCCTATTGCAGCCCCCTTAACCTCGACCGTCTATAAAAAGAGAAGGCCGTAGAAGATCCCGTCCATAGGATGCATGGGAGAAGGCGCTAGCAACTCACGTGAGCGGCACGCGAGCACTTAGGCGCTTGTGCGAGGCACATGGGCGCTCGGGCGCTGGCGCTAGCGCCCCACATGCCCGGCATATGGGTGCTCGGGCGCTGGCGCTTTGGGCGCCAACGCCCCACGTGCCCAGCACGTGGGCGCTCGGGCGCTGGCGCCCTACGTGCCGGATACTATAACCCGGATCTTGTCATTAACGCTAAACTAACAAACTGTAAAGAGGTAAAAATGTTATACCGATCGATCCGTGTCTTTCGGTCTTTAGCCATCATCCCACGCTCCTCGCCGCGGCTCTGATCTTCTCGACGAGGTGGCACCACATCATCGATTCTTTATACGGGCTCCCACCTCTATACCGAGGCAACTCGGACATCAAGTCTGCTAAAAGAGATGACCAAGATGAAGTAGAGAATGAGTGGAATACTTTGTCTCAATATACTCTTTGGTTCTCATCACATGAGAAGGTAAGAGTGGAGGTTGAAGAAGATGTTAAGGTTTGAAGAATGTGAGCTCAAGAAATGAATCAAGTGAGCAAAAGAACCAAGTATAAAAACTTCTTATCATTTTCTTTTGTGAGTAGATATATAAGGTTGTGTAAAGAAAATATCTCATAAAAAATATCTCCCAAAAATATCTCCACAAACCCTAAAATATCTACACCCAAAACAAAACATTATTAATTCTATCCTGACTCACTTAGTGACTCATTAGCATGAGTCACTAATGAACATGCTAGAAGAAATGTGTCACCATGAATGAGTCACACTTTCCAAATCCAATAATCATTTAAACCAAAATGATTAATCCTAAAAGAAATGCATCTTCTAAAATATTCTCGTAACGGATTACGAGAATACCCATCACCTGTATATACATACCTGTGTCCGTATTCTGACCGAATATGAATACGATGAGACTAAAATATTCTGACTCAATATAATACTTGGATCCGGCTTAAACCAAAACCCACCAGTATTATCTGTCCGAAACATGACACGTGCACATATGCATGTGCATGTTCGAACCCTGCCATAAAACTATACGGCCTCTACAACGTTTTGCCCGAACTTGGGAAATTATTTGTGGGGGACTCTAAAGACTCGTCAGTACCTGTAACAACTCCAATTTTTGTATGTCTAAATTTGAATTAAATTTGAAGTATACTTGGAGTATTAATGTTGCTGATAACACTTTAAGTATCTATCTCTCTACAATAATTACAAGAAGGAGCTTGTAGCTCATTGGTAATACCTTGCACTGCTGAACCAAGCCACCAGAGTTCGAATCCCATGCCCCACATTATTTTTTAGTTTATTTTCTTTAAAATTTCTTGGAAGCCCAAAAGTCCACAGGCCATAACTCCCAAATATTGAACTGAACCCAAAAATTGAAGTATGCCAAAACCCTAGTCAGAAGACCCCACACCCAACGCCGGCCAAACCCGGCCGGCTAGATGGCCGAATCGGCCGGCGCCGCCGGCCGGAGTTGGGCCGATGGCCGGGGTCCCAACACAAAAGTTGTGGCTTTTGGTCTTTTGAAACTCATGGTTAACTCCAATTTATTTGATCGGTTTCTGAATGTTAAATACAACCATTTTAATGCAAATTTTAATGCTTTTTTATCTAATTTTTTAATTAATTTAAAATAATGAAAACCCTTCACCTACCCTACCCTAGCTACCCCATAACTAGACCCCAACCCCCTGCCTTCTCATTCCAAAACCATAGAATTACTCTCTTGAAAATTCCACAAGAAAGTGTGCTTTGAAACCGAGTTCACGGCGAAGCCCTGACGGAATTCCGGCGACGTGTTTTGAAGCATCCGGCGACGAAACCACACCTCGGCCTTTCTCCCTAGTCCTCTTTACTCTTTAGAAGAGTTTGAAAACCCGTAAGTCCCGTTCTTCTCTCTTTTCTATTTGTTAAAATACGGAATTACGAACCCCGACGGAAATCGGAACAAACCGATTTCCGATTCGGTTGTTCTACAAAATTCCACTTGTCACCTAATCCATAATACCTAAACATATCCATGATGACTATTAATCACATAGAAACCAATTTAGATAAAGTTTCTCACATGAAATGATAGCTTTCTTGTAAAATCGTATTCTTTTCACAAAAATACCATAAAGTTTACTTTTCTTGTTCTAATTAAATCCCTCATTCCTAAACATGTTCATCTTAAATAAACTTGTAGAAATAAATTTGAATGAGTTTTCACACATGAAATGATAACGTTTTCAAATACCGTATTCTTGCGCTTTAATACCTTCAAGTATAATATATCATGTTTAACCTCTAAACTTCATTAAACCTTAAAATAAGTCACGAGGTAATGACCTACCTCTACACACACACAAATATAACCCTAATTGATAAATGTCAAAACATAGAATACGAAAATACGAGACTTTTCACTAAAATACCTTTAACTTTATAAACCTTTCTTGAAAGTTTTAAGTTGTACACAATTCTAAATAAAATCTTTTAAAATGAAAGCACGATATATCATGGACATCGATCGTTTATCTAAACTGACTTTGTGGTGTCTAGGCAAGTGTGTCCAAGGCAAGTGGTTACTTAATTAGGGCCACTACTTGTAGTGGAGAGCCTCCCACTTACCTGGCACTTACCTGGCCGCAATTGACGGTGAGGAGGCGATTTGAGCCTTCTAATGACTTGTCGTTTAGACCTTAGAAATAGGCTAGTTGGCTTAGAAAACCCTAGAAACTAAAATACGGGAAACTATACTCTTTTACAAATAAATACCTTATATTTATAAAACCGTTTTTCTAAATGAATGGTATTTGTTAAACCTATGCAAAGCGCCACTACAACCCAACTTTGGGGAACCCGTTAGAGATAGTACGGTTCATCATGCATCCGCGGGCTAGCAGTGCGAGATTCAGACCTCCGCAAGGAGCATTCGGTCTCGAAAGGTTTAAAATACGACATTTAAGAAAAATGGGATTTTGGAAAATAAAATAATTATTTAAAATTATTCTTGTATTAATATATATTTAATTATCATTTAAACAACTATTTTATTATAAGATAAAGTTTCCACTTTTTTCCAAAATTACAAGATTAAAAGTTACATTAAAATACCATGAATTTCAAATAAATCAATATTAAAAATTAATACTTTTATTAGGATATATTCACTAGAATAACACAAATAAAATTCACACTCATTATAACTATAAAGACGAATAATAAATACTTGAGGTGTATTTTGAAAACTATACAATAGTACTTTTTACATAAACCCCCCTCAAGTCTTATAATTTACAATAAGGACCCTAACAATGATAGAACTTCAAATTACCTTTCTTTTAGTTTGACTCGGGTTAGAGTCTGACTATTTCTGACTTGAATATGATTCAAGTCAATTTATATTCTTTTTATATTCCAACTCAATATGAATACATGAATCCCTGAATCCAGTTAACAATCTATATAACTTGACTGAACCGAACCATGGATATATTCCTTTTACATGTTTTCCAGTATTCCATTTACATGACTCTACGGTTATAACCGATTCCTGATATCATGGTTTCGGTCAGTCAGTCAAGCAATCATACAACCAACACAATTTACAAGATAACAA
Source organism: Agapanthus africanus (assembly GCA_030015575.1). Classification (NCBI taxonomy): domain Eukaryota; kingdom Viridiplantae; phylum Streptophyta; class Magnoliopsida; order Asparagales; family Amaryllidaceae; genus Agapanthus; species Agapanthus africanus. Next base: position 21,761,641 of record CM057345.1, read on the forward strand.
TACAAACAAGACATCGCGGGGTTTAAGGGGTAGATTGGTACGGAAGATGTTAAAGGTGGCACGAGGTGGTCAGATTAAGACACCTAACCTGAATCCCATTGCTGTTGTACCATGGCATAACGGTTCCTTATACTATACGTGCCTTAGTTTCTGGCAAGTGAGACTCCCCTTGTATACACTGGCATCCTTCTGTACCAAGCTACAAACAACAGTGTTAACATAATATTACAACAATAGTTTACACTTTAAAAAATGTATCTTCTTATTATTTCTTCTCTACTTCCCTCTTACCCTTAGGACTTACCGAGCGATCTGTTCGCTGACGATATTCTGTTTCTCTCTTCTTTGAATGTCGTCAGGTGATCTGGACCCGGCAGAAGTTGAGCTAACCTAAGAAGACTTGGAGCATTTTGCCGAAGACCCTGCAGTATAATTTCATTGTACACTTTTCTTTTCAATACTTTCCATTTCCTGTTATGCCACTGTTTAGGCATCTTTATTTCAGTTGTATTTTCCTTTCCATGTATTGTACAAAGAATGTTAATAAATAAAAGTTGCTGTTCTTTTATACTCTTGTCTCTTGTGTATTTATTTTATATTGCTTAGCTACGCTTAGCGTATGTACTTCTGAGTACATACGTAGCGGACCTCGTCGCGTCCCCTTCGCCGTACACCGGGAAGCGGGGCGTGACAGTACCCTGGCAGTAGGTTTAACCACAAGTACGTCAGCGGCACTAGCTGTGCGTAACGGCTGCCCATGTACTGACCGAAAGGGAAGCCAATGAGCGAACTCATCCTCGAACCCTAGTGAGCCTATCAGTGACAATATCTGTACAGTCCGGTCCGTTCGTCTATGAGCATCGCATATCTGACCTAGGGGGCTGGTAACGTCAGACCCCCAAAAGCTGTATAAGTCATGTCGGAGGGTAGCCCTGAACACCCTGAGAAACTACTGGAATACCTACCAGTAATTCTCACCTGCCTTGGCCAAGGACTTGGTGTAATGGCTCTCCTAGACACAGCGCGATCTCACCCCCAATACCGGGAGAGACGAATCTCCTGCCGATCCGCTCACTGCCTCTATGTGGCTCGGGACTGTACCCAACTAAAACATGTTTGCACGACTCCTTTGAGCCGCGGTAGGGTAGTAATCTAAGCACAGCGGGAACTCACACGAGACAAATGACGACCTCAGGTCGATGAACTAACCTGTACACATGTCACCAGGGAACTGTTATCTGACGCTAGGTATAATACCAACTAGCATGTTCCAGGCGAGTCCTGTCCAGTGCACTCATGACTCAATGAGCACATGTATACATCTTAGGTGATCCAACTGACACCAATGGCTTGTGAGACCGGCCACCGCCCCTCGTCGGGGTCTCGACTGTATACACTAGTCTACTCCGGAGTATCGATGCCCTGTCTCGAAACTCCCACGACTAGGGACCACTTTTAAGGATGTGCTTATGGACTACCCAACTCTCACGTATATGATCGCCATCATACTGTTGGTAGTCAAGCAGGATCCTAATGGCTCTATCAACGTGTAATAGTGAACAGTAATGTCACCTAAAGCTGTACACGACTGATAAAGGCAAACCAGATAGCATACTATCATCTTGAGTAAGACTATCCTACCGGTATAGGTCCTCCTCAATCATTGCAATCATGTGCCTACGATCCAATAATTGAGTTTGAGGGCACTACTTCCAACGATCTCCCACTTGCACTTAAGGCTAATTATTGCGATGTAGCATACTCACATCCCGTGTGATACCGAACACCCAACTCCTCTACTGAACAGTTTCACAAAGCCCGTTTGTAAAAACTCTTGTGTTCGAGAAATAGCCTCAGTGAGTGGATCCGTCCTGATGTTCCTTTCTATGTCTCTCTTAATCTCAATTTCGGGGAGAAAGCTATCTCCCGAATTGAGTAATACCTGTCTTAGAATATATCTGGTTATCTGATGGGACCTAGTTCATAAATGAACTCTAAATCCAAATTTCTTAGACTGTATCGTCAACTGAACCTAATCAGTATCCTGTACCATGCCTTCCACAGTATCCTGTTGGACCACCTGTCAAAACTACTGCCCCTTGTCAGAGGAAAAATTATAACTCTGAAAATTACTCTTTCATCCATGTCATCTTGGAAGCCTGGAATGATAACCGTCTCCGAAGGAGGCTGCCGTCATCAAATCCGTAGAACATCCACTTATGTTCTAAATTTGCTTCCGAATGTTTCTCCAGGATTGGATTAATATAAACTTATTGCATCTAGTGCAAAAACGACATCTGGTATGGTACTTGACATCTCATGATCAACTCAATTGCCTAAACAAGTGATATGTTAATCATGCACATCCCTCTCTCCTTTAGTCTGTAAGACACCTTTAGAGAGGAAGACTCCATCACCTGCAGGTATACCACCATGCCAGGAGTCGTCCATTCTAAAACACTTTTAGAATACTGTCTAAGTATCCAGATCGGGAAACTACCCAAATCTAGATCTAAAACCATAGATCTAGTAACCAGAATGTCTGATATTATATCCATATTCTGTGTGGAGAAACAACTGTGTGACAACCACAGTATAACCGATCGTAGTATAGGAATTTTACTTCCTACTCTGTGTATGTCATCCAAATACCAGGACATCACACCCTACTACCTTCTTAACAGATCCATCCCCTATTCTGATGAAGTCAAAGCCATGACTGTCACATCAAAATTAGATGATCTATCTCCGCTATATCCGCTTTAGTCTATAAATAGACATAAGCTACTTGTCCACTATGCTTCCGCTGCTCCCACTGACCACAACAACCCTCTGGCGGAATAATATATACGTGCACTTCTAAAGCCAGTTTAGAACGATGCTATACTCATCCTTCTGCCGGGTCTCATAGCCTGGAACAACAGTAGTGTCAAGTCTGGGTAAACAAGAACCTCCCTGTCATCGTCCTTGAGGCTACCAAAGTACCTCTCGGGTGCCTGAGGTTACCCATCATATCTGCGGAGTTGCTAATGGAATGTCAAACATGATTAAATCTTTAGGTCCTATTAAATTTTCCGTAATTTCTGGAATCACTTCCAGTTCTACCATACTCCCACTACTGTTTTCTGAAAAAATCCATTTTACTAAAACTGTGGCGAGTCAAGAATAATATCACTATTGATCTTCCAGATGGTAGAAAGTCAACCCTCGACATAGCCCGGGTCAACCCACAAACTGCCATTACAGAAACGTGCCTTGAGTTATCTAGAGTCTGGTTTTAAGCATAAGCCGGACAACTCTCCGTACCTTAACATCGTTAAGATATGAACCATTCTATATTCAATGTAGAAACTTTGGCACTTATTTAATTGGAACTAGATTCACATTACGCAGCTGTCTCCAGTGCATATCAACTTAATGGAGAGATGCCGATCAGCATTACTCAACTTAGGAATGCATCCAATTATGAGTAACCCGAAAGAGAAACAAGTTTCTCAAAACCATTATTATCAACTGAATACCATACACAAGTATCTACATCTTCGATTACCTTGAAGAATCCCGATACTTGCAACACCTGGTTCTCTACTTTATTCTTTTACCTATAACTTCTCAAAACTTAGATCTTATATTTATACGAAACACTTGTCTAAAAACTAGAGAAGTCACAAGTAAACAGAATATAGTACGATGACCAATCCCTTTGTCCTGATGGACACTGGACAACATACAATACTCTGTATAAGTCCGCTGAGTTGAATAACTCAAAACCTGTGCATCGTAGGTTGAAAACTGTACTTATGGTTAAGAACTACTCCGCTGTTCAATTCTCCTTACCCAATCATCAACTGATATAGGTAAATGTCATGGACATAATTTCAAAAAGTTATATCTCACTTTATAAAAATAAACGTAAAGATATATCAGTTTGAAATTGGTGCACAACAACGGATACTCAAAACCAAATACTTGCCGTTCGGCGAAAACCCAGGCGATTTCCTCAAATATCACCAATTACAACGAATTTCGATATAATGAGGATGATCAACTAATTCCCAATAACTTCCTCCCACTCATCATCTGTAAAACCATACGGATGTGATAATCATACCTGGTAAATACATACCCTGGAGTAAGTATCTAATCGGGAAAAAAATTCCTTTAATAACGCATAGTGAAACTGAAACATGAAAATGTTTCGAAGGGGTATCCTGGTATTCCTAGTAATACCTCTTCCATAATCCAATTCATGACTGTAACCGTATATTTCTTTGTCATCTCTCCAAATCCCTTTATTTGTCTTTAGTCGTTACCTTCTGTACACCATCGTTAGGCTAAATGGTTTTCTTCCTTCCCTACCGTTCGGCACCAGCCTATGGTTTGGAAGAAGACTATCCAATAAGCGTAATAGGTGTACTCTCCTAATCCTAGGAGTACTCGCAACTTGAGAGAAGGTGATAACAAAAGACAACTGAATAAACCTTATTCTATTCCTCCTCAACTGGAGAAAAGCAAAGGTGAAATAGGAGTGGCGATGATATACGCGGTTTGGTCGTGAATGATAGCAGTCGCAATTTACTTTGCTCTCTTACTAATTCCTTTATTTTGTCTTTACTTATTTCCTTCTGTACACCCTACTTAGGCTAATTGGTTTTCTTCATTCCCTACCTTTCGGAACCTGCCTATAGTTTAGAAGAAGACTATCCAATAAGCGTAATAGGTGTACCGTCTCCTAAACTAAGGAGTACTCTCAACCTGAGAGAAGGTGATGATAAAAGATATCTGAATAAACCAATTCAATTTCTCCTGAACCTGGATCCATCCTCGAAGAAGTCCCTTCGAGTTCGTATATAACCATACAATGGATTTATCCAATGGAAGTGGATGCTCATAGTAATACGGGGTGTTCTGGAGAAATGCAAGGGATAAAAGAAAGAGCGGCAATGACTTATGCAACTTAGACAATCCAAAGGCCAGTATTTTAAGAAGGTTCGGTCAACTTAATCACTTAGTTATAGTCTAGGGTCGGTCAAAGGTTACTGCTAAAGAGAGAGAGAAAAGAAATACTCTGCGTGCACTCTAACCTAGATCAGAATGGTTATCACTTCATCTAATCAGGAAACCTCCCACTGTACCGTCAAATTCTCCTCCAAACTTGAAAGAAGAATTAGTCGGGATCACCCAAAGAGTAAACCAACTCATCAGTGGGAATCGGGATCTAAATCTCATCGCATGATAACGTGAAGGAACCCATTCACGTTATCACACTTCAGAAGGTATGCGCATGCCTGGCAAGTTTCAGTTTCTTTAGAAACTCCCGGTATGGATTTATGCCCCATGCTCTTATGACCTGACGTTGGCCAAATGCCATAAGTCACATGTCAAGTTCTACCCATCATTATCTTGTCAATTTGAACCCACCCGTACATACCCTTGACGTTGGCCAAATGGCAGAACGACTGTCCCAAACCAACTCATCTATCTATGCAACAGATGAATACCCAGCAGCTACCAAACACTATGCCTTGGCGTTGGTCAAAATACATAGCTTGAATACTACTGAATACCCAACTGAAATGACGGAGGGCTACGGCTGGTTTTTGGCGAAAAACCTTTAACGTAACGAACTTGATATCGCTGAAGGAACCTGTTAGCTTTTTACAAAATTATAGTGGCGAAAACCTTTACTAAAGAGGTCACTCCCGGTGAAGGGATCTCGGCTCTTTCCTCGTGGAATGAGGTGCAGGATATTCCAATTGAATACCGCGATGCAAAGCAACAAGTAATCGACTATAGTGAAGTTATTATAATGACGCAAACTTCTGCCCAAGGGCTCACTCCCGGTGAAGGGATCTCGGCCCTTGCCTCGTCGAATGAGGTGCAAGATATTCCAACTGAATATCGCTATGCAAAATAAAAGAAAACGTCTTTGTAATAACACCTTTTGAAAATTATTCCAACAACGTCAAACATGTTTGTTTTCCTTTGCATTGATCAGAATCAACGCAGTCCCATCACTTAATCACACCAGAAAAGAACGAAAATAAAATGTACGTATATACCATCCGCATTCGTCACTGGGTCCCGTCATCACCGTTAGGTTACTTAACTAATGACAGAGCGGGGACTGGACTAGCGCGGGTGTAAAACATATACAACATCTACTAGTATATATACTAATATACAATAATCGCTCCATGCGTGATAAATGCAACATTACAGAAAAATAATAAGCATCACAGAATAATACAGATAATCTGGGATCCCCGGATTTCACAGAGCCGCTACTGAAACTCGACATTACCCTGGTCGTGTGGATAGCCTGTGCAATGAAACCTAGACCCCTACGAGTGCGGCAAGTTATCCGCCAAAACCTGAAGTGAGGCAGCCCCCTACAGCAAAGTGAATGGACCACCAAGCACTTCACGAAATCCGGTAACTTGGGCATTCCATCTTGGGTCAACCTGTACCCCCTACGAGTGCGGCCAATAGTCTGCCAATTCTAGAGTGAGGCCCCTTTTGCCTCTCAAAGCCATGAATACAGACCTGTTGCCCTCCAGACCCGGCTATCCGTGCACTCAGTCGCGAGGTAAACCTAGTACAGAAATGAAAATATGTACAATGGGTACATCCACCTCAACCCGGTCGTGCTCCAAAACAATAATATACAAACAGACAGTGACGGCAGTCCACATGTTGGACGCTCGCCCCGCAATATCAAATGTACAAATAAATCCAAACTGCACTACCATTGCACACAGCTATCCACCACGACAAATCCGCAACAACACAGCACAACACAGAACATCAACGCGAATGTCACGTTCGCAAACCCGTCTAAAAGAGCTATAGCAATTAGACACGATTTACCGCTCGAATGACATTCACGGTCGGAGATATAATGTAAGTACTGTAAACTAACACATTTAAAATTCCGATCGACAAAACTTCCCGAAGTAGGCCCCAGGTATAACTCCAGTACTCAAACAAAATCTGGGCCCAAACAAAATATTCCAGAAACCACAATTCCATTTGAAAGACACCCAGAAGAAATATGGTGCACTGAAGCCCCAAAACGGCGGCGGAACCGCGGCCAATACAAGGCATATGCGGCGGTTCCGTGGCGGTCTTGAAGGTTCAGTCGACCAAATTTCTTCCAGAGTCTTAAAAAAGCCTGCACGATTTTCTGAGATACTCAAAATAATTTTTAGGCCAGTTTAAAAAATTGATAGAAACTTTAACATTGAAAATGCGGTTTTGGAAATTTCGTTCGATCAATATTTTAAACATGTTAGAACAAGCTAGTAAAGGTTAATGGCGTGGCTCTGATACCATGTAAGTCTACGGTAGTGCCCCGACCAATAATCTGAGGCCAAACGCGGAACAAAAACTTTTACAACTGGCGCTATCGCATACTATAACCCGGATCTTTCCATTAACGCTAAACTAACAAACTGTAAAGAGCTAGAAAGGCTATACCGATCGATCCGTGTCTTTCGGTCTTTAGCCATCATCCCACGCTCCTCGCTGGGGCTCCGATCTTCTCGACGAGGTGGCACCACATTATCGATTCTTTATACGGGCTCCCGCCTCTATACCGAGGCAACTCAGACATTAAATCTGCTAAAAGAGATGACTAAGATGAAGTAGAGAATGAGTGGAATACTTTGTCTCAATACACTCTTTGGTTCTCATCACATGAGAGGGTAAGAGTGGAGGTTGAAAAAGATACTAAGGTTTGAAGAGTGTGAGCTCAAGAAATGAATCAAGTGAGCAAAAGAACCAAGTATAAAAACTTCTTATCATTTTCTTTTGTGAGTAGATATATAAGGCTGTGTAAAGAAAATATCTCATAAAAAATATCTCAAAATATCTCCACAAACCCTAAAATATTTACACCCAAAACAAAAACATCATTAATTCTATCATGACTCACTTAGTGACTCATTAGCATGAGTCACTAATGAACATGCTAGAAGAAATGTGTCACCATGAATGAGTCACACTTTCCAAATCCAATAATCATTTAAAGCAAAATGATTAATCCTAAAAGAAATGCATCTTCTAAAATATTCTCGTAACGGATTACGAGAATACCCCTCGTCTGTATATACATACCTGTATCCGTATTCCGACCGAATACGAATATGATGAGACTAAAATATTCTGACTCAATATAATACTTGAATCCGGCTTAAACCAAAACCCACCAATATTATCTGTCCGAAACATGACACGTGCACATATGCACGTGCATGTTCGAACCCTGCCATAAAACCATACGGCCTCTACAATGTTTCGCCCAAACTTAGGAAACTATTTGTGGGGGATTCTAAAGACTCGTCAGTACCCTGGCAGTGGATTTAACCAAAAGCACGTCAGCGGCACTAGCTGTGCGTAACGGCTGCCCATGTACTGACCGAAAGGGAAGCCGATGAGCAAACTCATCCTAGAACCCTACTGAGCCTATCAGTGACAATATCTGTACAGTCCGGTCCGTTCGTCTATGAGCATCGTATATCTGGCCTAGGGGCTAGTAACGTCAGACCCCCAAAAGCTGTATAAGTCATGTCGGAGGGTAGCCCTGAACACCCTGAGAAACTACTGGAATACCTACCAGTAATTCTCACCTGCTTTGGCCAAAGACTTGGTGTAATGCTCTCCTAGACACAGCGCGATCTCACCCCCAATACCGGGAGAGACGAATCCCCTACTGATCCGCTCACTGCCTCTATGTGGCTCGGGACTGTACCTAACTAAAACCTGTTTGCACGACTCCTTTGAGCCGTGGTAGGGTAGTAATCTAAGCACAGTGGGAACTCACACGAGACAAATAACGACCTCAGGTCGATGAACTAACCTGTACACATGTCACTAGGGAACTGCAATCTGACGCTAGGTATAATACCAACTAGCATGTTCCCGGCGAGTCCTGTCCAGTGCACTCATGGCCCAATGAGCACCTGTATACATCTTAGGTGATCCAACTGACACCAATGGCTTGTGAGACCGGTCACTGCCCCCCGTCGGGGTCTCGACTGTATACACTAGTCTACTCTGGAGTATCGATGCCCTGTCTTGAAACTCCCACGACTAGGGACCACTTTTAAGGATGTGCTTATGGACTACCCAACTCTCACGTATATGATCGCCATCATACTGTTGGTAGTCAAGCAGGATCCTAAGGTCTCTATCAACGTGTAATAGTGAACTGTAATGTCACCTAAAGCTGTACACGACTGATAAAGGCAAATCAGATAGCATACTATCATCTTGAGTAAGACTGTCCTACCGGTATAGGTCCTCCTCAATCATTGCAATCACGTGCCTGCGATCCAATAATTGACTTTGAGGGCACTACTTCCAACAGATACTCTGAGGCGAAGCATGATTGTGACATGGGGTACATTCTGAGACGAAGTATGATTTCGACGCAGAGCTTGTTAGTCGACTTGATTCCGAGGCGGAGCTTAATTCCGACGGGGAGGTCGCTGGTTGATTCTGAGCCGAAGCATAATTCCGACAGGGAAGGCAGATACACCGAGGCGAAGCTTGATTTCGACGCAGGGGACACTCTGAGACGGAGCATGATTCCGACGTAGAGCTTGTTGGTTGATTCTGCACTGAAGCATAATTCCGACAGGGAAAGTAGATACACCGAGGCGAAGCTTGATTTCGACGCGGGGTACACTCTGAGACGAAGCATGATTCCGACGCAGAGCTTGTTGGTCGACTTGATTCCGAGACGGAGATTAATTCCATCGAGGAGGTCGCTGGTTGACTTGTTTCCAGGACAGAGCATAATTCTAATGAGGAGGTCGCTGGTTGACTTATTTCCAGGACAGAGCATAATTCTGACGAGGAGGTCGCCGGTCGACTTGATTTCAGGATGGAGCATAATTCCGACAAGGAGGTTGCCAGTCGACTTGATTCCAGGACAGAGCATAATTCCGACGAGGAGGTCGCTGGTTGACTTTTCCCCGGTACGGAGTGTCTATGGTCGACGTTTCCACGGCACGGGGTGTCACTGGTTTTGATGTAGAGGCTGATTCCCAGGTGAAGCATAATTCCGATAGGGAAGGTGGATACTTCGAGGCGAAGCATGATTTCGACACGGGGTACATTCTGAGATGAAGCATGATTCCGCCGCAGGGGTTGTTGGTTTGATTTGATTTGGGTTGACATCAGCATCACTACACTGGAATATGATACCAGGAGCGAATCATCATTTGCCATGAGAGGATTTGGGGATTTTAGTTTTGGTTTGGCATCAGCATCGCTACACTGGAATATGGTACTAGGAGCGAATCATCATTTGCCATGAGGAGATTTTCCTCGTTCCCAGTTTAACGACTTAGGGGTCATCTGTTCCCTGTTTAACGACTTAGAGGTCATCTGTTCCCAGTTTAAAGAATTAGAGGTCTATCGTGCTCAGTTTAATGACTTAGCGGTCATCTGTTTCCAGTTTAACGACTTAGGGGTCATCTGTTCCCAGTTTAAAAACTTAGGAGTCTATTGGATTGGAGTTTGAAATTTTGGGGTAGGGTCCGGCATCAGCGTTGCTAGCACTGAAGCACAGGTGCCAAGAGCAATTCATCATTTGCCTTTTCCCGTTGGGGAGCGACGGCTTAGGCGACAGATTTAGGTCCCTATCACCTAAGGCTTTTCAATTTTATGAGCCGTAAGGGTCTCATAAAGCATTTTCTCCCTATGAGTTATAAGGATCCCGTAAGCGGGTTTTCTCCTTAGGAGTCATGGGGACTCCCAAGTGTGTTTTTTCTTTGTGAGTCGTAAGGATCCCACGAAAATGTTTTCTTACGAGTCGAGAGGATCTCGTAAGGTTTGTTCTCCTCATGTATCATGAGGACACATGAGTGGGTCTTCCCTAATGGAGCATAATTCCGAGGGCGGAGACCGGCCGCATTTCTAATGATTGCAGTGGGGTATGGGTATGCTAAGAATTATTTAAGCCTGTGGATTCTATACGGTAGTCAACTTAGGGACCAACCGTAGGGTTAGGAGAATTTTGAGGAAATTGGATTTTGGTTGGTGTCTGAATCGCTGCACTGGAATATGGTACCAAGAACGACTCATCATTCACCGTTTTTTTTCAACCGCGATTGCTCTATCATTTCAGCTTTTCTTATCGCGAAGGTCGCAATTGCCTTATCATTTCGGCTATTTATTCGCGTTGCCCCATCATTTCGGCTTTATTTTCATCTTTATTTTTACTCGCTGATTTTTATTGCGAGTTGTCCCCATCATTTTGGCTTTTTATTGTATTTTTTATTTTTGTTTTATTTACACATTTTTACACCCCAGTTTAACGACTTAGAGGTCGATTGTTCCCAGTTTAACGACGTGGTGGTCAATTCTTTTTAGAGAAAGGCAGATATCTGAGAGAATCAGATTCCCGAAGGACTTCGGTCTCCGTTTGTATGAAATTGGCGGTCGCAGCTTGACTACTTGTTAACACGCATTTAAACAGTTCTGTCTCTCCTGCCTTGTATTGCTTTTCGACCCAATCTTTGAAGACGAAGCAGTTCTCAATGGCATGACCTATCATTCTATGATAGGGGCAGTATTTGGGGTCGTCAGTCATATTCGCTTCTTGCGGTCTTTTTGATTATGGCAATTGCAGAACGTTCCTCAGGGCGTCTTTGAATATCTTACGGATTTTATCCCTTTTGAAGGAATAGACCTTATCTAGCTTCTCTTTCAGTAGAGATTCTCCTCTCTATCTGAACACTGGCCTCCGAGGTTGGTTGGCATTAGGCCCGTTCATCCCTCGCTTATTTCGGTTAGCCGAAGTGTTGAAAGATTCAGTACCATCGGAATTTTCGCCCTTTTGATTTTCGTCCTTTCAGTTTCTCCAGGACCTATTGTTACTTTGGGAGTCAGAGGAGGACTCCTGCTTTGAGCGTTCCAACATCTGGACTTTCCTGGTCTGCTCTTAAAATGTTTTGAGACCCGTGGTGCATAGAAACGGGGCCATCTAATTGTTGAGATTTCCGACGAGGAGACTGACAGATTGGTCCTGCTCTATCGGCGGTTCACATTTGACGGAGAGATTGCGCCATCGGGTTATAAAATCCGTGCCGCCATCGTTGTTCTTTAGTTTGGTCCGTATGAGGTCGGCGATGGTGATCTTATCGCTGACACTTATGAACCTTTGTCGAAACAAAGATTCTATTTGGACGAAAGTAGTAACGGAGCCATCTGGTATGCTCGCGTACCAGTCGAAAGTGACATCGGTCAGGCTATTAACGAACTGGCGGAGGAGAAGTGCATCATTGCCCCCAGTATTCTCGCATGAGGCTTTAAAATGGGCGATGTGCTGATTCGCAATTCCCGTCCCATCGAATCTTCCGAATTTAGGGATGACATAGCCGCTGGGAAATTCTACCAGATCATACTGAGCAGGATATGGTCTCCCGCTACTGCTAACATCTTTTTGCGCTTCGGCTTCAGCTACCAATGTTTTGACTTTGTTGGCAACCAAATCTATGATTTGATCTTGAGTTAGCAGGTTACTGTCACCGGTAGCCAAGACATTTTCCGAGATAGGATGCATCTGACTTTCATGCGGTCCGCCCACTTTTGGATTTGAGGGAATAGGCATCGGCTGTCTCAGGACACCTTTTCCCGGTTCATGAGCAGAGCCATGCGCCTGATTGGCGGCTGAAAGGCAAGTTGGGCCGTGACCTGTAAGAAGACGTTTGTCAAGTCGTCAATTTTTTAGTAGAGCTTGGTCATCTCCTTGTCTTTGCTTCTGAGTTGTTTTTGGAGCTCTTGGAGAACTTGCTGCTCCGCTTTCTTGAGACGGAAGATTGGCTCATCTTCGCTTTCCAATCCTGACTCCTCATGAACCGAAGGATCTCTCTGCTTATCAGCCTCACTGGAAGGGTATTCATTACCTTCCAGAGGAGGCTGGTCTTGGAAAGTGGCATCCACATTCATGCCAGATTGGATTTGAGATGTGGTGGCCCTATCCTTGCTGCGAAGGTTGTCGCTGGGACGCGTGCCCACCATGTAGACTGTGTGGATAACACATTCAGCCATCCTTTCATCACTGGCAGCTGATTTCGCGGAGCGGTCCGGGCTTTGGAAATTCATAAATTTTAGCGGAGCCCTAGCCCTTTTGTTGGCTCTGTATCTGAGCCGCGTCTGCCTCAGCTTCTCCGCCTTGAGCGCTTGGCAGGCTTCTGCTCTTCGGGAAGCCGCCATAGGCCAAGTGATGGGGAAGCTTGAGAAGACATCCGCCCGCATGTTCGTCGAAGGTATCGCTTGGGCTTGCCCGCGACGTCTGGCAACTTCTTTTGTTCTGACGTCTTTGCCCCCAACTGGGGCCATAGAGAGCCGTTTGAACACCGACTTACATTTAGGTTGGGATGCCCTCGAGATCACCACATTTGGCCTTTAGCCTTTCGAGGCCGGTTTGTCGGTTACCGGAGCTTGAAGAGCAGCGACGGCGTTAGCTGGAACGAACAAAATAGAGCCAAATGGTAGAAGTGGCTCCTCCCACAGTCGCCCGAGACTGGCCGGAAGGACCGTCCTGGAGTCCAACTTCATCGTGTATGAGATGGGAGCCGTGTTGAGAGCTGAGCTGGTCCTTGGAGACATTGTTGAGGCTTGATCGCTCGAAGTCCTGCATGAAAGAGCATTATTTTAGTATAAATATTGATATGTATATTGATTAAGTTCGCATGAATGCTTAACCCGAAATATGGGAGGAGAGTTAGGTCCCACCGGGCGTGCCAGAATCTGTAGGGTGTTTTCCATCACCCCATCGAGATGGGAATATGCGCGCGCTTGTCAGGCGTACTACAGATTCCCCCTGCCTAGGGTAGGCAGGGGTTTATTGATTGTGGGGATCCGAATCTCTGGCAGCCGCAGACTAAGCTGCCGTTAATTACCCCTCACCTTTGGAGCGAGAAAACCTCCGATTGACGGGTCAAACAGGCCATGCGAACTCAACATGCAGTGTTTGTTTTGAAGGGGTTTTGGATATAGCGGGGTTCCCGCAGAGTTTTTACGGTGTGGTGGAGTATGTGTGTGTGCATATATATATATATATATATATATATATATATATATATATATAAAGGAAAGGCAAACCATAGGATGCGTAGGAGAAGGCGCCAGCGCCTCACATGAGCGGCACACGAGCGCTTGGGCGCTTGGCGCTTTGAGCGTTGGCGCGAGCGCCCCACGTGCCCGGCACGTGGGCGCTGGCGCTGGCACTTTGGGCGTTGGCATTGGCGCTTTGGGCGCTCGGGCGCTGGCGCTTCGGGCGTAAGCGCCCCATGTGCCCGGCACATGGGCACTGGCGCTTTGGGCGGCAAAAAGGGACTTGGTCTCTGCACTGGGAGTTGTACTCCCAAAAAGAAATACTTATTATTTTGTGTGTGTGTGTGTATTTTCTTTTTTTTGAGGAGTTAAACTCCTAAAATATTTTTGGAGCTAATGAAGGGGCTTCTCCCTTGAGCCCTGGATCTCTTCCAAGGTGGGATTTTCGGAGATGAGTTTCCTTCTTCCTCCTCTGTTGGCCGGATCATAAAGAATAAGAGGTATGAGATTTTTAAAAAAAATCTGCCCTTTTTGAGATCTAATGGATGATCTGGGCTCCCTTTTGTGGGTTTTGTGGTGAAAAACTATTTAGTTTTGGAAAAAAAGAGTAAAACTCTTAATTTAATTCAAAAAAAGCGAAGAAGGTTTTAGAACCTTTTGGAAGGAGAAGGAGGCACAGGAACCCTAGTTTTTGGGGAGAATGAAAAGTGTATCTTTTGTTCATCATCATGTTGCCTTATATAGGCTTACACATTTACATGTAGCCCCTTGGGCTTTACAAAATGGTATTTTGCCCATCCCATATCTCATGTGCTCATTTCTTTTGCACATAAGCCATGAGCTTTACAGAAATTTGGCTTTATGCCCATTTTCTTACATTCATGCATAAAATAATTATATCAAAATTATTTATCGCATGATTTTTTATTCCGGCATGAGGGAGGCCGGCCGCGGGCTCGACTTGGGCATGGGCCCGCCTGACCTGGGCTTGGGCCCACCTGGCTTGGGGTTGACCTTGACTTTGACTTGGTCAACCGGGGTGCAAATTTTGACCCCAACAACAGCTAAGCGTTTTGGATGCCCTTATGTTGTCTAAAGAGGCATGATTCTCTGATCAGGGCATTACAAGAGCCTGAGCAGTTTCAAGCTTTCCTTACCGAAGAAAAGATGAAGGACGAGCTAGAAGAAGTGCACATAGCTGACATCACTTTCAGCGATGAAGATCTCCTCCTCGGAACGTGCGAGCACAACCATCCCCTGTATGTCACCGGGTACTGCCATGACATCAAGATAGGGAAGATTTTAGTTGACAACGGGTCCTCTTTCAACCTCCTAAATGTGAAGGTGCTAAAAGAAATCTGCATGAGCGTTCAACACCTCGCTCGGGATAAAATCACCATCTCCGGGTTTGACTCCCAGTCATCACGGACGCTCGGGTCTGTAATACCGACGTTACGCTTTGGGCTGCTTATCACTGACATCAAATTTTATGTCATTGACACCAAGACCTGTTACAACGCGTTACTCGGTAGGCTTTGGTTACACGAGTACAACATCATCCCTTCTACACAACATCAGTGTATGAAGTATTTCAAAGATGGTCTCGAGTATACCGTGACGGGGGAACTAAACCCATTCTCCGTAAATAAAGTCCGAAAGTACGAAGATGCAAAGTATTTCCTACCAGACTTTGAAGACACGGAAAGATGCCATAAACCGGAGAATAAGCAAAAAGCTATCACCACTATTCCGGTCTTCGGGAGCGATACCGAGAAGGAAGAAGAGATAGTCTATTCAGGGCCGCCCCAATACAACAGGCTAGGATTATCTACCCCTATTCTGGTCTTTGGTAGTGACTCTGAAGACGAAGTCAACGCAGTGTTCTCGGTTCGTCCATCAATGCAGGCCTTCACCGGAGACGATCATAGTTTGCAAATCGCCATGGTTCCGCGGCAGCACTACAGAGAGCTTGATGCGCTTGATACATATAGTGTGCAAGAGCATCAGATATTCTATGTCCTTCCCAATCGAAAAGGTGAAAAGGTGATCCTATTCTATTGATCCGCGGAGACGAAAGTCGAAAGAGAAGTCTGGCATGGTACTGATTTTGCGCTCGACAGGCACTAACCCATCCGTCTGCCCAGATCTACGCAGAGGGATTGAAAAGGTTATTAAGATGCTAAGGTGTACCTTTTAAACAGACTGCTCGACAAGCTCGGTTTTATAATAGGATTTAGAACGTCCCCGGAACCCAGCGAAAATTGCCCAACGGAAAAATGGAAACGATTGGGCTTGGATATGTCCAGTCCAAGAAACGGGAGCAATTCCATGGCTGCCATGTCATAAATGACCTCGATGAAGAAGGGGATGCTCTTTTAAAAGACGCTGACGTTGAATCAGAACGAGATCCCATCATAAAAATACCGAGTCCATCGTTTGAAGAACAGATGGACAAGCTAATAAGGGAAGCATGTCAAAAAGTTCGGAACGACGACAGCCGCGAAATGGCCATTTACGATAAAGCTAAGACGCAACGCCTCCTTCAGCAGGCTACAGAGGATGACAATGCCCTTCACCGTCAGCCCGCCATGCATTCCCAAGACGAGAAAAAGGCTCGACGCGGAGGAAAAAACAAGTTCAAGAACGGAAAAAAAGTTCGACAGCGGCAAAACGGATCCAAAAGATTACGCGATCGAGAAAAGATCAGCCGGAATCCATCTCTTATGAAAAAGATGGGTCGAGCATATTTTTTCCCTCAAGACAAGACAAGGAGAATCTTTGACCTTGTCATGAAATATCAAATGATGACACTCCCAGAGTCTCGGCGTCCCGATCAGGCAAACGGGGTTCATCACCCGGATTATTGCTCCTATCACCGAGCGATAGGACATCCTCTTGAAGACTGGTTCACCTTCAAAAACTGGGTCGAAAACCAATATCAACTCGGAAGATTCGCTCTATCCAATAGTTGGAGGGTAGCCCCACCACAAAAGCACATGCCAGAAACAATGAATACAGCGAGAGTAGAACCAGATCAACATCGGTCTTGGAAACGATCTCATACCTGTCACATGAGAACGCTGTCGGAAGAAAGAGTGCACGAGAATATGGATGACCTCTCCTCGTGCTTCGAAAATGAGGATGGAGAGGAGTTGATCTCAGAATTTCCACCAGCCCTAAAAGAGTTGGAAGATGGAATACACACTACTACGGATAACCTAAGGAGAATCGACTTAGGGACAACAAACGACCCGCAGCCTACGTTCGTCAGTGAGCTGCTGTCTAAAGAACAGGCGGCTACGCTAAAAGACGTGCTCGTGCAATATAAAGACTGCTTCGCATGGAACTATTCCGAGATGCCGGGGCTAGATCCAGACATAGTTGTGCATAAATTGGCGATATCTCCGGACGCCAAGCCAGTCAAACAAGCACCAAGAAGAATGCGGCTCGAGCTTGAAATGAGTATCAACGCTGAGGTCAAGAAACTAATCGACTCCGGTTTCATTCAAGAAGTTCAATACCCTTACTGGGTCGCTAACATTGTCCCAGTGATGAAGAGAAATGGGATGGTGCGCATTTGCGTGAACTTTCGGGCCCTCAACAAAGCCTGTCCGAAGGACGATTTTCCCGTACCGGTTACCGAGCTGATGATAGATAACACGTCCACTCATGAAGTCTTCTCCTTCATGGACGGCTCATTAGGGTACAATCAAATAAAGATGCATCCCAAAGACAAGAAGGATACCGCTTTCCGGACACCTCTGGGCATATTCTGCTATAAAGTGATGCCTTTCGGTCTGAAGAACGCCGGCGCTATCTACCAGAGGGCCATGACAAAGATTTTCGATGACCTCATACATGAAATCGTCGAATGCTATATCGATGACCTCGTAGTGAAAAGCAAATCGTATGAAGAACAATGGTAGCATTTGAAAATAGTATTCCAACATCTTCGTAAGTATAACCTGAAGATGAACCCTCTGAAATGTACATTTGGAGTTTTCTCATGCAAGTTCCTAGGGTTCATCATATGACACCGGGGCATCGAAATAGATCCATCGAAGATCAAGGCGATTATGGAAATGCCCACTCTAAGAACTTTAAAACAATTGCGGTCTCTACAAGGGAAACTCACGCATATCCGACGGTTCATAGCCAACCTCTCTGGAAAATGCCGTCCTTACAGTCAGCTGATGAAGAAGGGAACCCCGTTCATTTGGGATCATAAATGCCAAAGTGCACTCGACAAAATCAAGTAATACCTACAGAATCCGCCGATATTGACCGCTCTGGTCAAGGGAAAACCCCTCATCCTGTACACAACCGCCCTTGAAGGTTCCTTAGGCGCACTATGGGCACAAGAAAACGATCAAGGGAAGAAGAGAGCCCTCTACTATTTGAGTCGAGTTCTATCGGGGGCAGAAAATAACTACTCCCTATCGAAAAACACTGCCTGGCGTTAATCTTCGCGATAACGAAGCTTCGGCATTATCCATTGGCGCATGAGGTCCATCTCATATCAAAAGTGGATCCTCTCAAGTATTTGATGTCAAGAGCCATACTAACAGGACGACTCGCTAAATGGGCCCTCCTCTTGATGGAGTTCTCGATAATCTATCGATCCCTCAAGGCTGTGAAAGGCCAAGCCATCGCCGACTTCCTCGCTGAGCATCCGATACCTGGCGACTCACCTTTAAATTGCGATCTGCTAGACGAGCACGCGTTTGACACGATCGACGGGGAAAAAGGAGGGGGTGATACCCGATGGGAACTCTATTTCGACGGAGCATCTTCCGTGAAGAAGCGACCGCACAACACCTCTATGATCAAATCTGGGGTAGGTCTTATCTTCGTGACTCCGAAAGGAGGGATAATGCGCTTTGCCTTTTCCTTAACAGAGCCGAGAACAAACATTGAGGCATCATATGAGGTTTTGATAACAGGTCTTGAGATCGCTGTCGACATGGGAATCGAAAACCTCCTCATATACGGAGATTCCCAGCTGGTCATTAGCCAAGTAATCGGTGACTATCAAACGTGCAAACCAGAGTTGGTAAAGTATGGAAAAAGAGTGCAACAGTTACTAACTCAAATTCCCTCTTACGCCCTGGAAAGCATACCACATACAGAAAATAGCAAAGCGGACACACTTGCCAAACTCGCTAAAGAACTGGCTGACGAAAACCTCGATGATGTAAGGATCATTGTACAAAGTCGTCGGGTTCTTGCACCAGCAGAAATATCTCCGGAGTCGTCTGAAGAAAAGGAACCGATCAAGCAAACAACCCTATAAATAGAAGACCAAGAAAGGACTAAGGATTGGAGAGAAGTCTTTATAGACTACTTCAAATCTCGTCGAACACCTGAAGATGCATCCTCAAGACATCAGCTCATGAAACGAGCTCTATCTTTCACCTTCGCCAATGACACTCTATATAAGAGATCATTCGACTCTCTATGGCTGAGATGCCTGAGACTGGAAGAAGCAAGAAGACTCGTCCAAGAAACTCATGACGGATTCTGCGGTTCTCATCAAGCCGGGACAAAGATGAAGCTGAAGATCTAAAGGATGGCCTACTATTGGCCCACGATGATTCAGGACTGCTTTGAATACGCGAAGCAGTGCCACTCATGCCAAATTCATGGGGACTTCATCCACCAGCATCCAAATCCGCTACATCCAACAATGGCTAGTTGGCCGTTCGAAATGTGGGGAACCCACATAATTGGGCCCATCAAACCAGCATCATCGAAAGGATATTGGTTCATATGGGCGACAACTGATTACTTCTCTGAGTGGGAGAAGTTATACCACTAAGAGAAGTGAAGACGGAGAACATCCTCCACTTCTTCGAGATACACGTTATCTATCGGTTCGGTACTCCACGACGGATTATCTCTGATAACGGGCTGGCCTACAAAAGTCACAAAATCAACCGCTTTGCACAGCAGTATAATATAGACTGGAGATACTCTTCGGTCTATAATTCTCGTGCTAACGGTCTAGTTGAAGCCTTCAACAAAACCTTGACAATGATTATAAAGAAGACGGTGTCCAAAAATAAAAAGGACTGGCACGAGAGACTATATGAAGCTCTCTGGGCGTATCGGACTACGTTCAAAATGGCTACGAATACAACGCTGTATGCATTGGTATTCGGCGCGGAAGCAGTACTCCCCTTAGAAATAGAACTACCCTCTCTATAAGTGGTGGTTCATTATGAATTAATAGATGAAGAGAATGCTCATCTTCGGCTTGAGAAGCTCGACGCCCTCGAGGAAACTCGTCTTATGGTGCAGCAAAACTTGGAAGGTTACAAAGCAAAGATGACGCGCTTATACAAAAGATTAATTAGGCCGACAACATTCCGCCAAGGCGAACTCGTGCTAGCTGTCAAAAGATCTATGATCCCCAATCGTGCCAAACGGGGGAAATTCAAGCCAAACTATGAGGGCCCATACATTATAAACAATGTCTACCAAGGTACGACTTACTTCTCTTGGATATGCATGGCGAAAGACCCTTCCGACCAATAAACGGTCGATTCCTGAAAAAATACTATGCCTGACGAGTCACGGCCCAGGTCAATGATAGATGACGACGCCTATGTCCGCTCACTATCTTCCCGAGTCCAAACTCTATAAATAGTATCCGGCGAAATCTTGCCTCAAAACCCCTATGGACCGTAATGTCCTTAAACTAGCTACGGACCGCAATGTCCTTAAACTAACAATGGACCGTAATGTACTTAAACTAGCTATAGACCGTAATGTTCTTAAACTAACAATGGACCGTAATGTCATTAAACTAACAATGGACCATAATATCTTTAAAGTAGCTATGGACCGCAATGTCCTGAAACTAGCTATGGACCGTAATGTCCTTAAATTACTACGAACCGCAGCATACTTAGGCTAACGCAGCAAAAACAAAAAAAACGGTACGTTCATAAGAGAAATGGGCACGGATGAAAACCCGAAAGGGCTCTGTGAGTAAAAACAGCAGGGCTACCGGCGAGTTTGTGAAAACCCGAAAGGGCGCAGACTCGTAAAAAAAAATTCCTGTGCACTTGCACGGTCCTCTCGACCTTATAAGGAGAAAATACCCGTGTGAGATCCTTAGACTCACAAGGGAACAAAACACTTAAGAATCCTCACAATCCCTAAGGAGTAATTACACTTACGAGATTCTCACGACTTGTAAGGAGAATTTCTCCCTATGAGACCCTTACGGCTCACAGGATTCAAAAGTCTTAAAATATAGGGACTTGAACCGTTCTTAAGCCATCACATCCCCCAGTTTGCCCTACAGGCCGTTGATATTGACCCTTGTATATAATCCACGGGCATAAATAAGCGTTCCCTCACCCAGTAACATCGATGGTGTGAAATTCCCCTATTTGGTGAACAACACTTGTAGATCCTCTCGACTTGCAAGGAGAAAATGCTCTTGTGAGATCCTTACGACTCTTAAGAGAAAACGCACTTAGGAGTTCTCATGACCCCTAAAGAGAAAATACACCTACGAGATCCTCACGATTCGTAGGGAGAAACATCTTTATGGGACCCTTACGGCTCACGAAATCAAAATCCTTAGTCGTCAGGTCCCTAACCCTGTCTACTAAGTTACCTTTGTTCGATAGCAGCGAAGGCAAATGATAATTCGCTCTTGGCAATATCCCAGTTGTAGCGATGCTGATGCCTAAATCGGTATCAAATTCTAAGACCTTTCACGGCAAATGATGATTCACTCCTGGCAATATTCCAGTTATAGCGATGCTAATACTAAGATTGGTATCAGATCTTGAGTTCCATACTCGCAGCGAAAAATCAGCGAGCCAAAAATGCATATGAAATAGCCAAAATGATAGGACAACTTGCAACAAAAATCGGCAAGTAAAATATATGCATATAAAAATAGCCGAAATGACTGGGCAACTCGCAATAAAAAACAGCGAGTAAAGAAAAGGAAAAATAGCCGAAATGATTGGGCATCGCAAAAAAATAGCTGAAATAATTGGACAATCGCGACTTTCGTGATATAAAAGCTGAAATGATAGAGCATTATAGAAAGAAAAACAAAAAAAAGATGAAGAAGATGAAACTTTTGCCCTACAGGTAAGTCCATACTGACCCCTGTATACAATCCATGGGCATAAACGAAAAGAGAACCACATTTCCCCACCAGACTCTGTCAAAGGGAAGCAAGATCTCAACGGCAATATCTACAGCCTAAAGATCACCACGATATTTCTTTTCACTCCAATCGAATGCATACGTAACGTCAACGACCGACCTCAGGATCACAACGAAATGGAGCCATGGCAAAGTCCCTAGTTCCAGATCTCAACGGCAACATCTGCAGCCTAGAGATCAGCAACGACGTTCCTCTTCATTCCAGCAGGATACAGACACGACACAACCTGTTCCCCTCCGAATAGACGGCCAAGACTGAACGTCTTGCCTAAGATTCGGGGCAGATGCTAATAGGTGCTATCCGTCCACCTCTCCGAAGATGCCAAGTTGATTTATGGCACCGTGTATCGGAGGTTCAGACGGATGCGTCCGATATAGCAGACTTCGTCAGATTCCCCCTCGCTTGAGGGTTTTTTGATTATGGGGGCGCTCTTCCCTGCAGGCGCAAGTCCCTGCAGTTAATTACGCTACCGCATTGCGGTAACAACTTTCTCCTTCTCCAGATGGTCACTTCGTGTCGTGCGTATTTGTTTTGTGTTTGGTTGCCCATGGATTGTATACGGAGACTGAGTTATGTAGTCGCCCGTAGGGCGTGGACTAGTCCAAATCCGTATTATCTTAGATTTGGGTTTTGGGGTTTGGGTTTAAGGATACGTTAGCCTCATTTGAGACTAAGATCGACTTAAACGTTTGTTAAGAACACGTTAGTCTAGTTTTAGACTAAGATCGACTTAACGGGATCGTTTAGATCCGATAAGAGAGCAATTAAGGGAGCTCTATTGTTTAGTTTAATGACATTGCGGTCAACAGGTAGTTTAAGGACATTGCGGTCCAATGTTAGTTTTAAGACGTTGCGGTCAAGGTTAAGGACATCATAGTCCATGGATTTAAGGACTCCACAGTCCGGCGTTAGTTTTAAGACATCACGGTCAAGGTTAAGGACGTCATAGTCCGAGGATTTAAGGACTCCACAGTCCGGTTTTAGTTTTAAGACATCCCGGTCAAGGTTAAGGACATCATAGTCCATGAGTTTAAAGACCGCACAGTCCGCATCAATGTGTGGTCATCGGGACCCGTCACCTCTTTGAAGACGTTGAGGAATTACAACGCCAAGTATCAAAGGACTGAAGAGATGTACCCTTGAACCAAGGTAGATTAAATAGTCTTTGGCCCAATTTGGGACCAAGACCAATTAATTATGTTATGAGTCCATTAGCCCAGTTAAGTTTGGATTAAGGACTTATGGCCATCTTGGGCTAAGTCCAATCATGTTTAGAATATTGGCTTTCTGTTGGTCCGTTGAAGGAGAGACCTTGCTTCTAGAAACTTAGCCAATTGGGCTAAAGGTAGTATTAAACACTAAAAACCAACAGTGTTGAACACTGGGATTAAGATTAGCAAGTTAGTGTTAAACACTAAAAGATAATCAGTATTGAACACTGGACAAAGGGCTTTCAAATTAGTATTAAACACTAAAGCAAATCAGTGTTAAACACTGGCAACAAAGATCTTAAATTAGTGTTGAACACTAAAGCAAATCAGTGTTAAACACTGGGAACGAAGTTTTCCAAATCAGTGTTAAACACTAAGAAAATCAGTGTTAAACACTGGGAATAAATCATCAGTTTGATGCCAAATATTGTCAGATAATAGATCACGTGGGAACACGTGATGGCATCCCAAAAGGTGGGGCCAGATCCCCTTCCTTTTGTTCTACAGATAAGTGTTTAACACTTTTAATTCTAAAAAGCCATCACGTGTAGGCACGTGACGGGGGCTCACGCTTTGATCTGTTAAAATGTTCATTGGGGGTCACGTGGTGACACGTGAGGGCGCCCCAGAGCTCCTATTCTTTTGCTTTTTCTTTGCGTGCTTTTGGGGCCACGTGAGGCGTTGCCTCAAAGCTCTTCTCTGCGGATCTTTTCAGGGATCACGTGGTAGCACGTGACCCTGTTTCTTTGTCTGTTTGAAGATGTATTTATCTTTTTAAGAATTAAATTCTTCATAGGGTTAAACCCTAGTAATAACTTTCAGAGGAATTAAATTCCCACTTTCTTTTAAAGAATTATTCTTAGATAGGGTTAAATCCTAATTTGTATTCTGTAAGAATTAAATTCCCATATATGTGAGGAATTAAGTTCTGGCATAGGATGAAACCCTAATTTCTTTTTTAAGGGGAATTAAATTCCTGTGATTTTAAGAGAATTAAGTTCTCAATTAGGGTTAAAACCCAGTTCTGTCCATTTTTGAAGGAATTAAATTCCTATAACATAGGGTTAAACCCTAATTTTATGTTAAAGGAATTAGATTCCTATAACTTTGTGAGAATTAAATTCTCAAAACTCAATTCCTCCTCTATATTTTGGGTCTGCATGGCAGGATCTCAACCCAATGAGAATTAAATTCTCAATTCATGGGGAGATGTGCACTTTGCAGATCCTCTACCAGAGAAAGAACTAAGTTCTTTTCTTTATATAAGAGTTAAACTCTTTTGAGAATTAAATTCTCTTTTTAAGCCTCTTTTTTCTTACCTAGGGTTTTTCTTTTTGCAGAGAATCAAATTCTTCAAGATCTCAAGGCTCTATATCTCTCTCTCTCTGTGTATGTCTCTCTCTATCCTCTTTTTTTTAAACTCTCTCCTTTGGCTCTTATTTATAGGAGAAGGAAAATAATCAATCAGTTTTAGTGAATCTTTCATTGAAAGATTTGATTTGTTTATTGAGAGATTTGATTCATTAATCTGGGCCTTTAGATTATTAGGTGAATTTTATTCACCATTGGATTTTAAATCCAAATATATCTCTTTGTTATTTCGGTTAGATTTAGAAGGAAATCAAGATTTTTCCATAAATTGGTGATATTTAATCACCTTTAGATTTTCAATCCAACAGTTTTAAATAATACTTTTCCATTTTGGAAAGACTTGAAAGATCTTTCCTTAGAATTTAATTCTGTTGAAGAAGAAGGCTTTTAGAGCCGGTCACGTGTGGCCACGTGACCGTTGGTCACGTGGGAGCACGTGACCCCGGGTCACGTGTAAGCACGTGACCCCAGGAATGGGGCCTTCTTCTGCGCTCTGTTTCCCTGCCGCTGCTTAACCATCACGTGCCAACACGTGACCACTGGTCACGTGTGAGCACATGATGCCTCTTCTGAAGCTTCTTTTCCTGATTTTTTAATCAGGAAACAAATGCCCCCACAGCGTTGTTCTCACGTGTCTGCACGTGAGTGCAACGCTGTCACTTTTTATGACCGTTGGATCTGCTTTGGGAGTAGGGTAGATGAAACGTTTTCCATCCCATCCTATAAATGCTCGTGTCTCTTCAGAAGAGCCTCCACTTTTGCTCATCTTCTTTCTTTGAGAGCTTTTCTTCTTGAGAATTTAATTCTCGTTTTCAGAGCTTAGTTCTCAAACATTTTCCAGAGTTTAACTCTGTTAAAGGATCCCTTTTCCTCAGGTAATGATGTTGAATGATCGCAGCACCTTCATTTTTTTTAAAAAAAACTCTCTGGATTTTAAATCCACATTAGGGGTTTCACCTCTTTTAACATGAACCCATTTTTTCAAATTCATCAACGAAAATAGAGAACCATTTAATCTTCGAACAATGGATCTCCTAAGGTTCATTTGATCTTTTAGGGAGATGATGAGATCCGTTGCCTTTTTCTAAGGAATTTAATTCCGTTTGAAGAAAATGTTTCTGGGAATTTAATTCCCTTCTCTTAATAAGGAATTTAATTCCTATGAAGAACTCAGTTCTTCATATGGAGGCTTCTTAGGGTTTTCTTGCCCTGAGTTGTCCTGTACTCAACGGAGAGGAAGCAGTTTGTAATGAATTTTTCTTGATTGTTATTTCAGGTATCATGGATGCCCATTTGTATAATCTTGACGAAATCATTTCTTACGGGAACACTCGTGCATTGGGTCGCAGTCAGAACCAGGAGTTCACCAACGCTCAATGTGCTGACATCATGAACCGTTTCGACGAGTACAATGGTCGGCTACTCCCTCGCCGCTCTTCCCTTCCGAGACTCATTGTGCTGGCGATATGGGAGGCGCTCCCTCTTTTTTGCACCGGCGTACCGCTCGGGGCATTGGACACCGCCGAGGATAAGGTACATTCGGTGTACCTGATGAGCCTGATCTCAAAGAGGAGGCGAGACCACCTCATTGATCTCTTGCACCAGGCTTTTCAGTAGTCAGCCATACTTGCCGCCTATCGGAGGGTGGAGGACATTCGTGAGGACCCCGACGCTTGCGACCGTGAAAGAAAGCATACTAGGATGGTTCGAAATGCCTGGAAGATCTTGGACAAAGTTACATTTGAGTTTCTCAATCCATGCCCCGCGTCCGAGGTCTTACCGTTGTAAATGTTTTCTTTTTATTTTGTATGAACCTTTTAAAGCATGAATGATAAATCTTATTATGTCCTTCTGAGTTTGCACGCCTCTTTTTTGTAGCATTTTGTCATATGATTTTTTTTTATTGTTGCTGCTGATGTGTTTAGTGTGCAAGGAATTATTTCTCTTTCCAGTACACACCAAGCATGGTGCTCACGTGCTTCACACGTGAGGGGCCTTTTATGGGGCTATTTAGTTTTTCATGCCATATTTCTGTGCATGGCATTAGATGCAGAGAAGGCGCCTTGGAAATCGCTCATTTTCGTGATTTCCAATGTCTTCCCTTTTCTGGGCCTTGGAATGGGTTCCATCATGCAATTTTTTTGCGCGCAACACTTAATTCTCCCCTTTATAGGCTTGAGGCCATGGCCTATTTTCTCTTCACAGAGAAATTTATTCTCACTTTGGTGTGATTTGCCTTAGGAGACTACTGAGTGCCATGGCCTGCAACCGCCCTCATGCTCGTCGACAGCCGTGGGAAGTGCCTATCGAGGAGATGATCCCGCGTTTCGCCGCACGATTGGTGGATCCCCTCCTCACCGATGACGAATGCGACTCAGCGGTGTATGAACTCTCGACCCGTAGGGGGTTCCCCCTCCCCATGGGCTCTTTCTGGCTCCGGATGATTCTTGCTGCCGTGCTTGCCGACGTCCCTCCTCACCCGGTGGAGATGACTCTAGCGATGCTCGACGCGGCTGAAGAGAAACTCGAGGGTTTTCATGAGGCCTGCTTGATCACTCAGGTTTTGAAAGATCGCTCAGTTCACCTTTTGAACGAAATAAGAGCCCGGCGGGCCGTTATGTCTGCTTTCGCAGATGAACATGGCGCCAATCGATGGGGAGCGACTCCTCGCGAGAACCGTCGCTTTGATGTGTTGGAGAGAGCAGAAAGAGAGAGATGGAGAACCTTGTTCTTTGTTTTGTTAGCCCTTGCGCTACCGATCCTTTGTTTGGCGACCTTTTCCCATTAGCGTAGTATATTCAAATTAGTTTGTCGCATGCTTTATGTTGAACTTTCATGTATGCTGGGTACTCGTATGTACGTTTTTGCTTGCATAAATGAACTTTGTATTCTTCTTATGAGAACTTTCTTTAATCACGAACACTATCACCATGTCGCATGCACATCAGAGCTTCGAATATTATTTCTTTTTTCGGATGTTCATATAATTGCGAACGCATGCTTGATAGGATATACGTCGGAAATTTTCTTGTTGCTTTCCATACCCGATGATGTGCACGTGTCTGGGATCGACTATTGCCATCAACCGGGGCTTATTTATACAGTCCCGGGTGTACTTATCCTGTTTCAGAGGCTGCGGTCGTGACAGCGGGCTTGCGGGATCTGGTAGAGCGATGTGTGGCGAACATGGCATCATGTAAGAAGAGGCTCGGCCGCGAATTCTCGGAAAAGGAGCTGACCTCCAAGGCATTGAGCGGGCTTCATACCAGCCTCACAGCCAAAGACAACAAAGCGTGTGAGCTCTGGCGGATGCTTCAAGAGTCTATCAAAGAGGTGGTGGCTCTTGATAAAGCTGCCGTGTTCATTCGCGAAAGGGTCGAGTCTCACAAGGCTACTGAGAAAGAGCTCGAAGGCCGGTTCGCCTCGTATCAAGCCCAGCAGGCTCAGGCAGAGGCCCGTCTCCTGGCGATCCTAGATCATGAAGCTGCGGCCCAGCAAAAGCAGGATGAGCTAGCAGAATTGCTAAATCGCCCGCCGGCTTGAAAAACTTGTATCTTTTCCCTTTTTTTGTACATACTCCTGAATGAGAGTATTTTCTTTGTCCTTTCATGAATTGTACTTTGTATCCATTTTGGTTATGAATAAAAGACATATTTTTCTTCTCAATGATGTGTCTTCTTTTTTATTGAATGCGCTCTGCGGATAATTTATCTTGGTCTCTTCGCAGGGCAGGGATGGCTTAGGATTCAGGGTTAAGATCTGCCTCCTAAGACTTTTGAGCTTTATGAGCCATGAGGGTCTCATAAAGAGTTTTTCTCCCTACAGGTCGAGAGGATCTTGTAGGTGTAAGTTCTTCTTAAGAATCGCAAGGATTCTTAAGCGGATTTTCCCTTGAGAGTCGTAAGGATCTCACAAGAGGGTTTTCTTCCTTACAGGTCGTGAGGACCCGCAAGTGATGGGTACGGTCGCCCTTATCCGTGTTTCACGGGGTCAGGGGTTGCTTTGGGATATTTCTCAAGGTATCGTAGTTTAAAGACATCGCGGTCAAGGTTAAGGACCTCATAGTCCGTGGGTTTAAGGACTCCACAGTCCAAGGTTAGTTTTAAGACATCACGGTCAAGGTTAAGGACATCATAGTCCGTGGATTTAAGGACTCCACAGTCCAATGTTAGTTTTAAGACATCACGGTCAAGGTTAAGGACATCATAGTCCGTGGATTTAAGGACTCCACAGTCCGACGCTAGTTTTAAGACATCCCGGTCAAGGTTAAGGACATCATAGTCCGTGGATTTAAGGACTCCACAGTCCAATGTTAGTTTTAAGACATCACGGTCAAGGTTAAGGACATCATAGTCCGTGGATTTAAGGACTCCACAGTCCAATGTTTGGTTACTGGAACCCGTCACCTCTTTGAAGACGTTGAGGAATTACAACGACAAATATCAAAGGAGTGAAGAGATGTACCCTTGAACCAAGGTAAAATCAGTCTAGAATCATGGCGGTTGATCGTTAGTTTTAAGACATTACGGTCGAGGTTAAGGACATCATAGTCCGTGGATTTTAAGGACTCCACAGTCCAATGTTTGCTCTGGATGCTTCCCACGGGTTCACCGCCGTGTTCTGCGAGGACCAGGCTCCGCTCTGGGCGTTTTCCGCGGGGTCAAAGAGTGACGTTATCCGCGTTCCACGTGACCAGGAATTTTGCACTAGATGCTTCACACGGGTTCACTGCCGTGTTCGGCGAGGACTATGCTCCGCTCTGGATACTTCACACGGGTTCACTGCCGTGCTCTGCGAGGACCAGGATCCGCTCTGGGCATTTTCCACGGGGTCAAAGAGTGACGTTATCCGCGTTTCACATGACCAGGAATTTTGCTCTGGATGCTTCCCACGGGTTCACTGCCATGTTCTGCGAGGACCAGGCTCCGCTCTGGACGTTTTCCGCGGGGTCAAAGAGTGACGTTATCCGCGTTCCACGTGGCCAGGAATTTTGCTCTGGATGATTCCCACGGGTTCACTGCCGCGTTCTGCGAGGACCAGGCTCCGCTCTGGACGTTTTCCACGGGGTCTAAGAGTGACGTTATCCGCGTTCCACGTGACCAGGAATTTTGCTCTGGATGCTTCCCACGGGTTCACTACCGTGTTCTGCGAGGACCAGGCTCCGCTCTGGACATTTTCAATGGGGTCAAAGAGTGACGTTATCCGCGTTCCACGTGACCAGAAATTTTGCTCTGGATGCTTCCCATGGGTTTTCTGCCGTGTTCTGCGAGGACCAGGCTCCGCTCTGGACGTTTTCCACGGGGTCAAAGAGTGACGTTATCCGCGTTCCACGTGACCAGGAATTTTGCTCTGGATGCTTCCTACGGGTTCACTGCTGCGTTCTGCGAGGACCAGGCTCCGCTCTAGACGTTTTCCACGGGGTCAAAGAGTGACGTTATCCGCGTTCCACGTGACCAGGAATTTTGCTCTGGATGCTTCCCACGGGTTCACTGCCGTGTTCTGCGAGGATCAGGCTCCGCTCTGAACGTTTTCCACGGTGTCAAAGAGTGACGTTATCTGCGTTTCACGTGACCAGGAATTTTGTTGATTGTATCCGCATTTCACGAAGTTGGGATTTGACTTTCGGTGATCTGTACACCGCCGAGTCATGGAACTGGGAATCGCCGCTGCTCCGCTTTGCTCGAGGTCGTATCCGTTGTGACGAGACGAGTGCTGAGACAATCTCTGGGTTGCTTGTGGCCCGTTGAGATTTGCCTTCATCTTTTGATGAAACCTGGGGGGAAAGGAGTATGATCCCTTCTTTGTTTGCGCCCCTGGATTGTATACAGGGATTGATGTAACATCGCCTGTAGGGCGTAAATTTAAATTTTTTTTTTTATTTTATCTCTTTTTCCGCGATGCTCTATCATTTCAGCTTTTATATCGCGAAAGTCGTGATTGCCCTATCATTTCGGCTATTTTTTATTTTTACTCGTTGCTTTTTATTGCGAGTTGCCCCATCATTTCGGCTATATTTCATGCATATATTTTTACTTGCTATTTTTTATATTGCAAGTCGTCCCATTATTTCGGCTATTTCGTATGCATGTATGGCTTATTGGCTTTTCGCTGCAAGCTTGGATTTAGACACCGATTGCGGCATCAACATCGCTACAACTGGAATATTGCCAGGAGCGAATCATCATTTACCTCTGTCGATGTCGAACAAAGGTGGCTTAGTAAACAGGGTTAGGGTCCTGTCGACTAAGGCTTTTGACTTCATGAGCCGTAAGGGTCTCACAAAGGTACTTCTCCCTACAAGTCGTGAGGATCTCGTAGGTGTGTTTTCTCCTTAGGAATCGTGAGGATTCCTATGTGCGTGTTCCCCTGTAAGTCTTAAGGATCTTGCAAAAGCATTTTCTCCTTATAAGTCGGAGGACTTATAAGGGTTGTTTACAGTATGAACATATCCCTCGTCACGAATGGGACTCGGTTAGGGAAATGTTTATTCGCGCCCGTGGATTGTATACAAGGGTCAGTATGAGCCGCTTGTAGGGCAATATCAAAGGTTGGGGGGGTTGCTTAAGAACAGGTTCAGGCTTCCGTAACTTAAGACTTTCAAATCTTATAAGCCATGAGGGTCCTATAAGAGAGTTCTCCTTACGAGTCGTGAGGATCTCGCAAGTGTAATTTCTCTTTAGGAATCGTGAGGACTCCTAAGTGTGTTGCTCCCTTGTGAGTCGTAAGGATCTCACGTGGGTGGTTTCTCCTTACAAGGTCATGAGGACCCTGTAAGTGTCTCTTAACGAGGTTGCGCCCTTTCAGGTTTTCACAAACACTCGCTGGTATCCCTACTGTTTTTACTCACGGAGCCCTTTAGGGTTTTCATCCGTGCCCACTTTGCTTATGGACATACCGTCTCTAATTTTTTTTAATATTTTATGTGTCGGATTTGAGATGCCGCCATCCATTGTAGTTTATCGACATCTCAATCAACAACTAGTTTTAGGACATAATGGTCTGTTGTTAGTTTTAAGGACGTTTCGGTCCCGTTGTTAGTTTAAGGACATTCCGGTCCGCTGTTAGTTTAAGGACGTTTCGGTCCAATGTTGAAGAAGGCTGATTACTACTTATAGAGTTCGGCTTAGGAAGATAGCGAGCGGACATAGTCGTCGTCATCTATCATTGACCTAGGCCTTGACCTATTAAGTGTAGTATTTCTTCAGGAATTGACCGTTTATTGGCCTGAAAGGTCTTTCACCGTGCATATCTATGAGTAGATACGCTCCACCTTGGTAGATCTTATCTATGATGTACGGGACTTCATAGTTCGGTTCGAATTTTCCCCGTTCGGCGCGATTGGGAATCATAGGTCTTTTGACCACTAGTACGAGCTCGCCTTGGCGGAATGTCCTCGGCCTGATCAATCTTTCGTATGAGCGCGTCATCTTCGCTTTGTAAACCTCCAGATTTTGTTGCGCGATGAGCCGCGTTTCGTCGAGGGCATCAAGCTCCTCAAGCCGAAGGTGAGTATTTTCTTCGTTCGTCAGCTCGTAGTGGATAGCCACTCGTAGAGAAGGTAACTCTATCTCAAGGGGGAGTACTGCTTCCGTACCGAATACCAACGCGTATGGCGTTGTGTTTGTGGCCGTCTTGAACGTAGTCCGATAAGCCCAAAGAGCTTCTTGCAGTCTCTCGTGCCAGTCCTTTTTGTTTCGGGACACCGTCTTCTTTACGATCTTTGTCAAGGTTTTGTTGAAGGCCTCAGCTAGACTGTTAGCTCGGGGATTATAAACTGAGGAATATCTCCAGTCTATGTTGTGTTGTTGTGCGAAGCGACTGATCTTGTGGCTTCTGTAGGCTGGCCCGTTATCGGAGATGATCCGTCGCAGAGTTCCGAACCGATAAATGACGTGCGTCTTGAGGAAATGGAGAATATTCTCCGTCTTCACTTCCCTTAATGGTACTGCTTCTGCCCATTTGGTGAAGTAATCAGTCGTTGCCAGGATGAAACGATGTCCCCTGAATGATGCTGGTTCGATGGGGCTGACTATGTCAGTTCCCCATATTTCGAACGGCCAGCCAGCCAACGTTGTATGTAGAGGATTTGGATGCTGGTGGATGAAATCCCCATGGATTTGGCATGAGTGGCATTGCTTCGCATATTCGAGGCAGTCCTGGATCATCGTGGGCCAGTAGTAACCCATCCATTTAATCTTTAACTTCATCTTCGGGCCTGCTTGATGAGAACCGCAGAGTCCGTCGTGAACTTCCTGAACGACTCTTTTCGCTTCGTCGGGTCCCAGGCATCTCAACCACAAAGAATAAAATGACCTCTTGTACAGAGTATCATTGATAAAGGCAAAAGACAGAGCTCGTTTTATAAGCTGATGTTTTGAAGACGCGTCTTCAGGCATTCGACGGTATTTGAAGTAGTCTATAAAGACTTCTCTCCAATTCTCAGCCTTTTCCCGGTCTTTTATTTGCAGGGTCGTCTGCTCAGTCGCTTCCTTTTCTTCAGATGATTCCGGAGATATTTCTGCTGGGGAGAGTACCCGACGGCTTTGTACCACGATCCTTACGTCATCGGGGTCCTCGTCAGCCAATTCTTTAGCGAGTTTGGCTAGTGCATCTGCTTTGCTATTTTCCGCACGCGGTATGCTTTCCAGCACATAGGAGGGAATTTAGGTCAGCAGTTGTTGTACTCTCTCGCCATACTTCACCAGCTCGGGTTTGCACGTTTGGTAGTCGCCATTTACTTGAGTAACGACCAGTTGGGAGTCTCCATATATGAGGAGGTTCTCAATCCCCATGTCGATGGCGATCTCGAGGCCCGCTATCAAAGCTTCATATTCGGCTTCATTGTTCGTCCTCGGTTCTGTTAAGGAGAAAGCAAAGCGTATTATCCCTCCTTGTGGACTCACGAAGATAAGGCCTACCCCCGACTTGATTATAGGGGTACTTTGTCTGCGCTTCTTTATGGAGGACGCTCCATCGAAATAAAGCTCCCATCGGGTATCACCACCATCAATCGCGTCAAACGCATGTTCGTCTGGCAGATCGCAATTCAGAGGAGAACCGGCAGGTACTGGATGCTCAGCAAGGAAGTCGGCGATGGCTTGGCCTTTCACTGCCTTGAGAGGCTGATAGGTTATCGAGAACTCCATCAAGTGCAGGGCCCATTTAGCGAGTCTCCCTATCAATATGGCCTTTGACATTAGATATTTGAGGGGGTACACCTTTGATATAAGACGGACTTCATGCGCCAATGCATAGTGCCGGAGCTTTGTTATAGCAAAGATCAACGCCAGGCAATGTTTTTCGATGGGGGAGTAGTTGCTTTCTGCCCCCAAAAGAACTCGACTTAAATAGTAGAGCGCTCTTTCTTTCGCTTGGTCGTTCTCCTGTGCCCATAATGCACCCAAAGAACCTTCGAGGGCGGTTGTATAAAGAATGAGAGGCTTTCCCTTGACCGGAGCAGCCAGCACTGGCGGATTTTGCAAGTATTGCTTGATCTCGTCCAGCGCGCCTTGGCATTTATGATCCCAGATGAACGGGGTTCCTTTCTTCATCAGATGACTGTAAGGGCGGCACTTGCCCGAAAGGTTGGCTATGAATCGCCGGATGTACACGAGCTTTCCCTGGAGAGATCGCAATTGTTTGAGAGTTCTCGGCGGTGGTATTTCCATGATCGCCTTGATCTTCGACAGATCTATCTCGATGCCTTGGTGTCGGATGATGAATCCCAGGAATTTACCCGAGGAAACTCCGAATGTGCATTTGAGGGGGTTCATTTTTAAGTTGTATTGCCGAAGGCGTTGAAATACGGTCTTCAGATGCTCTAAGTGCTCTTCGTATGACATACTCTTCACTACAAGGTCGTCGATATAGCATTCGACGATTTCATGTACGAGGTCATCGAAAATCTTCGTCATGGCCCTCTGATAGGTGGCACCGGCGTTCTTTAGACCGAAGGGCATAACTTTGTAGCAGAATATGCCCAAAGGAGTCCGGAACGCGGTGTGCTTTTGGTCTTCGGGATGCATCTTTATCTGATTGTACCCAGATGAGCCGTCCATGAAGGAGAAAATCTCGTGAGTGGACGTATTATCTATCACAGCTCGGTGACCGGCACTGGGAAATCGTCCTTCGGGCAGGCTTTATTGAGATCCCGGAAGTCCACGCATATATGCACTGTCCCATTTTTCTTCATCACCGGGACGATGTTGGCGATCCAGTTAGGATATTGGACTTCTTGGATAAACCCAGAATCGATCAGCTTCTTGACTTCGGCGTTAATGCTCATCTCAAGCTCGAGCCGCATTCTTCTCGGCGCCTGCTTGACTGGCTTGATATCCGGGGATATTGCTAATTTATGCACAGCAATCTCTGGATCTAATCCTGGCATCTCGGAATAGTTCCATGCGAAGCAGTTTCTATGCTGCATAAGCACGTCTTTTAACGCAGCCACCCTTTCTTCAGAGAGCAATTCACTGACGAATGTCGGTCGCGGGTTATCTGCCGGCCCTAACTCAATCTTCTTGAGGTTATCTGCAATAGTATGTATGCCATCTTCCAACTCTTTCGGTGTTGGTGGAAATTCTGAGATCACCTCATCGTCATTGCTGTTCTCAAAGCACCAGGGAAGGTCATCCATGTTCTCGGGCTCTTCTTTTGATATCGTTATTATATGACAGGTACAAGCTCGCTTCCAAGACCGATGTGGATCTGGTTCTGCTCTTGTGGTTTTGGGTTCGTGCTTTTGTGGCGGCGTTACCCTCCAGCTGCTGGATAGAGCAAACCTGCCTTGCTGGTACTGGTCTTCGACCCAGTTTTTAAAGGTGAAGCAGTCTTCGATAGGGTGTCCTATGGCTCGGTGATAAGAACAATAGCCTGGGTGAGAGACCTCGTTAGCTTGCTCAGGGTGCTTAGACTCCGGAAGTGTGATCATTTGATATTTTATAGCGAGATCGAGTATCTTCTTCGTCTTATCTTGAGGGAAGGAATACGCTCGACTCATCTTCTTCATGAGGGACAAATCCGGACAGCGCAATACCCGATCACATGACTCTTTAATCCTGCGTCATTGTTGTCGACTCCTTTTTCCGCTTTTTGACTTACTCCTGCCTCTGCGTCGGGCCTTTTGCGCAACGGGTGGACATGGAGGAGCATCTTCGTCTTTTGCAGCCTGTCGAAAAAGACGTTGCGTCCTGGCTTTCTCGTAGATGGCCATTTCACAATTATGGTCGTCC
This sequence comes from Agapanthus africanus, assembly GCA_030015575.1. Classification (NCBI taxonomy): domain Eukaryota; kingdom Viridiplantae; phylum Streptophyta; class Magnoliopsida; order Asparagales; family Amaryllidaceae; genus Agapanthus; species Agapanthus africanus. The sequence goes on from CM057345.1 coordinate 21,797,721, forward strand.
CGAGCTTTTTGACCCGCTTTCCTGATAAGCTTGTCCTTTCGTTCTTCAAACGATGGACTCGGCACTTCGATCGTGGGATCTAGTTTTGACGAGGGGTTGGCATTTCCCGACAGGGCGTTCTCTTCTTCATCAAAGTTATATATGGCGTAGCTACCGTGGACTCGTTCTCGTTTACCGGATCTCACATATCCGAGCCCGAGCGTTTCTATTCTCCCATTGGTCAACTTGCGCTGGGTCCCAGGGACATCCCAAATCCTGTTGTAGAATCGAGCTTGTCGAACAGTCTGTTTTAAGGGTACCCCTTGGCGCTTCAATAGCCTTTTTAGTCCGTTTGTGTAATATCTGGGCAAACGGATGGGTTGGAGCCTGTCAAGTGTAGAATCCGCGCCGTGCCAGATCTCTTTCTCCACCCTTGTTTCCGAGGATCGATAGAATAGGATCACCTTTTCGCCTTTTCGCCTAGGAGGGACGTAAAATGTCCGCAGCTCTTGCACGCTATGAGCTTCAAGTGCGTCAAGGTCTTTGTAGTGTTCCTGCGGCACTATGGTGATTTGCAAATTCTGATCATCGCCAGGGGATGCTTGTATTGACGACCGACTGGAGAATACAGCATTAACCTCATCTTCCAAGTCACTTCCGAAGATCAATGTGGGGGCGGATGGTCCCGGGTTGTTGCGTCGAGACGGCCCAGCGTAAACTATCTCTTCTTCTTCTTCGGTATCGCTCCCGAAAACAGGGATGGTGGCGGCGGCTTTGTTCTCCGGTTTGTGACACTTTTCTGTATCCTCGAAGTCTGGCAAAAAGTACTTTGCATCTTCGTACTTGCGGACTTCGTTCACGGAGAATGGGTTCAGCTCACCTGTTACGGTGTACTTGAGACCATCCTTGAAATACTTCATACACTGATGTTGTGTGGAAGGGATGATGTTATACTCGTGTAACCAAGGATGACCGAGCAAGGCGTTGTAGCAGGTCTTGGCGTCAATGACGTGAAACTTGATGTCCGTGACGAGCAGTCCAAAGCGTAATGTTAGTATTACGGATCCGAGAGTCCGTGACGACTGGGAATCGAAACCGGAGATGGTAATTTTGTCACGAGCGAGGTGCTGCACGCTCATGCATATTTCCTTCAACACCCGAACATTGAGGAGATTGACGGAGGACCCATTATCCACCAGGACCTTGCCTATCTTGATATCGTGGCAGTATCCGGAGACATATAGGGGACGGTTGTGGTCGCACGTCCCAAGGAGAAGGTTTTCGTCACCGAAAGTGATGTCGGCCGTGTGCACTTCTCCCAGTTCATCCTTCATCCTTTCTTCAGCGAGGAAGACTTGGAATTGCTCGGGCTCTTGCAACGCCTTGATTAATGAATCTCTCGCTTCTTTTGATAATAAGAGGGCGTCGAGAATGCTGAGCTGTGAAGGTAGCTTCCTTAGGTGTGCTAGGATGTTGTAATCCACCTTACCCTTCTTGGGAGGGTCCTTGGCAGTCAGCTCTTTCATGACTTGGTCATCTAAGGCGATATCCTCAGTGACCTTTTCCTTTCCCTTATCTTTTCTAGTTGCGGGTCCGAGATTCTTTTCCGGGAGTGTGCGATTGCGCAGCTGAATGTTTTCGCAGGACTCTGGTTCTTCCTCTTTCCCTAAGACGGACTCTTTAAAGAGAGGGCCCGGAGCCATTTCCTCATCAGAGTCGCTCCCAAAGGTGAGAACTTGTGATCCTCCGGCGTTGACCATGTAACAGTTGCCGGTAGTTCTTTTGTGCCTGTTGGTTGTACTTTTCTGCTCCCGACGAGTTCTGCGTTTCATGCGCTTAAAATGTTGCCGGTGAGCAACATATCCCTGCCACCATATCTTAAAAGTGTCGCACTCCTCAGTGGGGTGTGAAATCTTCCGATGATATGAGCAGTAATTAGGGTGCCTCTTCGCCCCATTGAGCGTGTTTTCTTCCGAGGGTGGTAGCTTCATTCCCATTGACATGGCTTTGGCAAACCTTTTCCTCGTCTTGAATATGTTTTTATCCATATCGGATGTCTTTTGATCTGGCGGGAGTTCCTCGACTCTTTCGTTTAGTCGCTTGCGTTTGGCTTCTTCCGATGCGGCCATCTCACGCTCCCAATCGGCTTTACTTTTCAAACGAATCTCGTCTAGAAAGGCGTTGATCATTTCATCTGTTGGCCATACAAGTTCTGGCTCAGGCTGTGCCCTCAGTTTCTCGGTGCCAGGTGTTTTCTCATCGTCCGTAAATGAGTGGGAAATCACATGACAACTCGCTACATATCCCTCGGATTCATCTGATGAGCTTTCTCCCTCATCTTCCTCATGGAAGACATGGTTAAGGAAGTCTTGGAGCGTGACGGGAGTCCGTGCCTTTTGATTGTACTCCTCTAGCGCGTCAATCTGTTTTTGCAAATCCGTGCGCTTGTCTTCAGGCTTCACGGGCTTCTTGCATTTCTTCATCTTTTTCTTCGAAGGCTTTGACGGTTGGGTGTGAGTACTTGGGCCATCACCACTGATCTTTGTAGGTGGGCGCGGCTTCAACATCCCTTCGATGATTTGAGGTTCGAGCGGGTTCTTCCATTCGACCGCCGGGCACGCATGAAGATCACTCAGCATCTTTTTGGTTTTAGCTGATAGCACGACCTCCCATGGCGCTTCTTCAATGAAAGAACAGGTTGCCCCCGGTGTATCCGTCTTCTTAGGAGTGTGCGGCTGTGGCGGGTTCACATTCCACTTTTCGGACAGCGCAAACTTTCCCTGGAGGTATTGATCTTCAATCCATCCTTTGAAGACGAAACAATCCTCAATCGGATGGCTTACCGTTTGATGGTAAGGGCAATAATTGAGGTTATTCGCCTTACTGCGTTGTGGCGGTCGCCTTGGGTTTGGTAAGTTGATAAACCTGTTGCGTACGGCCAGCTCGAATAACCGTTTCGTCTTATCCCGCGGGAACGGGTAGGGGCGCTTCATTTTCTCATTATAGTACCGCCGCCTTTCTTCCAGTTGATCCGCCAGCTTTGGGGCACTGGGTTGCTGCTGAGCGTTCGCGACGAAGGTTGCCTTCCCTCTACCCTTGTCGTTCCGGGGTTCTGGCTTCGGGGGAGACGGTCTATGACCCATTTGGTCCATCTGGGCCAACTTGTCGATCAAAGCCTGGAACGTGGTTGGCTTAAAGAACATCATGAATTGGGAGATAGTTGCATGAGGATCTAAGGTACCCACGAACATGCCAACCGCGGGCGCTTCCTCAATGCGTTGTTCGCATTTCGAACACAAGTTTTGCCAGCGTATAGCGTACTGGACCCACGTCTCGCCTGGTTTCACCCTGGCATTAATCAGCGCCGTTATCAGAGTGCGTTCGCTGGCGCTTGCGAAACGTTGGGTAAACAGCAGCTCATCTCTGCAAATGTCTTAATAGAGTCGTTTGGGAGCTCGGAGTACCACTCGAATGCTGTATCCGATAAGCTACCGACGAACTGGCGAAGCAAGAGTTTATCATCACCGCCGGTGTTGCCGCAAAGGGCCCTGAACTGGGCAACATGCTGGTGGGGATTGCATGTCCTCGTATACACATGGAATTTCGGTATTGTATAGCCCGGCGGGTACTTGATCTGGTCGTACCAGCTTGGATATGGTTTCCCCATTTTTACGACCTGACCAGCTGCCTCAGTTGCCTGATGGACCCGTATCTGCTGCGCTATATATTCGTCCAAGTCAGCTTTGGAGATCGTCTCCTCCGGAGCCGGTGGAGGATTTGACGTTTTTCCCCTGTCGTCTTCAAGGACGATCGGAGGATTTTCAGCAGGAGGATCTTGTTGGATCATCATTCCCACCATGTCCTGAAACAGGAGAGCCATTTGCTTTATATTGGCTGCTTGTTCAGCAGCCTCTTTATCCTTCTTTTCCAATATCCGGCAAAAGAATTCAGCTTCAGTTTCTTGCTCCTGGCGTTCATCCAAGGACGCTTCGGGGCTTTCTTTTGGCCCAGTGAGTGCGGCCATTGAGTTCATCATTTCCTGGAGCTTTTGTTGTTGCTCCTGAGCTTTGGTCACTGACGCGTAAGCGGTCTATGACCTGTAGATGCACGGCTGTCCTCCTTTCCTGATGCCATGTATACAGTATGGACCATGACGCCCCCGGACTTAGGGCATTTAGGCTCACCGCCTTTGGCGTTTGCCGCGGGCGCTGGGACTTTCTCTGGCCTTCTTCTCTCGTAGGCTATTGAAGCTGAGGGGGCCGTTGCAGCGGGCACCCTGGCGATTGTCGTCCTTCGCTGTTTGATCGGACGGTCCCTTTCTTCCTGCATTTTCGCCCTTTTCTGCTGACGAGAGTGACCTTGGTCAATTACGGAGTCTTGAACCTTTCGCCAAACTTTATAAATTTTGGAGGATAGCCGCTGAGGGGGCTGCTCCAGCTTCGTTTTCGGAACCCTCTCCGCAGGTGGAGGAGATCTTTTTAGCGTAGCAGTTGGAGAGTTCTTACGTACCCTCCTTAGTGGTTCAAAGTTGTTCCCAGTTGTAACAGCAGCATTAACTTCCACCACTGGAGCAGGTGGAGTTAGCCCTGAGGGGGAGTTGTCCCCAGCCTTCCTTACTCGGCATCAGTGGCGACGTCGAGCATGACGAGCCGTTGGGACTGACTCGGCGATAGGGACATCTTCATCTTGCCTCATGTCCGAATGAGGTGCTGCTGGTGTTAGCCTCTTAAAGACTGAGGTTGTCCTTTGGGCGGCGATATTCAATCTGTGAAAGACAGATCCTCGAGCAGGGGCGGGGGCCGGAATAGTCAGCCTTGAAAAGACTGACTCTTTGACAGGAGGAGCCGCCTTGGCGACTTCAGGAACAGCGGTTGTTGCCTTCCTTGGGACAGCCACTTTAGGGTTCATAGGCTTCTTAGCGGGCCCATCAGAGTTCTGATCCAGCCTGGCAAAGATAGAGGCTGTTGATTTGATATTGGATGACCCATTGAAAGGGGCCGTTGTAGCAGTGAGCCGATCGAAAACCGACTTCTTGTTCGCTTCTGGTACGGGCACTGGCATGGTGAAGCTTGCAGGCGGGATCATGATCCCGAAAAATAGGCCGGTGGTGGCCTAGGTCACCTGTTCTACCGGCATGGCAAGGATGGAGGCCGCTTGAGGCCCATAAGCTACACCTCCAGGTGAGGTGGAGCGTCGGTTGCATTGGCACTTTGAGCAGCTCGAGTAGTTGAAGGCCATTGATGCTTGATTTCTGCACCAGGCAAAAGACCAAATCTTAGTAACTTAAAATCCAAAGACAACCATTAATAAATCGCGATTGGTTCGCGAAGACGACACACGAAGTGTGGAGTGGAAAGAGGAAAAAGTCCCACCGGGCGTGCCAGAATCTGTTCCCCTCCGAATAGACGGCCGAGACTGAACGTCTTGCCTGAGATTCGGGGCAGATGCTAATAGGTGCTATCCGTCCACCTCTCCGAAGATGCCAAGTAGATTTATGGCACCGTGTATCAGAGGTTTAGACGGATGCGTCCGATGTAGCAGACTTCGTCAGATTCCTCCTCGCTTGAGGGGTTTTTGATTGTGGGGACGCTCTTCCCTGCAGGCGCAAGCCCCTGTTGTTAATTACGCTACCGCATTGCGGTAACAACTTTCTCCTTCTCCAGATGGTCACTTCGTGTCGTGCGTATTTGTTTTGTGTTTGGTTGCCCGTGGATTGTATACGGAGACTGAGTTATGTCGTCGCCCGTAGGGCGTGGACTAGTCCAAATCCGTATTATCTTAGATTTGGGTTTGGGGGTTTGGGTTTAAGGATACGTTAGCCTCATTTGAGACTAAGATCGACTTAAACATTTGTTAAGGATACGTTAGTCTAGTTTTAGACTAAGATCGACTTAACGGGATCGTTTAGATCCGACAAGAGAGCAATTAAGGGAGCTCTATTGTTTTGTTTAGTGACATTGCGGTCAACAGGTAGTTTAAGGACATTGCGGTCCAATGTAGTTTTAAGACGTTGCGGTCAAGGTTAAGGACATCATAGTCCGTGGATTTAAGGACTCCACAGTCCGGCGTTAGTTTTAAGACATCACGGTCAAGGTTAAGGACGTCATAGTCCGAGGATTTAAGGACTCCACGGTCCGGTGTTAGTTTTAAGACATCCCGGTCAAGGTTAAGGACATCATAGTCCATGAGTTTAAGGACCCCACAGTCCGCATCAATGTGTGGTCATCAGGACCTGTCACCTCTTTGAAGACGTTGAGAAATTACAACGCCAAGTATCAAAGGAGTGAAGAGATGTACCCTTGAACCAAGGTAGGTTAAATAATCTTTGGTCCAATTTGGGACCAAGACCAATTAATTATGTTATGAGTCCATTAGCCCAGTTAAGTTTGGATTGAGGACTTATGGCCATCTTGGGCTAAGTCCAATCATGTTTAGAATATTGGCTTTCTGTTGGTCCGTTGAAGGAGAGGCCTTGCTTCTAGAAACTTAGCCAATTGGGCTAAAACTAGTGTTAAACACTAAAGACCAACAGTGTTGAACACTGGGATTAAGATTAGCAAGTTAGTGTTAAACACTAAAAGATAATCAGTGTTGAACACTGGACAAAGGGATTTTAAATTAGTGTTAAACACTAAAGAAAATCAGTGTTAAACACTGGCAACAGAGATCTCAAATTAGTGTTGAACACTAAAGCAAATCAGTGTTAAACACTGGGAACAGAGTTTTCCAAATCAGTGTTAAACACTAAGAAAATCAGTGTTAAACACTGGGAATAAATCATCAGTTTGATGCCAAATATTGTCAGATAAGAGATCACGTAGGAACACGTGATGGCATCCCAAAAGGTGGGGCCAGATCCCCTTCCTTTTGTTCTACAGATAAGTGTTTAACACTTTTAATTCTAAAATGCCATCACGTGTAGGCACGTGACGGGGGCTCACGCTTTGATCTGTTAAAATGTTCATTGGGGGTCACGTGGTGACACGTGAGGGCGCCCCAGAGCTCCTTTTCTTTTGCTTTTTCTTTGCGTGCTTTTGGGGTCACGTGGGGCACGTGAGGCGTTGCCTCAAAGCTCTTCTCTGCGGATCTTTTCAGGGATCACGTGGTAGCACATGACCCTATTTCTTTGTCTGTTTGAAGATGTATTTATCTTTTTAAGAATTAAATTCTTCATAGGGTTAAACCCTAGTAATAACTTTTAGAGGAATTAAATTCCCACTTTCTTTTAAAGAATTATTCTTAGATAGGGTTAAACCCTAATTTGTATTCTGCAGGAATTAAATTCCCATATATGTGAGGAATTAAGTTCTGTCATAGGATGAAACCCTAATTTCTTTTTTAAGGGGAATTAAATTCCTGTGATTTTGAGAGAATTAAGTTCTCAATTAGGGTTAAACCCTAGTTCTGTCCATTTTTGAAGGAATTAAATTCCTATAACATAGGGTTAAACCCTAATTTTATCTTAAAGGAATTAGATTCCTATAACTTTGTGAGAATTAAATTCTCAAAACTCAATTCCTCCTCTATGTTTTGGGTCTGCATGGCAGGATCTCAACCCAGTGAGAATTAAATTCTCAATTCATGGGGAGATGTGCACTCTGCAGATCCTCCACCAGAGAAAGAACTAAGTTCTTTTCTTTATATAAGAGTTAAACTCTTTTGAGAATTAAATTCTCTTTTTAAGCCTCTTTTTTCTTACCTAGGGTTTTTCTTTTTGCAGAGAATCAAATTCTTCAAGATCTCAAGGCTCTATATCTCTCTCTTTGTATGTCTCTCTCCATCCTCTTTTTTTTAAACTCTCTCCTTTGGCTCTTATTTATAGGAGAAGAAAAATAATCAATCAGTTTTAGTGAATTTTTCATTGAAAGATTTGATTTGTTTATTGAGAGATTTGATTTACATTTATTATTAATCTGGGCCTTTAGATTATTAGGTGAATTTTATTCACCATTGGATTTTAAATCCAAATATATCTCTTTGTTATTTCGGTTAGATTTAGAAGAAAATCAAGATTTTTCCATAAATTGGTGATATTTAATCACCTTTAGATTTTCAATCCAACGGTTTTAAATAATACTTTTCTATTTTGGAAAGACTTGAAAGATCTTTCCTCAGAATTTAATTCTGTTGAAGAAGAAGGCTTTTAGAGCCGGTCACGTGTGGTCACGTGACCGTTGGTCACGTGGGAGCACGTGACCCCGGGTCACGTGTAAGCACGTGACCCCAGGAATGGGGCCTTCTTCTGCGCTCTGTTTCCCTGCCGCTGCTTAACCATCATGTGCCAACACGTGACCACTGGTCAGGTGTGAGCACGTGATGCCTCTTCTGAAGCTTCTTTTCCTGATTTTTTAATCAGGAAACACCACCAATCGGAGCCATGGAAAATTCCCTAGTTCTAAGACTCTACAGTTCACAGACAACCTAAAGTCAACCGATGACCTCCATGTCGGAGCAATGCTTCGGCCCAGAAACAAGTCAACCAATGACCTCCCCGTCGGAGCAATGCTTCGACTCGGAAACAAGTCAACGAATGACCTCCCTGTCGGAGCAATGCTTTGACACGGAAACAAGTCAACCAATGACCTCCCCGTCGGAGCAATGCTTAGACCCGAAAACAAGTCAACCAATGACCTCCCCGTCAGAGCAATGCTTCGACTCAGAAACAAGTCAGCCAATGACCTCCCCGTCGGAGCAATGCTTCTACTCGGAAACATGTCACCCAATGACCTCCCCATCGGAGCAATGCTTAGACCCCGAAACAAGTCAACCAATGACCTCCCTGTCAGAGCAATTCTTCGACTCGGAAATAAGTCAACCAATGACCTCCTCGTCTGAGCAATGCGTCTACTCGGAAATAAGTCAACCAATGACCTTCCCGTCGGAGCAATGCTTCGGCTCGGAAACAAGTCAGCCAATTACCTCCTCGCTGGAACAACGCTCCGTCTCGGAAATGAGTCAGCCAATGACCTCCCCGCCGGAGTAACGCTCCGTCTCAGAAACAAGTCAACCAATGATCTCCCCACCGGAACAACGCTCCATCTTGGAAACAAGTCAGCCAATGACCTCCCCGCCGGAACAACGCTCCTTCTCAGAAACAAGTCAGCCAATGACCTCCCCGCCGGAACAACGCTCTATCTCAGAAACAAGTCAGCCAATGACCTCCCCACCGAAACAACGCTCCATCTCGGAAACAAGTCAGCCAATGATCTCCCCGCCGGAACAACGCTCCGTCTCGGAAACGAGTCAGCTAATGACCTCCCCGTCGGAGCAATGCTTCGGCTCGGAAACAAGTCAGCCAATGACCTCCTCACCGGAACAACGCTCCGTCTCGAAAACAAGTCAGCCAATGACCTCCCCGCCGGAACAACGCTTCGTCTCGAAAACAAGTCAGCCAATAACCTCCCTGCCGGAACAACGCTCCATCTCGGAAACAAGTCAGCCAATGACCTCCCCGCTGGAACAACGCTCCGTCTCGGAAATGAGTCAGCCAATGACCTCCCCGTCAGAGCAATGCTTCGGCTCGGAAACAAGGCAGCCAATGACCTCCCCGCCGGAACAACACTCCGTCTCGGAAACAAGTCAGCCAATGACCTCCCCGCCGGAACAACGCTCCGTCTCGGAAACAAGTCAGCCAATGACCTCCCCGTCGGAGCAATGCTTCGGCTCGGAAACAAGTCAACCAATAACCTCCCCGTCAGAGCAATGCTTCGACTCAGAAACAAGTCAACCAATGACCTCCCCATCGAAGCAATGCTCCGACCCGGAAACAAGTCAACCAATGACCTCCCCGTCGGAGCAATGCTTCGACTCGGAAACAAGTCAGCTAATGACCTCCCTGTCGGAGCAATGCTTCGACTCGGAAACAAGTCAGCCAATGACCTCCCCGTCGGAGCAATGCGACTCGGAAACAAGTCAACCAATGAACTCCCCGTCGGAGCAATGCTTCAACTCGGAAATAAGTCAACCAATGACCTCCCTATAAGAGCAATGCTTCGACTCGGAAACAAGTCAACCAATGACCTCCCCGTCGGAGCAATACTTTGACTCGGAAACAAGTTAACCCACGAACCTCTAAACTCGCACAAAAGAAAATTCTCTTGTGAGATCCTTACGACTCTCAAGAGAAAACGCATTTAGGAATTCTCACGACTCCTAAGGAGAAAATACACCTACGGGATCCTCACGACTCATAGGGAGAAAAGTATTTATGAGACCCTCACGGCTCATAAAGTTGAAAAGTCTTAGGTGGAAGATTTGAATCTGCTTCCTAAGCCATCGCTGCTCTGCAAGGAGGTCCAAGATGGACTATTGTATACTATCCATGGGCCATACTCTCCCAAGTCAAATATCGACAAGAGGGGAAACAACCACTTACGAGTCCTCTCGAGTTGTAAGGGAGAAAATTCTCTTGTGAGATCCTTACGACTCTCAAGAAAAAACGCACTTAGGAATCCTCATGATTCCTAAGGAGAAAATAAACCTACGGGATCCTCTCGACTCGTAGGGAGAAAAGTCTTTATGAGACCCTTATGGCTCATGAAGTTGAAAAGTCTTAGGCAGCAGATCCGAAACTGTTTCCTAAGCCATCGCTGCCTTGCAAAGGAGATCAAGATAGACTATCTACAAGATACATTTGCCAAAGGGATACGCCCATATAAAATGAAGGATGTCTTTTATTCATGAATTCAAGTGAATACAAAATAAATTTCATAAAGGAATCAAAATGAATGCATGTTATCTATAAACTGCAAGTTTACAGTAAAAAAGGGGGTACAAAGATGGTTATTGAGGAGGAGGCATCTTCAACAAATCAGCCAGCTGCTCGCGCGCTCCTCTTAATCCTTTCTCATGGCCAGCCGTCGCGGCCAACTCCGCTTCAACTTGAGTCCGCTGTCGTAGACAGGACGAAAGCTTTTCATTGGTTTCTAGCAGGGCAGCTTCACAGTCCTACACGACCCACTCGGTAGAGTCAAGCGTCCGCCTCAGCGTCAACCCATCCGAAATGCATCGCTGGAGATTGTCGAAGACACTGCGCAGCATTCGCTTCAATCTGGACGCGTAACCGGGCAGATTCGCTTTAAGCTACTTCATGTTCCTTTTGCCTCAGGGTCGCCTCTTGCTCAATATGGCGAATGAAAGGACCACTACTCTCGACCCATGCAGCCCGCTGGGAGTTCGAAGCTAATACTTCAGGAGCGAGACGCTTGAGCTCAATCTCGTGCAGGCAAGCCTCGATCTTTCTGCAGTAATCAACCCAAGAGCCTACGAGATCTTCATCATGGAAGTTCATGAGTGTCACCAGTATTAGATTGACTTCAACAGCAAAATCCGTAGCAGAACTGAGGGTCTCGGTATCGAGATCTTCGATAAATTCGCTCAACATTCGCCAGCTATTTGCAGCGCCCCTGGAAGATATGCGTTTAGCAAAGGGCCTTGCCGGCATTGGGATGCGAAACTCAAAGGGAGATGGAGCTGGTGCGGTTGCTGCAAAACAAATTATGGTCAAATATCGACTTGGGAGGTAAAGAAAATACACGAGCGATGGAGTCTACTATACCGGCTGTGGCAGGTGGCAAAATTGGGAGTACCGGAGGCACGACCGTTCTCTCGTCTCCTCCTTCGATCCATGACGCTGATCAATATAAAGAAGATTTAGCAACAATACGGCTATTCATATAAGAAAGAAGGAGACAATAGATGAAGGATATACTAGCCGGTACCAGGAGGCAGATTGACTTCCGACTGGAAGGAGAAATGTGAGTTCAACACCTGGTATAGATGGTCGAAAAAGACTCCTGCAGAATTGCGATAATATACCGTCAATACAAGAAAGATGGTATCCACGGTTAAATTAAATAAGTCGCAAACCCATACCTTTCAACATTTGAGAGGACATAGGAGAAGGCGAGGGAACAACAGCCGTCATGGCGACGACCGGAGATGCTTCATATGGTACAATCTCAGCGTTCATTGCACCTACAAACAAAATATCGTCAGAGGGAGCTGAACGGGATTGATGAATAAAAAGAGAACAGTGACCCAAGGCAACCTGATGGGTCATCAACCAAAACCGCGACGGAAGCATCACCAGGCATAGCGGCTTATTCGCTCTCCCTCAGAAGAGTAGTTTCTGCGCCCATGGCTTCATCCCCTGATTCGACGAGGGCCGTCGTGAAACTTGCGATGCCCGCCAATACCAGGGAGCCACACGGGGAAAGAGCGGCAGTTTGGGCAGTCCCAGACTCCCGAGAGAGAGAGAGAGGCCACTTCGGGCTCTGTGATCGCCGTCGTTTCACCCGTCATCCCATCGCCAAGACTTGGCCCTGCGGAAAATGTATATATCAAAATTCGAAGATCAAGTTCTAGTAAAAGACTCAGCGTTACGTTACCTTGGAGCAGCTTTTCGATTTCTTCCCGAGCCGCGCGTGCAACCTGTCTACGGGCGGTAGACAACGTAGAGGGAACATCCGCCGAAGGAGTATCATCAAGCGGAATGATGCTTGAGCCTGCACCCACGGCCAAACCGGTATCGCGTTCCCTCGCCGCATGCTTCCTACGCCTCCTTTTGGTCTGAGCAGTGAGAACCGTTCTCCTCAAGACCTCTGATAAGGGGACTTCGTCGTCCAAACCAAGCTCTGCCTCTGGAGCCGTTACGGCATCCTTCATCGACTGCTTCAGCAAAGCCTCCTGCGGGGACGTTGGGAGAGCTGGGGCCACAACAGCTGGCTCCGAAAGTTTTGCCGCATCGTTTCCCGGGATCGGCACTGCACTTGGAAGAACTCGAGTCAAGGTAGCCCCCGTAACAAGATGGAAGAAAGGGTCAGAGCACGGATAAAGAAAGGAATAAAGGCATAATGAACGGAATTTTATCAAGGTCCAAAGAAGGGCGGAGCCTCTCTTCCTCTTCGAATGTCTTGAGAGAAGCCGCGAGAGCTGTTTTCGGCTGAAATACCTGTTGAAGAATAAAGAGTCCATAGAAGCATAATAAAAGAAGAAAGCCGCGGAAGAATGTAACTGAAGTATACCTGACTTCGCGATAGTGATCGGTGCCGCTTCGTCATGAGCCTGTCGCTCAGAAGCCATAAGGGCAGCCTGGAGATCAGTATCATCCGCAGGCGCGATGAATAAACCCTCATTGGTCCTATACTCGCACAAACCCTTGCTGTAAGGAGCATATGGCTACTGGCCAAATATGACGTCGACAGAAAACAATGACTTCTTCTTCTTTTGCAAGCGAGCGACGGCAGTCGATGTCACGCCCCGCTTCCCAGTGTATGGGCAGAGCACGGGACGAGGCCACTATGTATTTACTCTGAAGCAAACACGCTAAGCGTATCTTAGCAATATAAGAGAAATATACACAAGAGACAATGTAATGAAACAACAACTTTATTTATTAACATTCTTTTGTACAATACATGGAAAGTAAATACATCTGAATGAAAGCAATGCCTAAACAGTGGCATAACAGAAATGGAAATACTAAAATGAAATAGGTAAAAGTGGCCACAACTCTGGGTCTTTAATAAATTGGTCCAAGTCTTCGGCGCTGGGCTCAATCTCTGGAAGGTCCGAATCACCTGACGACATTCAAAAAAGAAGAAAGAGAATGTCGTCAGCGAACAAATCGCTCGGTAAGTCCCGAAGATAAGGAGAGTAAGAGAGAGTGTAACTTTTAAAATTGTATTATATTGTTATAATGTTGTATTTATTAACGCTGTTATTTGTACCTTGGTACAGAAGGATGCCAGTGTATACGAGAGGTGTCTCTATATGCCAGAGACTAAAGGCAACTGGAAGTACAAGGGTAGGTTAGAAAGCCCAGAATAACGGCGTGGTATTCAGGTTAGGTGTCTTAAATCTTGCAGTCTCGTGCCACTTCTAACACCTTCCGTACCAATCTACCCTTTAAACTCTGCGATGCCTTGATTGTATTGTTTGTATTGTATTGCAACGTGGATTGTCTTGTAATATAGATTGTATAATTGGATGACTTGCCGAAACCATGATATCAGTAAATGGATTTAACTGGAGAATCATGTAAATGGAAATGTATCCATGGTTCGGTTCATTCAATATAGATTGAATAGCTTGAACGGATTGATTATATGGATTCATGGATTCATATTGGGTTGTAGATTGTAAATTGTACTTGAATTATATTCAAGTCTATAATGAGACTTAGTCTGAGTCAGAACAATTAGAAAAGAAATTGAAGTCCTGATTGTTTTGATGTTATCGGTAACCGCTGCACATGGGCGGCAGGATTTGTGTCTTTTTCAAAGACGATTATTGTGTTGATAACACCATTGTTAAGTTATCTACCTTAAATAGGTAAGCACCCACTTCTCCAGCTCCCTGAGGCTCAAGAGATTGGTCCCGCTTAAACCTATATTTACTAGGGTTCTTAGGATAATTTATAGAAATTGAAGGGGTTTTATGTAAAAATATTTTTGTATAATTTTCAAAATACACCCCAAGTATTTAATTATCGTCTTTAGAATTTTCATAGATGTAGATTTTATATTTGTGTTATTTCTAGTGAAGATAACCTAATTTCATAATATAGCGTATTTAATTGTAATATTGAACTTGTATGGAATTCATTGTATTTTAATGTAAAGCGATTCTTATGATTTTAGAAAAAGTTGGAATATTTATATTATCACAAAAATAGATATTTTAATGATATATATTTATATAAAAATAATTTTAATATATATTATATTTCTAGAAATCTCATTTTCTTAAGATATTTATATTTTAAATCTCACGAGACCGAATGCTCCTTACGTAAGTCTGCATCTCGCACTACTAAGCCCAAGGATGTACGATAATCCGCACCATCCCACTCGGGTTCCCCAAAATGGATTGTAGCGGCGCTTTGCAAAGATTTATAAAAATACTTAATCTTATAGAAATAGGTTTTAATAGTTAGTGCTATTTATATGTAAAATTTCGTTTTCCCGTATTCTATATTTCCAAAAGGTATTATGCTATATTGCATATGAGTGTTGTGAGCAGTTAGGTCATTACCTCATGATCTAATTAAAGGTATAGTAAGATTAATGATGTTTTAAAGTAGAAAGTAAACTACATGGTATTTTAGTGAAAAAGAGCGATAAAAGTTACAAGATGAAATGTTTTGCTATGAAACTTGTTCAACATATTTTGTTAATGATTAATAGTCAAGATGTAAGAGTTTAACATGGTTGTGTTAAGGAAAATTGAACTTTATAAAGAAAACCGAATCGGAAGTCGGATTTAACTCCGCTTCCGTCGGGTTTTAGTAAAAGAAGTTTTAAGAATAGAGAACAGAAGAGGGAGATGTGACTTACAGGTTTGTAGGTTAGGGATGAGGAAGAGGAAATGGGAGGAGGAGCCGATGCATCGTTTCATCGCCGGGATCTCCTAGGGTCGTCGTCGGAAAATCGCCGAAATTTCGCCTTTTGTTAACTTCAAATGCACACTAAAATTTCTAGAGAAATTTCTTGAGGGTTTGGACAAAATTGTGAGTGAGGGAGGGTGTTTAGGGGTGGTATTTATAGGGTAATGCTAGGGTTAGGGTTAGGTGAAGGGGTGTATTGAAAATTGTATTAATTTGTAATAAAAATAGGGTTTAATAGGATTTTAAAGAGCTCTGGAACCGATCCAAGGAATTAAAGTATGCAGGAGTGATGGGGAGGTGAAGAGGCACGACTTTTTTGTTGACGACTCGGCAGTCCGACCGAGTCCGGCTGGTGGCGGCGGCTGAGTCGCCGGCCGATTCGGGCCGAGTCCGGCCGGGGTCGATCGCCGTGGGTCCGTCTTCTTTTGGTCTTCCCCTGGTCCAGTTTGTTTTACATGTGTAGTGGGGTTTTTACGAGTTATACACCTGTAGACCTTTGGGCTTCTAAAAATTCAAAATAAAACAATATTAAAAGTAATGTGAGGGATGGGATTTGAACTCTGGTGCTTTAGTTCAACAGTGTAAGGTCTTACCAGTGAGATACAAGCTCTTTCTTGCTATTAAAAAGCAAAACAAACTTATATCTTGTGCTCAGGCAAAAATACCCCATTTCTGTATTTTTTTGAAAAAATTATACAGAAAGTTTAGGGTTGTTACATTCTACCCTCCTTATAAAAATTTTGTCCTCGAAATTTGTAAAAGGAAAGTGTAACAGATTCAAAGAAAGTTTGGTGACTGGAGTACTGATAGTGTATAACAAGATGGTGCAAGGGTTTTTTAAAAATGTGAAAAGGCTTACCAGTGTTACCTTGACTTATTGTCTTGGCTTCTACGGCTGCTAATGTGAATGTCTGTCACCGTGGTACATTCCTCCTAGCTGGAGGCACATTCTGTCCTTGGGGCATGTTTCTTTGCTCTCGAGACATGTCCCTATTTGCTTGTTGGAATTGGCGAGTAGGTTGTGCATATGGTGGAGCTAGGAGTGCTAGACGAGGTTCAGGAGCCTGAATAGCTGGCTGCTGCAGGTAGTTGGTGGGTGCGTGAGCTGGGTTGCATCTATAAGGACAGTTTCCAATTCCGTGATTGGACGCACCACAAACTATACATAGACCTTTTACGCGCCTACAGTACTTCCACAAGTGTCCCTTTCTCCTGCAGTAGTAGCAGAAGTCTAGACTCGACTGGTTATTGATTTCTTCAGTTCTCCTAGGTTCGAACGATGGCCTGGAAGAGGCTTCTCCTGCCATTTGAGGGGCAAGGCGTTTCAAACTAGCAGATTGAGATCTGCCCTTCCTCTTTACTACTGCCTCGTATTTTCGGGCAGCCTTCAAAGCCAAATCATGGGTTGGGAAATCCCCTGTAGCTAATGCAGCTTGGATTTTTGGGTCCAACCCTTGCTGAAATTTTCTAGCTCTAATCTCAGCAGTCGGTATGAGATAGGCTACAAACCTGTCATGGTCCTTTATTAGCTGTGTAGTATGTGATTTTAGGAAAATAAATACTGAGACGTATCTTACCTGCTGAGCATGGTAAACTCAGCGTCATACTCATCTACAGATTTTGTCCACATTGAACCTTGTTGCAGATGGATGAACTGCCGTTCCATGTTGAACCTGGCAGTCTCAGGGAAGTACTTTGCGTCGAACATGTCGCGGAAAATCTTCCATTCTATGGGTTGATCAAGAAGGCTTTCTTCCGCCTTCCACCAAACCTGTGCATTGTCCGTGAGCTGCAGTTTCGCAACACAGACCCAAGCTATTTCTAGCACTTGTGCTGTGCCAGATCATCTTCAATACTCTGAGCCTATTCATCAGCTTCTAGTAGGCTCTCCTTTCCTGCAAACTGTTTGGAGTGCAAAGCCCTGAATTGCTTCACCTCAGGTGCTTCTGCCTCGGGACGGTTCATTAAAAGAGCAGTCTGCTGCTGTCCCTCTAGGAAGCTGTGGATCGCCTCAAGCAGAACCGTCTGCTCATTGAGCGGAGCAGGGACGACAAGTGTGATTGGTAGGGGAGGTGGAGTGTTGTTGAAGTTGGTGGTGGTGTTGTTCGGGGAATCCATAACCTTGAAATGAAAAATTTAGATTAGGATAGATTCAAAGTATATGAAATGATAAGATTCAATGAACATGAATTGTAAAGAATGTTTTAGTTGCTGATTCTTGTGTTATATTGCTTCGGTTGTTCACGCAGAGCAGAACTGCATGGTAGGGTTCCATACAGATCTGACCTGCATGGGCCACCGACAAAACCCGTCACGCCCCACTTCCTAGTGTACGGGCAGAGCACGCGACGAGGCCGCTACGTATTTACTCTGAAGTAAACACGCTAAGCGTATCTAAGCAATATAAGAAAAATATACACAAGAGACAATGTAATGAAGCAACAACTTTATTTATTAGCATTCTTTTGTACAATGCAAGGAAAGTAAATACATCTGAATGAAAGTAATGCTTAAACAGTGGCATAACAGAAATGGAAATACTGAAATGAAATAGGTACAAGTGGCTACAGCTCTGGGTCTTTAATAAACTGGTCCAAGTCTTCGGCGCTAGGCTCGATCTCTGGAAGGTCCGAATCACCTGACGACATTCAAAGAAGAAGAAAGAGAATGTCGTCAGTGAACAAATCGCTCGGTAAGTCCCGAAGATAAGGGAGAAGTAGAATAGACAGAGAGTAAGAGAGAGTGTAACTTTTAAAGTTATATTATATTGTTATAATGTTGTATTTATTAGTGTTGTTGTTTGTAGCTTGGTACAGAAGGATGCCAGTGTATACGAGAGGAGTCTCTATATGCCGGAGACTAAAGGCAACTGAAAGTGCAATGCTCCGTCAGAAAGCCCGGAACAACGACGTGGTATTCAGGTTAGGTGTCTTAAATCTTGCAGTCTCGTGCCACTTCTAACACCTTCCGTACCAATCTACCCCTTAAACCCCGCAATGTCTTGATTGTATTGTTTGTATTGTATTGCAACGTGGATTGTCTTGTAATATAAATTGTATAATTGGACGAATTGCCGAAACCATGATATTAGTAAATGGATGTAACTGGAGAATCATGGATGTAACTGGAGAATCATATAAATGGAAGTATATCCATGGTTCGGTTCAGTCAATATAGATTGAATAGCTTGAACGGATTGATTATATGGATTCATGAATTCATATTGGGTTGTAAATTGTAGATTGTACTTGAATCATATTAAAGTCAGATTATTTATAATGAGACTCAGTCTGGGTCAGAACAATTAGAAAAGAAATTGAAGTCCTGATTGTTTTGATGTTTTCGGTAACCGCTGCACATGGACGGCAGGATTTGTGTCTTTTTCAAAAATGATTACCATGTTGATAACAACGTTGTTAAGTTATCTAGCTTAAATAGGTAAGCACCTACTTCTCCGGCTCTCTGAGACTCAAGAGATTGGTCCCGCTTAAACCTATATTCACTAGGGTCCTTAGGGTAATTTATAGAACTTGAGGGGGTTTTATGTAAAAATACATTTGTATAATTTTCAAAATACACCTCACGTATTTAATTATCGTCTTTAGAGTTGTCATAGTTGTAGATTTTATATTTGTGATATTTCTAGTGAAGATAACCTAATTTCATAATATAGGGTATTTAATTGTAATATTGAACTTGTATAGAATTCATGGTATTTTAATGTAAAATGATTCTTGTGATTTTAGAAAAAGTTGGAATATTTATATTATCACAAAAATAGATATTTTAATGATATATATTTATATATTTATATAAAAATAATTTTAATATATATTATATTTCTAGAAATCTCATTTTCTTAAGATATTTGTATTTTAAATCTCTCGAGACCGAATGCACCTTGCGGAGGTCTGCATCTCGTACTACTAAGCCCAGGGATGTGCGATAATCCGCACCATCCAAGTCGGGTTCCCCAAAATGGGTTGTAGCGGCGCTTTGCAAAGATTTATAAAAATACTTAATCTTATAGAAAACGGTTTTAATAGTTAGTGGTATTTATATGTAAAGTTTCGTTTTCCCGTATTCTATGTTCCCGAAAGATATTGTGCTATATTGCATATGAGTGTTGTGAGGAGGTAGATCGTTACCTCGTGATCTAATTAAAGGTATAGCAAGATTAATGATGTTTTAAAGTAGAAAGTAAACTGTTAGTGTGATATGCCCTAGAGGCCATTATTGTATAGTACTAGTTTGTATATTACATTTTGGAAGCTTGGGATATATACACGGATTTATGACAGTCTTGCTCGATATAGTAGTACGCTACTTGGTTTGTATCTATCTTAATATGTGTATATGTTTCTTTTAATATATCGCTAATACATATTGATAGAGCCCTTAGGATCTTTGCTTGACTACCAACGTTGTGATGGCAGTCACACTTATGGGGGTTGGGTAGTCTACAAGCACATCCTTATACACGTCCCTAGTCGTAGGATTATCGAGACAGGGCATCGATACTCCAGAGTAGACTGGTGTGTACGCTTCTCGTCCCAGCTGGGGAGATGGTCTGTCCCACAGCCATCAGTACGTCGTACTGGAGATAGTATGCAGGTACTCATTAGGTTATGAGTATACTGGACAGGACTCGTTAGGAACTGTTGGTTGGTACTATACCTATCGTCAGTTAGCAGTTCCCAAGTGACATTAGTACAGCTTAGTCTGTTGACTTGACACTGCTGCTTCGCCTCAAGTGTGTCCCCATTATTCTTATATTACTACCCTACCACGGCTCTATTGAGTCGTGCAAACAGGTAGTAGTTGGGTGCAGTCCCGAAACACTTGGAGGCAGTGGCGGTTAGATAGGATTCGTCTCTCTCGGTATTGGGGGTTGATAGTGCGTTGTTGTTCCCCTCCGAAAGACGCGGCAGAGACGCGGCGGACGTCTTACCTGAAATTCGGGGCAGATACTAATTGGTGCTATCCGTCCACCTCTCCGAAGATATCAAGTTGATTTATGACACCATATATCGAAGGTTTAAACGGATGCGACCGATATAGCAGACTTTGTCAGATTCCCCCTCGTTTGAGGGGTTTTTAATTGTGGGGATGCTCTTCCCTGCAGACGCAAGCCCCTGCAGTTAATTATGCTACCACATCGCGGTAACAAATTTCTCCTTCTCCAGACGGTCACTTCGTGTCGTGGGTGTTTGTTTTGTATTTGGTTGCCCGTGGATTGTATACTGAGACTAGGTTATGTTGTCGCCCGTAGGGCGTGGACTAGTCCAAATCCGTATCTTTCTTAGATTTGGGTTTGGGGGTTTGGGTTTAAGAATACGTTAGCCTCATTTGGGTCTAAGATCAACTTAAACGTTTGTTAAGGATACGTTAGTCTAATTTTAGACTAAGATCAACTTAATAGGATCGTTTAGATCCAACAAGAGAGGAATTGGGCTCTATTGTTTAGTTTAGGGACATTGCGGTCGATTAGTTTAAGGACATTACGGTCCATTGTTAGTTTACGGACATCTCGGTCCATTGTTAGTTTTAAGATATCACGGTCGAGGTTAAGTACATCATAGTCCGTGGATTTAAGGACTCCACAGTCCAATGTTAGTTTAAAGATATCACGGTCGAGGTTAAGGACATCATAGTCCGTGGATTTAAGGACTCCACAGTCCGATGTTAGTTTAAAGACGTCACGGTCGAGGTTAAAGACATCATAGTCCATGAGTTTAAGGACCCCACTGTCCGTGAAATGTATGGTTGTCGGGACCCGTCACCTCTTTGAAGGCGTTGAGGAATTACAACGACAAATATTAAAGGAGTGAAGAGATGTACCCTTGAACCAAGGTAGATTAAATGATATGTAGCCCAGTTTGGAACTAAGACCAATTAATTATATTATGAGCACAATAGCTCAGTTAATTCTGAATTGAGGACTTATGGCCAATTTGGGCTAAGTCCAATCAAGTTAAAAATGTTTAACATTCGTTTTGGGCTGTTAAGCATTTGTTTGGGCTTGGCCCTTTTAACCATGCGGAGCATTGATTTAAATTCTGACAATGTTTTTCTTTTATTGAATGCTAAGCATTCATCATAACTCTAGGGCTTATCCAAAGAACAATTTATGTTCTGCCCAAGCGCGCATAAAAGTATATAGCGCGCTTGGCACTAGCGCCAGTCGATGAGCGCAGTGCGTTATGGTTAAAGCACTAGTGCGCATGGCGCTTTGCACCAGATGTTAAGCACTGATGCGTTTAGCGCTTTGCGCTATGTGAAGAGCGCTGATGCGCTATAATTGGAGCGTTGAGGCGCTTGGTGCTGATGCCATATAATGAGCGCAAAGCGCTTTTAGTAATGCAGCGCACACGTGGGGAGCACGTGGCGCGCTTAGCGCTGAGAGCTAGCCAATGAGCGCGGTGTGCTGTGTTTGAAGTACTATTGCACTGCAGCGCTTTGCGCTAGATTAAGAGCACTAAAGCACTTTTAAATTAGGAGCGCTAAGACTCTTCTTAGGTTAACTTTGCGCTCTGAAGATTATCTTCTTTGATAAGAGACTTTGTCTCAAGATTCGAAGAACAAAGTTCTTAACTTATAGGAGATACTTCAATCTCTTTCTGATGAAAGGCTTTGCCTTTATGGATCTGTGATCCTAAGAGAATTGAATAATTCTCCCCCCTTTATAATGAGATATTCATGATCTCAGAAAGTCAATTTGTCTTATACATCTATGATCTGGAAGTAAGTACTTCTTTATTTTTATGATGAGATCTTTTTTTTATCTCTTTATATAAAAGATCATGGTCTTTGTAGATCTATGATCTTTTAAGAAGATAATTCTTCTCTTCAATTATGATATGATTTCATCTCTTTGTTCATCACCATTCTTTTTACCTTGAAGAAAATCTTCTTTTGCCAAGAGCTACTTCTTCTTCTTGAGACTTTCTCAAAGTTTATGGGGGGTTCCTCTCTTTTAGACTTGAAGTCTTGGGTCCTTTATATAGGGAAAGCTGATTTGTTGAATCAGTTAAAGAGATTTATTCTCCGATTGATTTGGGAATTTCCCCACCGTTGGATCCTTAATCTAAGGGCTTCTGATTTACAGAAGATAATTTTCTTGTTTTAATAAGATTGAGAAATCTTTCCTTCTTTACAAAATTTGTTCTGTATTTTAGTGATTTTTAATCACCATTGGATCATTGATCCAACGGTGTTCCAAATTCAGAGCACAATCTTTTCTGTTTGGAAAGATTCAACAGAATTTTATTCTTGTTAACTGATAATTTAATCATATCCGTTGGATATTTGATCCAACGGTGAGGAACATTTAGTTCCAGCGCTAGCGCTTATGTGCCCATGGTGCGCTAATTAGAGTGCAACGCTCTTAGCGCTAGCGCACATGTGCTTTGCACTTGGTGTGCTACTTGGAGCGCAGCGCACCTAGAGCTAGCGCCTATGTGCTTTGCACGGGTTGCGCTAGTTGTAGCGAAGCGCTTTTATAAAAGCGCAATTTTAATTCAAATTTTGAATTCTGAATAGAGCTTTGCTCTAATTGGGGAAACAAATGCCCCCCCACCGTTGCGCTCACGGGGCCCACACGTGGGTGCAGCGGTGGCAACATCTCGACTCTTGGATCACCCAAGGAACTGAAACGGCGCTTAGTGTCTATAAATAAGACCCTTGGCCCTTGAGATGACTTCTGTTCTTCTTCAATCCTCCTTGAAAATTTATTTTCTTCTTCAGAGCGCAGCTCTTCTTCTTAAGAATTTTTAAGGACAGAACTTTGTCGGATTAGGTAAAAGATTAAATCTTTTTGAGATATCTTTTAGGGTTTCACCCATTAACAGAGTTTTGCTTTTCATAGATCTTTGATCTAAAGAAAATCGTTTTTAGGGTTTTATTAATAGAGCTTCGCTCTCTTGGAATCATAGATCTAAAAGGATCTTGCTTATGATTTCTTAATCCATTAATGGAGCTTTGCTCCTTTCAGATCATATAGAAGAACTCTTAAGAGTTTGTTCATGGATCTTGAAGATCAAATTGAAATTTTATTTTTGATAGATTATTCCATCATCTTTTCAGAGCAAGGCTCTCAGTGTTCTCTGGGAATTTCTTTAAATTCCCCTCATAATTGATTTTGACAGGTGTCACTCATGTCTGCAGAGCATTGCTCTCGAGGAGTTTAACCCCCTGTGCCTGTTTTAATAAGAATTCGCTTAATCAGTATGTCCACTGATTTTTGTTGATTTTCTTTTTCAGGAGTAATGGACGCTCATATGTATGATCTCGACGAGATTATCTCTTACGGAGGCATCTGCTCACTCGGCCGTTCTCAGAATCGAATGTCGAGTGTGCCGAAATCATGGGTCGCTTTGACGCATACAATGGTCGGCTGCTTCTTCGACGTTCCTCTCTCCTGAAGCTTATTGTGGGAGAGATCTGGGAAGCGCTTCCTTTATTCTGTACCGCCGTGCCGCTTAAGGCGTTGGATGCCGCCAAGGATAAGGTGCACTCGGTATATCTGATGAGCCTAATCTCAAAGAGAAGGCGATACAATCTTGTCGATCTCCTGCACCAGGCTTTTCAACAGTCGGCCATACTTGCTGCCTATCGGAGGGTGGAGGACATCCGTGGGGATCCAGACGCTTGTGATCGCGAAAGAAAGCATACTAGGATGGTTCGCCAGGCCTGGAAAATTCTCGATAAAGTCACTTTTGAGTTCCTCAATCCATGCCCTGGATCTGAGGTTTTGCCATTGTAATTATTTCGATAATGTTTTTGTTTACCGCTTTCATAATTGTAAGAACTTTTTCGCAGTATGAATGGCAAGTTTCTCATTTCGGCTTGTTTTATTTTTCGTATTAAATCTTTTGCACATGCATGAACGGGTATGCCTCGGACGCTTAAGTAAATGCGATTCAAATGTCCTCCTTGTCGCTTTCTTCTCCTTGCCGTGTTGTTGCCATATGATTTTAGCAAGTGCGGTCTGTAGATAGTATATAGCGGTCAATCTTGTACTCTTTGTAAGGTAGTGATGGCTCAGAAAACAGGGTTAGGATTTGTTACCTAAGACTTTTCAACTTTATGAGCCGTGAGGGTCTCATAAAGAATTTTTTCCCTACCGGTCGAGAGGATCCCGTAGGTATAATTTCTCCTTAAGAATCGTGAGGATTCCTAAGTGTGTTTTCTCTTGAAAGTCGTAAGGATCTCACAAGAGAATTTACTCTCTTTCGAGTCGTGAGGACCCGCAAGTGATGGGTGAAGTTGTCCTTATCCGCATTTCACGGAGTCAGGAGTTGCTCTGGATGGTTCCCACGGGTTCACTGCCGTGTTCTGCGAGGACCAGACTCCGCTCTGGATGTTTTCCAGGATACCATAGTTTAAAGACCTCGCGGTCGAGGTAAAGGACATCATAGTCCGTGGATTTAAGGACTCCACAGTCCGTTGTTAGTTTTAAGACATCATGGTCGAGGTTAAGGACATCATAGTCCATGAGTTTTAAGGACCTTACAGTCCAATGTTAGTTTTAAGACATCACGGTCGAGATTAAGGACATCATAGTCCATGGGTTTAAGGACCCCACGGTCCGATGTTAGTTTAAAGATATCACGGTCAAGATTAAGGACATCATAGTCCGTGAGTTTAAGGACCTCACAGTCTAATGTTAGTTTTAAGACATCACGGTCGAGGTTAAGGACATCATAGTCCATGGGTTTAAAGATCTCACGAGTCCAATTTTTGCTCTGGATGCTTCCTACGGGTTCACTGCCGTGTTCGGCGAGGACCAGGCTCCGCTCTGAATGCTTCACACGGGGTCATTGTTGTGCTCTGTGAGGACCAGGATCTGCTCTGGACGTTTCCCACGGGGTCAGGAGTGACATAATCCGCGTTTCACGTAGCCAGGAATTTTGCTCTGGATACTTTCTACGGGTTCACTGCCGTGTTCGGCGAGGACCAAGCTCCGCTCTGGATGCTTCACACAGGGTCATTGCCGTGCTCTGCGAGGACCAGGATCCGCTCTGGACGTTTCCCACGGGGTCAGGAGTGACATAATCCGCGTTTCACGTAGCCAGGAATTTTGCTCTGGATGCTTCCCACGGGTTCACTGCCGTGTTCGGCGAGGACCAGGCTCCGCTCTGGATGCTTCATACGTGGTCATTGCCATGCTCTGCGAGGACTAGGATCCGCTCTAGACGTTTTCCACGGGGTCAGGAGTGACATAATCCGCGTTCCACATGACTAAGAATTTTTGCTCTGGATGCTTCCCACGGGTTCACTGCCGTGTTCGGCGAGGACCAGGCTCTGCTCTGGATGTTTCATACGAGTTCACTGCCGTGCTCTGCGAGGACCAGGATCCGCTCTGGATGTCTTCCACGGGGTCAGGAATGACATAATCCACGTTCCACGTGACCGGGAATTTTTGCTCTGGATGCTTCCCATGGGTTCACTGCCGTGTTCGGCGAGGACCAGACTCCGCTCTGGATGCTTCACACGGGTTCACTGCCGTACTCTGCAAGGACCAGGATCCGCTCTGGACGTTTCCCACGGGGTCAGGATTGAAATAATCCGCGTTCCACGTAGCCAGGAATTTTGCTCTGGATGCTTCCCACGGGTTCACTGCCGTGTTCGGCGAGGACCAGGATCCACTCTGGATACTTCACACGGGTTCGTTGTCGTGCTCTGCGAGGACCAGGATCCGCTCTGGACGTTTTCCACGGGGTCAGGAGTGACATAATCCGCGTTCCACGTAGCCAGGAATTTTTGACTTCATCCGCATTTCACGAAGTCAGGGTTTGACTCTCGGTTATCTGTGCACCACCGAGTCATGGAACTGGGAGTTGCCGCTGTTCCGCTTTGCTTTATGTTGTGTCTGTTGTGATGAGACGAATGTCGAGATGATCTCCAGGCTTATCTGTGAGCCGTTGAGATTTGGCTTCTTCTTCTGATGAAAACTTGGGGAGGAAAGGTGTGATTCGCTCTTTGTTTACGCCCCTGAATTGTATACAGGGATCGATGTGATATCACCTGTAGGGCATAAATTTCAATTTTTTATTTCTTTCCGTGATGCTCTATCATTTCAGCTTTTATATTGCGAAGGTCGCGACTGCCCAATCATTTCGGCTATTTTTTCACGGTGCCCAGTCATTTCGGCTATTTGTTTTATTTTTACTCGCTGCTTTTTATTGCGAGTTGCCCAATCATTTCGGCTATTTTGCATGCATACATTTTTACTTGCTGATTTTGTTGCAAGTTGCCCCATCATTTCTGCTATTTCGTATGCATGTGTGGCTCGTTGGCTTTTTGCTGCAAGTTTGGAATTAGACACTGATTTCGGTATCAGCACCGCTACAACTGGGATATTACCAGGAGCGAATCATCATTTGCCTCTGTCGATATCGAACAAAGATAGCTTAGCGAACAGGGTTAGGATCCTGTCGACAAAGGCTTTTGACTTCATGAGCCGTAAGGGTCTCGTAAAGGTATTTCTCCCTGCGAGTCGTGAGGATCTCGTAGGTGCGTCTTCTCCTTAGGAATCGTGAGGACTCCTAAGTGTATGTTCTCTTATAAGTCGTAAGGATCTTACAAGAGTGTTTTCTCCTTATAAGTCGAGAGGACTCACAAGAGTTGTTCACCGTGTAGACATATCCCTAGCCATGGATGGGACCTTGTTAAGGAAATGTTTATTCGCGTCCATGGATTGTATACAAGGGTCGGTACTGAACCACTTATAGGGCAGTATCGGAGGTTGTGGGGCTGCTTAAGAACAGGTTCAGATCCATGTAGCTTAAGACTTTCAAATCTTATGAGCCGTGAGTATCCCATAAGAGGGTTCTCCTTACGAGTCGTGAGGATCTCGCAAGTGTGTTTCTCTTTAGGAATCGTGGGGATCCCTAAGTGTGTTGCTCCCTTGTGAGTCGTAAGGATCTCACGCAGGTGGTTTCTCCTTACAAAGTCGAGAAGACCTTGCAAGTGTCTTCTAACGAGATTGCGCCCTTTCGGGTTTTCACAAAACTCGTCGGTAACCCTGCTGTTTTTACTCACGGAGCCCTTTCGGGTTTTCATCCGTGCCCATTTTGCTTATGGACATACCGTTTTTCTTTTTTCTTTTTTTTTTATTCTAACGAGATTGAGCCCTTTCGGGTTTTCACAAGACTCGCCGTTAGCCCTGCTGTTTTTACTCACGGAGCCCTTTCGGGTTTTCATCTGTGCCCATTTTGCTTATGAACGTACCGTTTTCTTTTTCTTTTCTCTCTCTTTTTTTATTCTTTTTTTCTGTATCAGCTTTGGGACACTGCAATCCATCGTAGCTTATCGACCTCTCGGTCAACGGCTAGTTTTAGGACATAGTGGTCCATTGTTAGTTTAAGGACGTTTCGGTCCGTTGTTAGTTTAAGGACGTTTCGGTCAGCTGTAAAGTAAGCTGGTTACTACTTACAGAGTTTGGGCTTAGGAAGATAGCGAGCGGACATAGTCGTCGTCATCTATCATTGACCTAGGCCATGACTCGTTAGGCGTAGTATTTCTTCAGGAAGCAACCATTTATTGGCCTGAAGGGCCTTTCGCCATGCATGTCCATGAGTAGATAGGCTCTACCCTGGTAGACCTTGTCTATGATATATGGGCCTTCATAGTTCGGCTCGAATTTCCCCCGCTTAGCGCGATTAGGGATCATAATTCTTTTAACCACTAACACGAGTTCGCCTTGGCGGAATGTTCTCGGCCTAGTCAATCTCTCGTATGAGCGCGTCATCTTTGCTTTATAAGCCTCCAGATTTTGCTGCGCCATGAGCCGGGTTTCATCATGGGCATCGAGCTCCTCAAGCCGAAGGTGAGCGTTTTCTTCGTCCGTTAGCTCATAGTGAACTGCCACTCGTAGGGAGGGTAGCTCTATCTCGAGGGGGGAGTACCGCTTCTGTACCGAATACCAACGCTGGAGTCACTCGTACTGGACATCTGGGAAAGAAAAAGGATTGATCTTGCTGCTCATGGATAGGGAAAGAATACTCAACAATTGACTTTACAAGAACGACTTATCCAAGGGCTCCGGCACATCCCAGCTCCACCCAGAAGGGCAATTCCGGGCGTTTTATGCTTGCAGAAGTCACTCTTTTCATCGAACACCCGGTCCTGTAAAAAAGAGCTTTAAGTTCCGCTCGCGAAGGCTCCTTCGCTCTCTCACGTTGAAAAAGAAAACAAGACTCATTTGTTTAGTCGGGCTAGTCTATCTAGGAACCCCCTTCCCTGTGATCACATCCAAGACTCCACTCAACTCCCGAACCCAAAAAGTTTGCAACCTTGTGTCAACATCTTATTCCCTATACTGGTAGGCCGAGTGACTCTCATACCTCCGTTCCTCTGTCAGGCATATTGTCCCCAAACCTTCCGCTGGACCTCTGTCCGGTCTTTGGTCTTCCTTAGGGCACATCTACCCAACCACCTGGGAGAGTACAATCGAAAACAGGACAGAGATTCTTTATCTTCATCTTCGGTTTGCTCAGGTTTACTCGTTAGTTCATGGCCAACCACAACTTCAGAATTCTCGGCAAGGTGCGTACGGCGTTGTGTTCGTGGCTGTTTTGAACATCATTAGGTACGCCCAAAGAGCTTCGTGCAGTCTCTCGTGCCAATCATTTTTATTTCGAGACACCGTCTTCTTTACAATCTTCGTCAATGTCTTGTTAAAAGCTTCAGCTAGACCGTTAGCTCGGGGATTATAGACCGAGGAGTATCTCCAGTCTATTTTGTGTTGTTGAGCGAAGTGATCTTATGGCTTCGGTAGGATGGTCAGTTATTGGAGATGATCCGTCTCGGAGTTCCAAACAGATAAATGACATGCGTCTTGAAGAAATGGAGGATATTCTCCGTCTTCACTTCCCTCAGCGGTACTGATTCTGCCCATTTAGAGAAGTAATCATTTGTCGCCAAAATGAATCGATGTCCTCTAGACGATACTGGTTCGATGGGGCCGACTATGTCAGTCCCCCACATTTCGAATAGTCAGCTAGCCACTGTCAGATGCAGTGGATTTGGATGCTGATGGATGAAGTCCCCGTGAATCTGGCACGAATGGCACTGCTTCGCGTATTCGAGGCAGTCCTGAATCATCGTGGGCCAATAGTAGCCCATCCTTTTAATCTTTAGCTTCATCTTCGGCCCGACTTGGTGAGAACCACAGAGTCCGTCGTGAGTTTCTTGGACGACTCTCTTTGCCTCTTCAGGTCCCAGGCATCTTAGCCATAAAGAGTTAAATGATCTCTTATACAGAGTATCATTGACGAAAGCGAAAGATAGGGCTCGCTTCATGAGCTGATGTTTTGAGGACGCATCTTCAGGCGTTCGACGGGATTTGAAGTAGTTTATAAAGACTTCTCTCTAATCCTTAGCCTTTTCCTGATCTTTTATTTGCACAGTCATTTGCTCGGTCGCTCCCTTTTCCTTGGACGGCTCCGGAGATATTTCTGCCGGTGCAAGAACCCAACGGCTTTGTACCACGATCCTCACGTCATCGAGGTTCTCATCGGCCAATTCTTTAGCAAGCTTGGCTAATGCATCCGCTTTGCTATTTTCCGCACGCGGTATGCTTTCCAAGGTATAGGAAGGGATTTGGGTCAGCAGCTGCTGTACCCTCTCGCCGTACTTTACCAGCTCTGGTTTGCACATTTGGTAGTCGCCGTTTACTTGACTAACAACCAGCTGGAAGTCTCCGTGTATGAAGAGGTTTTCAATCCCCATGTCGATAGCGATCTCAAGACCTGCTATCAAAGCTTCATACTCGGCTCCATTGTTTGTCCTCGGCTCTGTCAAGAAGAAAGCAAAGCGCATTATCTCTCCTTGTGGAGATACGAAGATGAGGCCTACCCCTGATTTGATTATGGGCGCGTTTTGTTTACGCTTATTCATGGAGGACGCTCCATCGAAGTAAAGCTCCCACTGGGTATCGCTTCCGTCGATCGTGTCAAACGCATGTTCGTCTGGCAGCTCGCAATTCAAGGGAGAATCGGCAAGTATCGGATGCTCAGCGAGGAAGTCGGCAATGGCTTGGCCTTTCACTGCCTTAAGAGGCTGATAAGTTATTGAGAACTCCATCAAGAGCAGGGCCCATTTAGCGAGTCAGACCGTCAATATAGCCTTTGACATCAAATATTTGAGAGGATCCACCTTCGATATGAGACAGACTTCATGCGCCAACGCATAGTGCCTAAGCTTCATTATCGCGAAGATCAATGCCAGGCAATGTTTTTCGATGGGAGAATAATTGCTTTCTGCCCCCAGTAGAACTCGACTCAAATAGTAGAGGGCTCTCTTTTCCTTGGTCGTTCTCTTGTGCCCATAATGCGCCTAAGGAACCTTCGAGGGCTGTTGTATAAAGAATGAGAGGCTTTCCCTTGACCGGAGCGGCCAGTACTGGCGGATTCTGCAAGTATTGCTTGATTTCGTCCAGCGCGCTTTGGCATTTGTGATCCCAGACGAACGGGGTCCCCTTTTTCATCAGGTGACTGTAAGGACGGTACTTTCCTGAAAGATTGGCTATAAATCGCCGGATATACGCGAGCTTTCCTTGGAGAGACCGTAATTGCTTGAGAGTCCTTGGCGGGGGCATCTCCATAATTTCCTTGATCTTTGACGTATCTATCTCGATGCCTCTGTGTTTGACGACGAATCCCAGGAATTTGCCCGAGGAAACTCCGAACGCGCATTTGAGAGGGTTCATCTTCAAGTTGTATTGCCGAAGGCGTTGAAACACGATCTTCAGATGCTCTAAATGTTCCTCGTATGATTTTCTTTTCACCACGAGGTCGTCGATACAGCATTCGACGATTTCATGTATGAGATCATCGAAGATCTTCGTCATGGCCCTCTGATAGGTGGCGCCAACGTTCTTTAGACCGAAGGGCATCACCTTGTAGCAGAATATACCCAAAGGGGTCCGGAAAGCGGTGTGCTTCTGGTCTTCGGGATGCATTTTTATCTGATTGTATCCTGACGAGCCGTCCATGAAGGAGAAAACTTCGTGGGTGGATGTAT
Source organism: Agapanthus africanus (assembly GCA_030015575.1). Lineage (NCBI taxonomy): Eukaryota > Viridiplantae > Streptophyta > Magnoliopsida > Asparagales > Amaryllidaceae > Agapanthus > Agapanthus africanus. Next base: position 21,829,117 of record CM057345.1, read on the forward strand.
TGTCTATCATTAGCTCGGTGACCGGTACTGGGAAATCGTCCTTCGGGCAAGCTTTATTGAGATCCCGAAAGTCCACACATATGCGCACTGTTCCATTTTTTTTCATCACTGGTACGATTTTGGCAATCCAATCTGGGTATTGAACCTCTTGGATGAAGCCGAAGTCAACCAGCTTCTTGATCTCGGTGTTGATGCTCATCTCGAGCTCGAGCCGCATTCTTCTCGGCGCTTGTTTGATCGGCTTGATGTCCGGCGATATGGCCAGTTTGTGAATCGCAATCTTTGGGTCTAGTCCTGGCATCTTGGAATAATTCCATGCGAAGCAATCTTTATGCTGCATGAGCACGTCCTTTAGTGTAGCCACCCTTTCTTCAGACAGCAATTCGTTGACGAACGTCGGCCGCGGGTCACTTGCCGTCCCCAAATCAATTTTCTTGAGATCGTCGGTAGTGGTATGTATTCCATCTTCCAGCTCTTTCGGCGCCGGTGGAAACTCTGAGATCACATCGTCATCATTGTTTTCGAAGCACAAGGGGAGATCATCCATACCCTCGGGGTCTTCTTTTGGTAGCGTTATTATATGACAAGTACGAGCTCGCTTCCAAGACCGATGTTGATCTGGTCCTACTCTCGCTGTATGCGCGGCTTTTGGTTCGTGCTTCTGCGGCGGAGTTATCCTCCAGCTGCTAGATAGAGCGAACTTGCCAAGCTGATATTGGTCTTCGACCCAGTTCTTGAAGGTGAAGCAATCCTCAAGAGGATGTCCTATTGCTCGGTGATAAGAGCAATAGTCTGGGTAATAGATTTCACCCGCTTGCTCGGGGTGCTTGGTCTCCGGGAGTATAATCAGTTGATGTCTCATAGCGAGATCGAGTATCCTCCGTGTTTTGTTCTGAGGAAAAGAGTATGCTCGACTCATCTTCTTTATAAGAGATGAATCTGGATTACTCGATTCCTGATCACGTGGCTTCTTGGTCCCGCTTCATCGCTCTCGAACACTTTTCCCGCTCTTTGATTTATTTTTGCCTCTGCGTTGGGCCTTTTGTATAACGGGTTGACAGGGAGGAGCATTTTCATCTTTTGCAACCTGTTGAAGAAGGCGCTGCGTCCTGGCTTTCTCGTAGATGGCCATTTCGCGATTGTGGTCGTCTCGAACCTTTTGACCAACTTCCCTTATAAGCTTGTCCATTTATTCTTCAAACGGGGCACTGGGCATTTTTACGTCGGGAGCTCTTTCTGATTCAGGGTTAGCATTTTCCCAAAAAGCATCTCCCTCTTCATCAAAGTCGTGTATGACGTAACAGTCGTGGAATAACTCCCTTTTCTTGGACTGAACATATCCGAGCCCGGCCGTTTCCATTCTCCCGTTGGGCAATTTCCGCTGAGTTCTAGAGACGTTCCAGATCCTGTCATAGAACTTAGCTTTACGAGTGGTCTGTTTGAAAGGTACGCCTTGGCGCCTTAACAACCTTTTTAGTCCGTTCGTGTAATATCTGGGCAAACGGATGGGCTGGAGCCTGTCAAGTGTAGAATCCGTGTCGTGCCAGATTTCTTTCTCCACTTTAGTTTCCCCTGATCGGTAGAATATGATTGCCTTTTCACCTTCTCGCCTGGGAAGGACATAGAACGTCTACAGCTCTTCCACACTGTAGGTATCAAGCGCGTCTAGTTCTTTATGATGCTTGGGCGGAACCATGGCAACTTGCAAACTTTACTCTTCATCAGTGAATGTTTGTATTGAAGGTCGAGCGGAGAATATAGCATGGACCTCATCTTCCGAGTTGCTGCCGAAGATCAACATAGGAGCGGACGGTCCTGGTTTGTTGCACTGGGGTGGACCTAAGTAAACCATCTCTTCTTCCTCCTTGGTATCACTCCCGAAGACTGGGATAGTGGTGATAGATTTATTCTCCAGTTTATGACATCTCTCCGTGTCTTCAAAGTCTGGTAAGAAGTATTTTGCATCTTCGTACTTTCGGACTTCGTTTATGGAGAATGGGTTCAGCTTTCCTGTTACGGTATACTCGAGACCAACCTTGAAGTATTTCATACACTGATGTTGTGTAGAAGGGATGATGTTGTACTCGTGTAACCAAGGCTGACCAAGCAAAGCATTGTATCATGTCTTGGCATCGATGACGTGAAATTTAATATCTGTGACGAGTAGTCCGAAGCGTAGCGTCAGTATCACAGACCCGAGAGTCCGTGATGACCGGGAGTTAAAACCGGAGATGGTAATTTTATCACGAGCTAGGTGCTGAACGCTCATGCAGATTTCCTTCAACACTCGCACGTTGAGGAGATTGACGGAGGACCCATTGTCGACCAGGATTTTGCCTATTTTGATATCGTGATAATATCCGGAGACATATAGGGGACGGTTGTGCTTGCACGTCCCAAGGAGGAGATCTTCATCGCCGAAGGTAATATCGGCTGTGTGTACTTCTTCTATCTCGTCCTTCATTCATTCTTCGGCGAGGAAAGCTTGGAATTGCTCTGGCTCTTGTAGCGTCTTGATCGACGAATCTTTTACTTCTTTTGATAGTAAAAGGGCGTCGAGAATGCTGAGCTACGAGGGTAACTTCCTCAAGTGCGCCAGAATGTTGTAGTCCACCTTACTTTTCTTTGGCGGGTCCTTGGCGGTTAGCTCTTTCATGACTTGGTCATCTAGGGCGATATCCTCAGAGACCTTTTTCTTTTTCCTTATCTTTTCTGTTTGTGGGTCCGAGATTCTTTTCTGGAAGTGTACGATTGCACAGCTAGATATTTTCTCAAGTCTTCGACTCTTCCTCTTTCCCCGAGGTGGATTATTTAAAAAGAGGGTCAAGAGTCATTTCCTCATCAGAGTCACTTCTGAAGGTGAGGACTTGCGATCCCCCGGCGTTGACCGCGTGACAGTTACTGGTAGCTCTTTTATGATCCCCTGTCGTACTTCTTCTCTCCCGATGATTTTTGCGTTTCATCCGCTTAAAATGTTGCCGGTGAGCAACATATCCCTACCACCATCTTTTAAAAGCATCGCATTCCTCAGTGGGGTGCGCAATCTTTCGATGATATAAGCAGTAGCTAGGATGCATCCCTGTTTCACCAAGAGTGTTTCCTTCGGAGGGTGGTAGCTTCATTCCCATTGATATACCTTTAGCAAACCTTTTCCTCGTCTTGAACTTGTTTTTATTCATGACGGATGTCTCTTGATTTGGCGGGAGTGTCTCGACTCTTTCATCCAGTCGCCGGCATTTGGCCTTTTCAAATATGGTCATCTCATGCTTCCGATCAGCTTTACTTTTCAGGAGAGATTCGTTTACGAATGCGTCGATCATTTCATCTAATGGCCTTGGAAGCTCCGGTTCAAGACCTGTCCCCAGTCTTTCGGTGCAAAGAGCTTCTTCATCGTCTGTCGACGAATGAAAGATCATATGGCAACTTGCTACGTAATCCTCAGATTCATCCGACGAGCCTTCTCCATCATCTCCGTCTTCAAGGACGTGGCCGAGGAATTCTTGTAACGTGATTGGAGTTCGCGCCTTCTGGTTGTACTCTTCCAGCGCATCGATCTGTTTTTGCAGGTCCGTGCGCTTATCGCCAGGCTTCACGGGCTTTCTGGATTTCTTCTTCTTTTTCGAAGTTTTCGACGGCTGAGTGTGGGAGCTTTGGCTATCGCCACTGATCTTTAGAGTTGGACACGGCTTCAGCATCTCTTCGATGATTTGGGGTTCCAGCGGATTCTTCCACCTGATCGCCAGACACGTCTGGAGATCATTCAACGTCCTTTTGGTTTTGGCCGAAAGAGCCACCTCCCATGGAGCTTCCTCAACAAAAGAGCACGTTGCCCCCGGTGTGTCCGTCTTCTTAGAAGTGTGCGGTTGTGGTGGGTTTACTTTCCACTTCTCAGACAGTGCAAACTTACCTTGTAGGTACTGATCCTTGATCCATCCCTTAAAGACGAAGCAATCTTTGATTGGATAGCTTACCATTTGGTGGTAAGGGCGATAATTGGGATTATTCACTTCGCCGGGTTGCAACGGCCACTTTGGATTCTGCAAATTGATAAGCATGTTGCGCATCGCTAATTCGAACAGCCTCTTCGTTTTGTCCCGCGGGAATGAGTAAGGGCGCTTCATTTTCTCATTATAATAGCGTCGTCTCTCTTCTAATTGATCTGTTAATCTTGGAGCACTAGGCTACTGTTGGGTGTTTGCAATAAAGGTCGCCTTCCCTTTACCCTTTTCGTTCCGCGGCTCCGGCTTTAGAGGAGACGGTCTATGACCCATCTGATCCATCTGGGCTAGCTTGTCGATTAAAGCCTGGAATGTAGTCGGTTTGAAGAACATCATGAACTGTGAAATAGTTGCATGAGGGTCTAGGGTGCCCACGAACATGCCCACCGCTGGTGCTTTTTCGATGCGCTGTTCGCACTTCGACCACAGATTCCGCCATCGGATTGCGTACTGAACCCACGTCTCGCCCGGCTTCACCCTGGCATTGATTAATGCCGTTATTGGGGTGTGTTCACTAGCACTTGCGAATCGTTGGTGTTCCCCTCCGAAAGACGGCGCACAGGACCGCGATGTCCTGACGCTGAGATTCGGAGCAGATGCTATTTGGTTTTATCCGTCCACCTCTCCGAAGATGCCAAGTTGATTTATGGCACCGTGTATCGGAGGTTTAGACGGATGCGGCCGATGCAGCAGACTTCGTCAGATTCCCCCTCGCTTGAGAGGTTTTTGATTGTGGGGACGCTCTTCCCTGCAGGCGCAAGCCCCTGCAGTTAATTACGCTACCGCATCGCGGTAACAACTTTCTCCTTCTCCAGAATTTCACTTCATGTCGTGTGTGTTTGTTTTGTTTGTGGTTGCCCGTGGATTGTATACGGAGACTAAGTAATGCCGTCGCCCGTAGGACGTGGATTAGTCCAAATCCGTATTTACTTAGATTTGGGTTTGGTGCTTTTAGTTTAAGGATACGTTAGCCGTATTGCGGCTAAGATCAACTTAAACGTTCGTTAAGGATACGTTAGTCCTGTTTGGGACTAAGATCAACTTAACGTGATAATCCATTTAATATCTGGCCATCGGGACTCGTCACCTCTCTAACGTCGTTGAAGGATTACAACGGCAGATGTCAGAGGAGTTCAGAGATGTACCCTTGAACCAAGGTTGATTTGGAGTTTTATAGTCCGTTTGAATGTTTAAGGATACGTTAGCCGTGTTTAGGGGCTAAAATCAACTTAAACGGGATCATTTAGATCCGGCAAAAGAGCATTTGGAGGCTCTATTGTTCCAGTTTAGGGACGTAGTGGTCCATATTCCAGTTTAGGGACATAGTGGTCCGTCGCCAGTTTAAGGACGTAGTGGTCCGTCGCCAGTTTAAGGACGTGGTGGTCTTTTAGTTTAAGGACGTCTCGGTCCGATATTAGTTTAAGGACGTCTCGGTCCAACATTAGTTTAAGGACGTTCCGGACCACGAGTTTAAGGACCCCGCAGTCCATATCCATATGTGGTCGTTGGGACCCGTCGCCACTCTGACGTCGTTGAAGGATTACAACGATAGGTGTCAGAGGAGTTCGGAGATGTACCCTCGAACCGGAGGTAAATTGATTTGAGAGAGCATTTGTGCTCAGTTCAATTTAATTTAAGGACTTACGGCCGGAATTGGGCGAAGTTCAGTTAAAAATGTTCAACATTTTATTTGCATTTGGCCTGTTGGGCCTTTACTGGGGCTCTGCTCTTGTTTAATAATGCATGGCGTTTTTGTTTGGTCTATTAGACCTTTATTTGGGCTCTGCCCTTTTATAAATGATGCACAGCATCTGTTTTTTTTATTTGGGCTCTGCCCTTTTTAAAGTAATGCATTGCATTTAATTTGGCTTGTTAGGCCCTTTTTAATTGGGCTTGGCCCTTCTGTAAATAATGCAGTGCATTAATCATCTGATAGTGGCTTGTCAGGCGCTTTGCGCCAATTATTGAGCGCAAGCGCTTGTGATGAGGACACGTGTCCTGCTCTGGTGAGCGCAAGCGCAATAGCGCAGTGCGCTGCGCTAGTGCGCTGCGCTGTTGCGCTGTTGACACGTGGCGCACTCTGGTGAGTTGCGCCAAGTCCAGAGAGCAAAGCTCTATTTCAAGAGCGCGTAGCGCAAGTTGTTCTGTGGCTGATACGTGGCGCTCTCCCAAGAGCGCAACAGCGCAGTTTGAAAGTGCAAAGCACTAAGAATCTTTTAGATATCAAGAACAGAAGTGCAAAGCACTATTTGATTTCTTGATCTAACTTAGATCATAGAAAAGATAAGTTTTTCTTGTTTTTCTTATCTCAAAGAACCAAAGGTTCATAAAAGTGCAAAGCACTCTTTTTGTTTTATTTATTCATTTATTTAGTTATGTTTAAAGATCAATGATCTTGTTTTTAGATCACTGATCTGTTCATAAGAGAATTTTCTCTTCTTTCCAAGGTTTTTACCTTCTGTTGTTCTTGAGGAGTTCTCTTCTTTTTTTTTTATAAAGATGTTGATGCCTTTGAATTGAGGTCTGGGTCCTTTTTATAATGCCCATAAATTAGTTAAATTTGTTAAAGAGATCTTTCTCTGAGTGATTTGGGGAATTTTCCCCACCGTTGGATCTTTGATCTAAGGGCCTCTGTTTTACAGAAGAAAATCTTCTTGTTTTAACAAGAACAGAAAAGATTTCTTTAGAATTTTAATTCTGTTTGGCGCAGATGCCCCAGCGCGTGACACGTGTCGTGCAGCGCACAGCGCAGCGCAACTGCGCTGACACGTGTCGCACAGCGCACTGCACAGCGCAACTGCGCTGACACGTGTCGCGCAGCGCACAGCGCAGCGCAACTGCGCTAGCGCATCTGCGCTGACACGTGTCGCGCAGCGCAGTGCTTGCGCAACTGAAGCGTTGCTTCCTTTAATTTTTACTTAAAATAGAGCTTTACTCTGATTGGGTACACTGCCTTGGGCGCTGCGCTGACGTATCTGCGCCAGACACGTGGCGCGTCGCGCGCAGCGCAAAGGATTTGAAGCGTTGCTTCATTTGTTAAAATTTAGATTTTCAAGATAGAGCATTGCTCTGATTGGGGGAATCGGAAGCGTTGCTTCCCCTGAGATATCTTTTCATCTCCTCTTTTCAAGTCAAACTTGTATTTCTTCAAAATTTCGATTTCCCGGGTCTTGGAAATAATTCCACTGCGCACAGAATTTTCTGTGTTTGGGTCTATATATAACTCAAGGCCAAGCCATTTATTTTCTCACCTTCAGAGAACTTCTTCGATCATGGCTTGCAACCGTCCTCACGCCCGCCGACAACCGTGGGAAGTGCCGATCCGGGACATCGTTCCCCGTTTTGCTGCCGCTTGGTGGACTCCTCTTTTTCGGACGAGCAGTGCGATGCTGCAATGTACGAGCTTTCGACTCGTGTGGGGTCTCCTCTTCCCCCGGGTTCCATTTGGCTTCGGATGATCCTTGCCTCAGTGCTCGCCGATATTCCCCCTCCTCCGGCGGAGATGTCCTCGGCAATGCTTGATGTGGCTGAGGATAAGATCGAGAGCTTTTTCGAAGCGCTCTTGATCACTAAAGCCCTGAGGGACTGCTCTTTCCACTTGCTGAGCCAGATACGGGCTCGCCGGGTTGTCATTGCCACCTTTTCCAAAGAATGTGGCGACGATCGTTGGATGTCTTCTTCTCGGGAGGATCGTCGCTTCGACGTGGCGGAGAAGGCAGAAAGGGAGCTGGGGAATCTCTTTTTTATTTTTGCGAACCCTTGTCTTTCCGATCCCACATTTGGTGATCTCTTTTAAATGTAATAATAAACAAATGTTTTAATTAAGTATTTTATTATCTGTTAAGTGTTCTTTTTACTTTAGCTCTCTGTTGTGCTTGTGCATCGTATGATTTTAATTTGTTATTATCAAGTGCATGTAATTTTGCATGGATAAATTGCCTTTGGCACTTACCCCCTTCTTCTGCGCTAGCGCAGTTGCGCTGACACGTGTCGCGCAGCGCACAGCGCAGCACACAGCGCAGCGCAACTGCGCTGCCACGTGTCGCACAGCGCAGAGCGCGGCGCGGCGCTTTCTTTAACAGAGCTTTGCTCTAATTGGGCGTGCCTTCTTGGACGCTGCGCTAACGTATCTGCGCCAGACATGTGGCGCGTCGCGCGCAGCGCAAAGGATCTGAAGCGTTGCTTCATTTATTAAAGTTTAAATTTTCAAAGCAAAGTTTTGTTTCTGATTGGGGGAAGATGAAGCGTTGCTTTATCTCCCGCCTCGGAATTTGAACAGAGCTTTGCTCCGATTGGTAAACAAATGCCCCCCCACCGCTGCGCTTACGTGGCCTCCAAACACAAGCGTAACGGTGGCAGAATCTCAACCATCGCGGCAGCTTTTGGAAGTTGAAGAGGCACTTGATGCCTATAAATAGGACCTTTGGTCCCCCACAGATGCTTATCATCTTTCAGAATTTTACTTTCAGAACTCAGAGCCTTGCTCTATTGTTTAGACACATTTTTAAAAGTTCAAACTTTAGAGAAATTTAGGTAAAAACATTAATTTTGATTAAATTAAATCATCTTTAAGAGCCTTGCTCTCAATAGATCTCTGATCTAAAGAAGACCCATTTAGGGTTTCACTTAGCAGAGCTTTGCTTTAAAGGGGTCTAAAGAGAACTAAAGGGAACTCTATTAGGGTTCCATTGATAGAGCTCTGCTCTCCAAAAGGTTTCCCTTGGATTTTCTTAATTAATGGAGCTTTGCTCCTTCCAAATCATATAAAAGAACTCTTAAGATTCTTCATGGCATTTGATACTATTATTATTATTATTATTATATCATTTTTTCTCAGAGCAAAGCTCTCACTGTTCTTAGGGAATTTTCCTTAAATTCTCCTCATAACTGTTTTTTTTACAGGTGTCACTCCTGCCTATAGAGCGTTGCTCTCGAGGAGTTTTAACTCGCTATACCTTTCCCTCATTGCTAATCTTCCAATGTTGCTTCCTTCAGGCATTATGGCGGTGCGTCTATACAGTCTGCACGAGTTCATTACCTACGAGGATATTCGTGCACAGGGCCGTCAACAAAACCAAGAGTTTACAGACGCCCAATGCGCAGAGGTCATGGGTCGTCTGAACGCAAGCGGTGGTTGGCTGCTACCTCATCGTTCGGCTCTCTTGAAAGTCGTGCTGGGAGCAATATGGAGAGCACTTCCGGGTCTTCACGAGGCCCTACCGCTCAATGCGCTGGATGATGCCGAAGACAAGGTGCATTCAGTGTTCCTGACGGGGCTGATTTCGAAGAAACGGCGGGACAGCCTCATTGACATCCTACATCAAATCTTCCAGCAGACGACGATAATTGCTGCTTATCAAAGGCCGGAAGGGCTTGCCGAGGATCTCGACACAGAGGAGCGCGAGAGGCTGCGCATAAGAATAATTAGAAAGGCCAGAAGAACTCTGGATGGCCTTACTTTTGAATTCCTCAATCCGTGCCCCGGATTTGAGGTTATACCGTTGTAATAATTTGAATAATGTCTCTTATTCATTGCTCTTATGATTGTAAGAATTTTTAGCAATATGAATGGGAACCCCTTTTTTTATTTTAGCTTGTCTTATTTCTCGTCCTGAATCTTCTGCCCATGCATAAATGAGTGCGTCTCAAACGCTTAATCAAACGTAAATCGGATGCTCTTTCTGTCATTTTCCTCTTTCTTTTATTGTTAGCAGGCTGTTTTAATAATCATGGTTGACGGATAATAGAGCATGCATCTTGACTTTTTTAAGAATCAGCGATGGCTTAGGCCGCAGGTTTAGATCTGCTGCCTAAGACTTTTCAACTCTATAAGCCGTGAGGGTCTCATAGAGACTTTTCTCCCTACGGATCGAGAGGATCTCGTAGGTGTATTTTCTCCTTAGGAATCGTGAGGATTCCTAAGTGTGGTTTTCTCTTATAAGTCGTAAGGATTCTATAAGAGAATTTTCCCTCTTACGAGTCGAGAGGGTTCGTAAGCGGTTGTTTCCCTCCTTGTCGAAACTTGACTTTGGAGAGTGAGACCCGTGAATAGTATGCAAGAGACCATTTTGGATTGACTTGCAGGGTCCCATTGTTCAGGAAGCAAGCTTTTTAGTCTCTGCTGCCTGAGGCTTCATTTTGCAAGTTGAGACGAATCGGGAATTTTCCGCGGAGACACTGGTTTCTCTGCGAGCCGACGCGAATCAGGAGGCTCTCGTCAAGGAGTGTTTGTATCCGTGAGTCGAGGAGTTTGCTAGGGATTATTTGTTTCTTCGGAGTTGGACTGAACCGTCGAGATTTGGTTTCGTCTTTTGGCGGAGCCTGTTGGGAAAGTACGGTTCCCTCTTTGTTTACGCCCTTGGATTGTATACAGGGATCGATGTGATCTTAACTGTAGGGCCAAAGTTTTATCATCATTTTTTTTGTTTTATCTCCGCGATACTCTATCTTTCAGCTTTTATATCGCGAAGGTCGCGATTGCCCAATCATTTCGGCTATTTTTCGCGGTGCCCAATCATTTCGGCTATTTTGCATGCATGCATTTCTACTTGCTGCTTTTTATTGTAAGTTGCCCTATCATTTCGGCTATTTCGTATGCATGTGTGACCTATTGGCTTTTTGTTGTAAACCAGTTTCGGCATCAGCACCGCTACAACTGGGATATTGCCAGGAGCGAATCATCATTTGCCTCTGTCGATGTCGAACAAAGGTGGCTTAGCGACCAGGGTTAGGATCCTGTCGGCTAAGGTTTTTGACTTCATGAGCCGTAAGGGTTTCACGAAGTTATTTCTCCCTACAAGTCGTGAGGATCTTGTAGGTGTATTTTCTCCTTAGGACTCGTGAGGATTCCTAAGTGTTCGTTTCCTCTGTAAGTCGTAAGGATCCTACAGGAGGGTTTTCTCCTCATAAATCGGGAGGATTTACAAGGGTTGTTTAACATGGGAACATATCCCCAGTCACGGATGAGACTTGGTTAGGGAAATGTTTATTCGCGTCCGTGGATTGTATACAAGGGTCAGTACTGAGCCACTTGTAGGGCAATATCGGAAGTTGTGGGGGTTGCTTAAGCACAGGTTTAGATCTCTGTAACTTAAGACTTTCAACTCTTATGAGCCGTGAGGGTCCCATAAGAGAGTTCTCCTTACGAGTCGTGAGGATCTCGCAAGTGTATTTTCTCCTTAGGAATCGTGGGGATCCCTAAGTGTGCTGCTCCCTTGTGAGTTGTAAGGATCTCACGTGGGTGGTTTCTCCTTACAAGGTCGAGAGGACCCTATAAGTGTCTTTTAACGAGGTTGCGCCATTTCGGGTTTTCACAAACACTCGCCGGTAGTCCTGCTGTTTTTACTCACGGAGCCCTTTCGGGTTTTCATCCATGCCCATTTTGCTTATGGACATACCGTTTTTTTTTTATTCTTTTTATTTTCTTTTCCTCTCTCTTTTTTTTACGAGGTCGCGCCCTTTCGGGTTTTCACGAACACTCGCCGGTAGCCCTGCTGTTTTTACTCACGGAGCCCTTTCGGTTTTCATCCGTACCCTTTTTGCTTATGGACATACCGTTTTTATTTATTATATTTTTTCTTTATTTTTTTTATATCAGCCTATGGATGCTGCGGTATTAGTTTAAAGACGTTTCGGTCTGCTATTAGTTTACGGACATTTCGGTCCGTCATGGAGAAGGCCGGCTACTGCTTATAAAGCTTGAGCTTAGGAAGATAGCGAGCGGACATAGTCGTCGTCATCTATCATTGACCTAGGCCATGGATCATTAAGCGTAGTATCTCTTTAGGAAGCGACCGTTTATTGGCCTGAAAGGCCTTTTACCGTGCATGTCCATGAGTAGATAGGCCCCACCCTGGTAGATCTTATCTATGATGTACGGGCCTTCATAGTTTGGCTCGAACTTTCCTCGCTTGGTGCGATTTGGAATCATAGGCCTTTTGACCACTAGCACAAGTTCGCCTTGGCGGAATGTCCTCGGTCGGGTCAATCTTTCATATGAGCGCGTCATCTTTGCTTTATAAGCTTCCAGATTTTGCTGTGCTATGAGCCGGGTTTCATCAAGGGCGTCAAGCTCCTCAAGCCGAAGGTGAGCATTTTCTTCGTCCGTTAGCTCATAGTGGACTGCCACTCGTAGAGAGGGTAATTCTATCTCGAGAGGGAGTACTGCTTCTGTACCGAATACCAATGCATATGGCGTTGCGTTCGTGGCCGTTTTAAACGTAGTTCGATACGCCCAGAGAGCTTCTTGCAGTCTTTCATGCCAGTCTTTCTTATTTCGTGACACCGTTTTCTTCATGATCTTCGTCAAGGTCTTGTTGAAGGCTTCAGCTAGACCATTAGCTCGCGGATTATAAACTGAGGAATATCTCCAGTCTATATTATGCTGTTGCGGGAAGCGACTGATTTTGTGGCTTCTGTAGGCTGGCCCGTTATAGGAGATGATTCGTCTTGGCGTTCCAAACCGATATATGACATGCGTCTTGAAGAAATGGAGGATATTCTCCGTCTTTACTTCCCTCAGCGGTACCGCTTCTGCCCACTTAGAGAAGTAGTCAGTCGTCGCTAGGATGAAACGATGTCCTCTAGACGATGCTGGTTCGATGGGGCCGACTATATCAGTCCCCCACATTTCGAATGGCCAGCTAGCCACCGTTGGATGTAGTAGATTCGGATGCTGATGGATGAAGTCCCCATGAATTTGGCATGAATGGCATTGCTTCGCATATTCGAGGCAGTCCTGGATCATTGTGGGCCAATAGTAGCCCATCCGTTTGATCTTCAACTTCATCTTTGGGCCCGCTTGGTGAGAACCGCAGAGTCCGTCGTGAACTTCCTGGATGACTCTTTTCGCTTCGTCAGGTCCTAAACATCTCAGCCACAGAGAATCAAACGACCTCTTGTACAGAGTATCACTGACAAAGGCGAAAGACAGAGCTCGTTTCATAAGCTGATGTCTTGTGGACGCTTCTTCAGGCATTCGGTGGGACCTAAAGTAGTCTATGAAGACTTCTCTCCAATCCTCAGCCTTTTTCCGGTCTTTTACTTGCAGGGTCGTTTGCTCAGTCGCTCCCTTCTCTTCGGTTGATTCCGGAGATATTTCTGCTGGGGCAAGCACTTGACGGCTTTGTACCATGATTCTAACGTCATCGAGATTCTCGTCAGCCAGTTCTTTAGCAAGTTTGGCCAATGCGTCTGCTTTGCTGTTTTCCGCGCGCGGTATGTTCTCCAAAGTATAAGAGGGTATTTGGGTCAACAATTGTTGCACCTTTTCGCCGTACCTCACCAACTCCGGTTTGCACGTTTGGTAGTCGCCGTTTACTTGACTAACGACCAGCTGGGAGTCTCCGTATATGAGGAGGTTTTCAATTCCCATGTCGATGGCGATCTCGAGGCTTGCTATCAGGGCTTCGTATTCGGCTTCATTGTTTGTCCTCGGCTCTGTTAGGGAGAAAGCAAAGCGCATTATCCCTCCTTGTGGAGTTACAAAGATGAGCCCTACGCCCGATTTGATTATAGGGGTGCTTTGTTTGCGCTTCTTCATGGAAGATGCGCCATCGAAATAAAGTTCCCATTGGGTATCACCACCGTCGATCGTGTCAAACGCATGTTCGTCTGGTAAATCGCAGCTTAGAGGAGAATCGGCGGGTATCGGATGCTCAGCAAGGAAGTCGGCGATGGCCTGGCCTTTCACTGCCTTGAGAGGTTGATACGTTATCGAGAACTCCATCAAGAGCAGAGCCCATTTAGCGAGTCGACCTGTCAGTATGGCCTTTGACATTAAATACTTAAGAGGGTCCACCTTCGAAATGAGACGGACCTCATGCGCCAAGGCATAGTGCCCGAGCTTTGTTATCGCGAAGATCAACGCTAGGCAGTGTTTTTCAATGGGGGAGTAGTTGCTTTCTGCCCCCAGTAGAACTCGACTTAAGTAGTAGAGTGCTCTTTCTTTCCCTTGATCGTTCTCTTATGCCCATAATGCGCCTAAGGAACTTTCAAGGGCGGTTGTATAAAGAATGAGGGGTTTTCCCTTGACCGGAGCAGCCAACACTGGCGGGTTCTGCAGGTATTGCTTGATCTCGTCTAGTGCGCTTTGACATTTTTGGTCCCAGATGAACGGGGTTTCCTTCTTCATCAGGCGGCTGTAAGGACGGCACTTTCCTGAAAGGTTGGCTATAAATCGCCGTATATACGCGAGCTTTCCTTGGAGAGACCGCAGCTGTTTGAGATTCCTTGGCGGAGGCATTTCCATGATCGCCTTGATCTTAGACGGATCTATTTCAATACCTCGTTGTCGAACGATGAATCCCAGGAATTTGCCTGAGGAAACTCCGAATGCACACTTGAGCGGGTTCATTTTCAAGTTATATTGTCGAAGGCGTTGAAATACAGTCTTCAAATGCTCGAGATGTTCCTCGTATGATTTGCTTTTAACCACGAGATCGTCGATATAGCATTCGACGATTTCGTGTATAAGGTCATCGAAGATCTTCGTCATGGCCCTTTGGTAAGTGGCACCGGCGTTCTTTAATCCGAAGGGCATCACTTTATAACAGAATATTCCCGAAGGAGTCCTGAAGGCTGTGTGCTTATGGTCTTCGGGATGCATTTTTATCTGATTATAACCTGACGAGCCGTCCATGAAGGAGAAAACCTCATGAGTGGACGTATTGTCTATCATCAGTTCGGTGACTGGCACTGGAAAATCGTCCTTCGGGCAAGCTTTATTAAGATCCCGGAAGTCTACGCATATGCGCACTGTCCCATTTTTCTTCATCACTGGGACGATGTTAGCGATCCATTCAGAGTATTGAACCTCCTGGATAAAGCCAGAGTCGATCAGCTTCTTGACCTCGGCGTTGATACTCATCTCGAGCTCGAGCCGCATTCTCCTCGGCGCCTGTTTGACTGGCTTGATGTCCGGGGATATCGCCAATTTGTGTACAGCAATTTCTGGATCTAGTCCCAGCATTTCGGAATAGTTCCACGCGAAGCAATCTCTATGTTGCAGAAGCACATCCTTTAACGCAGCTACCCTTTCTTCAGATAGTAACTCGCTGATGAATGTCGGTCGCGGATCGTCTGCCGATCCCAACTCAATCTTCTTGAGGTTATCTGCAGTGGTATGGATTCCATCTTCCAGCTCTTTTGGCGCTGGTGGGAATTCTGAGATTATCTCGTCGCTGCTGTTTTCGAAGCACCAAGGGAGCTCATCTATGTCCTCGGGCTTTTCTTTTAATATTGTAATCATGTGACAGGTGCGAATTCACTTCCAATCCCAATGTGGAACTGGTTCTTCTTTCGTGGCCTTGGGCTCGTGGTTCTGTGGCGGCGTTACCTTCCAGTTGTCAGACAGAGCGAACTTGCTGAGCTGGTGCTGATCTTTGACCCAGTTCTTAAAGGTGAAGCAGTCTTCGAGCGGGTGCCCTATTACTCGATGGTAAGAGCAATAGTTTGGGTCAGAGACTTCGCTTGCTTGTTCGGGGTGCTTGGACTCCGGCAGTGTGAGCATCTGATGTTTTAGAGCAAGCTCAAGTATCCTCCTCGTCTTATCCCGAGGAAAAGAGTATGCTCGACTCATTTTCTTCATGAGGGAAAGATCAATAATGCTCGCCTCCCGTTTGCGTGACTTCTTAGCCCTGCTTTGTTGCTGTTAAGCGTCTTTTTGGCCTTTCGACTTATTTCTGCTTTTGCGCCGAGCTTTCTTTATAACAGGTTGACAAGGAGCGGCATTTTCATCCTTTACGGCCTGTTGGAGAAGGCGTTGCGTCTTGGCTTTCTCGTAGATGGTCGTCTCGCGGTTGTGATCATCTCGGACTTTTTGACCAGCTTTCTTTATAAGTTTGTCCATTTGTTCCTCAAACGACGGACTGGGCTCCTTTGCATCTGGAACTTTCACTGGCTTAGGATTAGCGTCCTCCCATTGAGTATCCGCTTCTTCATCAAGGTCATACACGACGTAGCAGCCGGGTAGTAACTCTCGTTTCTTTGACCGGATGTATCCAAGCCCTTTTGCTTCCATTCTCCCGTTAGGCAGTTTGCGTTAAGTCCCGGGGACGTTCCAGACCCTGTCATAGAATTTGGCCTTTCTAACGGTCTGTTTGAAGGGTATCCCCTGGCGTTTCAGCAGCTTTTTCAAACCTTCCGTATAATATCTGGGGAGACGGATAGGCTGAAGCCTGTCGAGCGTAGAATCCGCGCCATGCCAGATTTCTTTTTCTACCTTGGTTTCTTCAGAGCGGTAAAACAGAATTGCCTTCTCGCTCTCTCGCCTGGGAGGGATATAGAATGTCCGCAACTCTTCTACACTGTAGATATTAAGTGCATCCAGTTCTTTATGGTGTTTAAGCGGCACTATGGCGACTTGTAGACTTTGCTCTTCGTCAACGGACGCTTGTATTGAAGGTCGAGCAGAGAATACAGCATGGACTTCATCTTCCGAGTCGCTGCCAAAGATCAATGTGGGAGCCGATGGTCCCGGCTTGTTGTGTTGGGGTGGACCCGGATAAACTATCTCCTCTTCCTCCTCAGTATCACTGCCGAAGACAGGGATGGTAGCGTTAGTTTTATTCTCCGGCTTGTGACACTTCTCTGTGTCTTCGAAATCCGGTAAGAAGTATTTGGCATCTTCATATTTGCGGACCTCGTTTACAGAGAACGGGTTCAGTTCTCCCGTCACGGTATACTCGAAACCATCCTTAAAATATTTCATACACCGATGCTGTGTAGAAGGGATGATGTTGTACTCGTGTAACCATGGTCGGCCGAGCAAAGCGTTGTAGCATGTCTTGGCGTCTATGACGTGGAACTTAATGTCTGTGACGAGTAGCCCGAAGCGTAGCGTCAGTATCACAGATCCAAGAGTCTTTGACGATTGGGAATCGAACCCGGAGATGGTGATCTTGTCCCGAGCAAGGTGCTGGACGCTCATGCAGATTTCCTTCAACACCCGCACGTTGAGTAGGTTAACAGATGATCCGTTATCGATCAGGATTTTGCCTATCTTTATATCATGGCAGTATCCCGAGACATAGAGAGGGCGATTGTGTTCGCACGTCCCAAGTAGAAGGTCTTCATCGCCAAAAGTAACATCGGCCGTGTGCACTTCCTCCAATTCATCCTTCATCTTTTCCTCAGCCAGGCATGCTTGGAATTGTTCTGGGTCTTGGAGCGCCTTAATTAACGAATCTCTCGCCTCTTTTGATAGCAAAAGGGCGTCAAGAATACTGAGCTGTCAGGGCAGCTTCCTCAGATGTGCTAAGACGTTGTAATCCACCTTATTCTTCTTTGGTGGGTCTTTGGCAGCTAGCTCTTCCACCACTTGGTCATCTAAGACAATATCTTCAGTGGCCTTTTCTTTCCCTTTATCTTTTTTGTTCGAGGGTCCGAGGTTCTTTTCGGGCAGCGTGCGATTACGTAGCCGGATATTTTCGCAAACCTTCGGTTCTTTTTCTTTTCTCGAGGCGGACTCTTTAAAGAGAGGGGCAAGTTCTAACTCTTCATCAGAATCACTCCCGAATGTGGGCACTTATGATCTACCGGTGTTAACCATTCAACAATCGCCAGCAGTTCTTTTAAGCCCTTCAGTCATATTTCTTTGCTCTCGACGAGTTTTACGCTTTTCCCGCTTAAAGTGTTGTCGATGAGCAACATATCCTTGCCACCACCTATTGAAAGCTTTGCATTCTTGAGTGGGGTGCGAAATCTTTTGATGATATAAGCAATAGGAGGGGTGCGTTTCCATTTCACCAGTGATGTTTCCGTCAGAGGATGGTAGCTTCATGCCCATTGATATGGCCTTAGCAAACTTTTTTCTCATCTTGAATTGGCTTTTGTCGGTAGCGGAAGTGTTTAGCTCCAGCGGGATCGTCTCAGCTCTTTCATCAAGTCGCTGGCGCTTGGCCCTTTCAAATATAGCCGCCTCGCGCTCCCGATCAGCTTTACTTTTCAACCGAGCTTCATTAAGGAATGCGTCAATTACTTGATCTGATGGCCCCAGAACTTTTGGTTCAGGATCTGCCCCTAGCTTTTCGGTGCAAGGAGTCTCCTCATCGTTCGTGATCGAATGGGAAATCATATGACAGCTAGCCACATATTCCTCGGATTCATCCGATGAACTTTTTCCCTCATCTTCTTCTTGAAAGACGTGATTGAGGAACTCTTGGAGCGTAATGGGAGTCCGTGCCTTTTGGTTGTATTCATCCAACGCGTCAATTTGCTTTTGTAAGTCCGTGCGCTTGTCGCCAGGCTTCACGGGCTTCTTAGATTTCTTCTTCTTCTTTTTCGAAGATTTTGACGGCTGGCTGCAAGTGCTTGAACCACCACCATCGGTCTTTAGAGTTGGACGTGGCTTCAACATCCCTTCAATGACCTGCGGTTCCAACGGGTTCTTCCACTTGATCACTGGACATGTCTGAAGATCGTTTAGCATCCTCTTTGTCTTGGCTGATAATACAACCTCCCAAGGAGCTTCTTCAATGACGGAGCATGTTGCCCCCGGCGTATTCGTCCCCTTAGAGGTGTGGGGCTGCGGGGGATTCACCTTCCATTTGTCAGATAATGCGAACTTGCCCTGTCGGTACTGGTTTTCAAGCCAATTCTTGAAAATGTAGCAATCTTCGATCGGATGGTCTAGTACTCGATGATAAGGACAGTAGTTGGGCTCGTTGACATCACTTGGTTGCAACGGACGTTTTGGATCCGGCAGATTTATGAGTCTATTGCGCAACGCCAGCTTGAATAACCTCCTCGTTTTATCGCGGGGAAAGGAATAAGGACGTCCCATCCTATCCTCAAGGGGTACGTACGGGCGTATATTACTTTGACGAGCAACCGGCTTCGAGTCGCTCGGTTGTTGTTGAGCATTAGCGACGACGATCGCTTTTCCCTTCCCTTTGTCATTTCGGGAGTCCGGCCTTGAAAGAGGGGGTTTATGGCCTATCTGATCCATCTGCGCTAGCTTGTCAATCAAAGCCTGGAAGGTAGTTGGCTTGAAAAATATCATAAATTGCGAGATGGTTGCTTGTGGATCAAGGGTTCCCACAAACATACCCACTGCGGGAGCTTCTTCAATACACTGCTCACACTTCGACCATAAGTTCCGCCATCGTATAGCGTACTGAACCCACGTCTCGCCGGGTTTTACCTTGGTGTTAATCAGTGCCGTCATCGGGGTACGTTCACTGGCGCTTGCAAAATGCTGAGTAAACAGCAGCTCCATCTCCGCGAAGGTTTTAATAGAGTCGTTCGGGAGCTCAGAGTACCATTCGAACGCCGTATCTGATAAGCTTCCAACAAACTGGCGAAGCAACAGCTTGTCATCACCGCCGGTGTTGCCGCAGAGTGCCCTGAACTGGGCAACATGCTGATGAGGATTGCCCGTCCCCTTGTAGACATGGAACTTGGGAATTGTGTAACCGGGTGGGTACTTGATTTGATCGTACCAACTTGGATATGGCCGCCCCGTTTTTACGACCTGACTGGCCGCTTCGGTCGCATGATGAACCCGTATTTGCTGGGCGATGTACTCATCCAAATCAGCTTTGGAGATTGTATCCTCCTTGGCCATCGACAGAGCTGGTGGAGGATTTGATGTTTCTCCCCTATCGTCTCCAAGGACGATCGGGGGCTCTTCAGCCGGAGGATCTTGTTGTATCATCATCCCTATCATGTCTTGGAAGAGGAGGCCCATACGCTGTATGTTGGCTGCTTGTTCAGCAGCCTCTTTGTCCTTCTTCTCCAATATCCGACGAAGGAATTCGGCGTCGGTTTCTTCCTCTTGGCGTTCATCCGAGGACGTTTCAAGGTTTTCTTTTGGCCCTGTAAGTGCGGCCATAGCGTTCATCATTTCTTGGAGCTTCTGCTGCTGCTCCTGAGCCTTGGTCACTGACCTCGTTTGCGGTCTATGACCTGTTGATATGCGGCTATCCTCCTTTCCCGATGCCACATAAACTGTATGAATTATCACGCCCCCTGACTTAGGGCGTTTAAGCTCACCACCTTTGACATTTGTAGCCGGCACGAGGGTTTTCTCCGGCCTTCTTCTTTTGTGGGCCGTTGAAGTTGAAGGGGCCGTTGCAGTGGGCATCTTGGTGATCGTTGTCCTCTGCTGTTTAATAGGACGGTCCTTTTCTTTTTGCACCTTCATCTTCTTTCGTTGACGGAAGTGATCCGTGTCGATCACGGAGTCTTGAACCCTCCTCCAAACTCCATAAATTCTTGAGGACAGCCGTTAAGGGGGCTGTTCTTGCTTTGTTTCTGGGACTCTCTCCGCAGGTGGAGGAGATCTTTTCAGTGTAGCGGTTGGAGAATTCTTCCGTACCCTCCTCAGCAGTTCAAAACTGTTTCTAGTTGGAACAGCAGTGTTGACTTCCACCACTGGAGCCGGTGGAGTTAGCCCTGAGGGGGAGTTGCCCCCTGCCTTCCTCACTCGCTGCCAATGGCGACGTCGAGCATGACGAGCCGTTGGGACTGGCTCGGAGATTGAGACATCTTCTTCTTGCCCCCTGTCCGAATGAGGCGCCGCCGGTGTTAACCTCTTAAAGACTGAGGTTTCTTTTGAGGGGTGATATTTAACCTGTCGAAGACAGATCCTCGGGCAGGGGCAAGAGCAGGAATCGTTAGTCTTGAAAAGACTGACTCTCTGACAGGGGAAGCCGCCTTGACGACTTCTGAAGCAGCAGTTATTGCCTTCCTTGGGACAGCCAATTTAGAGTTCTGATTTAGCCTGGTGAAAACAGAGGCTGTCGTTTTGGTAGTGGGCGACCCGTTGACAGAGGTCGTCGTAGCAGTGAGCCGGTCAAAGACCGACTTCTTGTTCACTTCCGGTGCCGGTATTGGCGCAGAGAAGCTTGTAGGTGGGATCATGGTCCCGAAGAACAAGCCAGTGGTGGCTTGGGTCACTTGGTCTACTGGCAGGGTGAGGAAGGAAGCCGCTTGGGGCCCATATGCTACACCTCCCAGTGAGGTGGAGCGTCCGTTGCAGTGGCACTTCGAGCAGTTGGTGCAATTAGAGGCCATTGAATCTTGAGTTCTGCGCCAGGAAACAGACCAAATCTTAGTAACTTGAAATCCGAAGGCAACAATTTAAAAAACCGCGATTGGTTCGCGAAGACGACACATGAAGTGTAGAGTGGAAAGAGGAAGAGGTCCCACCGGGCATGCCAGAATCTGTTCCCCTCCGAAAGACGGCACACAGGACCGCGATGTCCTGACGCTGAGATTCGGGACAGATGCTATTTGGTTTTATCCGTCCACCTCTCCGAAGATGCCAAGTTGATTTATGGCACCGTGTATCGGAGGTTTAGACGGATGCGGCCGATGCAGCAGACTTCGTCAGATTCCCCCTCGCTTGAGGGGTTTTTGATTGTGGGGACGCTCTTCCCTGCAGGCGCAAGCCCCTGCAGTTAATTACGCTACCGCATCGCGGTAACAACTTTCTCCTTCTCTAGAATTTCACTTCGTGTCGTGTGTGTTTGTTTTGTTTGTGGTTGCTCGTGGATTGTATACGGAGACTAAGTAATGCCGTCGCCCGTAGGACGTGGATTAGTCCAAATCTGTATTTACTTAGATTTGGGTTTGGTGCTTTTAGTTTAAGGATACATTAGCCGTATTGCGGCTAAGATCAACTTAAACGTTCGTTAAGGATACGTTAGTCCTGTTTGGGACTAAGATCAACTTAACGTGATAATCCATTTAATATCTGGCCATCGGGACTCGTCACCTCTCTAACGTCGTTGAAAGATTACAACGGCAGATGTCAGAGGAGTTCAGAGATGTACCCTTGAACCAAGGTTGATTTGGAGTTTTATAGTCCGTTTGAATGTTTAAGGATACGTTAGCCGTGTTTAGGGGCTAAAATCAACTTAAACGGGATCGTTTAGATCCGGCAAAAGAGCATTTGGAGGCTCTATTGTTCCAGTTTAGGGACGTAGTGGTCCGTATTCCAGTTTAGGGACATAGTGGTCCATCGCCAGTTTAAGGACGTAGTGGTCCGTCGCCAGTTTAAGGACGTGGTGGTCTTTTAGTTTAAGGACGTCTCGGTCCGATATTAGTTTAAGGACGTCTCGGTCCAATATTAGTTTAAGGACGTCTCGGTCCAACATTAGTTTAAGGACGTTCCGGACCACGAGTTTAAGGACCCCACAGTCCATATCCATATGTGGTCGTTGGGACCCGTCGCCTCTCTACGTCGTTGAAGGATTACAACGATAGGTGTCAGAGGAGTTCGGAGATGTACCCTCGAACCGGAGGTAAATTGATTTGAGAGAGCATTTGTGCTCAGTTCAATTTAATTTAAGGACTTACGGCCAGAATTGGGCTAAGTTCAGTTGAAAATGTTCAACATTTTATTTGCATTTGGCCTGTTAGGCCTTTACTGGGGCTCTGCTCCTATTTAATAATGCATGGCGTTTTTGTTTGGTCTATTAGACCTTTATTTGGGCTCTGCCCTTTTATAAATGATGCACAGCATCTGTTTTTTTTATTTGGGCTCTGCCCTTTTTAAAGTAATGCACTGCATTTAATTTGGCTTGTTAGGCCCTTTTTAATTGGGCTTGGCCCTTCTGTAAATAATGCAGTGCATTAATCATCTGATAGTGGCTTGTCAGGCGCTTTGCGCCAATTATTGAGCGCAAGCGCTTGTGATGAGGACACGTGTCCTGCTCTGGTGAGCGCAAGCGCAATAGCGCAGTGCGCTGCGCTAGTGTGTTGCGCTGTTGCGCTGCTGACACGTGGCGCGCTCTGGTGAGTTGCGCCAAGTCCAGAGAGCGAAGCTCTATTTCAAGAGCGCGTAGCGCAAGTTGTTCTGTGGCTGACACGTGGCGCTCTCCTAAGAGCGCAACAGCGCAGTATAAAAGTGCAAAGCACTAAGAATCTTTTAGATATCAAGAACAGAAGTGCAAAGCACTATTTGATTTCTTGATCTAACTTAGATCAAAGAAAATATAAGTTTTTCTTGTTTTTCTTATCTCAAAGAACCAAAAGTTCATAAAAGTGCAAAGCACTTTTTTTGTTTTATTTATTCATTTATTTAGTTATGTTTAAAGATCAATGATCTTGCTTTTAGATCACTGATCTGTTCATAAGAGAATTTTCTCTTCTTTTCAAGGTTTTTACCTTCTGTTGTTCTTGAGGAGTTCTCGAGAGTTCTCTTCTTTTTTTTTAAAGATGTTGATGCCTTTGAATTGAGGTCTGGGGTCCTTTTTATAATGCCCATAAATTAGTTAAATTTGTTAAAGAGATCTTTCTCTGAGTGATTTGGGGAATTTTCCCCACCGTTGGATCTTTGATCCAAGGGCCTCTGTTTTACAGAAGAAAATCTTCTTGTTTTAACAAGAACAGAAAAGATTTCTTTAGAATTTTAATTCTGTTTGGCGCAGATGCCCCAGCGCGTGACACGTGTCGTGCAGCGCACAGCGCAGCGCTAGCGCATCTGCGCTGACACGTGTCGCGCAGCGCACAGCGCAGCGCAACTGCGCTAGCGCATCTGCGCTGACACGTGTCGCGCAGCGCAGTGCTTGCGCAACTGAAGCGTTGCTTCCTTTAATTTTTACTTAAAATAGAGTTTTGCTCTGATTGGGCGCACTGCCTTGGGCGCTGCGCTGACGTATCTGCGCCAGACACGTGGCGCGTCGCGCGCAGCGCAAAGGATCTAAAGCGTTGCTTCATTTGTTAAAATTTAGATTTTCAAGATAGAGCTTTGCTCTGATTGGGGGAATCGAAAGCGTTGCTTCCCCTGAGATATCTTTTCATCTCCTCTTTTCAAGTCAAACTTGTATTTCTTCGAAATTTCGATTTCCCGGGTCTTGGAAATAATTCCACTGCGCACAGAATTTTCTGTGTTTGGGTCTATATATAACTCAAGGCCAAGCCATTTATTTTCTCACCTTCAGAGAACTTCTTCGATCATGGCTTGCAACCGTCCTCACGCCCGCCGACAACCGTGGGAAGTGCCGATCCGGGACATCGTTCCCCGTTTTGCTGCGCGCTTGGTGGACTCCTCTTTTTCGGACGAGCAGTGCGATGCTGCAATGTACGAGCTTTCGACTCGTGTGGGGTCTCCTCTTCCCCCGGGTTCCATTTGGCTTCGGATGATCCTTGCCTCAGTGCTCGCCGATATTCCCCCTCCTCCGGCGGAGATGTCCTCGGCAATGCTTGATGTGGCTGAGGATAAGATCGAGAGCTTTTTCGAAGCGCTCTTGATCACTAAAGCCCTGAGGGACTGCTCTTTCCACTTGCTGAGCCAGATACGGGCTCGCCGGGTTGTCATTGCCACCTTTTCCAAAGAATGTGGCGACGATCGTTGGATGTCTTCTTCTCGGGAGGATCGCCGCTTCAACGTGGCGGAGAAGGCAGAAATGGAGCTGGGGAATCTCTTTTTTATTTTTGCGAACCCTTGTCTTTCCGATCCCACATTTGGTGATCTCTTTTAAATGTAATAATAAACAAATGTTTTAATTAAGTATTTTATTATCTGTTAAGTGTTCTTTTTACTTTAGCTCTCTGTTGTGCTTGTGCATCGTATGATTTTAATTTGTTATTATCAAGTGCATGTAATTTTGCATGGATAAATTGCCTTTGGCACTTACCCCCTTCTTCTGCGCTAGCGCAGTTGCGCTGACATGTGTCGCGCAGCGCACAGCGCAGCACACAGCGCAGCGCAACTGCGCTGCCACGTGTCGCACAGCCCAGAGCGCGGCGCGGCGCTTCCTTTAACAGAGCTTTGCTCTAATTGGGCGCGCCTTCTTGGACGCTACGCTAACGTATCTGCGCCAGACACGTGGCGCGTCGCGCGCAGCGCAAAGGATCTGAAGCGTTGCTTCATTTATTAAAGTTTAAATTTTCAAAGCAAAGCTTTGTTTCTGATTGGGGGAAGATGAAGCGTTGCTTCATCTCCCGCCTCGGAATTTGAACAGAGCTTTGCTCCGATTGGTAAACAGTTGGTGAACAACAACTCCATTTCCGCGAAAGTTTTGACGGAGTCATTTGGAAGTTCGGAGTACCACTCGAATGCCGTCTCCGATAAGCTGCCAACGAATTGGCGAAGTAAGAGCTTATCATCGCCGCAGGTGTTGCCACAAAGAGCCCTGAACTGGACGACATGTTGATGGGAATTGCCTGTCCCCTTGTATAAATGGAATTTCGGGATCGTGTAGCCCGGCGGGTACTTTATCTGATCATACCAGCCTGGATACGGTCGCCCAGTTCTGATAACTTGGCTAGCCGCTTCATTTGCCTGGTGCACTCGTATTTGCTGAGCAATATAGTCATCCAGGGCGGCCTTAGAAATAGTTTCCTCCTTGGCTGCTGAAAGAGCCGGAGGTGGGTTCGATGTTTCTCCTCTGTCATTTTCAATAATGACCGGAGGGTCTTCCGCTGGGGAATCCGGCTGTAACATCATCCCGACCATGTCCTGGAAGAGAAGCGCCATTCGTTTTATGTTGGCAGCTTGTTCTACAGCTTCTCTGTCCTTCTTTTCGAGGACTCTGCGTAGGAAGTCAGCATCGGTTTCTTGCTCATGGCGCTGCTCCGATGACGCCTCCGGGCTTTCTTTTGGTCCAGGGAGTGCAGCCATTACAGTCAGCATCTCTTAAAGCTTCTGCTGTTGTTGTTCCTGGGCCCTTATTATTGATTGGGTAAGCGGTCGATGGCCTGTCGAAATGTGGCTTTCTTCTTTTCCAGAAGCCATGTAAACAGTGTGTGCCATCATGCCCCCAGACTTAGGGAATTTGGGCTCAGCGTTTTTACGATTTGCCGCAGTCACAGAGGCTTTCTTCGGCCTCTTTTTCTTTTGAGCAGTTGATGTTGAGGGGGTCGTTGCAGCGGGCACCCAGGTGGTTGTCGTCCTTTGTGGCTTGCCAGGACGATTCTCTTCCTGCTGGACCTTCAGCTTCTTCTGTTGACGGGGATAGTCTTGATCAATCACCGACTCTTGAACCCGTCACCAGATTTTGTAAACTTTGGAGGACAGCCGTTGAGGGGGATGATCTGGCTTTGCTTCTGTGACATTCTCCACCGGTGGAGGAGATTTTTTCAGTACGGCAGTAAGAGAGTTCCTGCGCACCTTGTTCAGCAGTTCAAAGCTGTTCCCGGTTGGAACAGCAGCATTGACTTCCACCGTCGGGGCTGGTGGAGTTAGACCAGAGGGGGAGTTGCCCCCAGCCTTCCTTACTCGGCGCCAGTGACGACGTCGAGTGTGTCGAGCCGATGGTGTGGTTCGGCTATGGGGATGGTTTTATCTTGCCCCCTGTTCAGATGAGGCGCCGCTGGTGCCAGCCTCTTGAAGACTGACGTCTTTTGAGTAGTGGTATCCAATCTGTTAAAGACAGACCTTCGAGCAGGAATTAGAGCCGGAATAGTCAGTCTTGTAAAGACCGACTCTTTGGCAGGAGAAGCCGCCTTGATGACTTCAGGAGCAAAGATGGCTATCTTCTTTGGGATGGCCACTTCAGGTGTCATGGGCTTCTTGGCAGGCCCATCAGAGTTCAGGATCAGTCTGGTGAAGACCGAGGAATTGGAACTGGATGACCCGTTGAGAGGGGCCGTGGTAGTAGCAAGCCGATCAAAAACCGACTTCTTGGGAGCTTCCGGTGCTGGCATAGGAGCGCTGAAGCTCGTTGGCGGGAGCATGGTCCCGAAAAACAATCCTGTGGTGGCTTGGGTGACCTGTTCCACCGGCATCGTGAACAGGGACGCCGCTTGAGGCCCGTAAGCTATGCCTCTAGATGAGGCGGAGCGTACGTTGCAGTTGCAGCTGGAACACTTCGAGCAGGTGAACGCCATTGATCCTTACTTTCTGCACCAGGCAAAACACCAAATCTCAGTATCTCGAACCCAAGGGAAACCATTAGAAAACCGCGATTCGTTCGCGAACACGACACACGAAGTGTGGAGTGGAAAGAGGAAAAGGTCCCACCGGGCGTGCCAGAATCTGTTCCCCTCCGAAAGACGCGGCGGACGTCTTGCCTGAAATTCGGGGCAGATGCTAATTGGTGCTATCCGTCCACCTCTCCGAAGATGCCAAGTTGATTTATGGCACCATATATCGAAGGTTTAAATGGATGCGACCGATATAGCAGACTTTGTCAGATTCCCCCTCGTTTGAGAGGTTTTTGATTGTGGGGACGCTCTTCCCTGCAGGCGCAAGCCCCTGCAGTTAATTACGTTACCGCATCGTGGTAACAACTTTCTCCTTCTCCAGATGGTCACTTCGTGTCGTGGGTGTTTGTTTTGTGTTTGGTTGCCCGTGGATTGTATACGGAGACTAGGTTATGTTGTCGCCCGTAGGGCGTGGACCAGTCCAAATCCGTATCTTCTTAGATTTGGGTTTGGGGGTTTGGGTTTAAGGATACGTTAGCCTCATTTGGGACTAAGATCAACTTAAACGTTTGTTAAGGATACATTAGTCTAATTTTAGATTAAGATCAACTTAACAGGATCGTTTAGATCCAACAAGAGTTGTTTAGTTTAGGGACATTGCGGTCGATTAGTTTAAGGACATTACGATCCATTGTTAGTTTAAGGACATCTCGGTCCATTGTTAGTTTTAAGACATCACGGTCGAGGTTAAGGACATCATAGTCCGTGGATTTAAGGAATCCACAGTCCAATGTTAGTTTAAAGACATCACGGTCGAGGTTAAGGACATCATAGTCCATGGATTTAAGGACTCCACAGTCCGGTGTTAGTTTAAAGACGTCACGGTCGAGGTTAAGGACATCATAGTCCATGAGTTTAAGGACTCCACAGTCCGTGAAATGTATGGTTGTCGGGACCCGTCACCTCTTTGAAAACATTGAGGAATTACAACGATAAATATCAAAGGAGTGAAGAGATGTACCCTTGAACCAAGGTGGATTAAATGATCTGTAGCCCAGTTTGGAACTAAGACCAATTAATTATATTATGAGCACAATAGCTCAGTTAAGTCTGAATTGAGGACTTATGGCCAATTTGGGCTAAGTCCAATCAAGTTAAAAATGTTTAACATTCGTTTTGGGATGTTAAGCATTTGTTTGGGCTTGACCCTTTTAACCATGCGGAGCATTGATTTAAATTCTGACAATGTTTGTCATTTATTGAATGCTAAGCATGCATCATAGCTCTAGGGCTTATCTAAAGAACAATTTATGTTCTGCTTAAGCGCGCATAAAAGTATATAGCGCGCTTGGTACTAGCGCCAGTCGATGAGCGCAGTGCGCTATGGTTAAAGCGCTAGTGCGCTTGGCGTTTTGCACCAGATGTTAAGCACTGATGCGTTTAGCGCTTTGCGCTAAGTGAAGAGCGCTGATGCGCTATAATTGAAGCGTTGAGGCGCTTGGTGCTGGTGCCATATAATGAGCATAAAGCGCTTTAGTAATGCAGCACACACGTGAGGAGCACGTGGCACACTTAGCGCTGAGTGCTAGCCAATGAGCGCGGTGTGTTGTGCTTGAAGTACTATTGCACTGCAGCGCTTTGCGCCAGATGAAGAGCACTAAGGCACTTTTAAATTAGGAGCGCTAAGGCTCTTCTTAGACTAATTTTGCGCTCTGAGGATTATCTTCTTTGATAAGAGACTTTGTCTCAAGATTCGAAGAACAAAGTTCTTAACTTATAGGAGATATTTCAATCTCTTTTTGATGAAAAGCTTTGCCTTTATGGCTCTGTGATCCTAAGAGAATTGAATAATTCTCCCCCCCTTTATAATGAGATATTCATGATCTCAGAAAGACAATTTGTCTTATAGATCTATGATCTGTGAAGTAAATACTTCTTTATTTTTATGATGAGATCTTTTTTTTTATCTCTTTATATAAAAGACCTTAGTTTTTATAGATCTATGATCTTTTAAGAAGAGAATTCTTCTCTTTAATTATGAGATGATTTCATCTTTTTGTTCATCACCATTCTTTTTACCTTGAAGAAAATATTCTTTTGCCGGGAGCTACTTCTTCTTTTTGAGACTTTCTCAAAGTTTATGGGGGGGTTCCTCTCTTTTAGACTTGAAGTCTTGGGTCCTTTATATAGGGGAAGCCGATTTGTTGAATCGGTTAAAGAGATTTATTCTCTGATTGATTTGGGAATTTCCCCACCGTTGGATCCTTGATCCAAAGGCTTCTGATTTACAGAAGATAATCTTTTTGTTTTAATAAGATTGAGAAATCTTTCCTTCTTTACAGAATTTGTTCTGTATTTTAGTGATTTTTAATCACCATTGGATCATTGATCCAACGGTGTTCCAAATTCAGGGCACAATCTTTTCTGTTTGGAAAGATTCAACAGAATTTTATTCTTGTTAACTGATGATTTAATCATATCCGTTGGATATTTGATTCAACGGTGAGGAACATTTAGTTCCAGCGCTAGCGCTTATGCGCCCATGGTGTGCTTTGCCCAAGGTGCGCTAATTGGAGCGCAGCGCTCTTAGCGCTAGCGCACACGTGCTTTGCACGTGGTGCGCTACTTGGAGCGCAGCGCACCTAGAGCTAGCGCCTATGTGCTTCGCACGGGGTGCGCTAGTTGTAGCGAAGCGCTTTTATAAAAGCACAGCTTTAATTCAAATTTTGAATTCTGAACAGAGCTTTGCTCTAATTGGGGAAACAGCTGTATTTGGAGAGCCATTATACAGAGTCCCTGGCCAGGGCAAGCGAGATTTACTGGTAGGTACTCCAGTAGTTTCTCAGGTGTTTTGGACTACACTCCGACACGACTTATACAGCTATTAGGGGACTGACGTTTATCTCCTCCCTAGGCCCGATATGCGATACTCTTAAACGATCAGACCGGACTGTACGGAGATTTTCACATTCTGGTCAGTAGGAGTTCGGATGGGTTTTTCCTCATCGGCCTTCTTATCAACATCTACGTGGGGACCGTTACTTATAGCTAGTACCGCTTGCGGCCAGTGGTTAAACCCAATGCCAGCGTAGTATCGAGTCTTTAGAGTCCCACACAGAGGGTTGTTTACCTTTGGACGAAACGAGGTAGAGGTCGTATGGTTTTACGACAGGGTTCGTTCACATACGCGTACTTATGCATGTTTGGTGTTCGGGCAGTAGATACTAGTGGGCTTTGGTTTAAGCCGGATCCTAGTATTGGATTTTGGATTGGTTTAGTCTCATTGTATTCGTATTTCTCAGAACACGGACACGGGTATTTACATACAGTTGACAGAGGCAGAAGAGGAGACACCTCATCAGGGTTTTGTCCATTGACTTGATCAAAACCATAATGAGAAGGAGGAAATTGATTAATAGTTTTAATTAGAGATAATTGTATCATGGCTAATGTTGGTTTGACCTTTTGACTTGTTGACCCATGTTGACTTAGATATTTTTGTTAAGCATGAGATATTTTCTTTGAGCATGCTTAGCATTAATTGTGACATGATAAAGGTCAAATCAATACACCATCACAATTATCTTAATTAATATTATTATTATCATATTTCCTCATATGAGAGTTTTATCCTCTCATTCTCATATTATCTTTCTTTCTCATGGTTTGCTCTCTCCTCTTCCTCTCTCAAAAGTTTAATCTTTCATGAGTTAAAAATCAAAAGCTTTTTAGACTAAACCACCAAAATACTTCTCTACTCACTATAGGGTTCTTAGTATATCAAGCCAAGCACTTTAGTTACTTCATTGTTGAGGTAGGAGCTCAAGGTAGAGTCCTTCGGGTGGATCTTCTTCGATATAGAGAAGCCGGTGAGGAGGAGCCATCTACATCATTCTAAGGAGTTTACAATAAGGAGAAGAAGAAGTTCGAGACTAAGGTATAATCATCTAACCTAGTAGTTAAAACTCTAAGTTAGTTTGTTAGTTATTGTTTAGCAAAGATCCTTATGACTAGTTCATGTTACTTAGAAAAGAAAAAAATTGATTTTTACCTATTCCGCCTCCCCGGAAACTACCGGGGTGAGTAGCATGGACTTACAGTGGTATCAGAGCTAGGTTAAACCATAACCAACATGTTAGCAAAGTCTTTAGAACTTCGATCACGGAAAAATCCCGAAAACACAACCGAAACATGCATTCTCTGCCGATTTTTAAAACAGGTCTAAAAATATTTTCAAAGACCTGAAAAATACGTGCAGACTTTTTCTATAACACTAAAGAAATTTGGATGCCTAACTCGGTCAGACCATCACGGAATCGCGGCCGAACCAAGCGTTCCGCCGCCGATCCACGGCCGAATCGACTCCTAGTTGGTCCAAATTTTTTCTGGTGCTCTCTGTGTTGGTTTTGTGTTTTCTGCGATATTTTGTTTCTACTCAGGGATTATTGTGTACAGTATTGTACTTGGAGTAGATTCAAATATGGTTTTTGATCGGAATTCTATAAACTTTAGCTAATCGGATTATATCTGTAATGTGTTATATGTGCTGATCATTTGCTAATCGCCATACGTTGATTAGTGGGGGTTGCACATATCTGTGATCTGTGATATTAGTTTGTGTATATGAATTTGTTGGATTGTCGTGGATGAATAGCCGGGGATGTGAGATGAGTGTTTTTATCTTTCATTTGATGTAAATTATAAATTGATGAAATATTATTTTATGGTCGCACATCCGGGTTGAGGTTGTAGCCACCATTATATATTATTTCTTTTACTGTTTTCTGCTCCTAGGATAGACCCAAGGTGGGGTGCACAAACTACCGGGTATTTTGAAGTGCCGAGTGGCCTACCCACTTTGTTGAAGGAGGTTGCTTCACTTCGGGTATTTGGCGGGTAGTTTGCCGTATTCGTAGGGGTCTAGGGTGGGGTTTGGCTATTCATCGCGACCGTATAATCCGTCTTTCGTTGCAGGCTCAAATGAAACGTGGATTCCTAGTATATCCAATGTGTTCATCTGTGATCTGGAATGACTATCATCGCGTCTGACGAATGTAAATATATCTATATATGATATCTAGTAGGCGTTGGTTATGTTTTGCATCCGCGCTAGTCCAGCCCCCGCTCTGTCGTTAATTAAGTAACCTAACGGGTGATGACGGGGCCCAGTGGCGAATGCAGATGGCATAAGCGTACGTCATATTTTCGTTGTTTTCTGCAATGGTAGGATTAATTGACGGGACACATTATATTAATGCAAAGAAAACAAACCAAAATTGAATCGTTGGAACAATTTTAAAACCACTCGGTCTTTTCCAAAACAGCAAAACTTTTAAATGCGGAGTTTAAACCATTCCTTTTGAAAAGCTGTCAGGTTCCTTCGATTATATCAAGTTCACTACGTTCACGGTTTCGCCAAAACCATTTGTACCCCTCCGTCATTTCAGTTAAATATTTAGTAGTATTCAAGCTGTGTATTTTGACCTTCGCCAAGGCATAGTGATTGGTAGCTGCTGAATATTTATCTGTTGCATAGATATATGCGTTGGTTTGGGACAGTCGTACTGTTATTTTAGCCTTCGTCAAGAGTATGTACGGGTGTGTTCAAATTAACCTGGATAATGATGGGTAGAACTTGGCATGTGACTTATGATATGTTGGCCTTTGTCAAGGTCATAAGAGCAAGGGGCAAAAAAATCCACATCGGGAGTTTCTAAAGAAACTGAAACTTGCTAGTGTTGCATACCATTTAGAGTATGATAATTTTGGTAGGATTCCTTCAACTTTATCAAACAATGATATTTGGATCCTGATCCTACTGTGAGTATATGCTACTCCTCGGGAGAATTTTTCATTTAACGATCAATACTATAAACCAAGTAGGTGTCTAGAAAGGTGTTAGCGGGGTTACGCTCAAAGGGAAAAGAGGTTATTTAATTAAGGAACTTCGTGAAAGCTGTCACGCCCCGCTTCCCAGAGTACGCTAAGGTAGGCACGTGACATAGCCAACCATGCTACCTGTGGATAGGAATTATCCTTCCACAGTCACATTACGGCTGTAGAGATATCAAGAACAATAATAAACTATCTAACACATGTCCATAAGCCAAAATAAAATGAGGCAGGAATAAAATAATGCGGAAGCAAAAAATCCAATACAAGAGTAACTGGAATGTATGTCCCATAATGCGGGCTCACATCAGGAATGAAAATACTCAAAAAATAAAAGAACTAACTACTAACGAGTCCTCACTGCTCAGCCTGCTGACTGAAGTACTCCTGCTCGGACTGCAGCAAAGGTAAGGAATCTGGGCCATGCAAAACCCAGACGTCAGGGCGTCATAACATCAAGCAATAATATATAAACAGGGTAGCAAGACATACAAGTATGATCATAAATAGTAAAGCAGGTATAACAGCAATATAAATCAGGGCAGTGAAAGGTAGTGTGCAGTGAGTAATCTAAACTGGTCTATTGGGTTAACTACTCTCAAGTCTTTGAAATCAATTTGATGAATTATCGATGTAACTCAATAGTATCCCGTGCGTGCTCGGGATCACGGTCTATGACTCTCGGGCTGAATCCGAGACGTGCTGTAAGGCAGTAAAAGGGTAGTAGGTAATGACGAGTGATGTCAGCAGCATCATCCCGGGGCTGGCCTAGCCCGTAGGACTGATCAGAAAAGGTAGAGAACTGTCGAGTTACAAGTCAGGTTTCATCATTGATTTCCCCATACCCCTAAGTTATATGTATTCAAGTCGGGTATTAAATAATATAGAGCTAATGCCAACACAGGATCAGGCAGGTACATGTTTGTCTGGATAGACAACAGGAACTGTCCGTAAGGACAACAGGTCAGGTTTGTTGGCATTAGACACAAGATCAGGTAACAGATAAAACCATGGTACATCAGGTCAAGCTAGGTAATATATAGGTATCATGTCATGTCGAGAGGTGCACGGTACCATATCGTGTCAAGTAGTAGGTGTAACAAGTCATGTCAGGGTGCACAAGATATCATGTGGGTGCTCATAATCAACTAACTTAAGCATAGGTATACAAAACAAGCATGGGGTACTATTGGAACAATAAAATGGAACACTGTAATGTGAAATGCAATCGGATACAGATTAAGGTATATAGATGCACAGTTATGATTAGGGTTAAGGTTAAAGTTCCAATACTAATTAAACTATAATTTATCAAATGTGGAATGTCAATATTATAATATAATGTATTCAAGTGATCTATGAATGCAATAATATGTATGCTAGACGAGATGGATGCACACGGGTGTTTGAAGAGTGATAAACTATTTAAAAGGTATAATGGGCTATGTAAATAATTATTATGTGATATAAATATGGATGTGGATACTTGGTATAGTAAAACAAAATGCAACATGGTAGGGTTCAAGTTGTAAATCTAAAATGATATAACCGAACATCGAAATGTAAAATGGAAACCAATAGCCTTAGGTTTAATTTACAGGTTTAACCATGAAACTAAATATGTATAAAATAATTTAATAGCATGCAGCAAGTTTTACTTGCCTCGACAGATCATGAAGCGGTATACGGAACGTCACGCGTCGGCGGGAAATGTCGCGACGCGCGCACAGTACACGGAATGAGTCCAAACAAGGCATAAGGGGATCACACGAGTCAGAGATGCTTGCTGGGTCGTCGTAATCGTCCTCGGCACAGTCGGATTCCGGCAAACCAAGAACAGTGAATAATCAAGAAGGAAATGCAAAATGCATAGAAAAGAAAAGGAAGAATGGAAGAGATCTTACTGTGGTTATGTGTTCTGGGATTCCAGGGGAGTCGGCAAGGGGCGACGACAACGAGGTTTGCCGGTGTGAGGGTTTCCCGGCGAGGCTAGGGTTTGGGTGTGCAGGATTTTCTTGAGCGCTCGGGTTTCTGTGCAGGGGTGTTCTGGTATAGGTGTTGGTGTAGGGGAGTTTGGAGAGAGGAGAAGAATGAGGAGGTGACGGCGAGGGGTCGTCAGCGACATGATAAGGTGGTGGTGGTGGAGAAGGGTTCTCGGGGGTTTCTTTGGGTGCAATGGGTTTACTCGAGGGAGAAAGAAGAAGAAGGAGATGATGGAGATGAGGGTGACGAGGAGATGAGGAAGGTGTCGACGAGGGTTGAGGGTAGAGGAAAAAAGGTTTGGGTTGATGGAGGCGGCGGAGATAGAATGGGTTCCTCGTGCTCGTGGGCTCGCGTTTAAAAAAAGAAGAGAGGGAGAAATAAGGAGGGAGGTGACGGTATCGCGTCGGGCGGTGACCCGACTCGAGAAGCGAATAGTGTTCGCGAGAGGAGAGAGAGTGCGAGAGGAGAGAGAAAAGGAAGAGAGAGAGAGAGAGAGAGAGTTGCGGAAAAAGAGAGAGAAAGAGAAAGGGAAAGTGAGAGAGCTCGTGGGGCCCGGCAGAATAAAGAGAAGGATTTTGATTGGTTGGGGAAAGTAGGAGAGAGAGAGAATAAGGTTGTTAAAGAAAGATTTTTAAAATAAAAAATAAAAATAAAAAATAATGAGATTTGTATTTTGTAAAATCTTATAAATCGTTAAGAATATTTAAATACTAATAAAATTTGATTTTTTGGAAAATACAAACTTAATCCAAAACACGCCCGGTTCGAGTCTAAAAATTTAGATTTAAAATACGAAAATTTATGCAAGTTCCAAAATTTGAAATGAAAGATTAGGTAACAAAAATGCATACCCCCAAGAACGGACGCACGTACGTGCGCGTAACCATCCAAACACGTCCATTTCACTGAACGGGACGAAAACAAGATGCACGGACGCTACCACAGAGTTAGGGGTATCATGCAAGCCATGTTATGTATTTTTAAATTATTTTACGGGACTTAAAATGTTATATGAAAAAATACGCGATGCTAGGCGAAGATATTGATATGCAGTTTATACTAGACGCACGTTTCAATGCCACAAGCTAGGGTACTCTATAACTATGAATCAACAGGTTCAAACAAGCGGGTCGGGTCGAATGTAATGTAAAAGTAAACTACCCATCGCATCCACACAAGATACATCAGTAAAATACCACAGATAAGAAATACTGAAATAGAAATTGGTATAACTGAACTCGGTTGTTACATTATACCCATCTACAAAAATAATTTCGTCCTCGAAATTCAAAGAACACAAAAAGGATAAAGACCAACAAACTACAAGAAAAGATAGGGAAACTTCTGCCGGATTTCATCTTCTCGTTCCTAAGTTGACTCTCCATGTGAGCAATTACCCCAAGAAACAAGTACAAGAGGGATAATTTTGTTCTTAAGAACCTTTTCCCTTCGATCCACAATCGTAATCGGTCGCTCCTCAAAAATCAAGTCTTCTCGTACAGTCAGCTCCGAATGATCTAACACATGTGTTTCATCTCGAACATACTTATAGAGTTGAGATAAGTGAAACAGTCATGAACATTCGCCAAGGATTGCGGCAACGCCAATCGATATGCTATCTCACCAACACGCTCCAAAATCTCAAAAGGTCCGACGAATCGAGGACTGAGCTTTCCTCGACTTCCGAAACGAATCGCCCCTCTAGTCAGTGATATCTTCAAGAATACCAAATCACCCACGGCGAACTCTAGAGGTCTTCTCGACGTATCTGCCCAACTCTTCTGTCGGTCTTGTGCTGCTTTTATATGATTCCGGATAGCGTTAACTTTCTCAATTGTTTGCACTACCAAGTCTGGCCCCAACAATGTTCGTTCACCAATATCATCCCAACAAACAGGTGAAAAACACTTGCGACCATATAAAGCTTCGAATGGAGCCATCTGAGTAGTCGTCTGGAGACTGTTGTTGTAAGAAAACTCCACCAAGTATAGATGATCCTCCCATGAACCCTTGAAGTCCAACATGCAAGCTCTTAACATGACTTCAAGAGTTTGGATCGTTCTCTCCGATTTGCCATCTGTCTGAGGATGATAAGCTATGTTAAACTTCAATCGAGTCCCCAAACTTTTCTGTAAGCTCCTCCAAAAGTGTGATAGGAAACGAAGGTCACGGTCGGACATGATGCTCACCGGTACTCCATGCAATCTTACAATCTCCTGCATGTACCGTTCTGCCAAAGTTTTTGTTGATTGACCAACCCGAAAAGGAATGAAATGAGCTGCCTTGGTCAAACAATCAACAATCACCCAAACTGCATTGTTGCCCTTTGGACTCCACGTAGAGCTGTCACGAAATCCATGGTTATATGTTCCCACTTCCACTGAGGAATCGGAAGTGATTGCAATAAACCAGCAACCTTTTGATGTTCAGGCTTAACTTGCTGACACACCAAGCATTTTGCCACAAAGCGAGCAATCTCCCGTTTCATGCCTTCCCACCAGAAATGGTGTCGTATATCTCGGTACATCTTCGTGCCTCAAGGATGTACGGAATATGCTGAACTGTTCGCCTCCTTCATAAGCTCTTCGCGAATATCTCCCTTTGGCACACACAAACGGCTACCATACCTCAACGAACCATCTTCATAGATCAGTAAGTTAGTTCGAAGTCCAGCTTCAACCTGTTCTCGAAACTTTTGCAGTCTACGGTCCTGTGACTGTGCTGCTTTAATATTCTCGATCAACGACGAATGTACCTGCAGCTGCATCAACTGTCCCGAAGAATGCGGTAGCACAACCTCCAAATCAAATCATCAAAAGTCTTCAATGAGTTTCTTCTGTGCAGTCAACATCTGAATTGCTGGTAACCGACTGAGCGCATCCGGCACGACATTAACTTTCCCCGGATGGTACTTAAGATCAAGATCGTAGTCAGCTATCAGCTCTAACCATCTATGTTGCCTCACATTAAGCTCCTTCTGTGTGAACACATACTTCAAGTTTTTATGATTGGTGAAAACCTCGACCCTTTCGCCCAAAGGTAGTGTCTCCAAATCTTCAAAGCGAAGATCACAGCCGCAAGCTCCAAGTCATGAGTTAGGTAATTCTTCTCATGGGTCTTCAACTATCTCGATGCGTACGCTATAACCTTCCCATGCTGCATCAAAACACATCCTAATTCTTTCCCAGATGCGTCGCTGTGAATTACCAATCCTCCGGAACTGTCTGGCACGGTCAGAATAGGAGCGGTTATCAATCGCTGCTTCAATGGCTCAAAAGCTGACACACACTTATCTGTCCATACAAATGGTACCTCCTTGCGTGTAAGCTTGGTCAACGGCTCCGCCAGACGAGCAAAGTTCTCCACAAACCGTCTGTAATACCCGGCGAGTCCAAGAAAGCTTCTTATCTCCGCAACATTCTTCGGAATCGGACAATCTCGAGCTGCCGCAATCTTTTCGGGATCAACGGCGATTCCATCGCCAGACACGACATGCCCCAAAAACTTTACTTCTTCCAGCCAAAACTCGCACTTGCTCATCTTTGCATATAATTTTTCTTGTCTCAGCGTCTGCAGTGCGATCTTCAAATATTCTGCATGCTCTTTAATACTCTTCGAGTAGACCAGAATATCATCAATGAACACCACAATAAACTGGTCCAAGAATGGTGAAAAGATTCGGTTCATCAAATCCATAAATATCGCCGGTGCATTCATTACTCCGAAGGGCATCACTAAGTACTCGTAATGTCCATACCGAGTTCGGAACATCGTCTTGCAAATATCTTCTGTTTTCACTCGGACCTGATGATATCCGGATCGCAAATCCAGCTTCGAGAATACCCTCACGCCACTAAGCTGCTCAAATAATTCGTCAATGCGAGGGATCGGGTACTTGTTCTTAATAGTCACCCGGTTTAATTCTCGATAATCGATGCACATTCTCCTTGTGCCATCTTTCTTCTTGACTAGAAGAACTGGAGCTCCCCAAGGCGAGTTACTGCTTTGAATCCAACCCTTCTCAAGTAATTCAGTAACCTGCTTCTTAACTTCTTCCAACTCCACTGGTGCCATTAGATAGTACGCTTTAGAAATTGGCGCTGCACCAGGAACAAGATCAATCGCGAACTCCACGTCTCGCTTCGGCGGTAAACCTGATATGTCTTCAAACACGTCCATGAAATCTCGAACAACAGCTGGCGTTTCATCTTGAGCAACCTCCATCGACGAAAGAACATTAGCTGTTGGCCTAGCCCTAAATTCGACTGGCTCGACAGAACTACTTCTTCCAATGAAGATAAACTCTGGATGTCCGGGAATCTGGAAAATTACTTTCTTTGCCCTACAATCAATGTGAGCATGGAAAATGCCGAGAAAATCCATTCCCAAGACGACTTTATAGCTGCCCGTATCAATCGCCAAGAAATCTGCAAAAATCTCCCATCCGCAAACAACAACTGCATAATCCTTACACTCTCTACTAGATATGATTTTCCCATTCCCAGTGTGTATGTCCCAGAAACTAGACAGGGTCTTGCAAGTAATCGAGTGTGTAGGAATAAACTTGGACGACATAAAACAATGGGATGCACCAGAATCAAATAACGCTAATGCGGGAAAACCATGAACAAGTAGAATACCTGAAACAACTCCTCCTGAAGCTTTAGCTTCCTCAGCCGTCAGGGTAAATGCTCGAGCTTGATTGGGTCCCTGAGTCAGCTGCTTTTGTCCCTGAAACGGTTTCTGCGGTGGCTTCAGAACATCATCCTTCGTACGAAGCTTCGATGGACAGGTACTGATAGTATGATCCGCCGAACCATAAACCAAACAGAGTCCCTGTTTCCTTCAACATTCCCTTTGCACGTGCCCAGGTAAATGGCAGTAGTCATAAATCACGGTCCTCCTCTGATCAACAACAGCATGCTTCTTCATCGGTGTTACACCACGACGGTCTACTGGAATGCCTCTGCGTCCATGTACTCGGTTCGGTGCAAATGTCGGCTTCCGTACTGTAATTGCTGGCTGCTGTGTACTCCCAGTCTTCATAGATAGGCTCTGCTGCTCTCGAGCCGCTGTAAGCACTTGAGAAAAAGTGGTCAAACCCAGGGAGACAATTTGCCTTTGGATGTCCACATCCAAACTGTGCATGGACCTCCTTGCCCCATCAGCATCGTTGGCAACTAGAGCTCCAGCGAATCTACTGAGCCGCGTCCACTCAGCTGCATGTACATCTACAGGTGCGCCGTTCTGCTTCAAACTGACGAACTTTTCTTCCATTTCCTCCCGTGCAATCCGCGGGAAGAACTTCTCCAAGAAACTCTTCGAAAAATCTGCCCACTTGATCGGCTTGGGCAAGCGGGTCTCTTCCACAAGCCACCATTCACGGGCGTAATCCACCAGCTGGATGTGTACCACATCCGCTCTCTTATCTTCTGGGATCTGTGCCGCAATGAGTAAATTTTCCGTGTCAACCAGCCACTGCTCCGCTGGCAACGGCTCTTCCAGGCCAGTAAATACAGACGGACCCAGTCTCCTGAAATCCGCTACGATTCCCGCACGATCCCCTGGTCTGGCCACAACATTGTTTACGGACTGCTGAACGGTCCGCAAACACTCCTGAAAAGATTCAGCTTGCTGATAGATCAGCTCGGTCTGTCGCCTTTGGTTCTCCAACATCCCACGTACTACTCCAAGCATAGCGGCTTCATCAACACGCCTTTGGTACGTCTTTAGATTCTTGTCTGTCATGTTCCTGAAATCAAAGCACCAAAAGGATTAGCATGATAATAAATTCAAAATGTAGATTAACAATATGAATCAAGGCTAGAACTCCAAGTTACTTAAATAGAGTACCGCATTGTAGCCATGCCGCGGTATCATAGCTACAATTACATAACTCCACCCAAGTCGCCTAAGTTCTAAAGATAAACAAGGAACCGGGTTTCGAGTCGATATGCAAAGGAGGTTTGCATATCGTAAAAGTATAATCAGGAGAAGATTAAGATTCAAGAATGGTAAAACGGTAAGGTGGCAGGACTTGTTTCCTAATCACGAGTATTCTGATTCGTGTATTGGGTCCAATACCCAACTACAAAAGAATCAAACCTGATTAACCTATAACCTATGGCTCTGATACCAAAAGAACCACCCGCTTCCCAGAGTACGCTAAGGTAGGCACGTGACATAGCCAACCATGCTACCTTTGGATAGGAATTATCCTTCCACAGTCACATTACGGCTGTAGAGATATCAAGAACAATAATAAACTATCTGGCACATGTCCATAAGCCAAAATAAAATGAGTTGGGAATAAAATAATACGGAAGCAAAAGATCCAATACAAGAGTAACTGGAATGTATGTCCCATAATGCGGGCTCATATCAGGAATGAAAATACTGAAAAAATAAAAGAACTAACTACTAACGAGTCCTCACTACTCAGCCTGCTGACTGAAGTACTCCTGCTCGGACTGCAGCAAAGGTAAGGAATCTGGGCCATGCAAAACCCAGACGTCAGCGCGTCATAACATCAAGCAATAATATATAAACAGGGTAGCAAGACATACAAGTATGATCATAAATAGTAAAGCAGGTGCAATATAAATCAGGGCAGTGAAAGGTAGTGTGCAGTGAGTAATCTAAACTGGTCTATTGGGTTAACTACTCTCAAGTCTTTGAAATCAATTTGATGAATCATCGATGTAACTCAATAGTATCCCGTGCGTGCCCGGGATCACGGTCTATCACTCACGGGCTGAATCCGAGACGTGCTGCAAGGCAGTAAAAGGGTAGTAGGTAATGACAAGTGATGTCAGCAGCATCACCCCGGGGCTGGCCTAGCCCATAGGACTGATCAGAAAAGGTAGAGAACTGTTGAGTTACAAGTCAGGTTTCATCATTGATTTTCCCATACCCCCAAGTTATATGTATTCAAGTCGGTATTAAATAATCTAGAGCTAATGCCAACACAGGATCAGGCAGGTACAGATTTGTCTGGATAGACAACATGAACTGTCCGTAAGGACAACATGTCAAGTTTGTTGGCATTAGACATAAGATCAGGTAACAGTTAAAACCATGGTACATCAAGTCAAGCCAGGTAATATATCGGTATCATGTCATGTCGAGAGGTGCACGGTACCATATCGTGTCAAGTGGTAGGTGTAACAAGTCATGTCAGGATGCACAAGATATCATGTGGGTGCTCATAATCAACTAACATAAGCATAGGTATACAAAACAAGCATGGGGTACTATTGGAACAATAAAATGGAACACTGTAATGTGAAATGCAATCGGATACAGATTAAGGTATATAGATGCACAGTTATGATTAGGGTTAAGGTTAAAGTTCCAATACTAATTAAATTACAATTTATCAAATGTGGAATGTCAATATTATAATATAATGTATTCAAGTGATCTATGGATGCAATAATATGTATGCTAGACGAGATGGATGCACACGGGTGTTTGAACAGTGATAAACTATTTAAAAGGTATAATGGGCTGTGTAAATAATTATTATGTGATTTAAATACGGATGTGGATACTAGGTATAGTAAAACAAAATGCAACATGGTAGGTTTCATGTTGTAAATCTAAAATGATATAACCGGACATCGAAATGCAAAATGGAAACCAATAGCCTTAGGTTTAATTTACAGGTTTAACCTTGAAACTAAATATGTATAAAATAATATAATAGCATGCATGTCACGCCCCGCTTCCCGGTGTACGGCGAAGGGGACGCGACGAGGTCCGCTACGTATGTACTCAGAAGTACATACGCTAAGCGTAGCTAAGCAATATAAAATAAATCACAAGAGACGAAAGATATAGAAATAATAGCAACTTTATTAATAACATTCTTTTGTACAATGCATGAAAAGAAAATACAACTGAAATGAAAGCGATGCCTAAACAGTGGTATAACAGGAAATGAAAATACTGAAAAGAACAAGGTACAATATCTAGAGCTCGGGGTCTTCGTTAAACTGCTCCAAGTCTTCACCGGTGGGCTCAATCTCTGCTTGGTCCAACGCACCTGACGACATTCAAAGAAGAAAGAAGTAGAATGTCGTCAGTGAACAGATCGCTCGGTAAGTCCCAAAGATAAGGAAGAATTAGAAAGACAGCGTAAAAGTATTTTCTAAAGTATTATATTGTTGAATATTATGGAATATTGAGTTAACGCTGTTGTTTGTAGCTTGGTACAGAAGGATGCCAGTGTATAC
Source organism: Agapanthus africanus (assembly GCA_030015575.1). Lineage (NCBI taxonomy): Eukaryota > Viridiplantae > Streptophyta > Magnoliopsida > Asparagales > Amaryllidaceae > Agapanthus > Agapanthus africanus. The sequence continues at coordinate 21,872,042 of CM057345.1, forward strand.
GAGGGGGGTCTCTATATACTAGAGGCCAAGGCAAATGGAAAGTACAAGGAACCGTTATGCCACGGTACAACAGCAATAGGATTCAGGTTAGGTGTCTTAATCTGACCACCTCGTGCCACCTTTAACACCTTCCGTACCAATCTACCCCTTAAACCCCGTAGTGTTTTAACATTATTGTTGTACTGGTTTGTGTAAGTTAGATGACTGACCAAAACCATGATATCAGTAAACATGTTGTAGCTGCATAATCAGGTAAATGGAATAACAGGATAATGGATGTATATCCATGGTTTGATTCAGTCAAATTGAATAGATTGTTAACTAGATTCAGGGATTCATGTATTCATATTGAGTTGGAATATAAAAGAATATAGATTGACTTGAATCATATTCAAGTCAGAAATAGTCAGACTCTAACCCGAGTCAGACCAAAAGAAAAGTAATTTGAAGTTCTGTAATTGTTAGGGGCCTTATTGTAATTTATAAAACTTGAGGGGGTTTTATGTAAAAAGTACTACTGTATAGTTTTCAAGATACACCTCAAGTATTTATTATTCGTATTTATAGTTATAATGAGTGTAAATTTTATTTGTGTTATTCTAGTGAATATATCCTAATAAAAGTATTAATTGATTTATTTGAAATTTCATGGTATTTTAATATAAGTTTTAATCTTGTAATTTTAGAAAAAAGTGGAAACTTTATCTTATAATAAAATAGTTGTTTAAATGATAATTATATTAATACAAAAATAATTTTATATAAATATTTTTATTTTCCAAAATCTCATTTTTCTTAAATGTCGTATTTTAAACCTTTCGAGACCGAATGCTCCTTGCGGAGGTCTGAATCTCGCACTACTAGCCTGCGGGTGCGCGATGAACCGTACTATCCCTAATGGGTTCCCCAAAAGTGGGTTGTAGTGGCGCTTTGCATAGGTTTAACAAATACCATTCATTTAAAAAAAACGGTTTTATAAATATAAGGTATTTATTTGTAAAAGGATATAAATTTCCGTATTTTAGTTTCTAGGGTTTCCTAAGCCAACTAGCCTATTTCTAAGGTCTAAACGACAAGGCATTAGAAGCCTCAAATCGCCTCTTCACCGCCAATTGCGGCCAGATAAGTGCCAGGTAAGTGGGAGGCTCTCCACTACAAGTAGTGGCCCTAATTAAGTAACCATTTGCCTTAGACACACTTGCCTAGACACCGCAAAGTCAGGTTTAGATAAACGATCGATGTCCATGACATATCGTAATTTCTTGTAAAAGATTTTGTTTTAGAATTGTGTACAACTTAAAGCCTTTAGAAAAGGTTATAAAGAAAATGGTATTTTAGTGAAAAGTCTTGTATTTTCGTATTCTAAGTTTTGACATTATCAATTAGGGTTATATTTGTGTGTGTGTAGAGGTAGGTCATTACCTCGTGACTTATTTTAAGCTTTAGTGAAGTTTAGAGGTTAAATATGATAAGTTAAACATGAGGGTATTTAAGTGTAAGAATACGGTATTTGTAAACGTTATCATTTCATGTGTGAAAACTCATTCAAATTGATTTCTACAAGTTTAGTGATCAAGATGAACATGTTTAGGAATGAGGGAATTGATTAGAAGAAGAAAAATAAACTTTATGGTATTATTGTGAAAAGAATACGATATTACAAGAAAGCTATCATTTCATGTGAGAAACTTTGTCTAAATTAATTTTTATGTGATTAATAGTCATCATGAATATATTTAGGTATTATGGATTAGGTGACAAGTGGGATTTTGTAGAAAAACCGAATCGGAAATCGGTTTGTTCCGATTTCCGTCGGGTTTCATAAAGTCGTATTTTCTTTCAAAGAAAAGAAAGATAGAAAGAGTGGGACTTACAAGTTTGGACAAGTTAGGGAGGCTAAGAAAGTAGTGGGTTGTCGGTGCGTCAAAAACGTCGCGAAGGGTTCTAGTACGATCGCCGGAATTCGTCGTTGGTTTCGGCAGCGCTTCGCTTTTCGCTCTTTTTCTAACGTACCGAGTTCTCTTGAGAATTTTAGAGAGTGGACTTAGAATTGTATGGTGAAATGATAGAGGGTAGGGGTGTTTATATAGGGCTAGGCTAGGGTAAGGGTTTTGATAAAAATAATTAGGAAAAAAAACATTAAAATTCATTAAATTTTGGAATAAAAGAGGGTTAATGAGAATTTGATAACTGTTTTGAAAATTTAGTGTATACAGGGGGGTTGACCAAGTCAACACGGAGAAAATCCGTGTTGACGACTCGGCCGAGTCAGGCCGAGTCGGGGCACCGTTGGGTGGGGATTTTCACGGGGGGATTTTTGGTATACTTAACTTTTTGTGTGCAGTATAAATTTTGAGAGTTATGGCTGTTTGACTGTTGACCTTCCCAAAAAAAAATTAAAACAAAATGATATAAAAAATATGTGGGGCATGGGATTCGAACTCTGGTGGCTTGGTTCAGCAGTGCAAGGTATTACCAATGAGCTACAAGCTCCTTCTTGTAATTATTGTAGGGAAATAGATACTTAAAGTGTTATCAACAATATTAATACTCCAAGTATACTTCAAATTTAAATCAAATTTAGGTACAAAAATTGGAGTTGTTACAATGCAGCAAGTTTTACTTGCCTCGACAGATCACGAAGCGGTATACGGAATGTCACGCGTCGGCGGAAAAAGTCGCGACGCGTGCACGGTACACGGAATGAGTCCAAACAACGCACAAGGGGATCACACGGATCAGAAATGCTTGCTGGGTCGTCGTGATCGTCGCCAGCACGGTCGGATTCCGACAAACCAAGAATAGTGAATAATCAAGAAAGAAATGCAAAATGCATGGAAAAGAAAAGGAAGAATGGAAGAGATCTTACTGTAGTTATGTGTTCTGGGATTTCAGGGGAGTCGACAAGGGGCGATGACGACAAGGGTTGCCAACGTGAGAGTTTCCCGGCGAGGCTAGGGTTTGGGTGTGCAGGATTTTCTTGAGCGCTCGGGCTTCTGTGCAGGGGGTTCTGGTATAGGTGTTGGTGTAGGGGAGTTTGGAGAGAGGAGAAGAATGAGGAGGCGACGGCGAGGGGTCGTCGGTGACGTGATAAGGTGGTGGTGGTGGAGAAGGGTTCTCGGGGATTTCTTTGGGTGCAATGGGTTTACTCGAGGGAGAAAGAAGAAGAAGGAGATGATAGAGATGAGGGTGACGAGGAGATGAGGAGGGTGTCGACGAGAGTTGAGGGCAGAGGAAAAAAAGGTTAGGGTTGATGGAGGCGGCGGAGATAGAATGGGTTTCTCGTGCTCGTGGGCTCGCGTTTAAAAAGAGAAGAGAGGGAGAAATAAGGAGGGAGGTGACGGTATCGCGTCGGGCGGTGACCCGACTCGAGAAGCGAACCGTGTTCACGAGAGGAGAGAGAGAGTGCCAGAGGAGAGAGAAAGGGAAGAGAGAGAGAGCTGCGGAAAAAGAGAGATAAAGGGAAAGAGAGAGAGAGAGCTCGTGGGGCCCGGCAAAATAAAGAGAAGGATTTTGATTGGTTGGGGAAAGTGGGAGAGAGAGAGAATAAGTTTGTTAAAGAAAGATTTTTAAAATAAAAAATAAAGAGATTTGTATTCTGTAAAATCTTATAAATCGTTAAGAATATTTAAATACTAATAAAATTTGATTTTTTGGAAAATACAAACTTAGTCCAAAACACGCCCGGTTCGGGTCTAAAAATTTAGATTTAAAATACGAAAATTTATGCAAGTTCCAAAATTTGAAATGAAAGATTAGATAACAAAAATGCATACCCCCAAGAACGGACGCACGTACATGCACGTAGCCATCCAAACACGTCCGTTTTACTGAATGGGACGAAAACAAGATGCACGGACGCTACCACAGGGTTAGGGGTATCATGCAGGACATGTTATATATTTTTAAATTATTTTACGGGACTTAAAATGTTATATGCAAAAATACGCGATGCTAGGCGAAGATGTTGATATGCAGTTTATACTAGACGCACGTTTCAATGCCACAAGCTAGGGTACTCTATAACTATGAATCAACAGGTTCAAACAAGCGGGTCGGGTCGAATGTAATGTAAAAGTAAACTACCCATCGTATCCACACAAGATATATCAGTAAAATACCACAGATAAGAAATACTAAAATAGAAATTGGTATAACTGAACTCGGTTGTTACAAAAGCTTCGTAAAACCTCCCTCGAAGTACCGACACTGGCCTGGCTGAACGGTTAAGCAAGTATTGTACGGTAAGATTAATCCTGACTAATTATTCTTTTATGGTTTGAGGAAAGATTCGAGATACAGTGGGAGCCATCCTGTTTAGACAAACTGAAAACCACACTCAACTTGCAAGAGCATCATGCTAAAGTGTTTCTTCTCTTTCTCCTAATTGCAGCAACCAACATCATGACGGGTCTTAAGTTACTATTAGATAAAAATATATTGACATGGCCAAACTACAAAGATTGGTTCAGGAATGTCAAAATGGCAATCACTTATGATAAGTTGGGGTATCTCCTTACCACTAAGGCCCCCGCCGTCCCAGGTCCAGAATCCAGTGTCGCGGATAAGGAAATTCGTAAGACCTGGGAGATTAACTGCGCGAAGGCCAAGTGCTTCGTGCTTGCCTCTATGGATAATGAACATCAAAGGAGGCACGAGAATATGGACCTTGAATCCATATTTCTCCATACTAAGGAACTATATGGAGAGCAATCTCGTATCGTAAGATACGAGACCTCGAAGAAGCTATTTTCAGCGAGGTTGGCCGTCGGATCATCTGTAGGGGAACACGTCCTTAAGATGATTGGCTATATTGAGGAGCTCGCGGACCTCGGGACCACTTTAGAGAACGAGCTGTATACTGACTTGATTCTCTAGTCCCTTCCTTCCATCTACACCCAGTTTATCTTGAACTTCAATATGCAAGGTAAACAAGTTGAACTTCCAAAACTCCTCAACATGTTGAGGAGTGTAGAGGGCACCCTACAGAAAGTCAGGAAAACACCCGCTTTGTTTATTGGAGGAGCTTTCTCTTCTAGGTCCAAGGCGAAAGCCAAAGGAAAGAAGAAGAAGGCCCCACCAAACCAAGGGGCGGTGTTAGTAGATGGAAGCCAAGGGAAAGGCGAAAGTGGCGGGACAAATTGTGGGAAAGGAATAATGCTTTTATTGCCATAAGAAATGACACTGGAAGAAAGATTGCAGGCTTGGAAGGCCAAGAACCAGGACCCGAAGCAAGTTGTGGTTTCGGCTTCAGTTGTGTATGTTATTGAAAACTGTCTATCAATCAACTCTACTTGCTGAGTATTAGATACCGGATCAGGATCTCATATCTGTAATTCTTTGCAGGCACTGAGAAGTCGTAGGGTTTTGAAGGCGGGTGATATGACTCTCAGAGTTGCAAACGGAGCAAGCATGGATGCTGTGTCCGTGGGGGACTATCACTCAGGATTAACCGATGGACATGTTTTGGTTTTGCGCAACTGTTATTATGTACCCAGTTTGACTTGTAACATCATATCTATATCTTTAATGTCTAAAGAAGGTTTTGATTTTGCATTTGTAAGCGATATCGTAAACATCCACCTTAATCATAATTTGATTGGGTCGGGAACATTAAGCAACGGTATATACGTATTAAGCTAACTGTAAGTCTACGCTAGCGCCCCGGCCGTCTACAGACGCCAAATGCGGAATAAAAAACTTTTAACTGGCGCTATCGTATACTTTAACCCGGATCTGCCATTATTGCTAAACTAACAAACTGTAAAGAGTGTAGAAAGGTTATACCGAACGATCCGAGTCCTTCGTTCTTTAACCATCATCCCACGCTCCGTTACGGCTGCACCGATCTCTTCGATCTTCGATCTGCTCGTCCAGGTGGCACCACGTCACTGATTCTTTAAACGGGCTCCCGCCTCTGACTCGAGGCAACTCGATCGTCAAGTTTGCTAAAAGAGACGACCAAGAATGATGTAGATAATGAGTAGATGACTTTGTCTCACTTCGTCCAAAACCATGGACGAACGGTTGATGAAGTTGCCGTGGGAATCGGGTGATGGAATGAAATGAGCTGTGAAATTCCATACATCCCAAAATCTATCATATCTTTTGTAACAAAAAAAAACATCAAGTAAGTATGAGAGAGAGGAGGGGCCGGCCATATATAAGGAGGGGGGTGAGTGTAGGAGAGAAGAGGGTGACCTTAAGAAAGAAATATCATGTGTGAACACAAGAAAAATATCCTTAAGCAAACAAAACCTCATTAATGCAAATGGTGATTCATTAACCTAGTCACCATTGCATTAATGGCTCCATTAAAGCACTAATGACTCACCATGTCAAGTCACCCTTTCTAGAACCTTCTAGAAGCATGACTCACCCTCATCCAAGAAAAGATAAATCCGTCTTTAACCGAATGTTAAAAGACGGCTGATAGAAAACTGGAAACTAGCAACTTCCAAAAGTGATTCTGAAACGACTTTCAGGATAACCCCGTAACTGTATAAATATACCCGCATTTGTATTACGACCGAATACAAATGCATCTGAGACAAAGATATTATACCTACTCAATATAATACTCGAATCCGGCTTAAACCAAAGCCGACCAGTATCATCTGCCCGAAAAATAACACGTGCGTAAACGCACGTGCATTTTCCGAACCCTGCCATAAAACCATACGGCCTCTACAACGTTTCGCCCGAACTTGGGAAACTGTCTGTGGGGGACTCTAATGACTCGTCAGTACCCTGACAGTGGGTTTAACCACAAACCGTCAGCGGCACTAGCTATGCGTAACGGCTGCCCATGGACTGACCTCAAGGGAGGCTGATGAGCGAACTCATCCAGAAACCCTACTGAGCCTAACAGTGATAATGTATATACAGTCCGGTCCGTTCGTCTATGAGTATCGCATATCTGCCTAGGGGCAAAAACGTCAGACCCCCAATAGCAGTATAAGTCGTGTCGGAGTGTAGCCCAATAACACCCTGAGATACTACTGGAGTACCTACCAGTAAATCCCCTGCCATGGCCATGGACTTTGTATAATGGCTCTCCTAGACATAGCACGACCTCGCCCCCAATACCGGGAGAGACGAATCCCCTGCCGATCCGCTCACGTGCCTCCATATGGCTCGGGACTGTACCCAAAAGCTACCTGTTTGCACGACTCCTTTGAGCCGTGGTAGGGTAGAAATCAAAGCACAGTGGGAACTCACACGAGACAAATGACGACCTCAGGTCGATGAACTAACCTGTACACATGTCACCAGGGAACTGCTATCTGACGATAGATATAGTACTAACTAGCAGATTCCCGTCGAGTCCTGTCCGGTGTACTCATAACCCAATGAGCACCTGTATACATCTTAGGTGATCCAACTGACACCAGTGGCTTGTGAGACCGGCCACCGCCCCTCGTCGGGGTCTCGGCTGTATACACTAGTCTACTCCGGAGTATCGATGCCCTGTCTCGAAACTCCCACGACTAGGGACCACAATTAAAGATATGCATATAAACCACCCAACTCTCACGTATATGATCGCCATCATATTGTTGGTGGTAAAGCAAGATCCTAAGGGCTCTATCAAAGTGTAACATGTAATCAGTCACCTGAACATGTACACGACTAATAAAGGCAAACCAGATAGCATACTATCATCTCGAGTAAGACTGTCCTACCGGTATAGGTCCTCCGCAATCATTGCAATCACGTACCTGCGATCCAATAATTGACTATGAGGGCACTATCTCCAACAATCTCCCACTTCCACTCAAGGCTAATTATTGCAATGTCGACTACTCACAGCCCGTGTGAAACCGAACATCCAACTCCTCTACTAATCAGTTTCACAAAGCCCGTTTGTAAAACTATTGTGTTCGAGAAATAGCCTCAGTGAGTGGATCCGCCTAGATGTTTCTTTCTATCTCTCTTAATCTCAAGTTCGCGGAGAAAGCCATCTCCCGAATTGAGTAATACCTGTCCTAGAATATGTCTGGATATCTGATGGGATCTAGTTCATAAATGAACTCCAAATCCAAACTTCTTAGACTGTATCGATCACTGAACCTAATCAGTGTACAGCACCATGCCTCCCACAGTATTCTCTTGGACCACCTGTCCATAATACTGTCCCTCTTCGTCAGAGGGAAAAACTATAACTCTGACAATCACTCTGTCAACCATGTCACCTTTGAAGCTTGGAATGATAACCGTCCCCCGAAGGAGGCTGCCGTCATCAAATCCATAGAACAAGTACTTATGTTCTCAAACTGCTTCCTTATGTTTCTCCAGGATTGGATTAATACAATCTTATTGCATCTAGTGCAAAAACAACATTTGGTGTGGTACTTGACATCTCATGATTGACTCAATTGCCTAAGCAAGTGATCTGCCAATCATGCACATCCCTCTCCCCTTCAGTCTGTAAGAAATCTTTAGATAGGGTGACTCCATCACTTGCAGGTACACCACCATGCCAGGAGTCAACTATTCTAAAAACCATTAGAATACTGTCAAAGTACCCACATTGAGAAACTACCCAAATCCAGATCTAAAACCATAGATCTAGAAACCATAATGTCTGATATTATATTCATATCATGTCTGGAGAAACAACTGTGTGACGACCATAGTACAACCGATCGTAGTATAGGAATTTTACTTCCTACTCTGTGTATGTCATCCAGATGCCATGACATCACATCCTACTACCTTCTTAACAGATCCATCCCCTATTCTGATGAAGTCAAACCTATGATTGTCACATCAAAATTAGATGATCTATCTCCGCTATAACTGCTCAAGTCTATAAATAGATATAAGCTACTTGCCCACTATGCTTCCGATACTCCCACTGACTACGACAACCCTCCTACCGGGTCTCATAGCCTGGAACAACAGTAGTGTCAAGTCTTGGTAGATAAGAACCTCCCTGTCACCGTCCTTGAGCCTACCGAAGTACCTCTCGGGTGTCTGAGGTTACCCACCATATCTGCGGAGTGGCTAATGGAATGTCAAACCTGATTGAATATATAGGTCCTATTAAATTTTCCGTAATCGTTCGCGGTTCTGGAATCAATTCCAGTTCTACCATACTCCCACTACTGTTTTCTGAAAAAAATCCATTTTACTAAAACTGTGGTGAGTCAAGAACAATATCACTATTGATCTTCCAAATGGTAGAATATCAACCCTCGTCATAGCCAGGGTCAACCCACAAACAGCCATTACAGAAACGTGCCCTGAGTTATCCAGAGTCTGGTTTTAAGCATAAGCTGGACAACTCCCCTTACCTTAACATCTTTTAAGGTACGATCCATTCTATATCCAATACAGAAACTTTGGCACTTATTTAATTGGAACCAGATTCAAATCATGCAGCTGTCTCCAGTGCATATCAACTTAATGGAAAGAGGCTAATCAGCATTACTCAACTTAGGAATCCATCCAATTATGAGTAACCTGAAAGAGAAACACGTTTCTCAAAAATCATTACTATCATCTGAATACCAATCACAAGAATCTACATCTTCGATCTCTTTGAAGAATCCCGATACTTGTGACACCCGGTTCTCTACTTTATTCTTATACCCACAACTTCTCAAAACTTAGACCTTGTATTTCTACGAAACACTTGTCTAAATACTAGAGAAGTTATAAGTAAACAGAACATAGTACGAGGACCTACCCCTTTGTCCTGAAGGATACTTGAACAACATACAATACTCTGTATAAGTCCGCTGAGTTTAAGCAACTCAAAACCTGTGCGTCGTAGGTTAAAAACTGTACCCTGGCGATTTCCTCAAATATCACTAATTACAACGAATTCTGACATAATGAGGATGATTACCTAATTCCCAATAACTTACTCCCACTCATCATCTGTAAAACCATACAGATATGAGAATGAAACCTGGTAAATACATACCCTTGGAGTAAGTATCTAATCGGGAAAACAGTTTTTCTTTAACAATGCACTGAAACATGAAAATGTTTCGTAGGGGTATCCTGGTATTCATAGCAATGCCTCTTCCATAATCCAATTCATGACTTACCGTATATTTTATTGCCGTCTCTCCAAATCCTTTTATTTGTTTTTAGTCGTTACCTTCTGTACACCATCGTTAGGCTAAATGGTTTTCTTCCTTCCTTACCGTTCGGCACCAGCCTATGGTTTGGAAGAAGACTATCCAGTAAGCATAATAGGTGTACCCTCCTAAACCAAGGAGTACTCGCATCTCGAGAGAAGGTGATGATAAAAGACAACTGAATAATACCTTATTCTTTTAAAGGTGAAATAGGAGTGGCGATGAAGTACGCGGTTTGGTCGTGAATGATAACAGTCGCAATTTACTTTGCCCTCTTTCTAATCCCTTTATTTTGTCTTTACATATTACCTTCTGCACACCCTACTTAGGCTAACTGGTTTTCTTCATTCCCTACCTTTCGGCACCTGCCTATGGTTTGGAATAAGACTATCCAATAAGCGTAATAGGTGTACTCTCCTAAACCAAGGAGCCCTCGCAACCTGAGAGAAGGTGATAATAAAAGACAATTGAATAAACCAATTCTATTTCTCCTGAACCTGGATCCATCCTCGAAGAAGTCCCTTCGAGTTCGTATATAACCATACGATGGATCTATCCAATGGAAGTGGATGTTCGTAGTAATACGGGTCTTCTGAGAAATTCAAAGGGTAAAAGAAGGAGTGGCAATGACTTATGCAACATAGACAATCCAAAAGCCAGTATTTTAAGAAGGTTCGATCAACCTGGTTACTGAGTCATAGTCTAGGGTCGGTCAAAGGTCGCTGCCAAAGAAAGAGAGAAAAGAAACACTCTGTGTGCACTCTAACCTAGATCAGAATGGTCATCACTTTATCTAATCCGGAAACCTCCCACTGTCCTGTCAAATTCTCCTCCAAACCTAAAGAAGAATCAATCGGGATCACCCGAAGAGTAAACCAACTCATCAGTGGGAATCGGGATCCAACTCTCATCGCATGATAACGTGATGGAATGCATCCACGTTACTCATACTCCAGAAGGTATGCGCATACTTGGCAAGTTTCAGTTTCTTTAGAAACTCCCGATAAGATTTTTGCCCCATGCTCTTATAACCTTGGCGTTAGGTCAAAATGTCATAAGTCGCATGCCAAGTTCTACCCGTCACTATCTTGTCAATTGAACCCACCCGCACATGCTCCTGACTTTGGCCAATCGGCAGAACGACTGTCCCAAACTAACTCATCTATCTATGCAACAATTGAATACCCAGCAGCTACCAAACACTATGCCTTAACTTTGGCTAAAATGCATAGCATGAATACTACTGAATACCCAATAGAAGTGACGGAGGGCTACGGCTGGTTTTTGGCGAAAAAACCTTTAACGTAGTGAACTTGATATCGCTGAAGGAACCTGATAGCTTTTTAAAATATAGTGGCGAAAACCTTTGCTAAAGAGGTCACTCCCGGTGAAGGGATCTCGGCTCTTTCCTCGTGGAATGAGGTGCAGGATATTCCACTGAATACCGCGGTGCAAAGCAACTTGTAATCGACTATAGTGAAGTTATTACCCTGACGCAAACTTCTGCCCAAGGGGTCAGTCCCGGTGAAGGGATATCGGCCCTTGTCCCGTCGAATGAGGTACAGGATATTCCACCGAATACCGCTATGCATAACAAAAGGAAACGTCTTTGCAATAACACTTTTAAATTTTTTCCAACAACTGCAAACAGGTTTGTTTTACTTTGCATTGATCAGAATCAACGCAGTCCCATCAATAATCACACCAGAAAAGAACGAAAATAAAATGTACGTATATGTCATCCGCATTCGTCACTGGGTCCCGTCATCACCCGTTAGGTTACTTAACTAACGACAGAGCGGGGACTGGACTAGCGCGGGTGTAAAACATATACAACATCTAATAGTATATAAACCAATATACAATAATCGCTCCAGGCGTGATAGTATGCAACATTACAGAAAAGTAATAAGCATCACAGAACAATACAGATAATCTGGGATCCCCGGGTTTCACAGAGCCGCTGCTGAAACCCGACGTTCCCCTGTCGTGTGGATAGCCTGTGCAATGAAACCTAGACCCCTACGGGTGCGGCAAGTTACCCGCCAAAACCTGAAGCGAGGCAGCCCCCTACAGCAAAGTGAATGGACCACCCAGCACTTCACGGAATCCGGTAATCTTGGGCACCCCTCCTTGGGTCAACCTGTACCCCCTACGAATGCGGCGAATAGTCTGCCAATTTTAGAGTGGGGCCCCTCTGCCTCTCAAAGCCATGAGATGCAGACCCGTTGCCCTCCAGAACCCGGCTATCCGTGCACTCCGTCTCGGGGCAAAACCTAGTACAGTAATGAAAAATAGTACAACAGGTACATCGACCGCAACCTGGTCGTGCCCCAAAAGAATATTATACAACAGGCAGTGATGGCAGTCCACATGTTGGACGCTCGCCCCGCATTATCAAATGTACAAATAAACTCAAACTGCACTATCATTGCACACTGCTATCCACCACGACAAATCCGCAACATCACAGCTCAACACAGAACATCAACGCGAATGTCACGTTCGCAAACCCGTCTAAAAGAACTATAGCAATCAGACGCGGTTTACCGATCAAATGACATTCCCGGTCGGAGATATAATGTAAGCACTGTAAACTAACATGTTTAAATTTCGATCGACAAAATATCACAAAGTGGGCCCCACGCAAATCTGCTGAACAGTAACAAAATCTGGGCCCAAAAGATATATACCAAAAACCCCAATTTCCAGAGGAGAACACACTGTACAAATTTGGGAGCATGATCTTACCAAATGGCCGCGGATGCGCGGCCAAACCATGGGTTTGGCCGCGTTTCCGCGGCGGTTTGGTGGAATCACGTGCCCAAATTTTGTCGGTGCTCTTATAAAACCCTGCACAGATTTCTGTGATATGTGGAATATTTTTAGGACACCATTTAAAATCAACAGAAACTGTCAAATTGAAAAATGCGGTTTTTGATTTCCGGTTCGATCGATATTTTAAACGCGTTAGCACAAGTTAGTATAGCAAAATGGTGAGGCTCTGATACCACTGTAAGTCTACGCTAGCGCCCCGGCCGTCTACAGACGCCAAATGCGGAACAAAAAACTTTTAACTGGCGCTATCGTATACTTTAACCCGGATCTGCCATTATTGCTAAACTAACAAACTGTAAAGAGTGTAGAAAGGTTATACCGAACGATCCGAGTCCTTCGTTCTTTAACCATCATCCCACGCTCCGTTGCGGCTGCACCGATCTCTTCGATCTCCGATCTGCTCGTCCAGGTGGCACCACGTCACTGATTCTTTAAATGGGCTCCCGCCTCTGACTCGAGGCAACTCGATCCTCAAGTTTGCTAAAAGAGACGACCAAGAATGATGTAGATAATGAGTAGATGACTTTGTCTCGCTTCGTCCAAAACCATGGACGAACGGTTAATGAAGTTGCCGTGGGAATCGGGTGATGGAATGAAATGAGCTGTGAAATTCCATACACCCCAAAATCTATCATATCTTTTGTAACAAAAAAAAAACATCAAGTAAGTATGAGAGAGAGGAGGGGCCGGCCATATATAGGGAGGGGGTGAGTGTAGGAGAGAAGAGGGTGACCTTAAGAAAGAAATATCATGTGTGAACACAAGAAAAATATCCTTAAGCAAACAAAACCTCATTAATGCAAATGGTGATTCATTAACCTAGTCATCATTGCATTAATGGCTCCATTAAAGCACTAATGACTCACCATGTCAAGTCACCCTTTCTAGAACCTTCTAGAAGCATGACTCACCCTCATCCAAGAAAAGATAAATCCGTCTTTAACCGAATGTTAAAAGACGGCTGATAGAAAACTGGAAACTGGCAACTTCCAAAAGTGATTCTGAAACGACTTTCAGGATAACCCCGTAACTGTATAAATATACCCGCATTTGTATTACGACCGAATACAAATGCATCTGAGACAAAGATATTATACATACTCAATATAATACTCGGATCCGGCTTAAACCAAAGCCGACCAGTATCATCTGCCCGAAAAATAACACGTGCGTAAACGCACGTGCATTTTCCGAACCCTGCCATAAAACCATACGGCCTCTACAACGTTTCGCCCGAACTTGGGAAACTGTCTGTGGGGGACTCTAATGACTCGTCAGTACCCTGGCAGTGGGTTTAACCACAAACCGTCAGCGGCACTAGCTATGCGTAACGGCTGCCCATGGACTGACCTCAAGGGAGGCTGATGAGCGAACTCATCCAGAAACCCTACTGAGCCTAACAGTGATAATGTATATACAGTCCGGTCCGTTCGTCTATGAGTATCGCATATCTGCCTAGGGGGCTAGAAACGTCAGACCCCCAATAGCAGTATAAGTCGTGTCGGAGTGTAGCCCAATAACACCCTGAGATACTACTGGAGTACCTACCAGTAAATCTCCTGCCATGGCCATGGACTTTGTGTAATGGCTCTCCTAGACACAGCACGACCTCGCCCCCAATACCGGGAGAGACGAATCCCCTGCCGATCCGCTCACGTGCCTCCATATGGCTCGGGACTGTACCCAAAAGCTACCTGTTTGCACGACTCCTTTGAGCCGTGGTAGGGTAGAAATTAAAGCACAGTGGGAACTCACACGAGACAAATGAGGACCTCAGGTCGATGAACTAACCTGTACACATGTCACCAGGGAACTGCTATCCGACGATAGATATAGTACTAACTAGCAGATTCCCGGCGAGTCCTGTCCGGTGTACTCATAACCCAATGAGCACCTGTATACATCTTAGGTGATCCAACTGACACCAGTGGCTTGTGAGACCGGCCACCGCCCCTCGTCGGGGTCTCGACTGTATACACTAGTCTACTCCGAAGTATCGATGCCCTGTCTCGAAACTCCCACGACTAGGGACCACAATTAAGGATATGCATATAAACCACCCAACTCTCACGTATATGATCGCCATCATACTGTTGGTGGTAAAGCAAGATCCTAAGGGTTCTATCAAAGTGTAACATGTAATCAGTCACCTGAACATGTACACGACTGATAAAGGCAAACCAGATAGTATACTATCATCTCGAGTAAGACTGTCCTACCGGTATAGGTCCTCCGCAATCATTGCAATCACGTACCTGCGATCCAATAATTGACTATGAGGGCACTATCTCCAACACTAACCATAGATTTTCAATATCCAGAATACACACAAAAGAAAGTCTCCAGAATTAAATCATGCTTTCTTATGGCATTGTAGACTAGGTCATATCAATGAGACAAGGTTAACCAAGTTACATAAAGAAGGATATTTGGATTCGTTCGAGTATCAATCTTATGCAACTTGTCAATCATGTCTCAAAAAAAAGATGACAAAGACTCTGTTCACTGGACACGAGTAAGAGCGAGCGAGTTCTTGGGACTCATACACAGCGACGTGTGTAGTCCAATGTCTACACATGCAAGAAGTGGTTTTTCCTATTTCATTACTTTTACGGATGATTTCTCTAAGTATGGACATGTCTTCTTGATGAAGCATAAATCCGAGGCCTTTGAGAAATTCCAGGAACATAAGAATGAATTAGAAAAAAAACCGGCAAAAGTATCAAGACACTGAGATCTGATCGAGGTGGTGAATACCTAAGTGCCGAGTTTCTGGATTACCTAAAAGTGA
This sequence comes from Agapanthus africanus, assembly GCA_030015575.1. Lineage (NCBI taxonomy): Eukaryota > Viridiplantae > Streptophyta > Magnoliopsida > Asparagales > Amaryllidaceae > Agapanthus > Agapanthus africanus. The sequence goes on from CM057345.1 coordinate 21,887,765, forward strand.
ATGGAATTCTCTCTCAACTTACTCCTCCATACACACCTCAACACAATGGTGTATCGGAGAGAAGAAACCGAACCCTATTGGATATGGTACGTTCCATGATGAGTAACGCTGAGTTACCGCAATCATTCTGGGGTTATGCACTAGAATCAGCTGCATATCTTTTGAACAAAGTTCCTAGCAAGACTGTGCCTACTACACCATATCAGATATAGAGTGGGAAGAAACCCTATCTTCAATATCTGAAGATATGGAGATGTCCAGCTTTTGTCAAAAAGTAGCATGCGGGCAAACTCGAGGCACGCTCAGTACTGTGTAAGTTTATGGGATACCCAAAGAACTCCAGGGAGTATCTTTTCTATTACGCAGAGGAACAAAAGGTTTTTGTTTCTCGTCATGCCCACTTTCTGAAACATCAGTTCTTAGAAAAAGAAACAAGTGGGAGCGCAATAGAACTGGAAGAAATTCCAGAACCACAGGCTATTACTGAAAACTTGGTGGAACCAGAAGTTTCAAAAGAACAGAACATTTCTGCACCGCTCATCAGGAGTATTAGGCTTTCTCATCCACCTGAGAGATACTACGGTTTTCTCATAGACGAGAATAGAGAAGATTGCATCATTGATAATGATGAGCCGACTAACTTCCAGCAGGCCATTCAGAGCACTAACTTGGTAAAATGGCTGGATGCAATGCGGACCAAGATGGAGTCCATGTACACCAATAAAGTATGGACTTTGGACATTGCTCCAGAAGGGGTAAAACCTGTAGGCTGCAAATGGATCTTCAGAAAGAAGATTGGTGTAGATGGACAGGTTGAAACCTATAAGGCTAGACTTGTTGCAAAGGGTTTTCGTCAAAGACCTGATTTGGACTATAATGAAACCTTTTCTCCAGTGGCTATGCTCAAATCCATTCGGATCCTTCTTGCCATTACTGCCTTCCACGATTATGAAATTTGGCAGATGGACATAAAAACCGCTTTTCTAAAATGGAAATTTAGAGGAGTGTGTCTATATGGACCAGCCAGAAGGTTTTATTCAGAGTGGGAGCAGCGGGAAAGTGTGCAAGTTGCTTAAGTCCATTTATCAACTGAAGCAGGCATCGTGGAGTTGGAACATCTGTTTCGATGAGACGGTCAAAGAATTTGACTTTATCAAAAATCCAGATGAGCCATGCATTTATAGTAAGATTGTAGCACGAACCGTTGTATTCCTCGTCTTGTACGTGGACGACATTCTCTTGATAGGAAATGACATTCCTTTGCTACAATCTGTCAAAAGGTTCTTGTCACACAGGTTCTCCATGAAAGACCTGGGTGATGTCTCTTACATTCTGGGGATCCAGATCTATCGTGATAGATCTAAGAGGATGTTGGGACTTTCGCAGTCCAGGTACATCGACACCATACTGAAAAGATTCAGTATGGAAGATTCAAAGCGCGGTAATTTACCGACTTGTCACGGAATCACCCTCTCCAAAGAGATGTCTCCCAAGACTGATTTGGAAAGGGGACGCATGTCTATTATACCCTACGCTTCTGCGATAGGCTCCATAATGTATGCGATATTGTGCAGCAGACCAGATGTAGCTTATGCATTGAGTGTAGTGAGCAGGTATCAGTCAAACCCTGGGGAGAAGCACTGGATAGCAGTAAAGAACATTCTCAAGTACCTGAGAAGGACTGAGAATATGTTCTTGGTTTACGGTGGAAAAGACCTCCAGATCGAGGCCTTTGCTGACTCCAGCTTCCAGAGTGACAAGGATGACTCCAAATCCATGTCGGGTTATGTCTTTACCCTCAATGGAGGGGCGGTCTGTTGGAAGAGTTCCAAGCAGGAAACCATTGCTGACTCGACGATGGAAGCGGAGTATATCATAGCTTCTGATGCCGCAAAAGAAGCAGTCTGGATGAGGAAGTTCTTAACAGAACTTCAGGCGGTTCCGTCCATCGTTGATCCAATACCTCTGTATTGTGACAACAATGGGGCTATAGCTTTAGCAAAGGAACCCAGGTACCATCAGAAGTCCAGACACATCTTGAGGCGGTATCACCTGATCAGGGAGATCGTGGATCGCCGGGAGATCGAAGTTCGGAGGGTTGCTACAGAAGATAACACTGCAGATCCATTCACAAAGGTTATTCCTCAGACGCAGTTCGAGAGGCTATTCGAGATGATAGGTCTGCGATATGTCAGCACATGGCCTTAGTGCAAGTGGGAGATTGTTAGTGTGATATGCCCTAGAGGCCATTATTGTATAGTACTGGATTGTATATTACATTTTGGAAGCTTGGGATATATACACAGAATTATGACAGTCTTGCTCGATATAGTAGTATGCTACTTGGTTTGTATCTATCTTAATATGTGTATATGTTTCTTTTAACATATCGCTAATACATATTGATAGAGCCCTTAGGATCTTTGCTTGACTACGAACGTTGTGATGGCAGTCACACTTGTGGGGATTGGGTATTCTACAAGCACATCCTTATACAGGTCCCTAGTCGTAGGATTATCGAGACAGAGCATCAATACTCCAGAGTAGACTGGTGTGTACGCTTCTCGTCCCAGCTGGGGAGATGGTCTGTCCCACAGCCATCAGTACGTCGTACTGGAGATAGTATGCATGTGCTCATTAGGTTATGAGTATAATGGACATGACTTGTTGGGAACTGTTGGTTGGTACTATACCTATCGTCAGTTAGCAGTTTTCAAGTCATATGAGTACAGCTTAGTCCGTTGACTTGACACTGCTGCTTCGCCTCAAGTGTATTCCCACTGTTCTTAGATTACTACCCTACCATGGCTCTATTGAGTCGTGCAAACAGGTAGTAGTTGGGTGCAGTCCCAAAGCACTTGGAGGCAGTGGCAGTTAGATAGGATTCGTCTCTCCCGGTATTTGGGGGTTAATCTCGCGTTGTGTTTGGAGAGCCATTACACAAAGTCCCTGGTCAGGACAAGCGAGATTTACTGGTAGGTACTTCAGTAGTTTCTCAGGTGTTTTGGACTACACTTCGACACGACTTATACCACTATTATAGGACTGGCGTTTACCGCCCCTTAGGCCCGATATATGATACTCTTAGACGAACAGACCGGACTGTACGGAGATTGTCACATTCAGGCTCAGTAGGAGTTCGGATGGGTTTTTCCTCATCGAACTTCTTATCGACATCTACATGGGGACCGTTACGTACAGCTAGTACCGCTTGCGGCCAGTGGTTAAACCCTCTGCCAGCATAGTGTCGAGTCTTTAAAGTCCCACACAGAGGGTTGTTTACCTTTAGGTGAAACGAGGTAGAGGTCGTATGGTTTTACGACAGGGTTCGTTCACATATGCGTACTTGTGCGTGTTTGGTGTTCGGGCAGTAGATACTAGTGGGCTTTGGTTTAAGCCGGATCCTGGTATTAGATTTTGGATTGGTTTAGTCTCATTGTATTCGTGTTTCTCGTAACACGGACACAGGTATTTACATACAGTTGACAGAGGCAGAGGAGGAGACACCTCATTAGGGTTTTAACCTTTGACTTGATCAAAACCATAATGATAAAGAGAAAATTGATTAATAGTTTTAATTAGAGATAATTGTATCACGGCTAATGTTGGTTTGACCTTTTGACTTGTTGACCCATGTTGACTTAGATATTTTTGTTAAGCATGAAATATTTTCTTTGAGCATGCTTAGCATTAATTGTGACATGATAAAGGTCAAATCAATACACCATCACAATTATCTTAATTAATATTATTATTATCATATTTTCTCATATGAGAGCTTTATCCTCTCATTCTCATATTATCTTTCTCTCTCTTGGTTTGCTTTCTCCTCTTCCTCTCTCAAAGTTTTAATCTTTCATGAGTTGAAAATCAAAAGATTTTGAGACTAGACCACCAAAATACTTCTCTACTCACTCTAGCGTTCTTAATCTAGCAAGCCAAGCACTCTAGTTACTTCATTGTTGAGGTAGAAGCTCAAGGTAGAGGCCTTCGGGTGGATCTTCTTCGATATAGAGAAGCCGATGAGGAGGAGCCATCTACATCATTCCAAGAAGCTCACAATAAGGAGAAGGAGTTCGAAACAAAGGTATAATTATCTAACCTAGTAGTTAAAACTCTAAGTTAGTTTGTTAGTTATGTTAGTTATATGTATGCCCTAGAGGCCATTGCTATACATAGGATGTATATTGTAGTGGATGCTGGGACATATATAGGGAGGACTTTCTTGCTCGACATGATAGTATGCTATCTGGTTGATCTTTACCTTAACGTGTATACTGATTGTCTCTCTGTTACATGTTGGTAAAGCCTTTAGGATCTGTACTTGACTACCTGGACTATGATGCGGATCATACTAGTGGGGACATGGTAGTCCATAAGTACATCCTTCAAAATCCCTAGTCGTGGGTGTATCGAGACGGGACATCGATATACCAGAGTAGACTAGCGTATACCTTCTCGACCCATACAGATGGGCGATGGATGATCCCATATCCATCGGTGTTTGACATCAGAGATGATATACGGGTGCTCAGTAGAGACTGGGTACACTGGACGGACTCGCCGAGAACTCCCAGATGGTATTATACCTCACGTCAGATGGCAGTTCTCTGGTGACACTGGTACAGAGTAGTCTGTTGACCCGAGATCGTCATAGAGTCTTGTGTGGTTCCCACTGTGCTTTGATTTCCATCTTACCACGTCCAAGAGGGCGTGCAAAACGGTGGTTTTTGGGTACAGTCCCGAGTCACATGGAGGCAATGAGCGATAGGAGGGGATTCGTCTCTCCCGGTATAGGGGGTTGATGTTGCGCTGTGTTCGATTGGCTATAACAGGAAATCCCTGGCCAGGGTTGCTGAGATTTACTGGTAAGTGTTACCAGTAGTTTCTCGAACAGTTATAGACCTCATATCGACACGACTTATCGAGCTATTGGGGTCTGACGTTTACCACCCCTAGGCGAGATATGCGACAGATCAGACGATCAGACCGGACTGTACGGTAGTGTTACTGGTTGGATTCACTGGAGTGTGAGCGGGCTTGCTCGTCGATCTTCAGATCGCTCAATACCCGGGTGGCCGTTACGTTTAGCAGACCGCTTGCGGCTTGTGGATGTTTGATATGATCATCATCCGCTGCCGGCGTATTGACGAGTCTTTAGAGTCCTACACAGAGGTTTCCTGGCTCAAGCGAAACGAAATAGGAGCGCATATGAGATATGTGCGGGACCGAGAATAATGCGTGTATGTGATACCGTATTCCATTCTCGCGATGAATGTATCGAGTGGTTGTATGCGATATAACCTAGTTATCGATTCAAGCGTTGATTCGATAAGCCGATACATTGTATACTAGTCGGTTGTGTGCGACATGACCGGATCATTGAATCAAGTGTTGATTTAATGATTTAATGTATAATTATATATTTGATATATTACTTTGCATTAACTAGTAATGGTTCACTTTAAATGGATTTTCTCACTTGGATTGTGCAAGTTGTATATGTGATATACTTTTATGCACATGTTTGTATCATGTTTGATGATGCATATTAACTTGGTTAAGTGTAAAGATTAAACCATGGTTTACTTAATGATTAGGGTTTTGATTATCTTATTCATTTATTTATATATATATATTCATTTTGGAAATTATTTAAGGATGGTGGCTTATTTTGTTTTATGTTGAAGTTTCTTGAAACTTTGATCAAGTCAACCATTCTTATCTCTTCCTTAACCCTAACCATCATATCTAACCATGGTTCATTCTCTACACTAAACTAAGGTTAATATTATGATAAGAATGGATTTTATTTTCTATTCTATTATTCTTATCATAACATATTCTTCTTCTTCTTCAAAAAAAAAACACATGAAGAAAAAGCTTGAAGTCATCAATGGTAGATTGATGATATGAGTGAGAAATCTAATTCTAAAGTCTACCCACTTCCTATTTCTTCATCCTCTACCTCTTGCCAAGTAGTAGAGTGTGTTTCCTTCACAAGTTTTCATGGATTTGTGAAGGTGGAGCTTGATCTAGCGATGCTTCGACGTAGATCATCTTCGGCATGGACATCGACGACCTAGCTCACTTTTTCTCTGACGAAGCCGACTCTAGAGCCCGGATTTGTTTTAGACAGCGGAGACGACTTCGTTGCGGAGCTATGGAGGTGGAGCACCGGATCTACAAAGGTTGTATTTCCGTATTCCCAATAGTTAAGTGTTAACTAGTTCTTTTTCGCCTAGACATCTAGTTATCGATCCGTAGTTTAGGGTTTCTCGGCACCATAATTTTTGAAATTGCCATGGTTGATGGCTTGGGAGACCTCACTAGCGTGCCTAGGAACCCTACAGTGGTATCAGAGCCTAGCTAGAGCCTTAGGCGAAGTCTAGACGGAATTTGAAGTCCGAACGAACCCGAAACCCCGATTCAAACATGCTCTCTGTCCAATTTTTAAAATCTGGTCTTTTTCCACATTAAAAATGTTCAGAAAAATAAGCAGAGAATCCTAAGAATAACTGTGCAGCACGAGTTCCTAAATCCATCATTCAGCCGCGGTTCCGCGGCACGAGCTTGGCTCGTGCGGCGGATCCGCGGCATATTTGTCGTTTTGTGTGTATCATTCTGCACAGTAATTCTTAGTTTTGTATGCTGGTGTTTCTGGGAATTTTTAATATTTTTTCCAGAGTTGATTTTTCTGAGTTGTTTTGGGGATTCGAGTGTTCGATCGGATTATCAAATTTTGTCTGTGTGGCTTTCCGGATAAATTTTAGAATATGTTAAAAAGTTCGACCGGATATAAATACCCAACTTTTCCCCTGTCGGGAAATTTCCAAGTGTTGGATTTTTCCGTAGTTTAACGACGTTCTAAGTAGTGCAAGTAACGCGATGGTCCCTCTAGAAGACAACAAACCTTAACTCGATTATGTGACCGTCTTGAACTGCCCTTTGAACCTTCGGGTTTGGGGCAGTACGGCGTGCCACATGTGAGGCGTTGGCTTGACCCTTCTACGGCTGGACCGTTGGTACTGAGGTACGAACTGAATGTTGTTAGACTAGTTTCATGTGTTGATCTGTATCGGGAAAACTTGGGTGTTAGAATGTTCGATCGGAAAGTTTAACATTTTCTATTTATCTGGAATGGGATACAATAATTGGAATTCACAAAAGTTATGAGATAACTGAATGAATGTTATAAACATAGCAGTTTAGTCTCACTTGATCGGTTGCCACGGAATTTTGATGTGATCAAAAGTCCGTCGCAATCACGTAGCGTACGCGGATACTCGCCGGGTAAACTTAATAGACAGCCTCACTCCATAGCCCCGACCAAGTGACTGTAGGAGAACCCCGTCGCCGAAAGCATCCGTTCGGGTGCTCACGGTAGCGGTGTTCCGCCTTGGTGCACTTCGTCGACGGTATCGGGGGTGCAGCCGTCTACTGAAGTTTGCGACGAGCATTCGATCAGGATGTCGGGAATCTTGTTGAATTGCCCGACTTGATATTGAAAAGAGTTTTCGATTTCGAGACTAAAATGCGGGGTTTATAATTGTTAGGCATGCGATGTCTAAGTAATTCATTTGGTCAGGCATGCGATGTCTGAGGTGGTTGCGGATTCCAACTGTTGTAGTTTTACACTTTCTTTTTTGTGACCGTAAGTGTAATATGTGATATCGCCGGTTTCGTTGCTATATGTCAACGACAATTGGGATGCGCATATTTACTTACGTTGATGACATGTGATGTTATGTGTTGCTGGATATGTTATATTGGATCGTCGTGTTTGAATAGCCGGGGGTTTTTATGTGAGATGAGTGTTTTTCATTTTCATTCATGTAAAAACTTGTATGTAATATTCTTTTATTGGGGCGCTTCCAGGTTGCGGAAGTTGTCACCGTTTGTATATTATTTACTTTTCCGCACTAGGATAGACCCAAGGAGGAGGGCACAAGCAACCGGGTTCTGGAGTCCAGTGGGAGACCAACTTGAGGAGTCGAGTCCGGGTCTCCTAACTCCAGAAGTGGTAGGGTTGCTTGCCGCTCTCGTAGGGGTCTAGGGGTGTGGGTTTGGCTATTCATCACGACCGTGGACCGTGTTTTATACTGGCTCGTATTGAAAACACGGACGTCCTAGTATATCCAATATTTCATATGATTCTTCTGCTGCGATATCTGTGATGTGATCATGTGATGTTCTGTGATAGATACAGTATATAGTATATATGATATATTATATAGACGTTACTTATGTTTTACACCCGCGCTAGCCCTGCCCCGCTCTGTCGTTAGTTACCTAACCTAACGGTGCACGAGGGGACATCGAGGCGAATGCGGATGGCATAAGTGTACGTCGTATTTATCTGTGATGTTTAGGTACTTAAATGATGGGACTTCATTAATGTGATTAATGAAATAAAAGAAACCTAAGATGTTGTAGAATCGAATTTCAAAATAAAACAGGTAGCTACAGTTCTTGCTTTGCACAGCGGTATATGTGATATATCCTGCACCTCATCCGACGAGGAAAGGACCGAGATCCCTTCACCGGGAGTGACTCCTTTAGCAATAACTGGCAGATGCTACACACTCGGTTTGTCTTTTGATTGCTTTTAAGAGTTTTTGCTTTGCACAGCGATATATGTGATATATCCCGCACCTCATTCGACGAGGAAAGGACCGACGATCCCTTCACCGGGAGTGACTCCTTTAGCAAAACTGGAAAAGCCTCAAAAGCACTCCATTTTAAAACCATTCGATCCTACAACGATATCAAGTTCATTACGCAATAGGTTTTCAGAAAAACCTGTCGTAGCCCTCCGTCATTTCAGATAAGTAGTAGTTAGTATTCGTGCTGCGTTTGTTGGCCTTTGTCAAGGCGCAGTATGCTGTAGCTAACTGGTGCTTACCTGCTTATGCATATGATGCAGATTGAGTTAGGGTAGTCGTGCGACCTTGTTGGCCTTTGTCAAGGGCCGTGCGGGTGGGTTTAATTCAATCAGGAAATGACGGGTTGAACTTGACTAGCATCCTATGGTTTGTTGGCCTTTGTCAAGGTCATAGGAGGTTAGGGGCAAAATATTATCGGGAATTTCAAGTGTTGAAATTTGCAATGAGATTGCATACCTTCTATGAGATAGTTGGATCCCGATACCCGCTGCGAGTAAGAGTTACTCCTGGGAGAGTTTTATACATTACAATTAGCCGATCAAGTAGGTGTCTAGAAAGGTGTCAACGGGGTTACGCCTCTGGGAAAACGAGGTTTACAGTAATTAGGTCCGTGCGAAAGCACGGGGGACTTCCCTCAAAGTACCGACACTGGCCTGGCTGAAAGATTGGCGAACTTGTAGTGTGTAATTAATCCCGGCTAGTCTTTCCTTTTAGGGTTTGAAGGAAGATTTGATAAAAAGCAGTAGGAGCCATCCTGATTAGATAAATTAAAAACCAATCTATTCTTGACAGAGCGCACGCTGAGTGTTTTCTTCTCTCTCTCTCCAGGTAGCGACCATATCACGCCTTAATCAAGATAATAAAACGGATTATTGACCGAACCCGCTTGTTATACTGAGCTGGGGAACGTTGGTCCCGCTCCAACTTATAATTGTTATAAGACAGAGCAGGAAATTGGGGAATACCAGATTTCCCGTGCCGCCCAAACGAAGAGAGTGCATGCTGATGCATCATCTTCGGGTGTGTTCGTTACAAAGAACTGTTTCTCAGTATCCTTTACGTCCTGGGTATGTGATACCAGATCAGGATCCCAGATATGTAATCTGTTACATAGCGCTACAGATAGGTAGAGAACTGAGAACGGGTGATAAGTTTCATGAGGCAGAAAACGGGGCAAGAGTTGCAGCCAAGTCTGTTGGTCACTGTCACCCTGTATTCCAAATACATTGATTCTGAACGAATGTTATTAGATACCGAACCTGATATACAAAATCATATCAGTCTCTTTATTAGTAAAGAAATGATAAAATTTTGTATTGTTGGATAATGTTTTGAACATTTCCTATATCAAAAGTTGATTGGTTCAGGCACGTTATCTAAAAGCATTGATGTTCTAAATCAAACTACAGTTCTTAGTATACGGAACACACACAAGAGAAAGAGTTCAGAAATGAACGAATCCTTCTTGAGGCATTGTAGACTAGGTCATATCAATGTGACCCGACTGGCTGGAGTTACATTAAGATGCATATTTAAATTAGTTTAAACTTACATCTTGTGAAACTCGCCAGTCATGTCACAAAGAAAAAATGACACTAGCTCTGTTTATTGGAAACAGAGAAAGAGTTAGTGAACTCTTGGGATGATACATGTTGATATATGTAGGTCCCCTGTCTACACATGTCAAGACTGGTTCTTTATACTTCATTACGTTCTCTGATAATCTTTCGAGTTTCAGACCTATGTTCCTGTTGAAACACAAGTCCGAACCTTTTGAGATATTCACAGAATATAAGCGAGAAGTAGAGAACCAGAATAAGGGTATAAGTATTATGTCCTATGATGAGATCAAGGAGGAGAATACTTGAGCACGGAAATCCTGGACTATTCTAAAGGAGAATGAGATTCTCTCTCACCATTACTCCTCCGTATACACCATAGCACGATGGTATATCGGGGAGGAGCAGATACACCCTATTTGATATGGTGTGCTCTATGATGAGTACTACTGAGTTACCTTTTTCCTTTTGGGAGTTATGCACTTGAGAAGTTGCATACCTGTTGAATAGGTTCGAATCAAATCAGTTGCCTACCGCTTCATATGTGATATGGAAAGGGAAGAGCCCATGTCTTAAGCTAGTTAAGATTTGGGGTTGTCCGGCCTATGTTTAAAAGCAAAATCCGGACAAGCTCGAGGCAAGGTCTGTTATGTACAACTGGAAAGGTTCCAGCTATGCAAACTACAGAAGATGATTTGATAGAGCCAAATGATTCAGTAGTTACCAACGAACCTCAGCCTCTCCGCCGATCTAGTAGGGTTTCTCACCCACCTGAGAGATACTTCGGTTTCTCTATGACAGTGGGAGTGAGGATTACATCATGAGATGATGACCCAACTAGTTTCGAGCTGGCCATCAAGAGTAAGACTCTGTAAGAATGGCTGGATGTTTATCGATCTGAGATGGAATCCTTATACACCAACAAAGTATGGACTTTGGTTGCTATATCTGAAGAGTTAAATCCCCATCAGGAGCAGGTATATCTTGAGAAGATTACTTGGTGTACATGGAAAGGTTGAGACTTTCAAAGCTAGACTTGTTAAAGGTTTGCATCATTGACCAGATATGGATCATAATGTTAAAACCTTTTCAAGTAACTATGCTTAAGTCCATCCAGATCCTACTTGCCACGGCTACATACCATGACTGCGATATCTGGTGGTTGGGTGTCTTGACTGCTTTTCTAAATGATGATTTAGAAAAGAGCGTCTATAAGTACACAGCCAGAGGGCTTCGTAGACAGTGGGAGCAGCGGAAACGTGTGCAAGATGCTTTATAGGATAAAGCAGGCATCGCGGAGTTGGAACATCTGTTTTGATGGATTGGTCAAAGAAGTTGACATCATCAAAATGGTAGATGAACCTTGTATATACAAAAAGGTAGTAGGGAGTATGGTGGTGATCCTCGTAGAGTACGTGGATGACATACTCTTGATAGGGAAGGAGTTTCCTATGCTACGCTCGATCAATCTCCGCTTATCACAATGATTCTCCATATAGGATCAAAGTGATACCTCCTAAATCCTGGATTTTGGATCTATGAGATAGATTTAATTGGATGTTAGGATTCTCACTAGTTGTAGTGAGATGGTATCAAACGATCCTGGGGAGAATCACTGGAAGGGTTCCAGGGTGATAAAGACGACTGAATGTCAGTCGCAGGCATTGTCTTAACCCTCAGTAAAGGGACGGTATGTTGGAAGAGTTCCAAGCTAGATACCGTGACATACTAGACGATAAAGGCAGGATACATCGCTACTTAAGATGCTACCAAAGAGGCTGTTTGGGTGTATATTGGTTCATGAGATGAACTACGTTCCTACCATTGTGAGACAATGGAGTTGTGGCTCATGCCGAGGAACGCCGGTCCCATCAGTGATCCAGACATATTCTAAGGCAGTATCACTTGATCATGGAGATGGTTGATCTCCAGGGAGATCGAGGTTAGGAGAGTAGACTCAGAGGACAACACAGCGGATCCACTCACAAAGGCTTGTTCCCAGAAAGAGACTTTTATGGGATGGTTGAGTATGAGATACTGCAACCACTGCTCTCAGATGGCCCTAGTGCAAGTGGGAGATTGTTAGTTATATGTATGCCCTAGAGGCCATTGCTATACATAGGATGTATATTGTAGTGGATGCTGGGACATATATAGCGAGGACTTTCTTGCTCGACATGATAGTATGCTATCTGGTTGATCTTTACCTTAACGTGTATACTGATTGTCTCTCTGTTACATGTTGGTAAAGCCCTTAGGATCTGTACTTGACTACCTGGACTATGATGCGGATCATACTAGTGGGGACATGGTAGTCCATAAGTACATCCTTCAAAATCCCTAGTCGTGGGTGTATCGAGACGGGGCATCGATATACCAGAGTAGACTAGCGTATACCTTCTCGACCCATACAGATGGGCGATGGATGATCCCATATCCATCGGTGTTTGACATCAGAGATGATATACGGGTGCTCAGTAGAGACTGGGTACACTGGACGGACTCGCCGAGAACTCCCAGATGGTATTATACCTCACGTCAGATGGCAGTTCTCTGGTGACACTGGTACAGAGTAGTCTGTTGACCCGAGATCGTCATAGAGTCTTGTGTGGTTTCCACTGTACTTTGATTTCCATCTTACCACGTCCAAGAGGGCGTGCAAAACAGTGGTTTTTGGGTACAGTCCCGAGTCACATGGAGGCAATGAGCGATAGGAGGGGATTCGTCTCTCCCGGTATAGGGGGTTGATGTTGCGCTGTGTTCGATTGGCTATAACAGGAAATCCCTGGCCAGGGTTGCTGAGATTTACTGGTAAGTGTTACCAGTAGTTTCTCGAACAGTTATAGACCTCATATCGACACGACTTATCGAGCTATTGGGGTCTGACGTTTACCACCCCTAGGCGAGATATGCGACAGATCAGACGATCAGACCGGACTGTACGGTAGTGTTACTGGTTGGATTCACTGGAGTGTGAGCGGGCTTGCTCGTCGATCTTCAGATCGCTCAATACCCGGGTGGCCGTTACGTTTAGCAGACCGCTTGCGGCTTGTGGATGTTTGATATGATCATCATCCGCTGCCGGCGTATTGACGAGTCTTTAGAGTCCTACACAGAGGTTTCCTGGCTCAAGCGAAACGAAATAGGAGCGCATATGAGATATGTGCGGGACCGAGAATAATGCGTGTATGTGATACCGTATTCCATTCTCGCGATGAATGTATCGAGTGGTTGTATGTGATATAACCTAGTTATCGATTCAAGCGTTGATTCGATAAGCCGATACATTGTATACTAGTCGGTTGTGTGCGACATGACCGGATCATTGAATCAAGTGTTGATTTAATGATTTAATGTATAATTATATATTTGATATATTACATTGCATTAACTAGTAATGGTTCACTTTAAATGGATTTTCTCACTTGGATTGTGCAAGTTGTATATGTGATATACTTTTATGCACATGTTTGTATCATGTTTGATGATGCATATTAACTTGGTTAAGTGTAAAGATTAAACCATGGTTTACTTAATGATTAGGGTTTTGATTATCTTATTCATTTATTTATATATATATATTCATTTTGGAAATTATTTAAGGATGGTGGCTTATTTTGTTTTATGTTGAAGTTTCTTGAAACTTTGATCAAGTCAACCATTCTTATCTCTTCCTTAACCCTAACCATTATATCTAACCATGGTTCATTCTCTACACTAAACTAAGGTTAATATTATGATAAGAATGGATTTTATTTTCTATTCTATTATTCTTATCATAACATATTCTTCTTCTTCAAAAAAAAAAAACACATGAAGAAAAAGCTTGAAGTCATCAATGGTAGATTGATGATATGAGTGAGAAATCCAATTCTAAAGTCTACCCACTTCCTATTTCTTCATCCTCTACCTCTTGCCAAGTAGTAGAGTGTGTTTCCTTCACAAGTTTTCATGGATTTGTGAAGGTGGAGCTTGATCTAGCGATGCTTCGACGTAGATCATCTTCGGCATGGACATCGACGACCTAGCTCACTTTTTCTCTGACGAAGCCGACTCTAGAGCCCGGATTTGTTTTGGACAGCGGAGACGACTTCGTTGCGGAGCTATGGAGGTGGAGCACCGGATCTACAAAGGTTGTATTTCCGTATTCCCAATAGTTAAGTGTTAACTAGTTCTTTTTCGCCTAGACATCTAGTTATCGATCCGTAGTTTAGGGTTTCTCGGCACCATAATTTTTGAAATTGCCATGGTTGATGGCTTGGGAGACCTCACTAGCATGACCTTCTGGAGCAGGAGAAAGTGGTTATCGCTATGCGGTAACGTAATTAACTGTAGGGGATTGCGCCTGCAGGGAAGAGCGTCCCCACAATCAAAAACCCCTCGTAAACGAGCGGGAATCTGACTGCTACAATGGCCGCATCTGTCTAAACCTCCGATACACGGTGCTATAAATCAACTTGACATCTTCGGAGAGGTGGACAGATAAAACCAAATAGCATCTGCCCCCGAGAATTCAGGCCGGACGTCCCAACATTCCGGTCGCGTTCTTTCGGCGGAGAACAGATTCTGGCACGTCCGGTAGGACCTTTTTCTCTTTCCACTCCACACTTCGTGTGTCGTGTCCATGAACGAATCGTTGTTTAATGTGGTTGCCCATGTATTCGAGGTACTAAGATTTGGTGTCTTGCTCCCGTGCAGAGAAAATGGCTTCCAACTGCACTAGCTGCAACAACAACTCCCACTCCGTTCTCGCCGGAGGAGTGACTTATGGGACCCAAGCGGCCTCCATCTTTGCCATGCCAGTGGAACAGGTGAATCAGGCCACCACTGGACTGTTCTTTAAGACCATGATCCCACCAATGAGCTTCAACGCCCCAGTGCCATCGCAAAAAGCTCTAAAGAAGTCGGTCTTTGATCGGCTTGCAACTACCGTGGCTCCTCTCAACGGATCGCTCGAATCCAACGCCTCGGTCTTTAACAGACTGGGCCAAAACTCCAATGGGTTCGTAAAGAATCCCGCAATACCAGAGGGGGTTATCCCAAAACGGATAGCCATCCCTATTCCAGTAAATGAAATCGTCAGAGAGGCTTCTCCTGCTAAGGGGTCGGTCTTCATAAGACTGGCCGTGCCAACTCCCGCACCAGGCGAAGTCACCAAAGCCGTTACCCCTGCTCGAAAGTCTGCCTTCGGCAGATTGACCGTTCCCTCTCAGCAGACGTCAGTCTTCGATAAACTGACACCGACAACAACTTCTCATCAGATCAGGGGGCATGACGAAGCTACCCCGACAACAGAGGTAGCCCCAGCCGTTCGACATGCTCGACGTTGCCACTGGCACCGAGTGAGGAAAGCTGGGGCAGTTCCCTTTCTGGACTTACCCTACCAGCTCCAACGATGGAAGTTGATGCTGTTGTTCCAGCCGGGAACAGCTTTGAATCACTTAACATGGTACGTAGGAATTCGCCAACTGCCGTGCTGAAAAAGTCTCATCTTCCTGCTGAAAAGATCACAAAGGCGAAGCTAGAGCAGCCCCCTCAGCGGCTGTCCTCTAAAATTCACAAGGTCTGGCGACGGTCCAAAACTCTGTGATTAACCAAGACTACTCCCGCCGGCCGAAGAAGATGAAGGTTCGGTAAGAGAAGGACCACCCTGTCATACCACAAAAGATGTCATCTACTCGGGTACCCGCTGCAACAGCCCCCTCGACTTCGATCACCCACAAAAGGAGAAGGCCGGAGAAAATCCCCGTGTCTGCGACAAATCTCAAGGGCACTGAAACTAAACGCCCAAAGTCTGGGGGCATGGTGGTGCACACTGTTTATATGGCATCCGGGAAAGAGGATAACCGTATCTCCAAGGGCCATCGACCACTCACCCGATCAGTGAAAAAGGCTCAGTAGCAACAACAACAAAAGCTCCAGGAGATGCTAACAACCATGGCCGCACTCACTGGGCCAAAAGCAAGCCCAGAGACATCGTCAGAGCAGCGCCAAGAACAAGAAAGCAATGCCGAATTCCTCCGAAGAATGCTCGAGAGGAAAGACAAAGAGGCCATGGAACAAGCGGCCAATATAAAACAAATGGCGCTTTTATTCCTAGATATAGTCGGAATGATGATACGGCCGGATCCTCCAGCAATCCTTGAAGACGACAGAGGGGAGACATCGAACCCTCTTCCAGCTCTATTAGCAGCCAAGGAAGAGACCATCTCTAAAGCCGCCCTTGACGACTATATAGCTCAACAGATACGAGCTCATCAGGCGAGCGAAGCGGCTAGCCAAGTCGTCAGAATTGGACGACCCTATCCGAGCTGGTATGATCAGATTAAGTACCCGCCAGGATATACGATCCCCAAATTCCATGTGTATAAGGGGACGGGTAATCCACATCAGCATATCGCTCAGTTCAGGGCTCTCTGCGGCAATACCGGAGGTGACGACAAATTGCTACTTCGCCGGTTCGTCGGCAGCTTGGCGGAGACGGCCTTTGAATGGTATTCAGAGCTGCCGAATGACTCCATCAAAACGTTTACAGAGATGGAGTTGCTATTCACCCAGTGGTTCGCAAGCGCCAGCGAACGCACCCCGATCACGGCATTGATCAACGCCAGAGTGAAGCCGAGAGAGGCATGGGTGCAGTATGCAGTCCGTTGGCTGAACTTATGGTTGAGATGCGAACAACGCATTGA
The DNA here is from genome assembly GCA_030015575.1 of Agapanthus africanus. Lineage (NCBI taxonomy): Eukaryota > Viridiplantae > Streptophyta > Magnoliopsida > Asparagales > Amaryllidaceae > Agapanthus > Agapanthus africanus. The sequence goes on from CM057345.1 coordinate 21,904,679, forward strand.
AGAAGCTCCTGCCGTGGGCATGTTCATGTGGACCCTCGACCCTCAGTCGACTATCTCCCAATTCATGATGTTCTTCAAGCCGACCACCTTCCAGGCCTTGATTGACAAGCTGGCCTAAATGGACCAGATGGGTTATAGGCCTTTCCCTTCAAAAGTGGATTTTCGAAATGAAAAAGGCAAAGGGAAAGCGACCTTTGTTGCCAAAGCTCAACAACAGTCGAGTGAGCTGAAACCAGCTGCTCGCTAAGGCAACAAGCGGCGATCCCTCGATGAGAAGTTAAGACGTCCTTACTCATTTCCCCAGGATAAAACAAGGAGACTGCTCGAACTGGCAGTGTGCAACGGGATCATCACTCTGCCGGATCCAAGACATCTGTCGCAACCTGATGACGTTAACCATCCTAACTATTGTCCCCACCATAGAGTAATGGGTCACCCACTCGAAGATTGCTACGTCTTCAAAAACTGGGTTGAAGACCAGCAACGAAAATTCGCATTGTCTGAAAACTGGAAGGTGAACCCGCCACAACCACATGCTCCGAAAAAGATGGACATGCCGGGGGCATCATGCTCATTCATAAAGGAAGCTCCATGGGAAGTTGTTCTTTCAGTAAAAACTAAAAGAATGCTGAAAGATCTTCAAACATGTCCGGCGATCAGGTGGAAAAGCCCGCAAGAGCCAGAGATCATCGATGGGATGCTGAAACCATGCCCAACATCGGGAGTTAGTAGCTATGGGCAAAACACCCAGGCCCAGCCGTCAAAGTCTTCGAAGAAAAAGAAGAAGACCAAAAAGCCCGCGCAGTCTGACGACCAGCGCACGGATCTGCAAAAGCATATTGACGTGCTGGAGGAATACAACAAGAAGGCGCGAACCCCAGTCACGCTTCAAGAGTTTCTCAATCACATCCTTGAAAGTGAAGATAACGACAATGATGAGGGAGATGACTCGTCAGAGGAACCCGAAGATTATGTAGCAAGTTGCCACATGATCTCTCATTCGTCGCTAAGTAACAAAGAAACTCACTCGGCGTTAGAAGATAACGTAGAGGAGCTGGGGGCAGGAACGGTGCCAAAATCCTTGGATTATGTGACAAGGTCTATCAAGGGAAAACCTACTTGTTCATATAACATCCGGCGAAACTTCGCCTCAAAGCTACTTTGGTCCAAAAAGTCTGTAAACTAGAAATTTGCCTCAAATATGGCAACAATGGACCGTAATGTTCTAAAACTAGCTACGGACCGTAACGTCCGCAAGCCAACGCAAAAAAAAAACGGTACGTCCATAAGCAAAATGGACACGAATGAAAACCCGAAAGGGCTCCGTGAGTAAAAACAACAGGGCTACCGGCGAGTTTGTGAAAACCCAAAAGGGCGCAGACTCATAAAAAAAAGGGAGCACGTCCACAAGCAAAATGGGCACGGATGAAAACTCGAAAGGGCTCCGTGAGTAAAAACAGCAGGGCTACCGGCGAGTTTGTGAAAACCCGAAAGGGCGCAATCTCGTTAAAAGACACTTGCAAGGTCCTCTTGACCTTGTAAGCAGAAAACTACTTGTGTGAGATCCTTACGACTTATAAAGGAGTAACACACTTAGAGGTCCCTACGATTCCTAAGGAAAAATTACACTTACGAGATCCTCAAGACTCGTAAGGAGAACCCTCCTACGAGACCCTCACGGCTCATAAGATTCAAAAACCTTAAGCTACAGGGATCTGCACCTGTTCTTCAACCATCACCTTTCCCAGATTGCCCTACAAGTGGTTCAATACTGACCCTTGTATTTAATCCACGGGCATAAATAATCATTTTCTTGCTGAGTCCCACCAACGATGAGAAATGCCCTCATTTGATGAACAAACACTTGTAGGTCCTCTTGATTTACAAGGAGAAAATACTCTTGCAAGATCCTTACGACTTACAAGAGAACATACACTTAGGAATCCTTACGATTCCTAAGGAGAAAAGACACCTACGAGATCCTCACGACTCGAAGGGAGAAACACCTTTATGAGACCCTTACGGCTCATGAAGTAAAAAGCCTTAGTCGACAGGATCTTAACCCTGTTCGCTAAGCTATCTTTGTTTGAACCGACAAAGGCGGATGATAATTCGCTCCTGGCAACATGCCAGTTGTAGCGATACTGATGCCTAAATTGATATCAAATTCCAAGTCCTTTCACGGCAAATGATGATTCGCTCCTAGCAATATTCCAGTTGCAGCGATACTGATGCTAAGATTGGCATCGGGTTCCAAGTTCCATACTTGCAACAAAATCAGCAAGTAAAAGAAATGGATATGAAATAGCCGAAATAATAGGGCAACTTGCAACAAAATCGGCAAGTAAAAAATATGCATACACAAATAGCCGAAATAATTGGGCAACTCGCAATAAAAAGCAGCGAGTAAAAAGAAAAATAGCTGAAATGATTGGGCACCGTGAAAAATAGCTGAAATGATTGGGCAACCGCGACTTTCGTGATATAAAAAGCTGAAATGATAGTGCATTACGGAAAGAAATAAAAAAATTGAAATGAAACTTTTTGTCCTGCAGGTAAGTCCATACTGACACCTGTATACAATCTATGGGCATAAACGAAAAGAGAACCACATGTCCCAACAAACTCCATCAAAGGAAGAGTCAAGTCTCAGCGACAATAACTGCATCCCAGAAAACCAGCAACGGCGTTCCTCCTCATGCCAGAAGGATACATACGCAACATCAACAATGGAGCTATGGCAGAGTCTCCTAGTTTCAAATCTTGACGGTTCATAGAAAACCTGGAGACAACCTCGACATTCGTCACAATATTGCAAACACAATGTCAACAAACGAAGCAAAGAAAAATCGCTAGCTTCAGGGTCTCGACGTCAACATCGACAACCTGGAGATCAACACCGACATTTCTCCATATTCCAATCAGATGCAGACACAACGTTAACAAAGCGGAGCCACGGTAAAGTCCCCTAGTTCCAAATCTCAACGGTTCACAGACAACCTAGAGACTACCTCGGAACCATGGCAGAGTCCCTAGTTCCAAGGCTCGACGGTTACATCTACGGCCTAGAGATCGACAATAGCGTCCTTCTTCTTTCCAGCAGGATACAGGCGCGACATCAACAAACGAAGCTATGGCAAAGTCCCCTGGTTCCAAAACCTCGACGGTTCATAGACAACCCAGAGACAACCTTGACATGCGACGCAATATTGCAAGCACAATGTCAACCAAAGAAGCTAAGGAAAATCCCCTCTTCAGGGTCTTGACGGCAACTCAAATGAGACATGAAAAGACTATCGGAAATCATCCCACACCAGCGTGGAGTGGTCATGGCTCATCGGACTCCCAAACTGAGCCTAACCTCAAGTAAAAAGCGACATGGAATACCCTAACTCTTGCTCTTTCGACGGTAATATTACCTGGAAGATTATTTGAAGACGTCTTGTGCAGCCCCCGAAGGGATCAGAGACACGACAGTCACGGGGCTACCCGAACAAAAAGATTGCATATCGGGGAATATATCGGCCAACGCGACGGCGCGGGTAAAAAATCCTAGTACCACAGACCCTAACGGACTTCTATTAGCAGGAACTAACTGTGGCATTAGGAAACCCTTGCGAGAACTTCTCGATTCGTCTCGACCCGTGAGGAAATTAATGTTCTTGCGAGAACTTCTCGATTCAACTCGACTCGTAGGGAAAAGCCTTAGGCAATGGGAATAAGGACCTGTTTCCTAAGCACTGGGGCCCTGCAAGTCGGTCCAAGATGGACTATTGTATACTATTCACGAGCCACACTCTCCAAAGTCGAATCTCGACAAGGAGGGAAACCACTTACGAATCCTCTCGACTTGTAAGCGGGAAAAATTCTCTTGTGAGATCCTTACGACTCTTAAGAGAAAACACACTTAGGAATCCTCACGATTCCTAAGGAGAAAAGATACCTACGGGTTCCTCTTGACTCATAGGGAGAAAACCCTTTATGAAACCCTCACGACTCATAAAGTTGAAAAGTCTTAGGCGGCAGATCTGAACCTATTTCCTAAGCCATCGCTTCTTATCTCGATTCGCGTTGACTCACAAGAAAATCAGTGTCTTGCAGGAATAGCTCGATTCGTCTCGACCTCCAGGGAAATCAGTGTCCTTGGCAAAACCTCGATTCAGGGAAATCAGCGTCCTTGACGAGAACATCTCGATTCACGTAGACCCGTAAGGAAATAAGTGTCTTTGCAGAAATCTCTTGATTCGTCTCGACCTCCAGGGAAATCAGTGTCCTTGGCAAAACCTCGATTCAGGGAAATCAGCGTCCTTGACGAGAACAACTCGATTCGCGTCAACTCGTAAGGAAATCAGTGTCTTTGCAGAAATCTCTCGATTCGTCTCGACCCCAGGGAAACCAGTGTCCTGGGCAAAAACCTCGATTCAGGGAAATCAGCGTCCTTGACGAGAACATCTCGACCCGCAGAGAAATCAGTGTCTTTACGAGAATCTCTCAATTCGTCTCAACCTGTGGGGAAATTAGTGTCCCTACGCATAAAGAAAATTCTCTTGTGGGATCCTTACGATTCTCAAGAGAAAACGCACTTAGGAGTCCTCACAACTCCTAAGGAGAAAATACATCTACAGAATCCTCTCGACCCGTGGGGAGAAAAGTCTTTATGAGACCCTCATGGCTCATAAAGTTGAAAAGTCTTAGGTGACAAATCATAACCCTGTCTCCTAAGCCATCACTGCCCTATAAGGAGGTCAAGATGGACTATCCACGAGCCACACTCTCCCATGTCGAATATCGACAAAGGGGAAACTACCACTTACGAGTCCTCTCGACTTGTAAAGGAGAAAATTCTCTTATGGGATCCTTACGATTCTCAAGAGAAAACGCACTTAGGAGTCCTCACGACTCCTAAGGAGAAAAGACACCTGCAGGATCCTCTCGACCCGTAGGGAGAAAAGTCTTTATGAGACCCTCATGGCTCATAAAGTTGAAAAGTCTTAGACGGCAGATCCTAACCCTGTCTTCTAAGCCATCACTGCCCTACAAGGAGATCAAGATGGACTATCCACAGGCCACACTTTTCCAAGTCGAATATTGACAAGGGGGAAACAGCCACTTACAAGTCCTCTCAACTTGTAAGGGAGAAAATTCTCTTATGAGATCCTTACGACACTCGAGAGAAAACGCACTTAGGAGTCCTTACGACCCCTAAGGAGAAAATTACACCTACGGGATCCTCTCGACTCGTAGGGAGAAAAGTCTTTATGAGACCCTCACGGCTCATAAAGTTGAAAAGTCTTAGGCGGAAGATCTGAACATGTTTCCTAAGCCGTTGTTGCTCTATAAGGAGGTCAAGATGGACCATCTGCGGGCCATATTTGCCAAATCCACATTCGCCAATGAAATAAAGAAGCTGCTTACGGGTCCTCACGATTCATAAGGAAAAATACCCAAGTGAGATCCTTACGACTCACGGGAGCGATGAACACTTAGAAATCCTCACGATTTCTAGGGAGAATTTGCACCTACGAGATCCTCTCGACTTGTAAGGAGAAAAAACCTTCTTGAGACCCTTACGGCTCATGAAGATGAAAAAAGTCTTACGCTACAAGAACTTTAAACTTGTCCTCTAACCCTCAATTCTATTGCCGTGCATAACTCTTCACTACTTCACCCGCGTACATACTTACGTGGGCAATTAGTGGGGGGAATTTGTTCCCTTATAAAAAATAAATAATAAATAAAAGCAACGGGAAAAAGTCCCCAAATGGAGCATCACGTGCTCACACGTGATAGGCGCTGCGCTTGATAAACTAGGCTGAAACTGGGCCTCACGTGCAGACACGTGACCTCTATATACAAAGTATATAGGCGCCTGAATAAAGCAAACAATTGGCTAGAACAAAAACTTACGTGATAGCACGTGACGCACTTTGGTAGGCTTAATTTGGTGGGGTCACGTGCTACACATGATGGGCTCCTATGCCTTCTGAACCGATAGAATTAAATTCTAATTAAGAGGAATCAAAACCCCTAGTTGTAAAATGTTTGCTTAAATCTTTCCAAACAAGAAAGATTATGCTCTGTAAATTAGAGCACCGTTCGATCAAAGATCCAACGGTGATTAAACATCACCAAGATACAGAATAAGTTCTGAATGAGAAAATATTTTCCCAATCTTGCTAAAAACAAGAAAGATGACTTCTGTAAAACAGAAACCCTTGGATTAAAAATCCAACGGTGGGAAACATTCTCCAAATCAATCAGAAATCTCTCAATGAGAGATTTCCCTAACTGATTCAACAAATCAGCCTCCTCTATATAAAGGACCCAAGACTTCATGTCCGGTAGAGAGGAACCCCCCATAAACTTCAAGTTCAAAAATACAGAAAAAAGAGAGGAAAACCCCTTGGTAAGCAAAAACCAAAAGAGAATTTAATTTTCAAACCAAGAGTTTAACTCTTATCAAAGAACTTAGTTCTTCCTCTGGTTGAAATTTGCAGAAGCAGATCTCCCTACAAGTTGAGAATTTAATTCTCATCGGGGAGATTCTGTTATGTAGATCCAAACCTAGAGGAAAGAGCTAAGTTCAAAGAATTTAATTCTTACAAAAAAATATAGAAATTTAATTCCTCTGATAAAACTAGGGTTTAACCCTATGAAAGAATTTAATTCTCATAATATAAGAGACCTGAAATTCATAAAACTCAGATCCAGAGCTCCATGAATATTAATGTTCAATACTAAACAATAAAAGCTCACGTGTTCCCACGTGAGCACCTTTGAAGAACAAAAAAAGGAAGACTGAGATCTAACCACGTGACCCCTGAGAAATGCTCAGCACTTATAAATAAGAAAAGGGGAATAAGCCCTATTTTGTGGCACCTCACGTGATCCCACGTGACCCATGAGAAATGCTCAGCACTTATAAACGAGAAAAGTGGAATAAGCCCTATTTTGGGGCGACTCACGTCATCCCACGTGACCCCTGAGAAGTGCTCAACACTTATAAAAAAGAAAAGGGGAATAAACCCAAGACAGTTCCTATTCTGGGGCACCTCACGTGATCCCACATGACCCAACAGTGCTTATCACTAGAATAAAAGAATAAAAGAGGCAGCGCCCAACTTTAAGCACCTCGCGTGCCACACGTGAGCGCCCCAATTTCCAGTGTTTAACACTAGTTCAAGCATCTCACGTGGGAGCACGTGAGCGCTGAGCACATACTAGTGTTTAACACTATGAAAGGCCAATACTAGACAAACTTAGACCAAATCTTCCGAGGACAATCAATTGAGCCCTTCATGCTCGGGGTTTCCAAAGCCGATCTCAAGACAGCTAATAAGCTCCCAACAAATAGCATCCAAACTGATGTTCATCCCGCTTCCCAAAATCGGGACATTGGTTCTAGGGTACATCTCTTCATACCTCTGTTACATGTCGTTGTAATCCTTCAACGTCTTCAGAGAGATGGAGGGTTCCAATAACCAATAACTATTGATGCATCCCCAAACTGGTTAAACCAGAACTCCATGGACTATGAGGTCCTTAAACTCATGGACTATGATGTCCTTAAACTTTACAGACTATGAGGTCTTTAAACTAGACTACGATGTCTTTAAACTGGACTATGAGGTCCTTAAACTTATGGACTATGATGTCCTTAAACTTTATGGACTATGAGGTCCTTAAACTCATGGACTATGATGTCCTTAAACTTTACAGACTATGAGCTCTTTAAACTAGACTATGATATCCTTAAACTCTATGGACTATGATGTCCTTAAACTCTATGGACTATGATGTCCTTAAACTTATGGACCGCAACGTCCCTAAACTAAACCCCACAGACTATGAGGTCTTTAAACTAGACTATGATGTCTTTAAACTGGACTATGAGGTTCTTAAACTCATGGACTATGATATCCTTAAACTTTATGGACTATGAGGTCCTTAAACTCATGGACTGTGATGTCCTTAAACTTTACAGACTATGAGATCTTTAAACTAGACTATGATGTCTTTAAACTGGACCATGAAGTCTTTAAACTCATGGACTATGATGTCCTTAAACTTTACAGACTATGACGTCCTTAAACTCTATGGACTATGATGTCCTTAAACTTATGGACCGTAACGTCCCTAAACTAAAACGATAGAGCCCAAATGCTCTTTCGTTGGATCTAAATGATCCTAAAACCTTGTTGAGTAGATCTTAGTCTAAAATTAGACTAACGTATCCTTAACAAATATTTAAGTTGATCTTAATCTCAAACGAGATTAATGATCCTTAAATCAAACCAAACCCAAATCAAAGAAAATATGGATTTAGACTAATCTCCGTCCTACGGGCGACAACACAAATTAGTCTCCGTATACAATCCACGGGCAACCAAAAAATAAAACAAACACACACGACACGAAGTGACCTTCTGGAGTAGGAGAAAGTGGTAATCGCTACGCGGTAACGTAATTAACTGCAGGGACATGCACCTGCAGAAAAGAGTGTCCCCACAATCAAAAGCCCCTCGTAAACAAGGGGGAATATGACGAAGTCTGCTATAACGGCCGCAGCCGTCTAAACCTCCGATACACGGTGCCATAAATCAACTTGGCATCTTTGAAGAGGTGGACAGATAAAACCAAATAGCATCTACCCCCGAGAATTCAGGCCGGACGTCCCAACATCCCGGTCGCGTCCTTTCGGCGGAGAACAGGGTGTAGTGAAAATTGTATTAATTTATAATAAAAATAGGGTTTAATGGGATTTTAAAGAGCTCTGGAACCGATCCAAGGAATTAAAGTATGCAGGAGTGATGGGGAGGTGAAGGGGCACGACTTTTGTATTGACGACTCGACGGTCCGGCCGGGGTCAGTCGTCGTGGGTCCATCATCTTTTGGTAGTCCCCCTGATCCAGTTTGTTTTACATGTGTAGTGGGTTTTTTACGAGTTATCCGCGTGTAGACCCTTGGACTTCTAAAAATTCAAAATAAAACAATATTAAAAAATAATGCGGAGGATGGGATTTGAACTCTGGTGCTTTGGTTCAGCAGTGTAAGGTCTTACCAATGGGCTACAAGTTCTTTGTTGCTATTAAAAAGCAAAACAAACTTATATCTTGTGCTCAGAAAAAAATACCCCTTTTATGTATTTTTTTGAAAAAATTGTACAGAAAGTTGTACAGAAAGTTTAGGGTTGTTACAGCCGATGACAAAAGCTTGCGCTTAATGGGAATTTTTGGGTGGCAGGTCCTAATTTCTACACTAACGCCAGACTCCGGGGATGCTGCAGCTACCGTGTTTACAGGAACGCGGGGTAGAGGCTCCTCAGAAAAAGTGCTCGGGACCACAACCGCATCAACATCTCTTAAAGTAGGACGAACAATGGTCTGTCGCTTTAAGGGGACAGCTGGATTACCAGCAAGGGCCGTATCCTTGCGATCGAATAGTAACTGCCTTTCTTCCCTAATAACAACACATGTTGCATGCCGGTACCATGCCACGTATGTGTTCGAGGCTTTCGGAACGTAGCTCGGCTCACTGATGGGAAAGTTGGACCCGGTATTTAGCCGCATGAAGTGGTGCAGCGCGTTGCGGATACCCTCTTCCGTAACAATCGGCTCAGCTAAAAAGGCCTCAAGCGCGACATCCTGGTCGTAACCCGACTGTTGAGCAAAACGGTGCGGGTTATACCTCATGAACAATGACGAGGCGCCCTGCCTGAACACTAGAAAGACTGGCCTGATTGAATACAAATGCAGAATCTCCCGAGCCTTCAATGTAGGAGCCCCGTCTTTGAAGGTATCGTGCAGTGGCTGCACCGTCTTAGTGGATTCCTTGCCGATAGTTAAGACCTTATCGACGAAAGTCATGCTATCCCCGACCATACGCAGGCGAAGGACCAAACGCCGAGCCTCTCGCTGTGACGGATCTAAAGCAGAAGCGTCAACTAGAAACATAACCCGGGGGAAATTATAATTGTCATAGAAACGGGGCCGTTTGTGGACTCCAAAAGTGCCAAGCACATGCAGCTCGATCCACAACGTGAAATAGTGCAGCGGGAGATGTACGGGCTATACCCTCGGCTGAGTGGTGTCTGCCGCTAAGCTTAGGCCATGATACAGGTGAGCCAGCCCAGCGATCCTGAGGGCCACCCGCGTCCCGGCAACCATTCGGTGAGCCGGATAGAATACGAATGGCCTCATATAGCGAAGGTGCATTGGGAGCACAAACCAGCTTAACCATAGGCCGAGAAACCCCAAAAAAGAACGTCTCTTCGTCGACGTCTAAAGCTATGAGCTCTGCAAAAGGGAAGACCGGGGTGTCTGGGATGAAGAAATTCCTTTGATCCGCTTCCGCTGTCGGACGGTTGTCCAAGCCAAAACCAAAAGGATCGTCAAGCTTGGCGAATTTCGCAGCTTGTTTTGATAAGACTTCCAGGAAAAGAAAGCGGGCGATGAAATCTGTGAAGCTGACTCCATGCCCTCCGGACTCGAGAAACAGACTCTCGTAAATGTTCGACACCTTAATTAGACTTGGGAACCGATGTTGAATAGCATTCTCCGGAGTGAGACCCATTACCACTGATTTGGTGGCAAAGATGTACTCGTCAGGAGGAAGTATTTCCTCGTAATGTTCCCCTCTGACGGGAAGGCCTGAAATTTCTACAAAAAATCCTCCAAGGAAATCGAAACCTCCCGGTCCGATAAAAGAAAGGTGTGAGTCGGGATATTCCACTGTTCCAAGAAAGCCTTGACCCACCATACGTGAGGCGCGAGATACTGGAAATGAGACGCGTAGATAGCAGGGTACAACCCGAGCTTCAGCAGTAGCGACTTTTTGGCCGACAAGATGTATCGAGCCCACTGCAAGTATCCGGCTGAATAGCGAGGAGTCAAGCCTATCATGTATACCTGTCCCCAAAGACGCGACTCGCCTTGACATATGCACCGCCCCAGAATACCTAAAACCATTGGCGGCTGTAAAGGTATCGAGCACATAGAGGGCTGGAGGTGTCCCTCCATAGTCCAGTTAACCTCCTCCACAGCGTAATTCACCTGGGGCGAGTCGATATAATGAATAGCAGAAATTGGCTATGAATACGCTATACAAGGGAAACTGCGCCGACCCCGAATAATTTGGTTGTACCACAACCCCCATAAGTGAAGAGACTTTTTCTCCGGGTCATGATCTTTAATCAGTGCAAAAACTTCCCGATCCACGGGTGCATCGGCATAGGCACTCTTTGGGCGGACAAAGGGGAAAGAAGAGTCAAAAGACATAGTACCTGCGTGAAAAGAAACGAGGGTTAGATGTCAATACTACAAATTCTGACATTTGGTACTTTAAATTTGTACCACACTACAATGCAGGAAAAAGGGACCGAGGGGGGCCCACAAAATCAAAGTGACGGCTCATTATTGATGAGACAGTCAGTCATTAAGGAGGAAATCCTAAAAAGATTCTCATTTAATGAGAAACTCATTGGGCCAAGGAGTTAAACTCCCTCGAGAGCAGCGCTCTGCAAACAGAAATTACATCTGTCAACTTTAATTATGAGGGGAATAAAAATGCCCCAAAATTTCTAAGAGCCATGCTTGTGAAAACGATGGAGTATTCCATCAGAACCCTAGAATAGCAAAACTTTTTGCAGAAGTAAAATCTCCAAGATCTTTAAGATTTACAAAACGAACTCTAAGAGTTCTTCATAAGAGATAAACAATGTTCTAATTAATGGGTTAACTAACCCTAAAAATCCAGTTTAAGATCTACGATCTGAGAAGAGGAAAGCTCTGCTAATAGGTTCGATCCTTACCAAATTTGAGAAGAGTTCTAACTCCAAAAGGAATTTCTTTGGGCAGAGAACTAAGCTCCGAATAGAGAATTAAATTCTTAAAATACAAGAAAGGAAGAAGATGAACAAAGGTCATCTCAAGGGCCAAAGGCCCTACTTATAGGTATAGGATGACGATCCAACTTCCAAGAAGATCCAACGGTGGAAAAGCTGTCACCGCCGCACTCACGTGTAAGCCACGTGCGCGCAACGGTGAGGGGGCATTTGTTTCCCCCCAATAAGAGAGCAAGGCTCTGTTCAAGATTTAAACTGAGGCAGCGCCTCACGTGCAAAGCACGAGAGCGCCAGCGCCCAGAATTAAAAACTCTGAGACAGCGCCAAGAGTTAAAAAAAAAACTCTGAGGCAGCGCCTCACGTGCAAAGCACGAGAGCGCCAGCGCCCAGAATTAAAAACTCTGAGACAGCGCCAAGAGTTAAAAAAAAAACTCTGAGGCAGCGCCTCACGTGCAAAGCACGAGAGCGCCAGCACCAGAACTAAAAGTTCTCCACCCTTGGATCAAACATCCAACGAAGATGATAAATCATCAAATTACAGAATTAAATTCTGTTGAGAAAATATTCCTCAAATCTTCCTAAACAAGAAAGGTTAATCTCTATAAATCAGAGCATCGTTGGATCAAAAATCCAATGGTGATTAAAAATCACCAAGATACAGAATAAGCTCTGTAGGGAAATATTTTCCCAATCTTGTTAAAAAACAAGAAAAATCTCTTCTATAAAACAGAGGGCCTATGATCAAAGATCCAACGGTGGATAAAATCCCCAAATCAATTGGAGATCTCTCAATGAGAGATTTCCTTAACTGAATCAACAAATCAGCCTCCACTATATAAAAGACCAAAGACTTTAAGTCTTGTACAGAAGAACCCCCATATAAGCTTCAAGTTCAAAAAAAAGAAGAGCAAGCAAAAAATCTTTAAGAGAAAAGAAAGAAGAAGAACTTTCTTCAAGGTAAAGAGAGATCATGGTATCTCATCTGCATATTCAAAGGTTTAACCCTTATAAAAGAAGAACACAGTTCTTTCCCTGGATCTGAGATCCATGAGACAAGTCTCCCACAAATGAGAATTTAATTTTCGCAGGGATGAATTTGTTCTTAGAGATTGAAGATCCAGGGAAGAACAAAGAATTGAATTTTTCAGAAGAATGCACAAAAAAGGAAACATCGCCGAGCGCCTCACGTGCCCTTCACGTGGGCGCTGCTAATAAAATGAAGAGTGCTCTGCACTCAGTGGTTGGCCCCAAACACCCCACGTTCCCCTCACGTGGACGCTAATAAAATGAAGAGTGCTCTGCACTCAGTGGTTGGCGCTCAGCGCCAAGCGCCCCACATGCCCCTCACATGGACGCTAATAAAATAAAGAGTGGTCTGCACTCAGTGGTTGGCGCCCAGTGCCAAACGCCCCACGTGCCCCTCACGTGAGCGCTGTTTAACATAAAGCGCTCTGTAAATAGAGCCTAGTACCATTAAAAAGTGTTTAACACTCTATTAAAAAAACAACAAAGGAATGGGATGAGAGTCAGAGCTCATATCAATGCTTAGCATTGTTGCACGTAAAAGGGACCGAACCCAAACAAGTGTTTAACACTTTATATTAAGTGGACTGAGTTCAAGTTGACCAAAAGTCCCTAATTCAGATCAACCGATCTCATGTGCTCACATTCTTTCTAAATTGGTCTTATTCCCAGACCCAACTACAGATCTCCCAACCGATATTGGTTCAAGGGTACATCTCCCCACATCTTTGATATATGTCGTTGTAATTCTTCAACGTCTTCAGAGGGGTGGCGGGTCCCGACAACCAACAATAATGGACCGCAACGTTCTTAAACTAATAATGGACCACAACGTCTTTAAACTAGCCGTAGACCGCAACGTCTCTAAACTAAACTCTATAAACTATGATGTCCTTAAACCAACTATGCACCGCAACGTCCCTAAACTAAACTTTATGGACTATGGTGTCCTTAAACCAACTATGGACCGTAACATCCCTAAACTAAAACGACAGAGTCCAAACGCTCTTTTCTTGGATCAAAAATGATCCTGAACCCCCATTAAGCAGATTTTAGTCCAATATCGGATTAACGTATGCTTAACAAATATTTAAGTTGATCTTAATCTCAAATGAGATTAACGATCCTTAAATCAAACCAAATCCAAATCTAAGAAAATGCGGATTTAGACTAATCCACGCCCTACGGGCGACAACATAAATTATTCTCCGTATACACACGACACGAAGTAAACTTCTGGAGTAGGAGAAAGTGGTTACCGCGATGCGGTAACGTAATTAACTGCAGGGGCTTGCGCCTACAGGGAAGAGCGTCCCCACAATCAATAACCCCTCGCAAATTAGGGGGAATCTGACGAAGTCTGCTACAACGGCCGCATCCGTCCAGACCTCCGATACACAGTGCCATAAATTAACTTGGTATCTTCGGAGAGGTGGACAGATTAACCAAATAGTATCTGCCCCAAAATGCAGGCAAGACGTTTGTCTTTCCCGGCTTTCGGCGATGAACAAACACCAGTGCGGACATCTCGTTCACGCACCCGCTTAACAGTCGGTACGGACATCTCGTGTCACGTACACATACGGCGACTAGTACGGACCTCCAGTTGCGTGCTCGCCCAACAACCAGTACGGATTCCAAGTTTCGTACGCGCACCTAATATGAATCGTATATAATATCATTCTACTATAACGTCGATCTTACTGCGATACGTAAGAATAGCAAGTTCTACGTGATATGGCAGTACTAATAATTTGTAGTGTAAATGCGAGTCCGTGATTGTGCAATATGGCAATTATTAGTATTTGTGCTAGTGTCCTACCAAATGTATCTACAATAAGCCTACTAAGCGATACTAACGAAATTTGCCAAAGAACGAACAATTCTAAGCATACTTGACATGCATTCTAAGCACATTCTCTGATATAATAATCAATATGTTTCGCAGGGGTTCTATACGCCATCCATCCGATTCCCCACTCGTAGATATAATCTACTCACAGCATTCTGGTTCGAGCTAATCAAAACCTACGGCATCCCTGCTCTTCCCCGTCGAACCGGGAGTCTCCACGATCGACCCTATAACCAATTATATCCATAAACATAAAAGGAAAACCCCGTCAATATCGATATAAACCCAAGCGACTAGACTAAACAAAGCTTAAGACTTCAACAGCTCAGTATATTTATAAGACTAATAGCTCATAGATATAAATAATGGACTTATATGAAAAGTCTTTAATAAGAAAAATATAGGATCTCAATTCTAGTGATAACAGGAAACTTAATTCCTGATGTGTTGCAAAAGCCTAACATGCAGTAAATACGAATTAAATTCATACTCTCAAAAGTCTCCTTGGCCAAACACTAATCTTTTTATTTATTTATTTTATGCACTTCAACTCCAAAAGAATGTGTCTACTAAACTTCAAAGTATAGATAGCTTAATTAAGGTACAAAACTTAGATAATGATATCCTTATTCAATAGAAACCACATGTCAATGAAATAACATGTGGTTAGTGGTTTATCAAAGCCTTGCTTGTGGGCTGAAAAATGAAATCCTATAAATGTGAGTATGTAATTTGAAAACTGCAAATGCATGATGATGCAACATAAGGATAAATAAGGCATCGGGTAAAAGATGCTCAAAAAGACGTTGTAACTGAGAAAAGAGAACAATAGATAACCAGGACCAAGAAAATGATGCAAGTTAACCAAGATGTGGATTTGCATCTTTAGCTCGTAAATTCCAACCAAATTTCTCACATGATATGTAAAATTTGCCCCATAGTTTTTCAAGCTAAAAAATTTGAAATCAACTAGGAAACTTCACCGACACTACAATTACAACTAGCTATACCAAAAACCTTTCTTTACAAGGTTTAATCTCATGAAAACACGATTTTTTCGTACAGGTATCATTTTTCATGCAAAAACTCTGAACTTGATGAAAGATGGATCTTTTACCTATTAAAACGGGATGAAAAGGAGATCCACGCTTTAACTTGAAAATGGCTTGGTTAGTGGTGGATTTGGAGGAAAAATGACTTGGTTAGTGCATTTAATGCCTAGTTCTTTAATGAAAAATCAATAAAACAAAATTCAGATTAGAAGTTACATGTAACTGAAAATTAAAATTTTCCTCCAAAAAAATTGAGCTGTCCACTTGTACTTAGACACATGGGTCTCAAAGGGCATTTTTGGAATATACTAAAATACATATGGCTGTTTGTATTGTATAGAATTAGTGATGGGCCAAGGGTTTTTTCACATGATGAAAATGCCCGGGGACTTTTTGACAGTTTTTTGGGCCGGAGGCTTTTCAAGAATTTACTCTAATGATAATAGAAATTTCTTTTTTAACTAGCCTGTAAACCTAACCCATGCATGCACACAACACACACAAAACCGGAGACCAACAAATTTACCCCGAACGCGTTAAATTGTAGCTTCTTTCCGTCCTAAAGACCGAACCTCACACTCTCCCTAGAAAGTAATATGCCATACCAAGCTACTGGTCATTGGTAAATGATACTATAAATGTTGGTTACCCAATAGCTATACCAAGAGTTCTACTTCATCCAACCCACTTGCCAAAATAAAAATATAGAATAAGTTGGTCATGAAACTGACATAAATCAAAGCAAAATCACCGACATATATGTTGCAGTTGATGACTTGATAACTGTACAACTTTCACACCTACCCACACACACAAAAAGAATATTAAAAGGAGAAAAATAAAATAGAAAAACAAAATAAATGACTTGAATCACAAATAAAACCTAAGCCAAGTTTCTTCTGAACCATCATCCCTTTCATTGAAACAAGCTGCCTAGGGATGACTCTTGAGGAAAGTCGAAAGGCCTGGGACGGAAACAATACGGCCAGACCTTGTAGAGGTTCCCAGTCCATGGAACAGTGAACACCTCTGTAAAGGTTCTGAGTTTTGAGATGGTAAGCGACGAGTATTGTGTAGAAATTAATATAAAGGATTTGGAAGTCATCATTAAAAGCACAAGGCCCAAGACACAAACAACTCAACGGAATAGAGCGGATATGATAATCGACGAACTCCTTGAAAATTTCAGGGTTTGCAGCAACCAAAGTCTCAATTGACCACGATTCTCTTAACCGCATTTCATTTTCAGGACCGATAAGTTCCCATATTTGGAATCCTCCAACAGCGCATCCAAAGCCATAATGTATGCGTCCTTCAGAATGCCACATGCATCTTCCCTGAACGTATGAACGCCGATTTCGTGGACTCTGGGTATGCGGCAGTCTCAAGAATAGGCAATGGTCATCCTTCGCTTGGTAGATAAAAAGCCAATCTCCCATGATGAAAAACAATTTTCCTTTGAAGAAAAAGGTCGGTTTGTGATAATAATTTCTATAATCATCGATTCCGGCAGCTTCATCAGGAATCTTCACGTGCACTAGACTCAAACGTCTAGACACCGCAGTCTCACCAGAGAAGAAGAATTTAATAAGAATTACATCGCATAAGTTGAATTAAACTGCCGACCATCAAATGCTGATCCACGTATGCCCGTGCAAGTCATGCTTACGTTCAAACTAGTCATGCTTCTTAATGGTTCAGGAACAAGCGCGCTGACCTTAGTGACGATCGTATACATAAGCTTTGCTACGACAATGGTTCTCAGACAAGCATGAATCACAGGGATGCCAATGAAGTTTGACTTCGAAACAACTGTGCGGAGTTGCGGATCCAGTGCAGTCAAGTTGAAAAAAGCTCACAATGCTAGGGATGACATCATCTTCGAAAGTATCCTTTGCGGAGAAGGTAACTTTGACTTGCAAATGAGATCGGGCAGAGATGAATCCTATCGAGACAAGCTTTAACCTGGCAAGAGATTCCTTGTCCGAGTAAGAGAGGATATGTCCGATGACATCTTCGTGTAAACACGAAGAAATATTTTACCGGCATATCTTTAGGGAATCTGCAAATCCACAAATTTCGCAATGGCTATAGAATGACTCAAGGGTATACCCGTTTGTTAAAAAGGTAACGTTAGCGATAAATTTAGATTATATTAATTCCTGTAAAATGGATCCTAGTTACCTCCTATGCAAGGCCGAAGGTCCAAATTCGAGGGCACGTCTGCGGTGGCAGATAGTGAAGTACTTGAACAACGAAATGATCATCTCATTCTCTGCTTGGTGGGAATGAATTATATTAAATAAGAATGAAATTAAGTTTAGTTCGTGGAGTTTATCGGCGATTGATGTATCTTTCTTGAAGATCAAAGACATAAACCTACAGTAAACTGCACTTTAAGTTTAAACATAATGTTTATTTGATAGTTGAGTTTAAACAGTTTTGGTGTTTTAGTGCCTTGGTTGGATATTAGAATGTGTTTTCCCATCGTTTTATCGGGTAATATGGCTTTTTAAAATTTAAATCTTGATTAGGCATAGTTAAGCAGCAGAACAAAGTAAATGATTAATAAAACATCTCCGATGTTTTCAAGTGAAGTGATGTTATTGGTCTTTCTCATATTTTTGAGATAATAAAATCATTAAATCATTTATGATGATGTTTGATGACTAACTTTATTACCCCCATTGTTATTTTTAAAAATTTGTTGAAACTAATTTTCAGCACATTTGAATGTTTAAAATTAATTGCTTAAACCTTTCAAATTTTAATCATTTTTTGGATAAAATATATATCTGCTAAAGATCTTTATTTTGAGTTGAAACTATTCATCACAATTA